>OX438753.1:10796906-12035406 GCA_949316235.1 Oegoconia quadripuncta | reverse complement strand
GCAAATAACTTACAATACATCTCGGAGGTTGGGGCTTGAATGAGTTAAAAATTATACACATTAAGAATGCGAACCTATGTACGAATTGTTATTGTTTAAGGATAAGAATTTACTAATTATAATCGGTCTTTACAGCTACTGGAAGATTATCGCTATTTGTATCCGGGGAAAGACAATGGCTTGTTCTCGAATATAACTCTTAAAAAAGAGATTATAATAAAATACGCCCACAAAAAACTGAGCAATTCTAGAGACAATCTTGTAAAAAATGCGATTGCTGATTTAATTGGACTAATAAATGGTATGTAGATAGTCAAGAGCTAGTAAGCTAGTAAGGAACTAGGTTCCAAGATATATTATTACTTGTTAATTTACAGACGCTGACCCCGAGACCTCTACTAATGTCGCATTGATGCTTCTGGCTTACGTGATAAATCTTTCTCCAGCCCGTAAAAAGAAGAACAAGCCATTGTGGAAACCATCTCGGGCAGAAGTTTGCAACAGTTACATCGCACAAGCTGTAAATGAAGGCGAAGTGACAAATCATATGATTTTAAAGAGAGAAAATCTCTTGAAATTAGGACAAACTTTACAACCTTATGTAATATTTGTTGGTAATTCAGTTGTACAAACTAAGAAGGTATATGTCGTTATCAATGACACTCTCTATGTTTTCCAAAAACTGATTACTGCCATCGATTGTGTCTTCAAAATATATCAAGCTTTAGGTGCTCACTATCCAGGTGCATCAGAAGATATATGGACAGTGATTCAAATAGGCTTTTATGAAGTCAAAACTAAATTTGATAGACGCACGCAAGCTGTTAATACCTTATTAACTGATTTAGAACTAATCTAAAATGTTTACTTGCCACTTTTGTAAGAAATTGCAAACGACACCTTCTCTGTTAGTAGCGCATATAAGAAAATTTTGTAAATCTACGTCTTTAAATTCTAGATTCATTTGTGGTGAGCAAGACTGCCAGCGCCATTATTATTCTTCTTTATCTTTTAGAAAACATTTAGTTAAAGAGCATCAACCACGTCAAGATAATAATGTATTTGATAATATCGTCACTGAAAACACTTTAAACTTACAAGAGTCTTCTTCACCATCGACAAGGTCTGAGAATACTCTTTCAGTAAATACTTGCCAAAACCCACTCATTCGTCACGATGTTGAAGTTTCTTCTATTTACCATGCATTAGATATGATTTCTTCTTTATACGCTAACCCGTTGATTCCGCGTAATACCGTGCAAATATTTTTAGAAAGTCTCCAAACCTTTTTTGCTAAATCGGAGGAAAGTTTGTTAAGGCAATTTCATGAAATTATATCACCTGAACAAATTGATCAAAATATTAATACCGCTGTTAAGAAAATTCTTCAAGTTAATAAGGACACATTCGAAACATTTGACTCCGAACACAAACGTCTCAAACATTTTAAACAATTTGGAACGTATTTGGAACCAAGTGAAGTAGTTATTGGTCAGCGTTTAGAGACAAAACGGGCTTCTGCTGGATTTTCAATGATGCCAGTTGCATGCACAGAGCAAATCATGCCGCTCAAAGAAATATTTCAGCAATTTTTCTCTGCTAAAAATGTTTTAAAGGACACTTTTGATTATTTGGATCATCTAAAGGGTAACCCGTTCGGTATACAAAATATTATTCAAGGTTCAGTTTGGGAAACAAAACTTAATACTTCTGTTGAAAAAAAAGACGCATTAGTATTTCCTTTAATAATATATTTTGATGATTTTGAAATCGGAAATCCTCTAGGCAGCCACGCCGGTATTCACAAACTCGGCGGTGTCTATGTGTCTTTACCTTGTCTCCCTACTCACTACGTGTCGCTATTACAAAATATTTTTATTTTAGCGCTGTTTCACTCGTCTGACCGAGTCAAATTCGGAAATAATGTAATTTTTCAAAAAGTTTTTGATATACTCAATGACTTAAAATATAATGGAATAAAAATTCAGACCGAAATATTTAGAGGTGTGATCAAATTTCATGTAGTAGCTGTTACAGGGGATAACTTGGGTCTCAATGGCATATTAGGATTTGTAGAAAGCTTTTCTGCAAACAAACCATGCAGGATATGTACTGCAAATAAAGAAGAAATGCGATCACTGTATTACGAAAGTGACGAGTTACTAAGAAACAATAATGACTACATACATGATGTGCAAATAAACGATTCTTCTGTTACTGGCATCAAAGAAAAGACGGCATGGCTTGCTCTTGATGGATTCGATCTTTTTGATAACGTCGCGGTCGATGTATTGCATGATTATCTTGAAGGTTGTTGTCGCTATATAATGACATTTGTTGTTAATAATTTAGTTCAAATTCAGAAACTTATTACTTTGGAAACACTACAATCGAGGTTAAAATACTTCAATTATGGACCTGATTCAACTTCAAAACCTTCTAACTCTGTGTCACAAGATGGCTCATCTATAAAGTTAAAATGTTCTGCTTCTGAAATGCTCAGTCTAGTTAGATACTTTGGGCTTGTTGTCGGGACAAATGTGCCAGATAATAATGACGTGTGGTTGTTATTCATAAAATTGAGACAACTGTTGGATAAACTCATTAGTCATAGAATTCATGACAGTACAGTTGTCCAAGTTAAATTTTTAGTAGCTGAATTAAATGAGCTGTATTGTGAACTATCCAGATCCCACTTAAAACCGAAGTTTCATTTCCTCACTCATTATCCAACTATGCTTAAGAAATTTGGCCCCCTGACCCAAATATGGACAATGAGATTTGAAGCCAAACATCGCATTTGTAAATTTGTAGCGAGAGCATCTAGCAGTAGAGTAAACATTTGTAAAACGATTGCTATTAAGAATCAGCTTATACTAAATGATTTATTTTTGAAAAATATGCCTATCAGTAAAATTAATACAGGAAAAAAACATGTCATTCTACTTTCAGAAGCTGAAAACATTATGCGTTTTACAAATAATGCTAGCACTAATTGGTGTTTTGTGCAGTGGCTTAAGCTGAACGGTATTAAATTTGACACATCATCAATTGTGGTATTAGATATTTCAGAATCCACATGTTTACCTTTGTTTGCAGAAGTAGAAAAAATATACATATCAAATAATGATAAAGTCATGTTTAAGTGTCTTTTATTAGAGTGCATTGATTTTAACCAGCATTACTATGCATACGAAGTGAAAAAAACGAATAATTACTTGTTATGTTGCTATGACACTCTTGTGTCACCTGTACCTTGTACAATGACAGTGTTGCCAAGCTTGAAATATTATGTGACCATCAGATGGACGTTAGACTAATTTAACGCATTGACATACACACAATTTCCATTATATTGTATGCCAATTCCAAATTTATCTCGAGCGTATTGATTTTGTTTTCTACCTTTTCAATCTTAGGTATAATGAAAGACATTGTATATTGTTTACATTATTTTTCGTTGTGTAGTCAGGTAGTCACTACTTGGTTTATTTTTATATGTACTCATAGAACGGAGCAACTTAGGGCTCATACACACAAACAGCACGTTGTCAACTGCAGCCGTTGCTATACGTCCTCGCTACGTTACCTTGATACACGTCGGCGGAAGCCGTCGACACATCAGCGGCCGTCGACGCATAAGCGGCAGCCGTCAACGCGTCGACGACTGCCGCCGTCGTGTGGCGACGGCTACAGTCTACGAGTGGCGACGCCCCGGCTGCAATGGGAAAAGTGCCGTTTGTGTGTAGGAGTCCTTACCCCAAAGAATATTTTTTTTTCTGCAAAAAATGTTTTAAAGGACAGGACACCTTTGATTATTTGGATTATCTAAAGGGTAACCCGTTCGGTATGGTCAGAGTGTCGATAAGGGGGCGTAAAAAATTCACATAAGTACTTACCATTCAAGAAAAAAAGATCTCTAGCGCACAGGGACAGCACAAGCACCTTTGAAAACAAATACAGTGAAACGAAACAATCAAAGTTAGCATATGCAGCATTGGGTGCGGTATTATATTATTTTTATTACTAAACGCATTGCGCAATAACCGCTCACTACAAAATTCACTCCACGTAAAAGGATGCCCGATGTGATTTTTTGATTTTCCCCAGATTGATTTTTTTTGCAACCGATGAGGAATAAGATTTCTTTTTTAAGGGTTCCGTAACCAAATTCAACTTCAAAACCTTCTAACTCTTTAACCAGCATTACTATGCATACGAAGTGAAAAAAACTAATAATTACTTTTTATGTTGCTATGACACTCTTGTGTCACCTGTACCTTGTACAATAACAGTGTTGCCAAGCTTGAATTTAAAGCATTGACATACAGACAATTGCAATTATATTGTATGTCAATTTATCTCGAGCGTATTGATTTTGTTATCTACCTTTTCAATCTTAGGTATAATGAAAAACATTGTATACAGGGTGTAAAAAAAAGCACGAATGAAATTTTGGGAAATGATTAAGTATCGATCATAGATTACAGGAAAAATGTAAAAATAAATATTTTGGATATTTTACTATTATTTAAAGAAATATTAAATTTTATTATGAAAGTCAATAGAGAAATAAAATATAAAAATAATTAGACTGTTTTTATTATGTTTCTCTAGAGAAAAAAATAGCTAATGGTCCAAACGACAATAATAACATAAATAAGTATTATTTTATTTAATTTCTCTATTTACTTTCATATTCAAAAAGTATCTAACACGTGTTCCACTTTGCATTTACTAATTTAATATTTTTTTAAATAATAGTAAAATTCCAAAAAAAAAAATTTTATATTTTCCTGTAATCTATGATCGATACACAGTCATTTGCCAAAATTTCATTCGTGCTTTTCTTTACACCCTGTATTGTTTACATTATTTTTCGTTGTGTAGTCAGGTAGTCACTACTTGATTTATTTTTATATGTACTCATAGAACGGAGCAACTTAGGGCTCATACACACAAACAGCACGTTGTCAACTGCAGCCGTTGCTATACGTCCTCGCTACGTTACCTTGCCACACGACGGCGGCAGTCGTCGACGCGTTGACGACTGCCGCCGTCGTGTGGCGACGGCTACAGTCTACTAGTGGCGACGCCGGCTGCAATGAGAAAAGTGCCGTTTGTGTGTATGAGTCCTTACCCCAAAGAATATAAATCGAAATCTCAAAGAAAATCGAGGTTTTATTGACTCCCACGGGACTATTGTTTGTACGAGTATGAAAATCTGTTTCTTGGGAAAACTTGTTCAATTGTATGGGCACAATGACGGCCTACATTATTATTAGAGAATTTTGTAACAGCCTGTATAAAATGATTATCTCCGCTAGGTTGATTACCTATGCGCATTTTTTGTTTTCGATTATTTAGTAGAAATTTTTTACTGGAACATGTCAAGTAGACGTGTGGATTGAGGGACCAGTCCATCTAACATTAGTTCACACGAACGACTGGTCATAGTAAACTATAGCTCTATCCCTGTCACTCGTTATCGGCGATCGAACAGCGCTACCGATAGTTTACTATAACGAGAATAGCTTGCGCGAACTCATGGTAGATGCACTGGTTTAACAATTTTGTAAGTAATTAATTGCACTAATATTTTTGCTTCATTTATTTTTACAAAATGCTGTAAGATTTTCATTAAACCTTGACTGAAAAAAGTACGATATTATTGTTATTAGTGGAATTAATTTTACTAAAACTACAGGGTGTCACATTTCAAGTGAATAAGACAAAAATTATATATAAAGGAACCTGTGGGCTATCCGATAGACCCCTATGTACATTTATGTTACTGCAAGCTACAGTTTCTTGTATTTTTAATAAATAAATTTATTCAAGAAACAACTACGTATTAATTACTTCTACTGTCGTAAATCCCATCCTATTTAATTCTGTATAATGTTACAGGTAACGTATAAGTGCTGGCTGATATGGGTGATGTGTCATTCACATTCACGCGTTGGTGTCTTATACTGGTATTTGGAAAGTAACGTCACGTTGCTGACTTGTTACGGTATGGCGTCATACTCGCTTACTGGTGCATGGTGTAACAAACGTAAGTACTGGTGTTTCAAAGCTGTAATGTTGCTAGCTCATTCATTACGGTATGTTGCGTCATTCTTCCTTACTAATATTACCAACGTATTTACTGGTCTTTCATAGGTAACTTAACGTTGCCGGCTTATTACGGCATGGTGTATCATAATCTCATTGGTGTTACATAAGAATGTTCTTGTCTTTCAAAGGTAACGTAACGTTTCAGCTCCTTAAGGCGTGATATATCATAGATTCTTACTGGTGTTACATATGTATATACTGATACTTCAAATGTAACGTAATATTGCTAGTTTATAGCATAATGTGCCATACTTATGTTTTGGTAGGTCCAAATTCGACATACACTAAGCGATATTGTAACTAATCGGTTTGTGTATAGCTGTGTTTCCTGTCTTCCTTGTAAAGATTACTAAAAATAGAACATAGCGATATACAGAAACCGATCGGTTAAAATATCGTTTAGGCTATGTCGAATAAAGGACCAGAAGATAAGAATGGTACATTATGCAGTAATGTACTAGAAACATTACGTTACTTTTAAAATTCCAATACATATATATGTAACACCAGTAAAGAAGTATGACACATCATGCCGTAATGTGCCCGCTACATTACGTTACTTTTGATAGACCAGTACATACGTAGTTAACACCAGTAAGAAAGTAAGATACATCATGCCGTAATGGGCCGGCTACATTACGTTACCTTTGATAGACCAGTACATACGTAGTTAACACCAGTAAGAAAGTAAGATACATCATGCCATAATGGGCCGGCTACATTACGTTACCTTTGATAGACCAGTACATACGTAGTTAGCACCAGTAAGAAAGTAAGACACATCATGCCATAATGGGCCGGCTACATTACGTTACCTTTGATAGACCAGTACATACGTAGTTAACACCAGTAAGAAAGTAAGATACATCATGCCATAATGGGCCGGCTACATTACATTACCTTTGATAGACCAGTACATACGTAGTTAGCACCAGTAAGAAAGTAAGATACATCTTGCCATAATGGGCCGGCTACATTACGTTACCTTTGATAGACCAGTTCATACGTAGTTAACACCAGTAAGAAAGTAAGATACATCATGCCGTAATGGGCCGGCTACATTACGTTACCTTTGATAGACCAGTACATACGTAGTTAACACCAGCAAGAAAGTAAGATACATCATGCCATAATGGGCCGGCTACATTACGTTACCTTTGATAGAGCAGTACATACGTAGTTAGCACCAGTAAGAAAGTAAGATACATCATGCCGTAACGGGCCGGCTACATTACGTTACCTTTGATAGACCAGTACATACGTAGTTAGCACCAGTAAGAAAGTAAGATACATCATGCCGTAATGGGCCGGCTACATTACGTTACCTTTGATAGTCCAGTACATACGTAGTTAGCACCAGTAAGAAAGTAAGATACATCATGCCATAATGGGCCGGCTACATTACCTTACCTTTGATAGAGCAGTACATACGTAGTTAGCACCAGTAAGAAAGTAAGATACATCATGCCGTAATGGGCCGGCTACATTACGTTACCTTTGATAGACCAATACATACGTAGTTAGCACCAGTAAGAAAGTAAGATACATCATGCCGTAATGGGCCGGCTACATTACGTTACCTTTGATAGACCAGTACATACGTAGTTAGCACCAGTAAGAAAGTAAGATACATCATGCCATAATGGGCCGGCTACATTACGTTACCTTTGATAGAGCAGTACATACGTAGTTAGCACCAGTAAGAAAGTAAGATACATCATGCCGTAATGGGCCGGCTACATTACGTTACCTTTGATAGACCAGTACATACGTAGTTAACACCAGTAAGAAAGTAAGATACATCATGTCGTAATGGGCCGGCTACATTACGTTACCTTTGATAGACCAGTACATACCTAGTTAGCACCAGTAAGAAAGTAAGATACATCATGCCATAATGGGCCGGCTACATTACGTTACCTTTGATAGACCAGTACATACGTAGTTAGCACCAGTAAGAAAGTAAGATACATCATGCCGTAATGGACCGGCTACATTACGTTACCTTTGATAGACCAGTACATACGTAGTTAGCACCAGTAAGAAAGTAAGATACATCATGCCGTAATGGGCCGGCTACATTACGTTACCTTTGATAGACCAGTACATACGTAGTTAGCACCAGTAAGAAAGTAAGATACATCATGCCATAATGGGCCGGCTACATTACGTTACCTTTGATAGAGCAGTACATACGTAGTTAGCACCAGTAAGAAAGTAAGATACATCATGCCGTAATGGGCCGGCTACATTACGTTACCTTTGATAGACCAGTACATACGTAGTTAGCACCAGTAAGAAAGTAAGATACATCATGCCGTAATGGGCCGGCTACATTACGTTACCTTTGATAGACCAGTACATACGTAGTTAGCACCAGTAAGAAAGTAAGATACATCATGCCGTAATGTGCCGGTCACATTTTGTCACCTTTGAAACATAATTCATACGTAACGTACCGTATAATAGACCTGTCTCACCAGTTACTTACTTCATGAGGGCCCTTACGTACATAAGGATAAAAATATACCACTCGTAGTACGTAGCCGCGTCCATGCCGATGGTAATGTAGCGGGTTACGTATTGCTTGTTCATTCCTCGACATGTGCGCGGCTACATCCCTACGAGTGGTGCATTTTTATCCTTATGTACGTAAGTGCGTTCAAGATTTACGTAGCTTTTTTCTCTCAGTGTATAAGCATCCAAAATGCTTATCCCTAATTTTGTCAAAAACTAAGCAAAGCTTGTACCTACTATGGATACTAGAGAACGGTTAAACATACATAATTTTGAATTTCAACCTGTTCTGTTGAATTATCAGAATTTATGTCTAAGAGTAGCGCATTGACTGAAAAATGACTAGTAGTAGTACTTGTAGTAAATATTGCTTAGCGTGGTATGGACACGTTATGCGGAAGCATGGATACCATGTAACGAGAAGAGATAAATATGAGCGTGGATGCAGTAAAGAGTCTTATACAGTAGAGATAGATCATAAAAAAGTTAATGAATTGTGTGGAGAGTTGCGGAGGGAGTGGGTATTGAGATGATGGCTGATAGAGGGAAATAGAATGAGAAAACGTGTTCTACCGATCCCACATAAAGGGGGTTGAGGGTATCTAGGAATGTCGAATTGAAATATAAAAGGGCTAGATTATGACGTATATATTCACCACTTCACTGATTGTGACATTAGGATTACTTACAATTGCTTGACGGATGAATGTGAGTGAAAACTTTAATAGACTTTTAATAAAGTTGGGTTACTGTTTGGTTTATTAGTGCTACGTCGAAGGCAAAGCGACCACACCGCACTGGTGGTACGAGATCTCAACATTTTTTGTCAATTTGGACACGGTCACAAATCAAATTTGTATTCAGTACAATCAATTTTATACTTATGATCCTTATGAGTAGAATTTAATGTTGTGAAACAATATTTACATTGGTATTACATACAAAAATAAAAAAAAATGTTTACCACTTTGCGGTGTTTGTTAGTAAGTTTCGTTCGTAGAGAATAATATTGACGTGTGTCCTTCAAATCTCGTACAAACGTAATATTTTGTTATGACCTATATGAATCGATCTTGCTCATACATAACCGACCGTCATATAGCGACAATTGATCACACAACAACTGAACAGAACTCATTATAATACGCAAGCTTCACACAAGGTTATTTATTGTATACCTGAAACCTTAAATTTGGTCTGAAGCACGTATAGAATTTCAGCTATAAAAATATGAGGTTATATTTTTTTCCTTAATTATTTCCCTAATTAAGGAATGATAAACACCATACAAGCGGAACAATTCTTTACTTTTATTTTATTTTTCTAGCCGTATTGATTACAAAATATATAATCTAATTGAGGTGTATCGACTTTTTGGTATACAAAATATAAACTTTTATAAGTTAGATACCATATTCAAAATCTTCAATACAAAATGGGTTCTATGCGGTCGCCTGTAACTACAAATTAAGAAAATCATGTGTTAATTACTGATTACACAGAGCTATATAATTAATTGAATGATGCAGCCATTGAATTAGAAGAGATGAAGAAATACGTCACTGAAAACACAATGGGTGCGTTTGAAAGCCTCATATCATTGTTGCGGTGACATGTTTGACACGCGTTTGCAAAAGCTCGGGCAACTGTGCTATTTATATTATCTAACGAGAAATGGTGAAATGCCGGAGGTCTAATAAGCGCACTACATGTGGTATCATCCTTTCTTATCCTATTTTGTGCTATTTAATTGTAAATATATTTATTACTAGCTTTCCGCCCGCGGTTTCGCCTGCTTGAAATAGCTTTATCGCGGATATAATTTGTTTATCCCGCGGGAACTACTCACTTTATCGAGATAAAAAGTATCCTATGTCTCAATCCAGGGTGTATTCAACTTATATACCAAATTTCATCTAAATCCATTCAGCCGTTTTGCCGTGATTGAGCAACAAACAAACAAATAAACAAACATCCAAACTTTCGCATTTATAATATTAGCTACATTCAATCAAAGTTTTCAACGTGGACTGAAATGTGGTCTCCCACTATGGGCCTCATATGGAAGCTCACGGACGAACAAAAGTCACCGACATAGCCCAGCTATGTACATTGGTTAAAACAAGGTCAAGTTTCTCCAAATGTAGCATAATTAACTATTCCAGATACCTGATTATTTTCCTTCATACTTTCAATGTTCATATTTTTTTTTCCTTATTTTTTAAGCTCCTATTAGTTTAGTGATAAGGTGGAAGCTCCTAGTGCAACTTTAAAAAGTGTGGCGCAAAAGTAAGTAATCTTTTTATAACATAGGTATTTCTGGAATCATGCTTCAATTAGGTTTCATGAGGACTCTCATACGTTTCTTTTTTAATAAAATTAACTCATGAAAACATATTGTTATAACTAATCGTCTGTATTTGGGCAAACAATATTTTCTATGTCAAATAGTTTTTGATATAAATTGACAGACGGTCAAACATCGAGGTGTTTTCATTTCCGTTGTGTCATTTATAATATGGAATACTAAAACTATACAACGTGTCTAATTCATGCATTTCACTGAAACTATACCGTCATTTGGCTTGATTATACGCTAACGAGAAAAATACATAATATATTTAAAAAGAACTAGTCAAATAAGAAAGTACCATAGTTGGCTCTACATTATATGCATCTTATTTATGATAGAGTCTTGAGACTTGGCAATTTTTTTACAAGAAATGTTTTTGAAGGGATTATTTTTTACAAACCGACTAATAATTCAGACTAAGTGAAATAGAGACCTTAGACAGAGACCTAGACCCCTAGAACCTTTTTGTTAAAAGTTTTCAAACTAAAAATGTTAATACACTACGCCTTGTGAAGAGTTCATCGTCATCATAATATCAACACAGGACGTCCACTACTGAACATCCTCCTCCCACTTTAAAGGCCTCCTCCATAGATTTGTAGAACGACCAGTGACTCAGAATAACTTTTGCGTTGTTTTATGTCACTTTTGTGTAAAGTTTTGTGAACATTTTACACACAAAACCTAGGATTGATAATTGTGTCATTCATTGCTCTTGATGTATCATGGCCTGCATATTGAGGCAATGGTCTAATCCTCCTTTCATAATTATTGCTAAAAAGTTTGCCTCTGGAGAGGTAGTTGAGCGGTGGCTTATGTAGTTGTGGTTTGCGTTGTCTCTACTTCAAAGATCCCGATGGCCGCAAAGTGTCATCCAGATAAGGTCAAGGATCCCAAAGTGCTTATATGGTTTAATTTGTGGGGTACTTGGATTGAACATCGGATATTCAGTCATTTCCTTTAATATTATATCTACATGTTTAGAATAGTAAAACGTCGTAAAATTAAGATGTATTTGGTTGGTCACAGAAAATGGTTACTCATAAAGCTGTTAGTGATATTTATTATGTAAAAGCGTAACAAATTAGCAAATAGCACACTTGAAGATAGTTAACTGATATCAATCGGTCAATAATTTATTACAGTTACTTGTCACCATCAGATGCCAGAAGAATTTAACGTATTAAACAACAGACTGGTGAAGATTGAAGTAACTAATTACTAGCAAAATTTGTAGCTCATTTACAACTATTATTAGCATTGAAACAACTATTGTGGCGATGCGCAGTAGACCTGTGTAAATACCCAATAACATAAACACGGGTGTATGTATATGTAATCTTAATCAATAACCATGTATTGAAATAAATAAGTGGTTATATACATACGAGTAACTGACTAGCCTTCAAATTAAACCTTTTAGGATCTGCTTCCATCAAATTTTCTACTTAACACTTTCGCGGACACTGAACGCCTATAGACGTGATAACAATAAAACTTCTATTGTGTCTGGTCCGTGAAAGTGTTAAAAGGTAATTTGCCTCATATTTTCGTTTGTGAAATGCGACATACATAACGTCATCACCTCTATCCCTAATGGGGTGGTCAGAGATATTCCATACATCCATAGTGTTTGGGTATTTCAAACATGCTTGAAACAAAATTCCTAGTTCAACTTTCCAAATATACAGAAACGTACACGTGACAGGGATTGGGCTCATCGCCGTTAAACTATAGATGTTTTTGGTGGAAAGAGGCGCCTTTTACGACACCCATGGGAAGAGACGGAGTGTTTCTATTCTTTAACGTGGCAAAATCATTCAGCAATTAATTACGTAGATAATAAAACACTTGAACGGTACTCTATGATTCGAATGTATACAAAGCCTTTACAAGTCAATTTTGTTTGGGATTAACGTAATTTTTTATTACATTTGCGATACAAAGAGTAATCTTTATTTAATTGGAGATTTTGTTTTGTTTTTAAACTTGACATTTACAAGGTTAAACTAATCTTCTTCTAAAATAGATGTGTAGGTATCTATCTTCCAAATGATTTTAACTGATATTAAGAATATATGAGCAGTGATCGCTTCGTAATGCCAAGGTAAAAAAACATAGATAAGAAATATGCCTTTTCTAAATTTTATTATGTAGTACTGTAGGTATTACTGTCTGTTTTTCTCAAAACAAGCATTAAAATTTAAATAACTAACTAGTTCATATTTAGTACAGATTATAAAAATACATACAGACGGAGCATGTGCGCCCAAAAATCAGCGATCGCCAATCCACCTGCCCAATGTTGTGATTGGGCCAATTTCTCTCCTGAGGAAACCGACGCAAATCACGCTACAAGAAATTTCAAGTGAACTTCTATTGACTATGATAACATTATTACTTATCATCATGTGCCCGTAAACATCCTACTGCAAGGATATAGGTCTTCCTTCGTATACGAAGGGGAGTATGGGCCATAGTCCACCACGCTGGCCCAATGCGGGTTATTTATTATTATACAATATTACTTATACATGACCCTTTTCAATGAAAATCACGTAGAAACAGATATGCTGAAGAAATGATTTTCTTCATACATCAACCGTATTCAATTCATCAATGTGTTAGTCATTATTGATCCGTTTTAAAAATCATGTTGCTATACTTGCCTTTACAAATAATAAATACATGTCCCTAGGCATACAGCGCCATCTAGTTCTAAAACTAAGCGAATAGGGTTGTATTATGGGTACCAGATATGTTAACTACACGAATACTAGGTGCTACACAATTACATTTTTTTTGTAAACATCCGTAACTCGGGTTGAAGTGTCAGTATTCATCATACAAACAAATATACGCCCATAGCGGGATTCGAACCCGCAAGGTTTAAAACCAGTACACCAAGGTCGAAAAAACCCACGAATTATTGCTGACTGACCATTATTAAAAGAAGACAGTCAAGTGTTGAGTATTTAGTAGTAGCTACTTGTGCCTTGATGTCTACTATGACCAATGCTCTATGACCTGCTGTTAGACTTCATATTCGTATGGGCTTACATTGTTTTGACTGATTTCCACATGTAACTCAAATACTTTATTGACGTTTTGTGGAAGTGAAGTGTTAATTAATTGCTACTTGTTGGTTTTAAGGTTCTATGCGTGTGCTTCGACAAAAACCGTGGGTGTGGTTTGAGGTACATACTTACAATTATTACCTGTGTATTAGTGTGGTGAAATAACATGATAATCTTAATAATATGTGACATTGAACAGAAACGTCCTCTGTGGTCAGCGGTTAGTTTTAACTAATGGTAACCAGGTATTGCATAAACCCCACCATTTGCAGACTAGTTGTTCCAAACAACTATAAATTAAAAATTAAAAAAAAAACCGCGAGAAAACAAATGATTATATCGTCCAGAAAAACCAACTGTTAAAAGCTAATCGTCGAAACGGCTTAATCGGTTTCCATGAAACATTGCTATCAACCCATTCCCGAGTTAATTTTAAAATATATAAAAAAAGCCTCGAAAGATTATAATATCATCGAAACCAAAAAACTAAAAACTGCTGTGTTTGAAGTTAAATATTTTCGAAAAGACTTAACCGATTTTCATCAAACATAGTTAAGAACTTGTCCCCTCGCTTACTGATACACACATAGGTACACACAGAGCTGCAGCGCTTTCAAACACATGACACCCGTCGTTTTACGTCATGGGTTAAAATGGAGGAATTTCTCAAACGTCAGAGTATTTTTAGGGTTGCGTAACTCCTTTTCACAAGGAACCCTTATAGGATCTTTATTTTTTCAAGACAGTTTTGTCTTCGGAACGCCCAGAGTTATCAAACTAAAATGATGGCTAAATAATAAGGTCATATAGTCCTGTAAAAGTTTAAAATTTTTAACTCTATCCGATGAAAAAAAACAAACAAACTGCCGATTTGAGAACATCATCATTTTTGAAGTTGGTTAAAAGATATGACCTTTCCATAACCATTTCCATAGTAACTGGCTTTTGATCAAAACTTATTGGGTAATTATCGTTGATCAAGAATCCTGAAATTTCGCATGATTTCACGTGACAAACTTAATTTTGCGGTTTTCTTCTTTTAACTTCTACATAACTAATGACATATTTAAGTTTGTCGGTTTAAATAAATGGTGATGGTGGAAAATCAGGGCTCGAGTTCTACTCGCACTTGGCCGGTTTTTTATTTTGTTTTAAAGTGTATATCAGAGTCTTCATCATATCAGCCACAGGAAGTTCACTACTAAACATTGGCCTCCCCATACATTTCCAGAGTCACCAGTTGGACGCCGCCTGCATACTGCAACCGGCTGGTGAACATCCCACCCTGCCCTTGCCGATACGTGGTCTCCATTCTAGAACCTTAATACCCCAACGGCCATCAGTTTCTCCAGTTATGTGTTTCGAGCTTTATGGATCTTGATAGTCTCACAATAATTTGGTTTGATGATGCACTTCGGAAATATTTAATAATTTAATAGTAATTAACTGGTGACGTCACTCTTGATTTGAAATAACTTTCCCCAAGGAACCATAATGGAATTCAATCAAAAAGTTTTCGATAACCCTTACAAATTGAACAATTCTGAAGCCATCTCCAGTATGGAAGTCCAACAATTTTCTGCTGATAACTCTACTTCTGATTACGTATCACTTTCCACTAGGAACCAGTGCAGAATTTCATCGATAATTGTTGGACTTCCATACTAAAGGTTTCAGAATGGTTTACTGTGTATTGCTAATTCAGTTATGGTTCTTTAGGGAAAGTTGTTCGTAATCAGGAGTGGAGTCACCAGTAACTGGCTAGCTACCAGCATCTTATCTAAATCTGCGGCTGGTGTGATTGAGGTCAAGTGTTAACCCGTTGTGCATAAAAAAAAACAAGAATTAAACGAATTTAATTTCACCCTCTAGAGAACGGAAACGGAGAATTCAATAATTGAAGCGAAAGATAAGTACTTAATAGTACCAACACAATTCGTTTAATTCGGACAGTGAGCCCATCGCCATTAAAACGTGCAAGTTTATGGATGTTTTGTGGTACGAAATCACTAAGTCGCCGTTAATGACACCCACGGGAGGAAATGGGTTGGTTTCTATTCTTCTTACGTGCCGAAACCATACGGGACTTAAGTCTAAATAGACTTGAAAAAGCAAAAAATCAAATCACGTAAAGTATGGAGTAAATCCTACATGGGAAGCTGATAAATGGTCAAGGTTGGAATAACTTTTTACACTGCTTTGCTCAAGATTCACTACTGCTTAGAAAAAGGTCAGAGATTTGTGAATGTTCAATAATTATTATAAAAACAGGTGTAGGTACTTATATTGTAGGTAAGTTTAGAGCCAAAATTCAAATGCTTCGAACGTATTAACAAATTACTTGAGTATTTTTAACCGAATTTTAAAAGGAGGAGGCTATCAGTTCGGTTGATTTTTTTATACATCGATGACAACGAGATTGGCAGTAATTGTTAGTTTTTTTGTTGTAATTATGCTAAACAGCAGAGTCGTATTACATATATATATATATATTTAGACGATTGTATAGTTTTTGCACACCCATTTTCGTTAGTGCCATACTAACATTGGTTTCCAGAATACATGGTATAAAGTTTGAGGCTATCTGTGTATTTCTGTTTTCGGGTTTTTATTTTCCCGAATTAAATTTGTCACTTTAAGCCACACAATGAGCTACGCTATGTCCTTCTTCGACCCGTCAACTATCCTTGCGCAAAATATAAAGTAGGTAATTTTGATACTCCGTACGACGACGTGGAGGAAGGACAAACAAACTCATTTTTGCATTTAAATTTTTTATGCATAATCATCATTTATATTTGATTTGTTATTTACATATGCTGCAGTCTAATTAGTACTTATAAAAAGTGTCATAACTTCATAGTAATTATCATAATAATCATATTTATATATTTGATCCTGTGATTTCATCAGTAGGTTTATCTGCAATATTTAAATGGCACATTATGTGATTTTCATACACGTAAAAAACCTGACAGGCCTTGACCTTTCCTTCTAATGATAACCTGTGTAGAGCCTGATTTTCAATTAACAGCTATGGTTCTGTTAGGTACAATCTGCAATGCGGTGTGACCGGCGTTGAATCTATATTTCCTATTCGTGTGGAATTTTTACAAAAATTCTTTCTTTGAGCGCCTCTAAAAACGCAAGGTACTCCTGCCAAATTTCATCAATATGCCCGATTTGGTGCAGTCTACTACAGTTATTCAGTTTTACATACCTACTCGTGTAAAGATTTCGTCCTCTACTGATGAAGGTAAACGTATATTCTATATGTTTACCTTCATCAGTAGCGGACGAAATGTGTACAAACATGTACTCAAATGTTGTACTCAAATTCAGTATGAATACAAAATTAATGTATTGCTTTTTGTACAATAAAACTTCTACAAACATAAATATATACATATTAGGCACATATAATAAAACTGTATAGGGGTCAATGTCTGTACATCGCATTTTATTAAGCAAAAGTATGTTTATAGAATTACTTAAAACCAAATAGAAATCGGAAAGATATTTTTGACAAGTTTGTTTGTCTGTCTATATTTGTGAATACGCTGAAACCCTGTGAATGCAATTTAATTAAACTTGGCGCATTAATATTAATTTATTATCTTCTTCTTAGCGAGTCGATGGCAAAAACATCAAACTCTTGAGGACCAGAATATGGCCACGTGTACAGCATTGTCTCTAAAAATAAGCCAAGTCATTGCTATTATCCTCAACCAACATTTAAGACACTTTTTATCTGGGGAAATGAAATCAATCAATCAACTGTATCATTTAGAATTCTCTAATAGTTTAACAATTTCACTTGAAAACTTTGCTAGCATATCCGCGTCTTCTGGAGGGATAAGACATTTTTCAAACATTTTAAATCTCTATTCTTCTTAGATGATTACTTATTTGGAGGTTTAAAATATATTCGCGTCTTAGCACGTTCATGTACAGATGAATTTTAATGCAATAAGTTCAACAGGCCATGGGCAAATACCTACATATAAACATTACGTAAGGCTATAGTTTACATAGAACATTATTGTTTACAGTTGTTTAATGCATGAACAATATTGTATACATTACAAGTAACTATCTAGTTTATGCCCGCGACTTCGTTCTAACATTTCGAGAATATGACACTTTACTTTTGTCATGCGTTTTTTACATACGTCAAAACGTCAAAACGGAAACCTTCAACGCTAAGACTCAATCTGTTCTATTCATATAATTACCTATATATTCTTAAATACTCCAACACACCTTACATAACCTATATGCCCTCACACACACATACACATTTTTGGCATGATTTTAAACTTTTTATAGTTCTTGTATTTTTTATATGTTACTGTAAATGTTACTTTTTCGGCATTACCTTATTAAATATCATGTAGTGATATCGCGTAATTAGCGTATTTATCCTAGCAATATTACCACTAAGCACGAATGTGCACGAATGTTGGCTGATAAGAATAAAATAAAAAAATATGTTTTTTTTAAGAATGTAAACAATACAATCGTGGTATGAGGCGCCTATTAATGTTTATTGACGAATTACAAACACCACCAATAATGATAGTTCTATCAGCGGCACTGGTGCGGATTGCGGAGCAAGGCCAAATTCTCCTGTAGAAAGCGGTAAATATGCTTGCTTGTAAGAGATCACATCCTTGCTTGTAATAGATCAAATCCTGAACATAATTGTACCCTTAAAAATCAAAAATAAATATTCATATGACTACAACGAATTTTTTAGACACTGCAAAGTACTGCCAGTCCAAAGTGAAAATAAAACTCGCAATATTAAGGGAGCAACATTGTAAATTAAACACACTAACACCTAAAACATGTGCACGAAACGTAAGAGAGCCTAAGCAATTAACTTTTAGCTTATCAAAATGTAACAACCTGTATGGTATGAGGAATTATCATTATATATTACCTAAAATTATTGACCAATTACCAAATAGTGTTAAAAAGGCATATATAACATAACCGCCTCCGTGGCTCAATGTAAACAACATTGGATTTACGATTCGGAGGTCGCGTGTTTGATCCCCAGCGGGGTACATGTTTAAGTACTCGGTTTGGTTGGTGATAGAGCATTTTAAAATGTCCGTCTGGCTAGCTACCACCATCTTATCTAAATCTGCCGCCAAGCAGCAATATTAATAGCATTGTTGTGTTCCGGTTGTCAGAGATAATATAGCCAGTCCCCCAAATGTGTTGGGGTTTCCGGGTCAGCACGCTTCCACCTTCGACCTCATCTTCACTTAACATTAGGTGTGATTGAGGTAAAGTACGAAAACGTCGTCCATAAAAAAAAAAAAAAATAACTAACAGAGCTAACTATCTTCTGTATGTAATCCGAAAGGCATTTTCGTAATGAACCTTTTATTAGACTTTATAAGACATATATATGACTATTATTAGAGTGTGCTTTCTAAATTTGGAACCCGTACTTTGTTAAAGACATCCAATTGCTTGAAAGAGTACAAAGAAGAGCCACTAGAATGGTTGCGTCACTTCGTGGTTATACGTATGAACAGAGGCTAAACGAATTACGGCTAACCTCTCTGGAGCAGCGTAGAGAGCGTGGTGATCTGATTGAGACCTATGAAATCATTAATTGTCACTACAACGTGCCAAGCTTGAGTGACATATTTGGGAGGAACAAAAACAAGGGACTAAGAGGACACTCTTAATGTTATGCCAAACAGCAATGTTAATAGCATTGTTATGTTCCGCTTGTCAGAGATAAGATAGCCAGTCCCACAAATGTGTTGGGGTTTCCGGGTCAGTACGCTTCCACCTTAGACCTCATCTTCACTTAATATCAGGTGTGATTTAGGTCAAGTGCAAACCCGTTGTGGATAAAAAAAAACCACTATGAAGCTATTGCTCTCAGCAAGTGCAAGCAATTCTAAACACCACTTCTTATCAAACCGCGTAGTGAAAGTGTGGAACAAATTACCAAAGTCAGTGATCAGTGCACTCTTGGTGAACTCTTTCAAAAATAGACTGGACAAATATTTAAAAAATAATTAGATCAAACACAAGTGCACTGATATACACGCATGAGCTTAAAGCTTAAATAATAATAATAAGGAAATGTAAGGACCTAGCAATAGAAATTCAATCCCAATGGAAATAAAGAAAGTGCATATTGTACTTATAGTATTGTCTTCGACCGGTATCATACCGAATACGCTCAGCAATAGCCTAAATACGTTAAAATTGTCTACTCACATCTCTTACATATTACAAAAGGCTACCATTCTCAACACTCGCAAGTTTCTAACTACATCCTTCATCACTGCCATGAACAATAATCCCTCAACATTTGGCTAAGGCCCGTGCGGAGCGGTATTTACCTTTTTCGGAAGAAAAAGAGATAAAGAAGAATTTAAGATAATAATAATAATAAATAAAGATAAAGTTAAAACTATGTAAAAAATCATTTTATGAAAAATAACGATATAAGCCATATTTTGTAACCATGTCATATACTTAATACATTGTATACTAACAAGATGGAATTGTAAACTCACCATCTACACATAAAGCGATGAGGATTCCGTAAGATGGATATACAAAGATTTATAACTTTTATTAAAAGTATTTAAATCAATAAATTAAAATAAAAACATTGTTTATGATGGGTGACCTTATTTCTATTACATCTCAAAATCTGTCTATAGGTAGAAAATGAATAACAGAGAAGGAATTTACTTTTATGTTTTATATCGTGTCGTGGATAATAAAGTGTTTTTATTGTTTTAAAAAAGCACCTTTTATTGTTTAAAGAAACCTTTTTACGAGTACAAACAGCCTCTTAAACTAGCTTTCCGCCCGCGGCTTCGCCTGCGTGGAGTAACTTTATCGCGCGTATGTTTAATTTGTTTATCCCGCGGAAACTACTCACTTTATCGGTATAAAAAATATCCTATGTTTTAATGGAGCATATGTTCTACCTACCTATATACCAAATTTTAGCCAAATTCGTCCATCCGTTTTACCGTGATCGAGCAACAAACAAATTAATGTATTATGTAATACAGCATTTACAATCACACAAACAAATAATACTCAATTTGCAATACAACAAAATGCAAAATATTATAGATGGTTTTACAGTCAATATTCGATTCAGTATCGGTCACTCTTGTCACTCACTGTCTTGCTGGAAGAAATCTCTTTTTAGAGATACATCCTCTTACTATAAATAGCTTTTGTTAGCTGATGGAGGACATCGCCCTCCAATCATTTGGTACACCACGGAAAGCTTCTCTAAAAAATTAGATAGCGTAGTATCCAATCCGAAGTATTGCTTGCACCTTTTATATGGTTCTTTTGCTTCTCTGCTCTAAGAGAGATACAAGACATGCTACAAGGTCTAATTATGACCTTATTTTAGTGGTGTTTATGCTGGCTAATGTTTGAGTTCCTGATTCTTTTATGAATAATCGACGAATATTAAAAAGGTTAAAACTTCTATATAAATATGTAGTAATACTAATTAACGCAATTTGGTGGCAGCGGTAGAAGTCCAATATCATATTTCGATGCTGATTTTATGACGGAAAAGCTACAATGGCTACGACGACCAACTTGATCCATTTTGTCCGAAGTTTAATCCAATTGTGACTGTGACCAATTTTTTTATAAAATTTTTAGGAAATTCACATCAAGATAAAGTTGAAACGTCACCGAAGTTGCATCACATACAACATATAACATTCTATAGATGTTACCGTAGTTCGACTATTGTTATAATAATTTGATTATACAATATCGGAGTTTACTTTCATAGCTAAATAATGCTCTAACTAGCTTAGTTTTACGTTTGTTTAATTTTTATAGTTGATGTTTCGGAACTGATGTACCCTTATACCCTGTCGGTTTATTAAATAAGTTGAATAATGTATTTATGGCATACCACATGGCCGTCCTACTTCTATATGTTTAAACAGAATCGTGTAGGATAGCACGTTCAAGCATGCACATTGCATTGTGTGTTTTCCTATAAGGAATTTTACCCTGTGTCATCTATGTCATTGTTCCCTATCCAACGTCAGTGGAAATATTAAAGTCTTTGTGTTCTCATCGATAGGGATCATAGTAGTAATTTGGCATCTGTTATCACAGCGATGTATGACTTCTTTTGTAAACAAAAGAAGCTAAAAAGATGTAGGTTAACGGTCGCAGTGACTCGCGACGCAGCCGGCCAACGACGGAGGCAAACAATTTACACGATTGACAAATCCCCGTAACATTTCGTGGATCACCTTAAATAAACAGTTTGCATGATTGTGATTAACACCTTGACTTGCATTGAAACTTCGAAACATCGCATTGTCAATAATTTGACACGATATTTAAAGCTCAAGTTGTCTCTTCAGAGCATAGACGTTCAGGACTCGTCCTGCCACCAACACAAGTCTTCAGATAGTTTCAGAATTAAATAAAAATGATGAAAATAGTAAGTGGTTATTCATTTCTGTATAGTGCTTATATTGTGAATTTCGCCTTCAAGTGATCTATTATCTCGGAACGTACACACTGATTTACCTTAATTTATAAATGCACGTATTCTTCGAATCGCTACATATTATGTACCCCAGAAGCATCGGGTGTGATAGAAAAAGTCATAAAAGTATTGTTGGAGGAATAATTCAGAATGAGTACATCGTGCGGTAAAATACCAATTTAAAGGTTTCTGCAGAAATATCACAAGAAGTAGAAAGTATTAAACAAATATTTTCAAACTATGAGGGTTATTTATCTTAGGCACTGTTCTAAGTAGTGTTTTTTTAGCTAATATCGCTAATGTATGAACTTCATTGTTATTTACGCCACCCATGTTATTTGCTTAAGAATAACATGCATTCATTGCAATTAGGCTATAAAAAATAACACAAAGGTCAGGAACAAAGCCCCACTTTACAGACTCCAACTTTAGTTGCATTAATTTTTTTACCGACTGCCCAAGGAAGGAGGGTAATGCTTTTAAACTTTTCCTTTCAGACAATTTTCGTTCTCGCCACGTTTGCGCTTGTGTGGGCGTTGCCGCAACAGCAGGAGCAGTCGCCTGGGCAACAGCAAGCTCCTGTGCAGATTGTGAAACAGGATTCAGAGGTCGATGTTAACGGATACAATTTCGAGTGAGTTTACCAAACAGCTGATATGTTACCATTGTTTTGTTCTGGATGTTTAAGTAAGCTAGGGCTACCTCACAATCGCGTAGGTGCTTATTCTAAAACCGGGGTCGTATCAATGAATCATAAAAAAGAAGTAACTCTGAGAACTGTTGGCCTGTCAATTCGCACATGTTAAGGTCACAAAAAAGGTCATTACAAAATTAATCATTACTTATTCATACGTTTTACCCCTACCGCCTCCCTAAATTCTAATATTTTACATTATTCAAACTCACTCAAAGTATATTTATTGTATATACTCACAGAAGTTCATATTATATATAAGTGTTAAGCAAATATACAATAATTATGTTATATTTTTTGGACAATATAATTTATTTTCTAATTAATAAGATTGTAGTTTATAAAATAAAATATATATGAAGTAGTAATGTTCCTTTGGACCCTATGGGCGTTGTAAAGCTAGTCATAAAGTCGGTAAAGGACAAAATGTTAATGATCTTTTGTGTACCTACTTATGGAAATCAATAGGTTTATACTTGTTCATTTGTGATTTAGACAAGCTTCAAAGACATTAAATGTACAGTTGAATTTCGCAATATAATTATGGTTAGAGAATACAATGGATTATTATATTAGGCATGTATTATGTGCCAAAACTTAAAACAAGCCATTGTCGAAAATTATACTTATTGTTATTCCAAGTACATGGAGTACAATATAATCTGGCCATATGTTAATAAAATATCTAAACTAGTTCTAACTTTATTTTTGGGGGTTTAATAAAAAATTGGAATATAGAGAATTATAATTCAGCGCGAGCCGTAGCTCGAATGGAAATTCTCTTGTGTCCAGATAATGGGCTCCGCACACCGCGTGTACGGGGTTTTTTGTACTTAAAGTCGTATCTTTAAGAACAAAAAACGAATTTCCAGACTTTCGATTTTAGGATACTTTTTTGGTATGTCTTTTGTAATTTTCGACAGTACTACAAATCGACTATTACCTTAATAAATTCAAGTTTTGCATTAGGGCCAGATCTAAAGTCTACCTATATAGATTTAAATTTTGCAACATTTCTTTTAATTTGTGTGGTATATATTTAAAGAATCTAGCTGCCACAAAAGTTTATTTAATTAACTCATATTAATTAATTAATTAATTAATTTATTTATTTATTTAACACTTTATTGTATATAAGCATACATGTCAAACAAAACAAAAAAAACAGGAGAATATTACAATATACAAAAGGCGAGCTTATCTACCAATCCATAGTCAAAAAATTCAAAAATTCCATCTCTGACCTGTTTATGCCCATAACTCCCGCATTTTTTCCGGTCGCAGTCCACATAGTGGAGGGTCGTCCAACTATATCCAAACCTTCTACCTCTCTGTTACCGTGGCTGCTATTGAAGGGTGGATATGGATTTTAAAGATGTGACGGGAAATCTACCTCGTCATTAAAGGCGATGTATATCAATCGTGAAAACTATATTCTGTATGCCATTAATATTTATGATAAAAAAACTTTCCAGGTTTGAGACAAGTGATGGCACGTCTAGACAGGAGCAGGGCGAGTACAAGAACGATACCGACCAACAAGGTCTCTCCGTGAAGGGTAGCTACAAGTACGTAGCTCCTGATGGGCAACACATCTCAGTCACTTTCCTAGCTGATAAGAATGGATATCAGCCCACCGAGCAACGCGATGACCAGCAACAACAGCAGCCAAACCAGTCCTAAGATCTTGCGTATTGGCCATACATACTCATACACTCATCAGGCGAAGGTTCGCGATGCGAGACATGTTTTCGTCGACTTGTGTGGCTGTGGCTAAGTGATTTATTTTACAAAACCAAATAAATAATTTTAAGTGTAATATTTTTTTATAATTTAACGCCTATGGAAATTCATCTATATTTTTCGTCTGTCTAATCATTTATCTATTTATTTATTAGGCTCACCAACAGAGTACATACATTGCATCTTACAAAATCATTTACACTAAAATTTTCTGGTATGAACTCCAATTACAGATGAGCACAACACTCAAATGCATGTAGTAAATTATCACTATAAGCTATAGGCATATATAATTTTAAACTATAAAAAAGAATTTTGAAAGTATCTTAAGTAATAAATAATAGTTTGGGTAGGTCAAATAAAATATTTAAAAAAATGTACTACTAATTACTTAAAACTAAGTGTGTGAAAAGGTGATAGGTACATTTACACTGAATACTAAAATAAACTAACAATAACAAAAAGCAGATATAGTAGGTGAGATCAATCGTCAGTCGATGAAATTTTCATTATCTTTCGACTAAATATGGGGAGCGAGTCGTGAAATATGTCTATATCAGTATGAACATTACAGATGGAATTATATTCGCTACATATTCTAGTAATAGGCGCATTGTAGTCAATATTTGTGCTGGAAGAGGGGCAGGAAAAGACTTTAGTGAGAGGATATCTGGGAATACGGTAAGGGACACTTAGACTTATGTGCTCTACGATTTTAAATGAGGTAGCCAAACCATTGATAATTTTATACAGGAAAGTCTGACCAAGCAGCTTTCTGCGAATGTGAAGGGTATTCATTTCGATAAAAAGAAGTCTTTTATCCAGGGATATTTATTTATTACTATAGAACAAGCTTGACTTACTTTGGGACTAGATGTGGACTTGATGCTTAATTGGTGTAAATGTTCGAAATATTTTTTAATGTTAGTTTAGGTGCAGTCAGTATTAGAACTAGATGATGACCCAACGTTTCAAAACATTTCACGAATTAATCGATTTAAGTCTACCTGTTTGGTGTAGTGGTTAGCAACTCTGGCCACTATACCAAAATCTATACCAAAATCCCGCTAGGGGCATATGTTTGTGTGATGAATACGGACATGTGTAGTTAGGGATGTCTTCATTTTATAATAAATATTTATTTACAAAAAAAATATGTATTTATGTAGTATATCAACCATCTGGTATCCACAACACAAGCCTATAGTTGCTAACTGTGGATCTAGATGGCGCTGCGTATATGTCTAAGGATTTATTTAACATATTTATATTTAAGTATTTTTACCGTTGCACATAGAACGCAAATTTTTGAAGTCATAGTCCACTTCCAAGTAAATAGTGATAAATATATTATGTTCTTTTATCATCTACTTCCGAATAGTTTAGGTAGTTTTGAAATGTCTGAACATTATGCAGTTTTGATGCTAACTGTACTACTAACAATTATCTATAAATACTAATACAATTAAAAATGAAGATGTTACTAATAAAATTTTATGCTTGGTTCACACAATAAAGGTTCATAGCTAAAATCAAATTCGTAGTACAGTTAATTATATTTTAGTCGGTTTTTAATTTAGATAAATGTCACATTTTATTCTACGACTCAATTCTAACTTGTTCCAGATAAAGTGAATATAAAACAGTTTATACGAGTAGTTTTTGTGTTAAAAAGATTTCTTGTCCCGCATGTACGTATAGTTACCATCCTATTGGTGCATAAATATCTGAAAAAGATAAAACAAATAGTTGTAATAAAATAACAAAAGGAAAATAGAAAAATTATTGATTATCATCAACTTAAATCATCATATCAGTTTTGTTCCACCACATACGTGATATTCAGAGTTGGATTGAAAATATAATCATTTTCTTGCTAATAAATATCCGTAAAATGATTCTACTAACATGGTTTCAATTTATGGTCGAGATTATCTAAATCTAGGTAGTCCGTGGGTTTCTTTCTCGTAACCGCCAGGTTATCAAACAATAAAAATCAATCTCTATCATAACTAGCTAATCCTACGGAAAGCACTCAGTTAAAGAAGCGTTTCATTGTAAGGGTTGCAAATACACAGCCTATACATATGTATAGGCAAAGGATATCCTTGCGCGTGATAAGCACTTATCCACACTAGACGCCTGAATTTGGGAGGACTTTGTTGCACCAAAGGACGTGTCTGCGCCTCCCGAGTATAGTGCGGTACATGCAGGGCGGCAGGTAATTTAACCAAAGGGATTGGCACAATAATAAGTTAACAGAGGTGAGATAATTGATGTTTTTGTCTGTCACCATTAATATCGATAATATGTAAATACGAATTAGTTTAAAGTTAGGCTAGTTTTAATACAATCGATACAGGAATATTGTGACATTGTCACATGACTATTCATATGACGAGAAAATATCTTTCAGATAATATAAATGCTTTACGTAAGGAAATAATCAGGAAAGAACAGCATCAATACTAAAGGTAAGACTACCAAATGGAATAAGGCTGTTACATACAAATGAAGCAGATGTGTCGATATGACTATTTAGGGAAAGGTTCAGTTGTTCTTACTTATGATGGAATACTTATTGAATGAAAAATTCTAACCAAAAAAATTCAAGACAAAAACTGAAATCTTCACAGAATCTCGCTCACTCCCATAATTACCTAACCCCTATTTTTTATGAAAATTAAAAGTAATACCTACAAATATGGAAGTCAATAGAATCAACACCAATACATGAATATAAATATAATTAATGAGTTAAAAGAATAGCCTAAGCCAATTATATCAAGATGAATTTAAGATAATATTGTCTTCCACTTACCAAATCTGGTGCGTTGTGTTTTGTAATGAGCTACTTCTATCCAGAAGTTGGCTTTAAATACCCAAACCCTTTTTATTTGTTGAGTGAACACACGTTTTGTCGTGTGATAGGTGTTAACAAATCAGTTGATGAATATGACTGTCACGACCAGAGCTTTGCCAGGGGTGCTAATGAAGAAGAACTAGTTTCATGAGAGTCCTATAGCTATTTGTAGGTAGTGGTAGTGTTATTACAATAAGTACTTTCTTATCTCCACATTCCAAATCGGCATATTCCTATAGTACAAATTTGCATTGGAAGGATCCTAGAATTGCTCGTAACAGAAAAAGCTTAGTCAAACTGGCCATTTCATACATTTTGAAATTTCCATGTACATAAGTTTATAATGAATATGTCGTGATATTACAAAATGTAGCTGTAGTTGTAAAGCATTTCGTATTTTTATAATGTTATATGTTTCAATTATCTGGTGAAATTCTCAATGGGTCTTGTATGAAATTTATCTAAATTTAATATTTTAGGTTTAATAACTACACCTAAAAAAGTTAAGGATTTGTTAGAAAACATTTCTAACACAAATAGTTATAAATGAAGTGAAAAATGTTTATTTAATATCACAGACAGATTATAATTAAAACTAATACACTATCAAAATGAGTGGCACTAAAAATATTCCATTCAGTATGAACTCGGGTATCACACGACCACGACAATGGATTTACATGAAGGCCAAAGAGTTACACTGCAAAAAATTAGGAATTCTTAATTTATAGGGAGTAAAAGTCGTTCACTTACTGCACTATTTAGCTGCAGATAACTGTACTGTGCGTCGCAAAGTGGCCTGTCTCTCAGTTTTTTACAGGATGCATTTCGGGGAGTGTGCGTTGGAATTACATAATCTTATTCCACCGCCACCCTTCCATCTTTGGACCACTAGGCGTGGGGAGGGATTCCACCCGTATATAGTTAATATACCACTAAGAAGTTCGATTCTTCATTCATCATCCGAACAGCCAAGGCATGGAACACCCTTTCGGCGTCAGTCTTTCCTGAATCCTACAACCTTGGGATCTTTAAGAGCAGAGTGAATAGCCATTTACTGGGATCGCGTGCTTGATCTTCGACCACATCGTCACTTGCCATCAGGTGAGATTGTGGTCAAACGCGAATCCAGTCAATCATAACAAAAAAAAACTAGCAAAGTATTGATAAGTAACTATTCACTATCCTCATCATATCAGCCATAAGACATCCACTGCCGAACATAGGCCTCCGCCACAGAATTCCACAGAGTCCAGCGATTTTTCGTGACATTTACGAGTATCAGGTCGTCCGTCCACCTTGTGAGTGGACGTGCTACGCTGCGCATGCCGGTGCGTGGTTATCACCGATGCCGCGACCGGCACCGGCTTTCCGACTCCGGAAAGTACCTGTTAGTAAAATAAATAATACTTCATTTTTGTGGTGTTACTTCTTGTAATCTTAGTTCTTGATTTTTTGCAAAAGGATAGACCAGTACCATCAGTAATATACTAAAAATGATTTCTAACCATTTTGTAGCTTGCTTTACATATAGGCATTTAGTTATAAAACCTACAATATTAAACTAAAGTTACCACTGTGAACTTCATTGCGTTGTAGAAGATGCAAGATCTCATAAAACAATTTTCTAAAAAATTAATCAAGGCTATTTTATGTTATCAAAAAATTGTTTATTGGGTCGTGATAATGAAGTTAATCAATTTTTCTGAAAATAGTTACAAGCGTTCTAAACATATTCTCCAACGCAATGAAATTCACAGTGGTATTTTAATCTAATAGTCTATGTGTTATTACTAATATATAAAGCAAGCTACCGATTTGTTAGAAAACATTCTTGTACTATCACTGACAGTACACTATTGACAAACTAACAGAAAAACTAACGGATTCACTCTTTAGAAGGTACCTGGTGTTATCCACTGGTAAGTAGGTGTCCAGTATTCTAATTGACAACATCAATAAATGAATAGCACGCAATTTGAAAGTTCAGTAACATGTTATAGTTATGACGACAAAAATATCTACAGAAGAAATCTGCCAGTGAAATCGATTTAGCATTCGATGTTTGCTAACATAAATCTATAAATATACCTACAGAAGAAATGAAATGGTGAAATCGATATCTATTCTATATTCATTAGGTATGTAACAAATAATTTATTCTTGTAGCAGCGAACGAATATTGTTTACTTACATACGAGTATATCAGCTGGTGGTTATCTTACATCTTAACTAAGTTTGCCACCAAACAGCAATGTTTACAGGATAGCCGGTTCCCAAAATGAGATTGGGGTTCCCGGGTCAGTACGCTTCCACCTTCGGCCTCATCTTAACATCCGGTGTGATTTAGATCAGGTGCTAACACGTTGTGTACACAAAAATCAAATACTAGCTTTCTGCCCGCGACTTCGTCCGCATGGGTCTAAACACAAACTATTTTTTTTATGCACAACGGGTTGGTACTTGACCTCAATCACACCTGATTTTTATCACGGTAATAATCAGCAAAGGGAAAAGGAAAGCAACTTGCGCATTACTGTTGGCTACGTTATCGAATTTTAACATCCGTTATTTCTATAAAGATTTACATAGTACCCACTTTTCGCCGCTTCTTTTCCCACAGATGACTTCCCTTTAAGAAGCGGTAGTAGGTTGGACATACTGACTGACAGCTTAAGCCCTATTATTATTTCCAATAGGCTAAACATTCAACAAATGAGATCATTTTGAGCTTGAAATAAGTGCTTGACGTTTGAAGTTAGCAATTTTTATTATTCAACAGTCCTTTTTTGTGTCTGAAATATATCTGCCCCCCCCCCCCCCCCCCCCCCCCCCCGTTTGATCACGCTTAGGAGTGGAAAATCAAAAACCCGTCTTAGTGCGCCTCTAAGTGATGTTACATTTCCCAAATTTCATCAATATTCAGTGAGGACATTGCCTTTTATTAATATAATCTTTAATCGAACTTAACGGCTGGCTATGCTTTTAACTTTCATAGACTTCTAATTTAATCTACGTTGCTAATCAAAATATTGCTGTTATAAGTCAAAATAGTGATACAAACGGCATTTTCCCTTTGTAACCAGATTTTTTGTCTATGTTTGCATTACTTTTGGTAAATTTTTATGAAATTTTCAAATCAGGTATTTATGGGATCATCTAGAAATATTAAATAAATACGGCAATGTTATAATTCTAACTTTATTGAGTTCCTTGAGGTACTACTCGAATTTGGGGCTTGTATCCTTTATCGTCGGCTGTGAATGTGACTTGGTATTCCTGGCCATCAGGAGCTGTGTAAGAATATGAGCCTCGCACTGAAATGCCTTTCTGTTCGCCAACTGTGATAAGAGAAGCTTCCTCTTTCCTTGACACGCCATCGCTTGTTTTGTACCTTAAAAAATAAGGAGTTTGTTGTAGTTAGGGCTATGTGACGGAATTATATTGTTGTATCGACTATCAAAGGTTCTGACTTTTCTGCTTGTTCAAACTAGCCTTCCGCCGGTGTGGATTTAGTTTATTTATTTTGAAATTTCAGGTTAAAAGTATAGAGTACTATGTTAGACACTTCTTTGTACCACAATTCATCCAAATTGTTTCAGGCATGAAAAGTAATGCAGTTTTTTTTTATGCTACACAACAATGCTATCAACATTGCTGCTTGGCGGCAGATTTAGATAAGATGGTGGTAGCTAGCCAGGCGGACATTTAAAATAACTTTAAAATAAAAATAAATTTAAAAGCGGAGTAATAAATATCCAACACAGTTTCGTTTTTAAAGGTCTAGGTTGTCTGAATCGTGCTAACTTTTAGAGTAAACAAATTATCAGTAGGTATACTCTCTGCTATTATTAACCAACTTATGCAAATGGCTATACCTATACACTATGGGAACATGTCAATACCTACTCGTATACGAGTGTTAATGAACTTACTCAAAATCGTATCCATCTTCTCTGACAAATGATTTTTCTGTGAGAATTTCGACTGGCGCTTTTTGTGATTCTTCAGCAGTCAATACTATTGCTACCATTGCTCCGAGAATGCACAGCTTCTGTGGAAATCAGCAGTCTAATTTAATAACTGTTCTATTTTAGGTAACACAATTTCGTTGAACAACTTCTTGTAAACATGTGAGAAAATAATTTTTAATTTCTGTTTTTGATAATACTCATGAAGCATTCATAAAATAATTGTAGTGCCTAATGATCTCGCAAAAGTTTAATTTCTGGAAGTACAAAATTTAATTTGGGCTTACCAAAGCAACCATGATGTGTATTGACTGTGGTTTGCAACTGATAGAAAAATCATTGCGTTGTTCTTAAATACAGTGTTTGTTTGTCAAAGATACAACGATTGGCAATGTGCTGTATGTTAAGGTGATAATACAAATCAAGTGATGAAACGTGTCGGGCAGCGTATGTAATTGACACTCGCGAAATGCATGCGGTATGTCTCATTGTTTTTACAGTGTCAATAAGGAAACCTAGGTGTAGTAACTGTTGCTTATTGTAATCGCTCCTTATTGTAGGAACTAATTCGTTGACTGAAAGTAAAAGGTCTCCTCCAAGTTGTCGACATTCCGTTTTCGAGCTTTGACAACAATCTTACCTGATAGAAAGTAACGATGTGGTCGCAGATAAGGCACGCGATCTCGGTTAACGTCCGCCTTTCATCCTGTCTGAGCAACACATTGCATCAATTTGCTGTCTGTACTATACGCTGATATTAACACGTTCTTCCTGCTTCGTTTGACTCACACTCTGTCAATCCCTAAAAGTGCCGTTGACTTGTTGTTTTATTCTTAACAGGGTGAGCACAGTGTGCCTCACGGGATAGGTGGAAACGATAAGTAGAACTACTAGTACTGAGTAAAGTTATTTTAATATCGCTTTGAATAAGACAACAGTCATCTGCTTATTACTCCTGACGTTTTCATGCATGCAAGTAAGGCAACTGGCAATGTCCGAAACGTCGCCACCCAGTTATGAGGACGCTAGGTACATAATGAAGTGATCGCAATCGTTGAAGGAAGGATTATAGGCACACAGACGGTCGTGATTTCTTTATATTCGAGTGATATTATCCTGTCGTAAAACTAGGATCATCAAGAAGAGTTAGGCTCGTGCTTATCAAGACGGCATTTCATGACGTGCCCGACGAAAGGGTCAAATCGCTCGATATTCATGACATGATTTAATTTACTAGAAGATAAATATTCTTGTATTCATATGAAAATAAATTTGAGAGCAATGTAAAAATACAGCTTTAGGTCATCGGAATCTCTAGTGTTGTCTGATGGTATTTTAATTATTTGTGCGTTGATATGACTATTATAGTCGTGATACAATAATAGAAGTGGATATACAGGGCATTTACAATGTGAGGGTATTCGAGGTGCGTGACATTTACATGATAATATTGTCGATAAAATTATGTATATAAAATTTCCTTTAAATTTTAGGTATTTCAAGATTCGCCTTGTATACAGAGTGTAATTGAAATCGTGCATGCATGCTGACAGGTGAATCCATTTCTATTTATCGTCAACTTTCCCCAAGGAACCAAATTGTACCGAAAATTGTAAATATCATACTCCATTATTCTTCTTCTTCTTTTCTAGTCGAGGCAAGTTTAATAGTCTGCTATAAATTGAAAACATAGACAGATACTTTAAAATTTCATTATTGGTATAATAATATGGGAGTAATTAAGGATAGAATATAATTTAAGAAATAGAAAGAAATTGACATCAATAAATATTTAATAAATAAGGATCATAATTTAAATTTTAATTATGCAAGTTTATCTTAGGTTATCAACTTTCGTATAACAAGTCCAGTCTTTTTTTATTATATTAATTGCAATAGCATCCTAATGACCATGTTTTAAGATACTTTCTTGATAATAGTTCTATAGCCTCTTTTACCAGCTTTATAGGACATTTCGTAAAGCTGTCCTTTCTCATCATACCACCTCACTGTGCCAAAGACGTCTAGGGCAGCATCAGGGTTTAGGACAGTTCCTTGCTCTGATCGAGAGGAACCGTCGCTTGCTTCGTAACTGAGAAAAAATAATAGGATTATTACAGTGCTTAATAAAAGGATTAATTCAGGTTCAATATGAATATACTCATCAATTCATTTTCTATAATCTAACTAATATTATAAATGCAAAACTTTGGATGTTTGTTTGTTTGTCGCTCACTCACGGCGAAATGGATGAACAGATTTGGATGAAATTTGGTATATAGGTAGAATATACTCTGGATTATGACATAAGATGTTTTTATCCCGATAAAGTGAGTGGTTCCCGCGGGATTTATAAAATCCGAGTTAAAGTTATTCCATGCAGGCGAAGCCGCGGGCGGAATGCTAGTTAATAATAAAATATACATTTAATTACAATCTTATTGTTTTGGTTAAACATAATATCTATTTTAAAATGAGGCAATTCATAAGAATATTGATAAGTAGTTTTTTCTGTCTGATAATACTTTGTAAGGTTGACACATCCAGCCAAGTGTACATTTGTGGTTTCGTTATGCCGTGTCTGTACGCTTACAGGGGTTGGTTTGTTTAAAGAGCATTTATAAACACTGAATACACCCTCTAGATCTGCCTCATAGTGCAATAAGCCACATTTGGATCTGCACATTTTGCTACAAGTTGCAGAATTCGTTATGGTCGATTCTTCAATTTTAAGGTATACATGTTTTCAGTACAGTCGTGAAACATAATGTATTGCGACTTATGCTCTAGCGCGGACAAGGCATTATATTCTTAGGTTTAACATTACCCTTCAAAATAAATGAACGCTTCGTAAGGCTGGCATAGATTAAAACAAGATTCAAATTAGCTGAAAGTTTCTTTGATATATTAATATTAGTCTTACTAGCTGGTTGTATACTTTATGACATGGTAGGTATAATAAATATTAGGTAAATATGGTAGGTATAGTAAGCGTGCTATTCGTGCCATGTATATATTAGGACCTAGAGAGTCTCTTAGAGATAAGTTTAGGAAAATTAATATCTTAACAATGGCATCTCTATACATTTATGAGAATTTGTTGCATGCAAAAAAATATAACCTTATTCGCTAAGAATAGTGATAGGCACAATGTTAATACAAGGAATAAAAACCAGTTATCTATTTATGTTAGCCGACTTCACAATGTTAGTAAATCCTTCAAATGGGCAATGTTGCTTTTATAATAACGTTCCAGTAGACATTAAAATTTGCCTTTAACTACATTTAAAGCAATCATAATACAGAAATTATTAGCAAAAGGCTATTATAAAATCACTGACTATTTGGATGATAAGCGAGCATGGACATAGCTGTCTTATTAATTATTCATATAATATATATTTTCCTCTGATTAGCAAATCACAAATTGTAACCTATAATCTGTTTAAAAAGAGCAACCCTTGAGTTTCTTGCTTGTTCTTCTCTGGGGAGTCAGCTTTGTGAATGAGCAGTAAATTTAAATGTAATATTAATTTTAATAGTGACGTTTTCAAGTAATAATTTTATCCTATGAAATAAAACATTTCGATTTGATTTGAAATAAATATTTCAGATACACTAATATATCTAGTCCCAAACAAGGTAAAGCTTACACTGTATGATGCTAGATAACGGACAGCCATACATAAATATTTATATAAACACTTATGCGTCAGGAATAAATGTTCATGTTCATCCCACAAAGGGGCTCAACAATCGTGAGCATAACAGCATAAAGTAGTGATGGGCAGCACTGTCATTAGACCGAAGCTCCCAAATCGTCCAAATGGAACGCGATACAAATGCTTATGTGCAGTAATGGACATTCATAGGCTGTTGATGTATGTGTGTGTTCATCAGACCCCTAAACGAGATTAAACCCGCAACAGTAGGTCACTACAAATTCAATGGACCAATCGCTGGTATTGTAAATAAATATTGATACATGATTTTGTGCCGACATTTATGCGGATAATATCTGAGATGTGAGGTCAATATTTATTTTCAATTAAATGTGCAATCGCTTTACCAACACAATTTATTTGCCATAATTATACATACTAGAGAACACACAAGGATGCTCTGTTGTGTTTTAACATGTTCCATGTCAACTACGAGTATATACATAGTGAACAATGAATTTTCAATAGTGTCGGGCTTATAAGCATTGAATATATTTAATTCCCCATTTTTTGTCTTATTATGTCAATCATTACCTACACGGGATTCTCAGCCACTTTCTTATTAAATCTCTCTAATCATCGTGTGACTATTCACTGGACGGTATGAAACTTCAATAAGTCGTAAACTGTGTACAGTCCGCGTTACAATTATTCAAACAGGTCTGTTTTAAATAAGTCATGGTAATAACCGACCCATTTAGATTATACCATCTATGGGTCGGTGAGCGTCGTTGGTTCAGTGGAGGAGACACAGTCTCCGAATTTGCGAGATCCAGGTTCGATCCCCAGGCAGGCCATGTACCAATGAGTTTTTAAATTTAATTTAATTACTAGTGTGCATTTATCCGACTGCTCTTAAACGGTGAAGGAAAACATCGTGAGGAAACCTACATGCCTGAGAAATAAAAAAAAAAACGCAGCCATGTCAAATCCCCAACCCGCACTGGGCCAGTGTGGCGGACTATGGCCCTTACTTCCTCAATATGAGGGTAGGTCCATATCCCTGCAGTGGGATGTTTACGGACTGATGATGATGATGATCTATGGATAAGGCCTATGTTCAGCAGTCGACGGCCTATGGCTCAGGATAATGATGACCGCAGTTATCTATTTATTTATTTTTATTTTATTTTAACACTTTATTGTACACACACACAAAGAAATGGTCATTAGCAAAGATTTAAGAAACATGTACAAAGGCCGAACTTATCTCTATAAGAGATCTCTTCCAGCAAACCCGTGGGAGCGAAATTTGATATAAAATTTGATATAAAGTGTACACTAAACAGAAGAAACAAAAAATGTAAAATTTTCTATAATTGAACCGCAAAATTTTGGCAAAACCACAGACTCTACTAGGATTCTACTATCTCCGGAGTGCATCATCAGATCTTAACCAACAAATTTAGGTATATGGAACTGCCCTGGCGATATGCCTTATCAAACAAAAAACCATCAACAAAAAAAAAATCTTTTGACGATATTATGGGTAAACATATTTAAAAACATACAAGACGTACATAGAACCTTCTACTTTTTGGAGTCGGTTTAAAATAGCCGTCCATACGGCAGGTAATTTCATTTCAAAGAACTACGGATGGAATAATGTCTCTCATCATCTAATAATAATGTGGCTCAGGGGACCAATCGCGCTATTTTACAAAGGTTTCACCGTTCGAACGGAACGTTTTTGGTTTTGGTTTAGCTTTAATTTAGCTGATGTAAAAAATGGTATTTATATATGGCTATTTTTTTTTGTGAACGATTACATTATTGACGTTACCAAAGTAAAACCAAACCCAAAATGTTTAGAGCTAACCACGTCTATTAAAAAAATAGGTTAATTTCCGTCAAATGATTAGCGCGATACGATTATGTGCTTAATGTAACGTTTTTGGTTATGGTTTAGCTTTGGTGTTCACGTTCAAACTTAGCCCGATCGGCACCTGGAGAGGCTTGTCCAAAGGTTGAAGTGTTACGTCTGATGTGTGGTCGACTATACCAATCTAAGAGTTTATTAGGTATCTAATAAGCTAATATGTTTACCGGTACCTTTCGTAAATAATAATACCCAGTGGAACTGGTGCTATTATATAAATTTCTTCACTTAAACACTGCAGATAAGTTAAGCCGAACAAAACCTTCCATTACTTCAAAATCAATAATATACAGATTCTACGCGAAACGCGATGTGCATAGTACTGTGATATATTGACATTATTACGTTTTTTTTGGATAAATAGGTAATTTGTACACAAGTTCTCTTAAGTAGTAAAGTACCTAACGACTCTGTTTAAAGGGTATTTGACCCATGTTCGGGCGTTCAACTTTGTATCTGTATTTGTGATTAACCATCGAGACATTTGGTCTATTTTTTATACAATCATTGTTACATGATATATGGTGCATGTTATTCTGTGACAATTTATGTTTGGCATGAGATAAAAAATAATTGGAGATAAATGCCGGCTTAAACGGTATCATAAAACCGGTTGTCATAAAGAGTTTGTGGCGTCCATCAATACATATTTACAACAATAGACATCTTGGCCTCGAGAGCCATACCCCGTGCACTAAGGGTTCCGTAAGGTTTTTTTACCCAATCATGAAATGAACTTATTTTCATTTTACCGAGTAATTGTTTAAAGCGACAAGTAGCTGCCTACTTTTAGTAGGGTTTATATATTTTTTCTATTTCAATTTAATAAATTACATATACGTAATATATTTATGGGTTTTGCTCATATTTGTATACAAAGCGCTTTTCGAGGATATTCTAATGTGCAGTAGAATAACAAAAAGTTTCCTAATTGAATGTACGACGTCCCCTTTGTATAAAGTTTTTTAGAACATATTTTGAAATCTCGGCTAGAATTTATATCACGTGTGGATTTCACGTCCTATTTCATTTCGTTTAGAAGTTCATAGATGTAAAGAAAGTGTTGCTATAACAATAGCACTCGCATGTCTGGGTTCCTAAAACTTTACATGCTAAATGTTGCAATCAGCTAGTATTTTTTTACTGAAGCTGCCTACTGTGCTTTCATTTTATTTTTCTTGTTAGGGTTATATAGTTGCAGATTCTTTATTAGAATAGATAATTGTATTTTTTTTATGTATCTAGGTATCTACTGAAATTAAGACTTCCATCTTCTTGGAGGTAAAATAATTATACATTTTTGTATTAAAATGCATTGCAGACATTTTATATAACAAACAATCCGATAAAGAAATAAATACATTGAATACACAGAACAACCGGAATAAACCCTGTAAGTAGGGTATATCCTTGTGGCAGAAAGCCAATAAACTCACGAAAGGCAGGTTTTAAAATGTTTGCTTTCGCCAAAAACAATGTTGGCTATTATCAAACCGGTGGGTCACGTACGCTGGTAATCGGGTCAGATAAGTGGTCACACCCCATTTGTTGTAGGTACACGTGAGGACAGGCTAATTTACATTAACATGACGTTCTTAAGCGTTCGTTCGCAAGTATTTATGTCGGAAAATTATGATGCTTTGTGAGTCATAGAGTTGCTCTCTATTTTTGTCTATTATTCCACGTGCGCGAGTTGATTTCAGTCATTGAACTAGAAGTATGTGGAGTAGTACTATATCTACCTACCTGATTCATAACAGGTAGGTGTTATGTAGCTTGATGGATAACTTAACAAATGAAAGGTTGTTTATGAGTTTCTTTAACGTATACAGGTTGAATTTGAATTCGTGTAATTCCATTAACTAATGACACCACTCTTGATTTCGAATAATTTTCCACAAGGGACCATAGTCGAATTCGAACAAAAAATTTTCGATTACCCATACAAAGTAAACCATTCTGAAACCACCTTTAGTATTAGAAGTCCAACAATTTTCGGCTAGTGAATGCACTCCTGATTACCAACAACTTTCCACTAGGAACCGTAGCCGAATTTAACCGAAAATTGTTGGACGTCCATACTAAAGGTGGTTACAGAATGGTACTTTGTATGGGTAATCGATAATTTTTTGATCAAATTCCTATAGTTCCTTGGGGAAAGTTGTTCGTAATCATGAGTGGAGTCACCAGTAAACAGAAATTACACGAGTTATTTCACCCTGTATAATAAAAATACTTACCTTATAGTGAAATAATTCTAGTAAATATATTGTTGTAAATTAAGAGAAGTAGTGGAATTTTGATTAGAGAAGTTATGTCATGCGCCGTGTCTGGCGCGGTCAATCCTTGAATGGCTGACCACTATAGTGGCATTTTAATACGAGTGTTTCCATAATCCGGGGGGAACGTTATGTAGTCGGTCCCGGTTGTTTACAATTGAAAGCAGTCGTTTAGCCAATAGTCGTGACGGCTTATAAATATTGATTGTCAGGTGGTCACTACTCTGACATAAATTCACTAATCCGCACTGAGCTTGCGCCCGTGGCCCATACCTTCTCGCAGTGAGAGGCGGCTATGCCCCAACAGTGGGCACGTGTAAGGCTGAAGATGATGATGAAACTATTAGAAAATAAGAGAAGTCAAGGGTCAAGATGTTTAGGTATCATGGAAGATAAAGATCTGTGTAAGTAGATAGATCTGCTATGCACACAAAACATTGATGAGTTTACTATCCAACTGGAATATTTAAAGTATGGATGGCGTGATATTCTAATATAGAATGTAATAGTGAGGTGCACAAACGGAGTAAAAGTAGAACTCATTAATATTATCGATAACAAAAATAGGATTGAATAAAATATTGTAATTGTCGTCATTGCTCTTTAATTAAAAAAGTTTTTACCTACCCCAACGAGAAATTGGCGAGAGCATATGCATGTATGTAGAGAAGTTTTTATTATTTCAGTGCATCAAATTGATTGTTTAATAAAAAAATACATTAGGTAACAGGGAAAATTTAGAAAGAATGGACGATTTCTCATAGTTTTTCTTTATCCTCATGGAGTGGTTTTTACCCCTTCAGCCCCAAAAAGAAGGCTAACGTTTTTCGAGTGTGTATATCTACATGGCTGGCCTAAATGTACCCTATATAGCCTTAATGGTTCGACCGATTTTGAAGAGCAAGTTGTCATTCAATTCCTCTTTATCCCTAGAGTATCAAAGGATACATTTTATGGTAAAAAAACCAACATGGCGCCTGCAATGTACAAAATATTCTTTCCGGTTTATTGGTTTTTAAATACTGAATTAGTTATTTAATTTTTGCTTTTACTTATTGTGTAACGAGTATTCAGAAATAGGTTAACTATTGATAGATAAAAATTTAACAAAGAATTAAAAATAATTAAAATCGAGCTCTGATTTTTTTATTGTTATCGATAATATTACGTGATATTTCCGCAAATAAATATTAAATCTAAAATGTTAAATGTTACTGTTACACCAACAAAAAAACGAGTAGTATTTATCTATCTAATTTACACAGACCAGCTACGAAAATAGCATAAGTTACATCGTTTTATGATGATTCTTTTAATTTACAAGATTATTCATTCCTTATCAATTGTAGCTATATGGTTGAAAAGGTTGAATGAACACTAATAACAAATATTTGTGCTATCTCGGAGTTTTAACACCTTTTTCAGGTAAATATTTTCCATGGACAATTGTGGATATCATACAGTTATTTATTGTATCAGTCACTTAACATATTTTTAATCGTTGCGCGACAATACGAACGAAAACGGTATACTCGTATACTGTCAGCGAATGAACTTTTGATAGTCAATAACTAATATATACGTGTACGTGAATAACTAAAAAATATACGTGGGTACGTAATTATGCACGAAAGGATTCTGGAGGGAAAATTACCGTATTAACTTTAGCTAAAATGGAAATTTCATTCATTTTAAATAATCAAACCGCCGCAATTGACTAGACAACTGACTTCGGTAAGGTTGCATTCTCCATCTCCGAAGTACTCATTAGATCTTAACTAATTTATACAGGACACTGCTGCGGCGGCACACCCATCAAATATAAATAATCAACAGAATCAGAAGAAAATTAAAGAAGATATCGCGTAACAAACATAAATTGATTGAGAACTTCCTCCTTTTTTAGAAGTCGATTTAAAATGAAAATGACTTCCTAGGAGTAGGTATATTGTTTTTTTTTACAACTCATATACTTCTAACTTGAGATTGTTAGATGTTTGTTGATTTTTAAGATTAAAAAAATACTCATACGTGTAGGTTATTTAATTTTTACTTAAGATGAAATTAAAAAAGACAATATTCTAATTAGAATTCCAAGTCAAGTTGCTAACCCGTTGTGCATAAAAATAACCTAATTAGGTATGAATTCATGAAATTTAAGACACATTTTTTTTTAGTTTTTATTATCCAAGTCTGTCGATTAGTACGTAAAAATATATTTTTTGCCGTTTCTTTCAATTACTGGCTCAGGCAGTAATATTTCAAAATTACGTGAACGCAGTTTTTCTTATTTTAAAATGTTCACATTTCGTTTCAGTGGTATTACTATCTTTAATATTTGTGTATTTTTTCTCCTAGAACCCTTCATTTGCCTCCACTGAAAACCAGTGTTGCAGTGCACGGCTACAACCCATGCTAAGTTGGAAACCTTTTTAACACTCACAACTCTCAACTATCTAAAACTTGATAGTTTATGTCATAAGGTGGGTTTATAGATAATTTTCTTCTTTCTTTCTTTCTACTACTGCAAATATGCTTCTACTAAGAAACTACATCACTTTTCGTTGGCGATTTGTTGTAATCGCTATTCGCTACAGGCAGATTAACGATAGATATTTTATGAGTTTTTCGGCAATAACAACATTGGCCATCAATGGTCCATGCAAGAACGTCACCTCAACAGTTGTGGTAAGTTTTATAACATCCAAGAGAGGCAGGACATTGATTTTATTCATTTGCCAGACACAACACAGCTATGATTTTATAATTACTGAGTTCGATTGTGGCCAAGAATGTTTGGGGTTATTTACTGTTTTGTTTATTTATTAAATACTCTCTGTTACCCGCGACTTCGTCGGTGTAGAACTCGTTCTACTACCAAATGCGTCACTTTATGACTCGAGCAATCCCACTACTAATATCTATCCTACAGGAACCAGTCGCATTTCCAGAATAAAAAGTAGGCCGAGGATAAAAAGATAAAATGTTAATCCAGATCCTAATCTGTCTACCACCCAAATTTCAACCAAATCAGTTCAGTTGTTTAGGCGTGAAAAGATAGTAAACATACACACACAAATTTTTGCATTTATAATACTAGTTGGAAAGTTGGGATCTATACCACAGGTGTGATTGAGATCAAGCGCTAACCCATTGTGCATAAAAAATAAATAGGCACTCACTGGAATTTGTAGGAGTTTGGCATATTTGCTGTTTCTAAATCGTATTGAAGTACTTGTGGCTGTGGTTGACTGTCGATCATAGGACTGCATCTACTCATCTGAGCCAAGATCAGCACGGATGCCTGAAATTTTATAAAATCTTCATGTATTTCTAAGTACATTTCGATATATGTTATGGATTTTCTAAAAAAAACACACATAACATGCAATCAATGTCCCTAATTTCAATGTTGATATTATTATAAGAAGGAAAGATCGTTAAATCCTCTGTTTTGGGTTCTTGAATATTGTTATAGTTTCTTTCTATGTATGTGGAAATAAATGGTTTTAAATAGTTTATGAATATTACATACATTAAGACATGCCTATTTCCTGTAAGGGTATGAATAGTGTACGTCTAATAAAACCATTAATATATTTGAATTAAATAATTTTTCATTGACTCTTTTGCTGTTATTTAAAAACAGGTAGGTAACTTTGCTCTCGCTTCGCATTTCCGGTAGATATACTCGTACGTACTGTCTTAAATGTTTTAAATTATTGGCGAGAAAGTTTTAAATCTGTCTTATGGCAAAGTCAAGAGGTGGGATATATTACGAGTATATTGTAGTACAAAGTGTTGTTAATTACATTCAATTGTCATATACAGGGCGTCCCAAAGTTATGGGACATGAAGGGGAAGTACCTTAAATATCGTAGATAGTGAATTTTGCTCAAAGAAGACTTTATGTTATTTTTAAAAGTTAGTAATTCTGCATTCATAGATTTTCTAAAAATTATTTGCTTCGGCTGGGAATCGAACCGACTCAAATGTGAAAAAAAAAACACCCTACTTTTATGATGCCAATCGAAAGAATAGCTAAAAAATAATAACTCTGCCTAAGTAACATAGTATTTTAAAAGAAAGGAACAACGTGAAATTAATCATTTTAATCAAATAAAAAACATACATGAAACTGCCGTAGTCAATTAAGTAGGTATTTTTTTGTAAATTAATTAATTAAATGCTCAAAATGTGATCCCTCTTGTCTTACGCAAATCGCCAATCTTTTAATGAGCCCGCTGCCTGTTGATTTTCTAATCATTTTATGGTGAACACTCGATGTGATATGGCACAATTCTGTTTGCAACTCGCCTACGTTCTCGTATCGCTTTTTGTATAGCATATCTTTCACGTATCCCCAAAAGAAGAAATCTAATGGTGTGAGGTCCGGGGATCTGGCCGGCCATCTAATCGGTCCATTTGTACCAATCCATGTAGGAAAACATTCATTTAGAAAATCTGCTGCTCTCCGACTATTATGAGCCGGAGCTCCATCTTGTTGGAAAATTAAGTTTTCTTGCTCCGCCGCGGAATGGTTTCTTATCTTATCCCTTAAAATTTGAAGTATTCCTAAATACTTTTCTGTGTTCAAGGTTCCTACACGTGCACTTATAATAAGGAAAACTATGTTAGTACCTATTTTATGAAGTGGGTACTTATTTACGAATAATCAATGCTATCTTTGGAATGATAATATCGCTACTTTTCGAACGTCGTCGGCAATAAATAACTTTCTTGAAATTTGACTCAATCATTTTATGTTGTTCCTTTCTTTTAAAATACTATGTTACTTAGGCAGAGTTATTATTTTTTAGCTATTCTTTCGATTGGCATCATAAAAGTAGGGTGTTTTTTTTTTCACATTTAAGTCGGTTCGATTCCCAGCCGAAGCAAGTAATTTTTAGAAAATCTATGAATGCAGAATTACTAACTTTTAAAAATAACATAAAGTCTTCTTTGAGCAAAATTCACTATCTACAATATTTAAGGTACTTCCCCTTCATGTCCCATAACTTTGGGACGCCCTGTATATTATGAGTATGTAAGCTAAAATAAAAGATACATACTGCAATAACAACTTATTTAAAATAATACTTCAGGTTACAATTTTCGAACACTAATATTACACGCAATGGAAATTTAAGAGTCATAGATGAAGCAAAGGTCAGGTTTAAAGACATGTTCGCGCAAACATATGCACTAACCATTTGCAACATCACATCTTTGACGACATCGTGTAATCACGGGAAGGTCGGTTAAGCTATAACTTTCGATCACTCAAATCTATTATTAAACACTATCTAAAACTTTACCAATTAATCAATTTTTGCACCGATCGTTCATTTGTCAAAACACGCATCACTATGTAAACACGGAACTATAATTACCAGAATCAGCAGCATTTTATGTACCGCGGATAGCATAGTGTATAGGTGACTTCCTGGTCAGACTGTAGTTCGAATGTGACAGCGGTTTCGTAAGATCTCTTTATATATAAGTAGGTTTTGTGTTTCGCGCGACAGAGCATGCGTCGAACACCGCCTGCGCAGGAATCGATTGAGCTAATTCCATTTGACCATTAGGAGATCGACATATGAATGTGGACTTAGAGAACTTACCTAAATACGTCACAGTTCAGTGCTTAATTAGGATTGTATTGCGTATACAAAGAAACAAACAATAGGATCTATTGGTTGTGTAAATTATCCATTTGCTTTTATTGTTGATCAAAGTAGGTACCTGCTTGCTATTGACATAGTTTAGCTTAAGTTGAATGACGTGGTTTTGTTAATTAATATTGTTAATCTTAATATATTTTCTAATAGATTAATAGTTTTCAAAACATTGTATAATAGACGCTGATTTTTTTAACAACAATATACCAAAGACTACGTTAGGAGATGATATAAGTAGATTAGCTACTGACCAATAACTCACTGCACTGTCCGTGGTGTATTCTAATTCCATTAGAAACTGAGCCTCACTCAGCCCCCTGTTCCCATAAAATTTTGAGGCATTTTTTGTAATCCTCTGCCTACACTCACGTTTTTTTTTTATGCACGACGGTTCGCACTTGACCTCAATCACACCTGATGTTAAGTGAAGATGATGTCGAAGGTGGAAGCGTACTGACCCGGAAACCCCAACACATTTGGGGGACTGGCTATCTTATCTCTGACAACCGGAACACAACAATGCTATTAACATTGCTGCTTGGCGGGAGATTTAGATAAGATGGTGGTAGCTAGCCAGGCGTACATTTAAGATGCCCTACCACCAATCAAACCGAGTACTTAAACATGTACCCCGCTGGGGATCGAACCCGCGACCTCCGAATCGTAAACTCAATGTTGTTTACATTGAGCCACGGAGGCGGTTTGTAGAGAGGGGAGTGAATAATTTTTCTTGTGTTCTTCTTTCTTAACTACGCCTTATTCTTCTTTCTTAACTAATTTTGCGGCTCAAGGTAGCGTAAAGTAAACATTTTTTTCCACGGGACCCGCTTACCTTTGGTAGGCGACGTTTAGCTGTTCTTGCTGTTGATCTTGGTTACACAGGAGTTGCACTGCAGTGTAGAGGTGGGTCAATTTAGGTGATGATTAGTTGTAACATATCTCTATAGGTTATTTGACCTTGTATCCTGATTTGGGGTTAAGCCACCAATGACGCTTATTTAGCTAATTTATATTTCGAACTCTGTTAAACGGACAGCTCTATTAGATAGGACGTAACATATTTATGACGATTGGTGATAAATGTTCAGTTAAGGCTATTTGTTTTAATAAGGATTTCCCACTAGAGTCATAGATGACAATAAATCCTATGGAGTATTTGAATTACGAATGATTCCAGCCTTATAAATAGACCGTGCAGAATATTTTGTAGTCAAAATCCTAATTTGTTGATGTTTAATCGGGTTTGAAGATATAACTTTGTGGCTCGGATGAATAAACAGAACGACTTTTTATATGCTATTTACAAGAAATACAAATACTAAATTACAAAATAGCAAATTTTTCCAGATCGATAATAACGTTAGTTTTGTTGGATTCTCCTAGTATGCAAATTTAATAATTCATCTGTGTCAGGCGAAACCACTTTTACATGTCTTATCTTAGTTAAAGCTGGTACATGAGTTCCGAAACAACAAGTAAAAAAAGTAAAATAAAGGTAAGATAGATAGAAAAAACATTAATTTACCCCGCTGCGCACAATACCCACACATAGTAGGTACTAAATGATAATGGTTAAATTGTGTGGTTTCGGTGCTCTAAACCCTCAAATTCCTGTGGGTGTCGTAAAAGGCGACTAAGGGACGTTCCATCCAAACACATCTATAGTTTTGCACGTTTCAACGGCGATAGGCTCACCCCCTGTCACGTGTGCATTTCTGTATCCCAACTAATATCGCAAGCCCAACTAATATTATAAATGCGAAAGTTTGTTTGTATGTATGAATGTTTGTTACCTCTTCACGCCTAAACAGCTGGACGGATTTAAATGAAATTTGGATGGTAGACAGATTAGGACCTGGATTAATATATAGGCTACTTTTCTGTTCTACCGATTTTCATGAAATGTTCCACGCGAATGAAGTCGCCGGCAACAGCTAAATTTGAACCAGTGGATGTAATTTTAATTATTAAACTTGTAACACCTAAAAACTATTGGTTGAGATATCCCAAATGGGGTGGTCCCCATTTGGGATAAAGGTCGTGGACGTTATGTATGTATGTATGTATTTATATTATCGGCTCTCGAACCGCAAAAAAAAACATTTTGTCGAGTAGGCAAAGCTTTATATCTGTGGAATATAGCTGATTTTTTTCGTGATTTCAGATTCGTCAGTTTGATTGTCTCCAGACATTTCATCACCTTGCAAGATAATATATATTCTTGGCTACACGATGTACAGCGAACTGAATACCCGTATGAAATTTATATACCTACGAGTAAATACTCATATAGTAGTTGTATGTCAGGATCGTTGCAAAGTGGAAATCAATAGCCTCTTCCTTAACGACAACAGGTATATAAATACCTAATTATTTCATATATAATGGATAAGTAATTTCGTTTATTTATAGAGGATGTAATTTTTGGGAAGTCGCTGAACTATTCCTCACATCCATTTTTTGCTAACGATCCTTTAGTCACTCACGGAAAGAAACGGGTTGGTTCTATTTTACTTTGTCAAGAACCACACGTCCAATAACTATAAATTTAAATTTAAAATCCTCTGAGAAGTCAAATGATCCAGTTAAATCAAACCAACTGTGTGAGAGAAATCTTCGAGTTAAATCTTAATCTTAAATATTAAAAAACGACTACGAAAAAACATTAAAATGATCCAAATACCCCAAAAACTGTGTTAAAATTTATTTAGCATTTTATCGAAACGGCTTATACTTTGATCAAACATGGCGTACCCCTCGTTTAGTCTTCAATATAAAAAACCGCACTCAAATCGAACCACGCATTACTGAGATACGTCCATGCGATATATACGCCCCCCACACACACACACCCCAACACACCCCTACACACACACGCACATACACATGCAGCCATCTAACACATAACATCCGTCGTTTTTAGGCGAGGGTTTAAAATACTGTTTGTTTGTAAACGCTTTATTATACAAATTACACGATTAAGACGGTCCATGAGGTTTCCAGTCGATCTAAAATATATAAAATAAAACAGGATAATCGTTTTTTTTTGCTAGCTTCTTGTAAAATACTAGTAGATATGTTTTGCATGTATTCTACTTATTGGTAAAAATTAAATTTTATAAATTGACAAAACTTTTACCACTTCCATGACTCAAAGTACCCAATAACCGGTATCGGGCTCACAGAACTGAGTTTGCGGGTTTGATATCCGGCGGGGTATCTACATAATTAGTACCTATTCGGTTTGGATGGTGGTAGCAAATTCTTAAAATGTCCGCATGCGTTGTTTTCACCATTTAAGTGTGTCACCACAAGCAATTTTAATACCATTATTGTGATCAGGCTGTAAGATACTCTCTAGTCAGTCTCTTAACACCAGTTGAAGGTACTGAAGGAACTTCTTCCCTTCACCTCATCTTCACTTAACATCACGTGAGGTTGAGGTGAACCGGTAACGGATTATGCACACACAAAGATTAATTTTGCAGACTGAAAATTAATGACATGAACAAAGCTTCGATTTCAAAGTACTGAATTAAGAATGCAAATGCATTGTGATTGTGACTAATGAATTTGGTTACCGGTGAGCCGAAAAATTACCGGTGCGATAAACATTGCATGTTTTGGACCGTTCTTGTACGACTACTCGGATGTGACATTTCCATAGATTCTTGTTTATCTGACAGATTTTAAAACCTTTTACAGTAAGTCACTTTTATCTGCCTGTCGATTGGTATATTTATAGCCTCGTTTGTGAGACTGTGGTATGTTTAAAACTTTGGCGCGCAATTTATTTTTATTATGGTGAGATAGGAACATTTTTACTGAATTTATAAAGTTGTCCAATTTAACCGTTTGATATATTTTTGGATACCGACAGTTTAACCTGCAATCTTGTAAGCCATCATTATAACAATTTATATGGTTATTTGTAGTTGTAACATTATAAGAATTGCTTTAGTTGTAGAAATTACGTAACATGATTGATTAAAGGTAAAATTGCGCGAATGTAGTGATGTGTTAAATATTTCATTTTATTATAATTGTTTCGACATTTTCATTTTTTGTATGAAATAACAAAAGTGGCTTATAATTGTAAACGTATTCAATCACGCAAGCTAGACTATCAATTTTAAGACGTTCACGGACACTGAACCGGACACAATAGATGTTTTATTGTTATTACGTCTATAGGCGTTCAGTGTCCGCCAACGTGTTAATTATAATTAATAAAATACTGATATTTGTCACCTATTTTTTATATGAGATCGATTATAGTTTGAACGAAAACCAGTTTTCATATAAACTGTAATCGATCACCAGTCACTATTGTTTACGCTTAATCAAATCTCTTAAGAATTTGCCACCAATACCAATCTGCGCATCGATCAAGCGATCACTATTTTATATCCTAATCGTTTTATCGTGTACATGGAGCCACGGACATCGTAAAACTCATACAGACTTACACCCCATTATAATGTTTCGTACATGTTGATATAATTTGTAAGATTATACGTTCAATTTGAATAAATTTAGGGCCTAGCAACCAGACCTCATGAAACTGTGGCGTGTTGTTCTCGTTAATGCCGTCTTTTTAATGTGGTGTTTAAAGTTTTAACATCACAAACCATTTGATGGGTAGTAGTGTCATTGATAAAGAACTCAAAAGGAAAAGGCTCCAGTAGAATCTTACATACGTACCTATTTGAGTTACCAGAATGCAACACCAAAATATCGGGACAAATTCTTAAAACAGCTGGACAACCTAATCTTTGTATGGACAAATAAACAGATCGCTTTATTGAAGTCCGTCACACAACAATATTTAATTTTATATCTACGACTGTGACAACGAGCGATATACATATACATACATTATGGTCACGTCAGTTTCCCGTTGGGGTAGGCAGACATGATTGATTTCCATTTGCAACAATCCTGCCATATTACTTTTGCTTCTCTTATCAAATGCTTCATACAAGCTGGTCGGTTAGTGGTTGGTTAATAATTATTGCCACTTTTTGGTGAATACTTTGTTTTCTTCGAATTTCAACAAGTATCAAATACCCGCTCTTCTTTGCAGTCTCATTCTATTTAGCGGAACATTTCATTTATAACCGGAACTCTGAACATCTTTTGAAATAACGGGTTAATCCAGCCAAGTCCCGCCCATGTTACCCCAGGGAAAATTACACTTCTTAAACATTTAATAAAGTGTTGTAAACAATTGCTAAAAATTGAGCATTTGTAAGAACCGCAAGTAGGGGGAGTCCGGGAGAGTTGAACCCCCTTTTACTTTAACAAGCATAAAATTAAAATTATGATTTGAAACTTGATAGTAGAATAAGGTATACAAAGCAATAGTGAATAGGTACATTTTTGAATGTCAAAGTTTCCATTCATCCAAAAAGCCGACGAACTAGCGAAGTTAGGGGCTAGCGGATCCCAGTACGGCCCTGAGCCTTTCTGCGGTATCTCAAAAAGCCTAATTCGCTTTACCCTAAGGAACCGGTGCACCCAAGCAGCTCTTTAACTCTGGACGAACACGCCAGGTTTAACACACTCCAAATCACTAATCAAAGCCTTCAACAAGAAGGCGGCCGGCGAAGCGCTGGCACTCAGTAGGAACAATTTACGCATTCTCACAAGGGCACTAACGGGACACTGCTGTCTGAGCAAACACATGTTCAACATAGGTCTCCGAGAAATAGGAATGTGCAGACTTTGCCTCCTCGCAGAGGAAACACCTGCACATCTGCTGTGTGAATGTGGCCCGCTAATGCGTAAACGCAATATCCACCTGGACAGCCACTTATTACACCCGGATGAGATAAAAACCATCGGTGCCAGGAAAATTATCCAATTCCTCAAAGAGGCAAACCTGAGCAACGAACTGTAGGTTAGTGGCGATCACAATAGATCGGCAACGGTCGCAGTGATACAGGTCTCCGATGACCTGCAACAGCCACACACACATACAATACAATACAATTCCATTCATCCACTAACACTAGATATAATTTCATTTTTTATAGTCGATATGTGGTTCAAGTCTCCCCAACGCATGGGACAGTTGATCATAGTAGTAGCGACATTTGACCATATCTACTTGTATAGGGAAAGGAATGCCATTACATGAGAAAAACACTTTGTAAATGTGAAATGTTTGTAAATGCAACCGGTCTCATCGCAGTTATAAATATTTTGTGGTTCGAAATTATACTTTTTTGTAACAGTTCTGAAATTTAAAAAAAAAAATTTTTTTAGTAAATCTTGTTGCCCTCGATAAGCTAGTTGCTTCAGGAGTCCTCAGACTTATTTCAGAATTTCTATGAAGAAATCCACGAAACAAGTCTTTTCCTGCTGAACTATTTTTTGTCCAACTCGGTGGATTTTTTTTAGAATTCGAAGAAGCAAACTCAAATGCTAATTTCATCGCTTTAATTCGAGTCAACCCATTATTCATTTTACTGCAATTTAGTAAATATTCCACCAAAAGCTTCTCTTCGCTAATTGTAAAAATCTGAGAAGCTTTATACGAACTACCCTTCTCGTCAAACACTTGCAGTTTTTGTTCAGTTTTTGTATATCGCCGTAAAGTAGTCCTGTCGATCAAATATTTGACCGCTGTTTTGCGAAGAGAGGCACCAGAATTCACTTCTGGGATAGCGTTTTGTAATTGCTGTTTGGTGAGTTTTTTGCGAGTAGAACCTGCTTTTGTTTTGTACTTAAACGGCATAACTGCGGTACCTGAAAACAAATAAAGACGTTATTATCTTTTTGTCAGATACACTTGAGGCAGATATGAACCGCTGTTCATGTCTCCCTTACGCACTATGGATCAAATCTCCCTAACCTGACTTTCTTCACTTCAACACGTGTTTGTAGAAATTAGTTAAACAGAGGACCAAAACACGCTAGGTTCTTAAAACTACTTTAATATAACAATTAAACCAATAACAAAATCATTACATACCTTAATATTTAGCGCAGTAACGTAAAAACACAAAAATTATTTTTTTTCCCTTGCAACTACCAAAAACATGTTCATTCCGCTCACTGTCGAACCGGCGCAATGGCCGCCAATATGACGCCACGTATGTGACAACCAACGAGCGAGCGTGCAGCGACCTGTCAGTGAACCCGATAGCGCGAAATTTAAAACGATTTAAGCTATGTGGAGCATCTCTCCCATCTGGTCAAGTCTCCCGGACTCCCCCTACCTATATATTTTTCCAAATAATTAAAGTTGAAAATTGTATTTTTTTTGTAAATGCTCAATTTATGGGTATTTTTTTATTCAAAACATTTAGGGAAAGTATCATTACAAAATATTAGTTCTCATTTTTATTTCTTAAGCAATGCAGCTCGACGACATTTTCAGCTAAAAACACATGCATGCCTAACTATAACATGCTTAGTTTTTTATCCACCAATAAGTTAATTGTCTACCTAAAGCCTACCTAATTAAATATCAGTTAACATTTATTGTTATTAAAGCGCCTTCCAGCGCGGTCCAGCATGACACCCAGCCCGCCAAAGTCATGCACGACGCTGGATGTAAAATGACCGTGAATAAGCTCACTGGACGTCAATAATTATTATTAATTGTACCTGCGACCGTCTTGCAGAAAGACAATGAATAACTCAACGTACGTCACAGCGATCGTGCATCCAGCATGCTTGATCGTGTATAAGGCGCTTAAGATACAAACTAATAATAGGGTTTTCTAAAAAATTCTATCGTTTTCTTTAGGCTTAGTTATTCAAAATTACATCTCTATTATACCTCTATAAGATAGCAACTATATAAGGCGGTTAATTTTACGCACCGGAAGACGCAGAGTGGGCAGGCCCCCCACGAGGTGGACCGACGGTATGGTAAAGATCGCGGGAAGCCGCTGGATGCGGGCTGCGCAGGACCGATCGTGTGGAGATCCTTTGGGGAGGCCTTTGTCCAGCCGTGGATGTCTTACGGTTGATATAATGAAGCTAATTTTTTACCGTATTTTCCCTGGGTTATTTGGCAACTTAGAGAAAAGCTACCTGTGAGACAAGACAAATCGAAAAATTGCAATCATTCGCCGAGTATTTGCAGTAACTACTTAGTGAAACTTCATCAACCACTATACCTCTCCACTGCTGGTGCGCAGCCTTCTTACAATTCGGACACGATATTAGTATATAATATATGAGCCCGCGTAGGGCTCAGTGTAGATTAGTGGATTTACGACGTAGACGAGTGTTGTCAATGTATACAAGCCGCCCCTGTAGGCCACCGAATTGTTTAACGACTGCTTTCAAATGAAAACCGAGTGTTTAGCTTGCCTTCCAAAGATGGAAATATACGTAGGTATTACCCATACAATGACTGACTGCACCAGAAGTTGCTTAATTTTGCTAATAATTCAAAATATTAGGCTTAACGGCGGCTACCGACAAGTCTGTAGAATAGAGGGGTAGAGCCAAGCGTCGCGGTGAAATTGACGTCACATGCCTGCGTGGCTTCTATATTTCACTTATCAACTTTCGTATTAAAAGTAATGAAATTTAATATTTTACCTATTTGTTAAAGTCTAAATGAAATGCCCTACTTGCATGTAGATAATAAAAAAATACTGAATTTTATGCCTAACTATAATTACTGTAATGAAAACATGTTTGCGAAACTGTTTGTTTTTATCGAACTTAATCGATAAACTTTTTTTTCTTTCTTTGTTCATGATTCAACATGAGCAACAAATAAGCCGGTCACGTAGTGGAAAGTCCACTGCCCATGACACATCTAAGAAAAGGTGACTTTCGTGTCCAAAACAAAAGTAGTTAAAATAAATTACGATTGTGCGATATCAAGATAAACTTTTTTTTGTGAGCCATATATAACATGCTTAATACGATATACGTCATCAGCGATGATTTCGTGCAATATAACCGCCTCCTTTGAACATTAATAGTTAATTTAACTTTTTGTTTTCTCATCCATTAACGAGTGACATGATTTTTTTTTACAGATGAACATATTTTTTGTAACCCTAGTGTTTTGCGTCAGCCAGTGCGTCGGCTATTACGATTATGAACGTTTCCCGCAAGAGTACTCTTCCGAAAAAGGAAACCCCTTCGTAATAATTATTAAAGGCGTCAACTTAGACGACTCCGATGAGGGAGAAAGAAATAGAAACGTCTATAATAAATTATTAAGAACGGATTACACGACGGTTTTGGGAAAATCAAAAGTCCCTGATGATATTGATAGTTTGTTCTACAGCGAGATGGACGACAATGGGAAAGTAATATATTCTAAATGGTTATATAGTTTACGAGACGTGGCTGAGCTGTTCAGGGATCGATTTAATGTAGAGCTTGTTATGTAAATTGTCATTAAAAATATATATCAATTTCTTGTTCTTTATAATTATTTGGTCTACCACCATTATTCAAGGTCCCTAATCTATTAGTGCTTATCCATTGACCACGCGATTGTTTATTTATTGTTTCGATCCATAATATTCCAAATACCTAACAATTATTTTAATAAAAATAACAATAAAAAAATAGAAACCGAACCGCTTACTGCTCTTTTTTATTATTATTCTTCAGATTGAAATCGACCTGTCCTCATTAAAAGTAGATAGATTTACTTCAAGTAAAATTTCGATACAAAGAAATAAGTACCGGAAATAGTGATCGATCATTGTAGAAATTTAATCAAATCTATAAAATGACCGCGAATTGCACGAGTGCAATGGGTAATTATGTGTTTAATTATGTGTTAACCATAAAATTTGCTAGTATTTTTTCATGTAAATTGCACCATTTCATATACAATGTCTCTGTTGAAATACGTATGCGTGAGTAAAGCAATTAATTCCATTACTTTCATTTACTTTACATTTTACATTAATTACAATACGTCAATATATTTAATATAACACTATACGTACAATACTTTAAGCCATACGCACCTGTGCATTAATACGTTTTAATAGTACGTGTCTCTTTTAAGGTTCTAAGTGTCGTCGTTTTTGTCCATTGTGCTGAAAATGGCACCATTGAAACGACGAAGGGCGAAATATTGAGGTTGGTGAATACATATGAGGTTTAAAATATGAAATTTAAAAAAGCAAGATAATTTTATATATGATAAATTTTGCAAAAATATCTCCCTATTGCGTTGCACATTAATAAAAAGAAGTGTGAGAAATATCGTGTTTCCAGGACCTCTTTGCGGACTTTTTGGAATGGAATGGTTTGGGAAAATAGATGTATACATTATTTTCTTTCAGATTTGACAACGCAACAAATTCCTTGAATAAATCTATTATATTTTCATCCAAATCTTCAAAGACGAAACGTAAAGTATTGGTAATAAATAGTGATGTAGCTCTGCGGCAAGGTATTCATAAACACGGCAAAGGAGGTAAAAAGAGAAGGGTAAGGGTAGTAGAAAGCCTTTTGTATCAAGAGTTCGATGATAATCATAATTTATTGAACGAATTCCCAATGTTCAAACTAGAAGATGTAGTTAATTTCTTCAGAGTTTATCTCGATACAAATATTTGTCATATTAAGTGCGAGGATGATTAAAAAAGTGTACTTGGTTTATCCCAATAGTGTGGCTACTACAGGACCTGGAACACCTAATCGATTGAAGTCATCGTCTTCAGTCATTGTACTCTATAAATAAATAAAATATTTTGATTGAACTTTCACTGAAAATAGTATTTTGATTGCTTAACATTTAGCTAATATCATAAAACTCACCGATTCATAATAATCATAAAATGTGGTTTCAGTTACCAAAGTGCTGGCTTCTGTTCGTGATGTGGTTCTGTCATTATTATAATTTTCTTCAGTTACATTGGTTTCCGAATTGTATGTATAAGGAATATCTTCCTGCGAGTCAGAAGTTTTCATTTTATCCTCGATACTTCTTAGACCATCTGTGAACTGAAGCGCTACATGCTCGTTTTGTTGTAAACCAAAGATTGAAATTCTGTCCGGCGCATTTAACACAATTGAATCTAAAAGTAAGCTGTATAACATTTTACTTAATATAAAAAATATGTAAATTGTATTAATCAAATTTATGATTTATTATAAACAGAATTTACATTTGTTGCCTGGAGCTCCAGTCAAAACGTTTGCGGACAGTTTTTGTAAATTAAAAAACAAAGGGGCCGGTCCTGCATCACTAGACCTATTTATAGCCCCCATTGGTAAACATATGCCAGTATTATAAAGGTTTAATGGAATTATTATATAAATCACCTGAAAAAAACAAAAGGTATAAGCATATAATATTTTCCACAAAGTCACTTGGAAATTCTTCATGGCGCCAATTTGTCCTAGAGTGTAGATTGGCGTAATAGATTGGGCCCCAAATAATAGTTAAAGACTTACAATTAGCAATTGTTGATGATACTCGTACATGTTGATATTTCGAATAGTATCCTGCTATTCATTTACCAATTCACCGCACTATTTTTATTAGTTTCGTATCCAGGTGTAAAATGAGGAAAACTATTTTTAATCTCATTAATATTACGTGTTGTGATACCTTACTGGTTATCGTTATAAGTACGAATGACTTGTTTCCTGTTCAAAATTAGTTATTATACCTATGTAAGGTACTGTTCTAAAAGCGGAATCACGGCATTTATCCATACTTTTTGTGTGTTTATTTAAGTATAATTATGGTGACTCATGCATTGCAGCATTTGTAAATTATGTTCTTTGCGAAATGGTTATACTTGTAACATAGGATATTCATAATGTTATAGTAAACAACTATAGATATCGTAAGAACTATAATTTTAATAACGTCAAAAATTTATGCAAAATTCTGCCAAGTGCGTGTCACGTGCAGTGCAATGTTTATTTGAAATACAAAAATATTTTTACAAGTCATTTAAGTCATTCTGTATTCTATGATCTTTTTACAGAAATCTATTTTTTAAAGAATTAATTTCATAGCTTGTGTAATTGAATATGTACAACTAAGCCTCTACAGGCCTTTTATAGTACTCAATATTGCTTTATTGCACTTTATTGCTTTTCTACAAAGTGTAAATAAGATGTTAAGTAAAATATAGATCATCATGGATCCTGTTGGATACAGCTCATTTGAAGAGAAGAGGACATATAGAGAAGAACGTTAACATATTTGGAATATTTAACCAACTAAGTACTGATAGTTTGCAAGTAAAACGGCGGTGATTTACAGAAGGGCAGATGGAGAGACAGTGGATACAGTTCGTAGTTGACTACGAAACCCTACAAAGGATCCACATCCTTTACACCACACCACGCCCACTCTTTACAAGGCACAGTATGTACTACTATATTTTTACATTCTATTAATACTTATCTATTAATATTTATCTAAATTGCAAACTTATTTTGTACCTTTTTAGGGTTCCGTAGTCAACATGGATCTCTTATAGAGTCGCCATGTCAGTATGTTTCTCCACCGCTTAGCTCAGAGGCTCTTCGTACTAGAAAGCTATAATTTGTCGTGAGTATAAATATTAATCATATACGAGTATGTATACCCATTATAAAAGTTAATGTAGATTATACAGAAGACCGAAGAATATAACAAGCCACTATGCTTAGTGTTCGTGGATTACGAAAAATCCCTCGATTCAATCGAGACCTGGGCTGCTGCAAAATTGCAGTGCCAAATTGATTATTGATATATCGAGGTATTGAAGTGTTTGTAAGAAACGCCGCCATGTCAATCCGTCTTCAGGATCAGAATTCGAAGCCCATCCTACTAAAGCGAGGTGTAAGACAGGGGGATATCATATCCCCGAAAATGTTCATTGCTGCATTGGAAGATGCCTTCAAGCTTCTGGACTGGAAAGGACTCGGCATCAATATCAACGGCGAGTACATCACAAACCTTCGATTTGCCGCCGATATCGTAATTATGGCTGAGACCCTGGAAGACCTCGGCAAAATGCACGATGACCTCAATAGAGTCTCCTACCCAAGGAGTGGGTCTTAAAATGAATATGGATAAGATAAAGACCATGATGAATGCCCATATTGTACCTACACCTCTGAAGGTAGGGGACCCTTGAAGTTGTCGACGAGTACGTATACCTAGGACAAACAGTGCAGTTAGGTAAATCCAACTTTGAGAAGGAGGTCAGTCGTCGAATTCTAAGTCGGAAAGTCACTTCAAACCGTTATATGTACGATGAGCAAAAGCCATAAAATTTAAAATGTTGCCTTCTTACACCGATTTTCAATTACATAAATAATTACTATTGCAACTCACATCATTTCAGGCGTAATTCCAAGACATATGTTGGAAAAAATGGGCAAAAAATAGGAAGGAATAAAAGATATGTACATTATTTTTTAAACTAGTGATAACTAACCCTATATTTTCGCGATTTTTATAACAAGCTGCGTTATATGGACCTAATCTGATGAACAGTTGTTGATCTCAAGTTTGAGATGATTGGTGGTGTTGACTTTGCGGCTAAAGGATTTAGCGCATTAATCGTGGTGACATTACGAGTAGTGTAATAGCATTTTTAAAGTATGTGTGCTTTTTGCAGGCGTTATAATTGCCATTAGTACCTTAAGGTTTCATGGGTATGAAACATGCCTGGCTCGGAATTTTTTCCAAGTCACGGAAATGCGACCCCTAGTTGGATTCGATGCCGAAACTGTTGAGTTCGAAGGCAGGATCCCCTACCCCAATCGGTCAACTATTGTAGGAATTATGGATATCGGAATAACGGACTTTGGATCTTCGTGTGATAAGTAAATAATTTATTGATTAATCCATTACTTATTACGAATTGTTTCGACAAAATGTTTGTAAATTTTCGGGGGGATCCCGATGGATTTTCCAAACAGTTGCATTAGAACGTTATCGGAGAGGCTACAAGGACGTTTTGCATTTGCTGATCTGGCCACCACGGGCTATCGTCTATTCTTCGTGTCATCAGATTGGATCAAGAGAACCAGCATCAAAGACCAAATAGTAATAAGGGGCTTGAAGATCGGCGTGAGAGTGGATTATTATCATGCGAGCTGCATTCCTGCATGCGTTTTGTTCTAAATTAATTACCTGTTACATTATAAATTTCATACATTACATGGATCGAGTATAGTGTGTTTGTCAAATAGCCAATTTGATTCACATGGTCTAACACTAGTTCAATAAATGGTTAGTGCCCGCGCGCTATTGTCAATTAAGTCACATTTCTGAGTAAGATAACAAATTACTGCACTGCTTAAGGCACGACTAATAAACTCATAACCAATAAGGCAATAATAGCAATTTAACGTTAAATTCATAAAAACACAAGCATTTGGTTGCAAGAATTTTAATTCAAATAGTTTTGGACATTTTAGTTTCATTTTCGATGTTTGCGAGTATTTCTTGCTTGCGCTGGCCTGTCGGAGGGGCTGCGCAGGCGCAATGGGCGCTCTTTTGCTCTCGGCCGCTGGCGCTGCTGCTGGCGGAAGTCATGTGCCTCTACGGGCCGCGCTAATCGCGACATGTCATTTAGGCGATAGCGCCCGCGTTCCATCTGTAGTAGCCCCAGTCTTACGCCACGTTTCAGTGCCCTAACACAATTGAAAATTTACACCTCCCTATGTAATAATACATTTTACTCAGACTAATTCAGCCTTAGTCTGACACAAATCCAATAATCCGCACTGGGCCCGCGTGGTGGATTAAGGGCCTAACGTCTCTCAGTGACAACAGTAACAGTGGAATCGTATAAGACTGATGATAATGAAGGTACTTTATTCATGACCAGTACAATTATTATAATTATGGCTTTTCTATCGAAAAGCAAAGTGACATGTAAAATTTTTTAGAAGATTTTAAAAAGACGTCAGATAGTTATACATTATACTGAGCTCCCAAAAAGTTCTCTGATCGCCCGACTTAGCCAATTAGCGATTAATATTATATCAAGAAAAATCATTAGGGTTAGACACCGCTGCGTCATAGAGGTTGGTACAATCGTTGCCGGTGGCATTTAACTATTTATGTGCCCTGGCCCATGTAATCCGTTTGAAGGTAAACATTATCATCATATCAGCCATAGGACGTACACTGCTAATCATAGGCCTCCCCTATATATTTCCAGAGAGGCAGGTAGGAAGTGGCCTGCATTAAGCGAGTTCCAACGACATTCATGTAGTCGTCCGTCCACCTTGTCCACTATATGTTATAATGACGACTTTGTAAGCTGTTAAGTACTAAAATTTATCAAAATATAATATTCATATGGAATACATACTACTGATTTCCTTGAATGCTACAATTCGTACTCACCTCGAAACTTTTCTGCTGATATTGGGGTAATCTAAACCGTATTCCATTTTGATAAACTTAACAATTGTGCGTGCCGTCCAACCTGTATTCTTCATTAACTTTTTAATCGCAGACAATACAATTTCTCCGGTATTTAAATTGGCACCGTCCCGTTTTTTGCAAGCTTTTCCCATTATTATCTGTTTATATAGAACTGGAAATGAAAATTCTCCGTAAGAATATGTAATTTGCACTATTGTGACACGTATTTTGAGAACTTGAATGTGTTTAATTGCATCATACCATAAAATTTGAGAAATGACGAATTTATTTCAATAATAGATGAACTGTGCACAACATAAATAAATCATGACTTTGACGTTCATAACTGAAATTTGGCAATATTTTTTCATAGAAATCATATCATCAGCAAAGAGTTTTGGAAATTTACCTGCTTTATAATCATAGATAATAGAAAACGTTTTCAGTCCTAAATCCAGTCTCAAGGACTTTGTCATGTCGAGTAAAACCTATAATATGTATTATAACCAGCACTCACTACCAAAGAGGAAATATTCTCAGGGTATTGAAGCAGCGAATTAAAAATATTCCTTGATGTCTTTTAACTATATACTATATTGGAATATAATACTTTTCATTTGCCGGCAGTCATGAACGTTATCGGCAATAGGTATTTAATAGTTGACATATTTTAGAAGGAAGGTACTTAGTTCGTAGAATGAATTGGAATCAGTTAAGCTTTCATCTTTAAGCAAATTAATAAAATAACAAATGTGGTTTAACTTATTTTATTTGTATTTTGCTATATTTGACTATGATGATTTCTCAACCGAGAAGGGAAGCTACAACGCCTGGAGGCACGCCTCCACCAGGTCCTTGCTCTATCGTGGGCTGGAAACCGTTCTCATCGGCGATGTAAGTCACGGTATACGTGACTCCGTCAGGTCCAATCCAGGAGTACGAGCCTTTGACTGCTATAGCTTCATCGTCAGTGCCGGCATTCTTTAGCTCGCCCTGTTCCTCTCGTTTGGTGCCGTCTGATTGTTCGAAACTGTAAAATATTAAACCAATACCATTTAGAATGCTAATATGACCTTAACATTTGCGTTTGCATGATGCCATATTTTCAAGATATACAGGTTTGAAAACTTATAATTAAAATTTATACTTTATAAACTATCAATGTAATATTTGGATGAGAAAAAAACATGATTGACGATGTTTTTCAATAAGCGTAGAGCATATTGAACTGCTGTTTCTATTACTAATAACTTTTAGTTAACATATTATTAGATTGTTTATGAACGTAAACAACTTCAAATAAACATCTGCATTCCCGAAATATAGTGATAAGCGTTAACTTATATTTAAGATATAAGGACAAATTGGCTACCCCGATGTTCAGACTATTTAGTCTTAGTTATACAAGCGTATACAGAGCTTTATATGTACAGTAAAAATTATGTATTTACTTTATTTAAAGTAAATACATCATTTTTGGGCACTGTATATGCTTTTATAAACTTATACCTGAGAATATATTAAAATTGTTAACAAAAAAAAGTTTATTATTAAATTTGTGACTACCTGAACGACAAAAACACTTGGTGTACTTGGACGAGCTTTCAAACATTATAAAATTGTATTAGTCGTATTACATTTATTTAAAAAATAGAACAACAATGATCCTTTGGGTTTCTTTCGCCGCTTCTTTTCCAGAAGATGATTTCCCTTTCCAAAGCAGTAGTAACTGACTGACAGAGAAATGCTCAAGCCCAATTATTATTTCCAATAGATTTCAATTGACATTTAACAAATGATATCATGCATCTTACGCGGAAATAAATGCTTGAAGTATAAAGTTCATAGATTTGGAAAATACATACGCGTAATTGAAGTTGCCAAGACCGTCGTTGTCGGTCTCAAAGCGCACGAGTTGCACCTCCTGTGCTGTGTGGCCCGCATGTGGGGCTCCCTGTGGCGCTGCAACCACTGCACCCACTAACGCAAGTACCACCAACTGAAACGAAGAGGCCTTCGTTAATCCACACACTCACAAGTCCTTGTTTCCTTGTAACACTTTATATATAACACTTTTTACACAACTTTTTTCAACACTAATTACATCCACAAAAAAATTACTAACCAATTTCATGATTAGATTCACTTAACGGTTTGTCGGATCGTCTTAACTCAAATTATGCTTGCATGTATTACCTTAACCGATGTTTTATACTTTTCTGAATATTGTATTACAACATACTTATTTGTTGACGTACAAAATATCTCGTTACAATGTTTTGTATGTTTGACCACTCCTACTATGCCGACACATGGCGAAGGTAAGCCGCGCATTTTGAGGACGTCCATGGCGGTACTTTCGTAACAAATGGATTTTAATTATTATTATTTGCAGACTGTGATATATTGTAGTCACATGCGCGAAAGTTGCAATTGTGAATTAAAATTGGTGAGTCGACAATCAAAAATACTGTAAATTATATCACGCTTTTTCATCTCAAGTCATCCTAAAACAAGCTTTAGAAATAAATGTCAACCGACAAGGTCTAAAATGTTATAATACCTGGGTAGTAACGAGTTGTTTAGTAAACATCGTACGCCTTTTCTGACGGTTTAATATAAAAACTGAAGTTCTTGAAAAAGGCAACATATACGAGCGAAGATAAAGCTTTCTAATAATGTCTGGATGATTAATCTTTTCTTGATGGTAAATATGTAGCCAATGACGAATCACGGAATCCCAGTAAATGCATATTCACTGTAGACATGATGATCCCAAGATTGTGAGATTCTGATGATGAGATGACGACCTGTTTGGTGTAGTAGTTACAAACCCTGTATCAGAGGTTAAAATTCTGCTAGGCGCATATGTTTGTATAATGAATACGGACACGTGCACCCGAGTTATGGATGTTTTCATTTATAAAACAAATACCGGATGAGGTTGTTTACCGCAAGGAAAAAATAGGGCATATTAGGTAAGTAAAATAGAAGTTATTGGCATAGGTAGTTTATTTTTTTTCCAAAAACCACGCGCTGTCCCTAGTTTGATTTGAGACCGGCGGGATTGGTAGGGTTCACGCGAAATATATTTGGAACTAATATTTTCTTTATTTATTTAATTTAATGGTGTAATTACGTGGAATAGGCTACAATCGCGACCGTCAAATGACACAATTAACGCTTTATTCGATGATGATTGTGAAAATAAAAATTGAACTAACTTTGGCAAAACCTTCTATTTCACTTACCTAATATGCCCTATTTTTTTCCTGATGGTAAAAAAAATCATCCGGTATTTTTACTCGTACAAAAAAATATATTAGTGTAGTATATCAACTATCTGGTATCCATAAAATACAAGCTTAGTGTTTAGTGTGAAAATAGATTGCGCTGTGTGCGTGCAATAATATTTATTTCTTTATTTATTCGGAAAACAACGAAACTTTTAGTGAGTTCCGTAATTCATACTCTAGCAGCTCGCATTATGAACGAAAAAGCAAAACCCACAGTGTGAATGTTCCATATGTTGGCAACAAACTGGTAGACCTTTTCTCGTCTGATAGTTCGAAGATGAAAAAGTGAAGGTGGCATAATAGCTAGCAATTCTAATGCACATTCACCGAAATATATCCTTTCATTTAACAGTAACCATCGAATCATCCCGCATATACGAGAGAAGGCCTATATCCCTACAGCGGGATGTTTACGGGATGAGGATGAGGATTGAATCATGTTGTTCCACAGAGTCAAGGGCAGCCAGGTAGTATTCAGCTTATGTCCCCGAGGTGACAGCATTATTCCGTGCATGAGTATATTTGAGCCTGGTAAAGTGTCAAAGCTGTTAACGACTGCCTTCGAAGGAAAATATCCTTGACAAAAATATTTAAAGTGCCTTCCAAAGTACGGAAACACCAATTAAAATGCCACTAGTGATCACCTATCCATACGTCAGACACTACTACCTTCACCTGCGCTAACGATTAGCGGAATTCAACTGCGCTATGAGTGCCTCATATCACAAGTGGTTACATCAATTATCTAGTCCCAAACCAGACAAATTTCCTACGAAAGATACTAGATATATAGATAAATATTAAAAAAAAACATTCAAGACTCGGGAAAGAAATTTGATTTGAATAATGAATGCGAAAATTGTTGGTTTCGAAGGCACGGTCACTATCTTCTAGATCAATCGGACACAACTCCTTATAGGAATCTTGAAAGTGAGGTGAGTTCTGTTTATATGTTTAATAATTATACATTTTTTATGATTAACTGGAGACGCGTTTGACCACAATCTCACCTGATGAAAAATGACGATGTGGTCGAAGACTTGATGATCCCAAGTTTTTGAAAAAGACAACATACAGGGTCTCTTTTACGAGCGCCGCGCCAAAAGGAAGATAATACTTTCTAATGAGGTCTGGGTGATTAATCTTCATTCATAATGATGAATGAAGATAATAATGCTTTCTAATGAGAAAGCATTATCAAGTCTTTTCTTGGTGATAAGTATGTAGCCAAGGACGAAGCAAGGAATCCCAGTAAATGCATATCCACTGTAGACTACTAGATCCTAAAATTATGAGATTCTGATGATGAGATGACAACCTGTTTGGTGTAGTGGTTTTACGTGGATACGACAGTACGTTTTGTAGTACGCCTTGGGCCAGTAGTGTGAGTTGATGACGTGATGACTCACCCTATCACCCCTGGTAAGATTAAATTAAGGTGGCTTTCTTTTGGCATTTTTGTCGATACAATTCCCGGCTGGGGTAACTTATAAAATTTCATGAATGCAGATTTGTTTCATCTATATGAATAAGGTTTGTTTGGTAGATATAGTAGTTCGAAACCCTGACTGCTGTACCAAAAGACAGCGGGTTTGAATCCCGCTATGGATATAAATACATATATATCAACCATCTGGTATCCATAATACAAGTTTCGTTGCTTAGTGTAAAACTAGATAGCGCTGTAAGTCCAAGAAATTTATTATATTAACATACGCCTATAGACCTAATAACAATAAAACATCTATTGTGTCTGGTTCAGTGTCCGTGAACGTGTTAAAGTGAGACTTTAACTTTACTTTTAGTAAAATTTGCTATCCACACTAATATTACAATACAATACAATACAAATACACTTTATTGCACAACAGATAAGAAAATACAGTTTCAGAAAAGTGGTAAGAAAAAAGGTAATATTGTGATAGTAAGTCTACCTGTCTGTCTGTAACCTCTGATCCGACTGTAATTAAATTTGGTAGAGAGGTAGCTTGGGACCTGTGATGTTATCGACTAACTTTTATGGGCAATTAATTTATTGGCATCTCTTTCGCCATTGTATAATAAAAATGCTAGTTTATTTTAAGGACTGTATTAATGAATTTGGTTAAAGTAGAAAATTACAACAGCCGTCCGTTCCGCAGTAAGTAAGAAAAAAGAAGGAGCGAGAATGTTGCCAGCATGACATTATTGCTAGCGTAAATTTCTTAATTCTACAAATAATCGATACAATGTTATCGAGAGACTTTTATGTTTAAAATTATTTTAAACATAGTTGGGCCGGGGCCAATATAACAAATAAACTTAATTTTGAGGTTAACTAACAAAGGCTATACTTAAACAATTTTCTTAATAATAAACAAACAATAAACCAATTGAAGTTGATAATTTAGGTTAATGTTTATGAAGATATTGTTTTATTAAACTAGTTTAACGGTATAGGACTTAATTTTTTACATGATCTTAAATATATTTTTTTATTTAACTATAAAAAAATATATTTAAGATACTATAGTAATAGTTGCATACACTGTCTCGTGCTCACGTGTGTGGTGGGGCGCGCGTTGATACCACCAGAGCCGCTGGCGAGAGTGGACGTGTCGTCTGCGCATACCGTGTGTTGCCGAGCCAGTGACACCTAACGTACGGTACACGAGTACTACAAGTGGCGACGAGGATAAAGGTCAGAACAAATCAAATTATATATAAAAAAAGGGATGGCGGTGTGTTGTAAAAAAAAAAAAGGAAAATATTAAAGAAAGATTAATTCGTACTTACCTTTCTAACCATTCGGATATTCAACTCACAGATCACAGTTGTCTCGTAAATGTTTTAAATGCCAAATTATTATGAATAGTGGATAAAAAGCAAAGTAATTAGGTAAACGTATTATATTTCGATTATACCTAATAAATGGATCTCATTTCATAATACATATACTAAAATAGTGTAATAGCGATAATAACTACTATATTACGATTCCTATAAGGAGTTGTGTCCGATTGATCTAGAAGATAGTGACCGTGCCTTCGAAACCAACAATTTTCGCATTCATTATTCAAATCAAATTTCTTTCCCGAGTCTTGAATGTTTTTTTTTAATATTTATCTATATATCTAGTATCTTTCGTAGGAAATTTGTCTGGTTTGGGACTAGATAATTGATGTAACCACTTGTGATATGAGGCACTCATAGCGCAGTTGAATTCCGCTAATCGTTAGCGCAGGTGAAGGTAGTAGTGTCTGACGTATGGATAGGTGATCACTAGTGGCATTTTAATTGGTGTTTCCGTACTTTGGAAGGCACTTTAAATATTTTTGTCAAGGATATTTTCCTTCGAAGGCAGTCGTTAACAGCTTTGACACTTTACCAGGCTCAAATATACTCATGCACGGAATAATGCTGTCACCTCGGGGACATAAGCTGAATACTACCTGGCTGCCCTTGACTCTGTGGAACAACATGATTCAATCCTCATCCTCATCCCGTAAACATCCCGCTGTAGGGATATAGGCCTTCTCTCGTATATGCGGGATGATTCGATGGTTACTGTTAAATGAAAGGATATATTTCGGTGAATGTGCATTAGAATTGCTAGCTATTATGCCACCTTCACTTTTTCATCTTCGAACTATCAGACGAGAAAAGGTCTACCAGTTTGTTGCCAACATATGGAACATTCACACTGTGGGTTTTGCTTTTTCGTTCATAATGCGAGCTGCTAGAGTATGAATTACGGAACTCACTAAAAGTTTCGTTGTTTTCCGAATAAATAAAGAAATAAATATTATTGCACGCACACAGCGCAATCTATTTTCACACTAAACACTAAGCTTGTATTTTATGGATACCAGATAGTTGATATACTACACTAATATATTTTTTTGTACGAGTAAAAATACCGGATGATTTTTTTTACCATCAGGAAAAAAATAGGGCATATTAGGTAAGTGAAATAGAAGGTTTTGCCAAAGTTCCATCCGGACAAAGACTGGATACACATACACAAAGATTGAATGTCTGTTTATTGCTTAATTATGGCGAAACTAGTAGACATGTCCAAAATGTCCTGGAAGAAGAATTAATCAAAATAATTTATTTTGCTTCTACTGTGTTAGCCTGTAAATAAAATATTTGTATTTGAATCGTTGGTTTCGGGATGTTGGGCGGGTGTGTTTCACTATACTGTAATATTATCATCTTTATCAAAAAATTCCTTAATAGAGTAAAATTTCTTATCTACATACATCGACATAGGACTCTTTTTATTCCAATAAAAAGTTTCCTAAGGACAACTTACGAGGGTTAGGTACTCCGCAATAAAATAATTTCATGCGGGCGAAGCCGCAGGCGGAAAGTAACTGTATCTGCAATTACTAGGATAGTACCTACTCTTAAAGCTAAGGTCTACATTCGTTCCGTGTTTCATCATTTCAGCCCGTAAACATCCCAATGCAGGGATATAGGCCTTCCCTCGTATAATAAGGGAGTAAGGGCCATAGCCCACCACGCTGGCCCAATGAGAGTTGGGGACTTCACATGCCTTAGAATTTTTATTTCTCAAGCCTGCAGGTTTCCTCACGATGTTTTCCTTCACCGTTTAAGAACAGTCGGATAAATGCAAATAAGGAATTAAATTAAATTTAAAAACTCATTGGCACATGGCCTGCCTGGCAATCGAACCCGGACTCCCAAATTGGGTGACCGTGTCTTAACCGCTGAGACACCGACGTGTTCCATATTTTTCTGGAAATGTATGACAAATTATCCAATAACTCATACGATGTAAAATAGCCCTCTTGACTATGATAGATTTTACACCCTGAAGATATTTTTTATCCAGAGGTTTCAGACAAGTTATCACACTGGCAATGTCCGCCTGATCATCTACCATACTTATCTAAGTCTGCCGCCAAGCAAGGATGTTGATAGCATTCTTATGTTCCGGCTGTTTGAGATAAGATTACCTGTCTCCCAAATAATATGGGGAATCAAAGTGAGCTCAGTTCCCCTTCGGCCTCATATTCACTTAGATCAGGTGTGATTCAGATGACGCGCAGACAGTTGTGCATAATGTTCTCTTTCCCCTCACACCGGACCACTACAATACGGGAATTGTTCAGCGGTAAAATTGTATTGTAGATATTCATATAAAACGGCCAATAAAAATATAAATACCAGTAAGAATTCTTATTTCAAGTTATATTTATTAACTGCACGTTATTAAATAACTATTAATTGATGAATCGTGTCTTCAGGTGCACATTACCAGGTCGTTTAGCGTTGATTAATGTGTAAATACTTCATCTCATCTTATTGTCTAATCTATTAATGGAAATAAATCCATGTTACTCATCTTAAATACGAGTATTATGTAAATCTTTAACAATATTTCAAATTTGTAGCTCACCTTAATCTTTATATTTGCATCGTGCATGTGCAGAAAATTGAAATAGAATTAATGAGTTATTTGATTTTAGGATATAAAGGACAAATATAAAAATTATTCGTCACTCATACGTTTCATCTCGTCATCGTAACATCTTCATCACTTCAAAATGAAATTGGTACGTATAATCAGTGAATTCAGTGAACAGTGCAGAGTTTGTGTCAACAAAGAATTGTGTGGATTATCTATGTTATAACAGCAAATAGTGCGTAATAAATAAAATGACTAATTATAAGCCAGATAACAGAAATCATTATGTCATGCGTGTCCGATGGACTAATTATAAGCTAGACAATAGAAATCACTATGTCATGCACGAGTGTCCGATGATGACATAGGTACGGTGTTCGGTTAAACCTATATAGGTTTTTGCGATACCTGTAAGTATGTCTTTGTAACATTTTAGATAAATATATCACAGTGAAACAAAAAATGACAGACATGATAAATTTTACATTTAATGATACTCTGTGAAATACATAATATTCCAGTGGGATGAGGATGCCAATTGCGGCTACGGAAAGCTCTAATGGACATAATTTTAAATAACCGAAAACCTCTTACCATAATATTTGTATCATTAAAACAGACAACTTGTATTCTATTAATTTCTGCATTTTTATTTTACTCTTTCATACATGTTGTCTATACGGGGCGTTGTACTATTTGTAGATGCTGAAAAAAATGGAGAAAGCCATAGGACAAAAGATGTCAGTTCCAATTGTACAAACGCCGTCTTAAAAAGTTTTTGGTGATTTAAAAATAACACTGGTAGGCTGTTGATGTAATGGAAAATATACTTATTATATATATGACTTAATCCTCAATTATGGAAAACTCGAGCCAACAGTAAATTTTCTATATATGTGAAAATGAACTATAATCTACTCCATTAGTTACACGAATTACCAAATTATATTAATTATTACTAAATCTATAATTTTGTAAAAATCTAATGTATTGCCTTTCAGCTGATAGTACTTTGCTTGGTTGCGCTGACTGTGGCCGCTCCCCAAGATGCGCAGATCCTTCGCTATGATGTCGACAATAATGGCCTCGGCAACTACAGATTTGCGTAAGTTCAACCACTGAACTCATTTGTATTTCTGTGGGTGTGGACTTATTGGATCTATCTATATATGTCGACTGGATATAGATCCATGCACGACTGCAGTGTATCCTCCTTCCTCCTTGTTTCCTTGATCCTCAGTTGCTGCTTGTAGCATCAGCACTTTTATATTAATCTCTGGTCTAATTTCTTTCTTAAATTTATTATAAATTCGCGATAAGACCGCCTGGTTGTACAATTTTTTTTGAAGCTTTATTTATGAAGTGCATTGTAGAATTTTTGTGCAATAAAGTGTACTTGATTCAAAGTCAAAGTCAAAGTCAAAAAATATTTATTTCGTAGGATAAAGATTATCACTTGAAAACGTCACATTTTTTATCTTAATATTAAAATTATTGTCATTTTTGCTCATTCGCAAAGCAGATTCCCCAGAGAAGAACGAGCAAGAAACTCAAGGGTTGCTCTTTTAAATAAGTTTGGGTTACAATTATATTATATTGTATAATTAGGCTGAATATCGCCGAGTGGTCTATGTCCATGCTTGCTTATCATCCAGATAGTCAGAAATTTTATAATAGCCTTATTTACATAATGTCTGTTTTATGATGGTATTGAATTTATTTAAAGGTAAATTTTGAATGTCCACTGGAACCTTATTTCAAAATCAAAAATCAAAAATGTTTTTATTTCGTAAGTTATAAGAATAACATTTGAAATCGTCATGACATACAGTTATCGCTCATTCACTAGGCAGTCTCCCCAGAGAAGAACGAGCAAGAAACTCCAGGGTTGCTCTTTTTAAATAAGTCAATACAAATACAATTTGAGATACCTAATTGTAAAATTTATGATTCGACAAAGAAAATAAGAATAAAATATACTGGATAATGGCGAGCGGTTCATGTCCACGCATTCTTATCATCCAGATAGTCAGAAATTTTATAATAGCCTTTGGCACATAGTTTCCGTTTAATGGTTGTTTTAAATTTATTTAAAGGCAAATTTTGAATGTCTACCGGAACCTTATTGTAAAAGCGTATACATTGTCCCTTGAATGACTTAGTGACTTTGTGTAAGCGACTGCTATGGACAGCAAGTTTATTTTTATATCTTGTATTAACATTGTGTATTTCACAATTTTTCCTAAACAAATACAGATTCTTTCTTACGTACATTAAGTTTTCGTAAATATATTGCGATTATAAAAGCGTATACATTGCCCCTTAAATGACTTAGTGACTTTGTGTAAACGGCTGGCATGAACAGCAAGTTTATTTTTATATCTGGTATTAACATTATGTATATCACTATTTTTCTTTAGCGATTCTATATTTTTTCTTACATACATTAAGTTTTCGTAAATATATTGCGATGCTAATGTTAATATATTAATTTCTTTAAATTTATTCCTAAGTGACACTCTGGGGCCCAGTTTGTAAATCGCGCGAACCGCCGTTTCTGCAGAACAAAGATACAATTTATGTCCGCGGCATTTCCCCACAACAGAATGCCGTAGATTGATTGATTCATTGATTAAATAAGTAATAATTACACTTACTAAAATTACATTTCCAATCCTTAAACTTTAGAAATGGTTGTGCACCAAACGTAAGCTTTCTGTTTCCTTGGACCATGCCAATTTGAGGACCGTTTGGTGTAGTGGATAGTGACCCTGTCTGCGAAATCAACGGTTGCTGGTTCGAATCCCATGAGGGGTAAATGATTGTTAATACGAACATTTATTCCCGATTCATATAGTTATGAAGATTTATCAGTCTAGTATCCATTGTACACGTTATGTTTAGTTTGGGATTAGATGATTCGTGTAAGTGTCCGAAATATTTATATTTATAAGATCTATCTATCTATCTAAATATATCCTCAAGATAATAAAATTGATCACATAACTACATTCTTATAATGAATACTAAATTACAGATTCGACCAATCAGACGGCACCACGCACGAGCAACAGGGCGAACTCAAAAATGCCGGAAGGGATGACGAGGCTCTCTTAGTCAGAGGGAAGTACTCCTGGGTCGCTCCCGACGGCGTCACGTATGTCGTCAGCTATGTCGCTGATGAGAATGGCTACCAACCCGAGGTCGAACAGCCAGCAGGTCGCGTTAGTGCCGGCGGCGTCGGTGGTAGTGCCGGTCGTGTGGCTTCTCTCTTGGGATGAAAATTTAGACCCTTTGCACCTAAAATTGTAGACTGTCACAACACAAAAAAGAGGAAATACACCAGTGACGCTAAACCAGTCAAAATAAAGTTATACTTAATTATTTAATACGGATTTTTACAAATCAACATTAAAATAGTACTAAGTTTGTTAGAGCTGTCTTGGTTCAATGCATAGCTCGGAGTATTGTCCATTTTTTTTAATCCTATTTCATGACTTTTTAGTTAGTTTAAAAAAATATTAGTTTGGATGATAATAACATATATTTTTCCTTGTTATGTCGAATCACTAATTTAAAACCAACCCCTTGAGTTTCTTGCTCGCTCTTCTCTGGGGAGTCATCTTTGTAATTGAGCACTAATTTTAATATTAAGTTAAAATATGTAATATCTTTAAATTATACTTCTATCGTATCAAATAAAATGTTTTGACTATTGACTTTGATAAATAAATATTTCGGATACTTACACCAATTATTTAGACCCAAACTCTATAATCAGTTTAAAAAACGGTTACACGTAAAACGATAACTTAGAAAATCGCTTGAAAATAAGTTCTTAGTATATTCGTAGGTACTTATTTTGTTTTAAAGACATCTTTTTTTGAGGTTCCGTAGTCAATAAGGAGCCTTTATACTTTCGCCATGTCTGTCCGTCTGTCTGTCCGTGGCTTAGCTCAGAGGCTCTTTGCACCAGAAAGCTGTAATTAATTTGCCATGGGCATACATATTAATCACGCCGACAAATTGCTGCAAAATTAAACTTTATATCTTCCCTACACCTAACTGAGGGATCCTTTAGATTACTTAGAGTTCGGATGTCATTTTTCTGTATTTTTCATACCTTTTTCATTTCATGATGGTAACTTTGGCGATAGGAGACTTTGCCGCAATAGCAACGATGGCTTGGCTTACTGTTCTTCAAATTAATTGACTGCGTGCCATTGACTGTTGGTTGTGCTGTGTAGTGCCAAAAGTGAATGACAGTGTTAATAAGTACTGGTAACAAGTGAAGTTTTCATTTGAATTTCTTACCATCTTATTAGTGATGTTTGCTATAATCTTTTCATTTCCCATTAAGTATCGCTTCTATTTTGATGACCACCACAGGAATTGGTTTTCAAGGTGTGTTGCAACAGTGCTCCATCTGTGACGCAGAAAATTGTATAAGGGCCTCACGGCACCTTTCAAAGAAGCCGGGTTCATATACTGCTTGTCGATCAGCGCTCAGCAAATAGTGCAGATAGAGTTCAATCAATCAATCAGTCAATCAAATGCTCTTTATTGCACAATTAACAAAAGCTACATGAAGAATACAGCGTACATCATTAATCGCACAAAAGGCGGCCTTATCGCTAATTCCTTTTGATAGTGACGTCACTGCAAATGGAGCATCCTCTAGCATCACATCTATGTCGGAAAAGGTTTCCCACCTAAAATCTTATACATAAATTTCAAAGAGGATACATAAAGGAGGTCGTGTCACCGTTACCCTTAGTCTAGCAAAGTGCATATCCAGGGTGGTCTCGATCAATTCTTCTCGAGTTTGGGAAAAATTCTTAACTTTTGGTTTCTTACATATCCGTCAGTCAAAACCGACCGTAAATTATTTTCTATTATTAAAGAAAATATTTTACATCCACATACTCCTTTATTGATGATTGTCATACTTACAATTTTTTAAATAATTCGAAACAAAAAATAAAAATGATAGCAAATAAAGTCTGAAATGGTAATATTAAACAGCTGCTAAATTACTTTTTTCTAACAATACTTACTGGCAGCTCTAGGCGAAAACGTCTCGTCCCTTCAACGTCTTCATGTCATATTAGCCCTCAAAATCTAAAAGATTTAACAGGGTCACGAGAACAAACTCTCTACCTGCTTACTATCTTCTGATAAATACAACCTGGAGGTTTCAATTTCAAAGTAATGCTATTAACTTTGCTGTTTGGCGGCAGATTTAGATAAGATAGATCTGACATTTAAAATGCCCTACCACCAACCAAACATTCCAAATATCCTGTAATTTAACAACAACGCGAAAGAAGGCGCGGATATAGCTAGTTTTATATAAAATAGCATAACAAATTGGTTTCTTTTTGAAAATAATCCAATAGTAGTCATTTACTTCTGGCTGATCTATTGCTGAATCCGAATAACAAAGCAAGAATTTGACGACATTTAAGAAATAATGTCTAAGAAAATAATTAATAACATACGATGTTGGCATTAAAAAAATATATGCAATCGTAACAGATGTCTATAACAGAATTGATGGATAGTTGTACATATTATCTTAAATGTAGAAATATTTTGGAGCTTAATAATATGACTTAAGAGGGTTTATCCCACATGACATTACATACAAACTTTCAAAGTCCAAATTTTTCGAAATGAATAGACCGATTCTAATAAAACTTGACTATTTATGTTACTATGGAAATCTTCATAAGATGAACCGTGGATGATAGTTCAATCATTAAACTTTTAATGTCTGGAACACCCAAACATTACTGTTTGGGATAACTCTGAACACCCCATTTGGAATAACGGTCGCGACGTTATGTGACTAAATTAGTGCGAGATAAACCCTGTTAATAAATGTTAATATTATGTTGTATCTGTATGTGTTTTTTCTTGTGTGCAATAAATGATAAATAAATAAATAAAATAAATTAATCTTACTGTCATTATATTTATTTATTTAAATTACATGCTGTGGGAATAATAATTAAACATTGTTTTAAAAAAAATACCCGCTAGGGGCATATGTTTGTGTGATGAATACGGACATTTGTACCCGAATTATAGATGTTTTCATTTATAATAAGTATTTATTTACAAAAAAAATGTATTATGTAGTATATCAACCATCTGGTATCCACAACACAAGCCTATAGTTGTTTACTGTGGAACTAGATGGCGCTGTGTGTATTTTATTTGAAATAAATAAATAAAATAAAATAAAATATACTTAGGTATATTTTATTTTATTTATTTATTCTAAATAACATTCATTTGATATATAGAAATGACACTAAGCATGCTGCATGCTGACAAGAATGTTATTTTAGTTCGTTTAAATTGGCATGAATGATCACTACTTTTAATGTTTTGTTATTTCTCATACAAATTTTGCAACCCACCCTTAAAAAAGAATAGCTTATTGGTCGTCGCGTGTATGATATGTTTTAAAACTATATAATATGCGATAGACTAAAATAATCATTAAGGTAAATATTGACAGCGGGCGCAGATAGACTGATGTCGGTGGTGGTATATATTCAATGATATATGTATGTATGTTGAATAGGTATCTCCTATTATTCGAGGCCGGCGTAACCCAATAGCGAAGAGAATAACGTAAAATAAATTAGTTAGTTCTATTTTTAAATTTTAATAATTATGAGTTCAAGTATAGCATCAATCCAAGGAAAAACTAATGACATTATAAGCGACGTAGGTGACGTAGTTACCGTAAGTCAGAAGGATCTGAATTCGAGAGCCTCATCCTCTCTTTCGGCGTTTTTAAATTCGCCCTGTTGCTCATGTGTGGTGCCGTCTGATTGATCAAATATATATACATTGTAAGAATTTAATCTTTTGATTCATAAATAGTTCTTCAAAAACAACGAAGTTATTTAGATGTTTGTTATAAGGGGCAGCGCAGACGACGGACTTTTTGTTCTCCGTGTGTGTTATTGCATAGAATACCATACATTACATACACGCGTACAAAATTGTCTGATTTCGTTCGTACGGCCTACAAGTTGCCGCCTTTGTGTACCCAGGGTCCTCTCTACTACCGAGGAAAGTTTTATTCGGTATACCTCCCGATAGGGAAGGGACTCCCACGTAATCGTCTCGCCATTCCACAGGCGAGCGGTATGGGTAGAACATTTCCCCGCGTAAAAAATAAAATAAAAAAGCATCACGTACGTATAAAAACTTACTAAATTGTGTTGCAATTTCTAAATTACCTAAATAGAGGTCAACTATCAAGCAATAAACTGAAGGTGTACTTGTGGTGATTAAATAAACTAAATTGCTTTTCAATATCATCTTTAACAAGTAGATTTTTAACCTACATATTATATAATATTTGATAATTTGATTGATGGATGGATGTTTATTGAAATATTTATGTATGTTTCTATCTAATAGTTGTATAGTATATATTAACGACATGTTTGGTGTAGTGGTTAGCAACTCTGACGGCTATACCAAAAGGTTGCAGGTTCGAATCTCGCTAGGTGCATATGTTTGTGTGATGAATACGGACATGTGTACCCGAGTTACAGATGTTTTCATTTATAATAAGTATTTATTTACAAAAAAGGAAATATGTATGTAGTATATCAACCATCTGGTATCCACAACACAAGCCTATAGTTGCTTACTGTGGAACTAGATGGCGCTGTGTGTATGTCTAATGATATTTATTATAGTATAAGCTTTGTCTAGTTTAGGATTACATAATTTGGTTGTAAGTGTTCGAAATATTTATTTGTAATTTTATAATGCAGTATGACAAACGATTAAGAAGCTTACGTGGTTAAGAGCGGCTGGTAATAATTATTTTTTACCCTCGACGAAAATCAAATGTCATTAAAACTACTGCCATACACGTCTTTCATCAAATGATGACTACGCCGCAGTGTTAATGGCTTCCCATCAATAACATATTTGTGTAGGACGGCGCTATGTGAGTGAGAAAAGTTAATTGTTACACACTTGGACCTATTGAATTCCAAGCGAATATCCTTGGCCCAGGTCACTATTCTATCCACATCCGCTTGCAGCCGTTCACAGTCACTTGCGTTTCTTATAGCTAGGGACATCTTAAGGCCATCGGCAAACAGGGAACAGGTCGCGTCTTTAACTACTTTCGGAAGGTCGTTTATATTATATTAACTATTTTACTTTCAGAATTTAATACTATATATCAGTATTTTATTTTATACAATTGATAAAATTTGAAATAAAATTGCGATTACTTCAGTGATTCTCAGGCAAGTGCAAACACAACTCAACATGTAAATGCAGCATTCATTTATCAAAAGGTTTCATTCAAATGTGCACAATTTATTTTCACAAATAATACTCATTCAATTACTTACGCAGTACTTTCACTGTCCCGTTCTATTATTGTTTAATAGTAAAATTATTTAACTCGACTATCGTTTCTATACCTTAAAATGTCATCTAAATAAAAAATATAAATACTCTAATGATGACAATAACAACTAGTTCATATTATCGGGTTCTGTCCAATTCGCATTCTCAATATATTTTCGTATTACTCACCCCCCACTTTGATAGCACTCTACGGTATGGTATGTCATATCTCTGTTGGCACCTTGTCAACCGTATTAAAATTAATTATTATATAGTACCTATGCATACTTTGCGACGCACCCTTGAACTTTTCCACTAAAACACGCGTGCCCTAACCAATTATTAAATAATATGGACTCTGTTGCCAGCAACGATGCATATTCTTGTAAACCGGACCATTGCGTGTGCCTTATATTTTAAGTACATGGGCGATTCTGTTTTATCTCAAAATTCGGCCTCTTGCCGCGAATCGAAGTTCCAATCGACATAATCGTTCGAACAGAATGCTGTCTGTCTTGCAATCCCATAATCTCCACTCTTGATGATTGTAACCTTTACTTGTATACGTTAAAAATAACATATCTGGCGTAATTACTGAAGAACCGTGTCTTGAAGAACTGTATATTTTTACCAGACAGTCCCAAAAAGGAGGGTTATGTTTTTCAAGTGTATGTATGTATTAGATTTCTACGTTACCTCCTGTGGGCTAAACGGCTCGACCGATTTTTAAGTGCAAGGTAACGTTCTGTTCGTCTTGATCTCTAGAGTGTCATAGGATACTGTTTATGGTAAAAAAAATATAACATGGCACCCGCAATATACATAATATGTTATCGGGTCTTTTGGTTTTTAAATACTTAAATAGTTATTATAAATTGGTACTGGAACAGCCATAATATTTGCTCATCGCCCTCACGCGTTCTGATACCTAACCAATTTTATTCGATCACCACATACTGTGCTCACCGAACTTTGCACATTGAAAAACATATCATCACATCACACATAAACATTGACATGATACTACAACAAAGATACAATATTCTGCAGATTATCATGACATAATTTGTCAGAATGGATTTCTCCCGGCACATACGCTACTTACTCATCGTTCAACTTATCTTGACCTTGTCATTTTAAAAACTAAACGCCCTGCTCTGACTCTTGTTTTAGAATCATCAATCACTAATCACTAGTCAACTTTGTCTTCCCTCACGATGAAAAGATTGAGTTTCTACAATTTAAGTTCTACAATTCCAGACCCAGCTGTTGAATTTCTTATTGATTCGAAGCAAGCGAAAACTCTTCAAACTATGGATCACTCCTGGTTTGTTGAAATGTTTTCTGGTGCAAGAAAGCGAAAAATTTCCAAAACAATAACACAATGAACATTGTCTACTCCCTCTAACCATTCTTCACATTCCTTTGTTCTTATTGACACAGATGAATCAAAGGTAAGTCGCCTATAATCGATTTATTAAAAAGTGACGCTGACACTTTCATCAGGGTTAAAAAACACAAGCATATATTAGTTCGATCTGACGAAAACTTTTCACACGGTTTCCATTCCTCTTTTAATAATTAACTGGAGGCTTTATTAAACATTTAAACAAATATCTCTTAGTTACCCTTCAGATAGATAACAAAAGGTTAATATTGGGTCTGTTTTTAGTGGGTACTATCGGTACTAGTACCGATATGCCCATTTCTTTCGATGTACCACAAGGCAGTATACTAGCTGCTAACTTTTTTTTGCCTATATAAATGACCTCTAAAACCGAAACATTTAAAAAGGATCATCTTATCTTATACTGATGACGCAGTTCTTCTCTTCATTGTTGAAAACTGGCCTGATACACATCGTCTCGCACAAAAAGATTTATGATACAGTTCTCGATTGGTTAAGTGAAAATTCCATTACTCTTAACAATGAGAAACCAACATTTGTAACTTTTGCAATAAAAAAATTATCAATTCCTGCCTCTGATTCATATGTAATTCTTGTTTAAACTCATGCCGATATTAATACCAACTTACCAAAATAGAAAGAATTAAATCAAAGAAACATTGACGTTCAAGCCTTACATCAACACACTGTCAAATAGAGCATGTAAACTTATATTTGTCTGTTGACAGCTCCCTCTTTAGTGAATTCGACGTGAATTACTTCATATGTATTTGGGGTGGCTCTGCCAACACTGACCTCATACCGATCGCACGTGTACAGAAAACCATCCTAAAAGTCTGTTGTTTTAATTTTATACGGAAATTACAGTTTATTTCATGTTTTTCTTAAAAGACGCGTAATTAAATAAATTGTTATGAGAATTGGATGCCCTAAGGCAGGTTTCTAAGCCCGATCTAATAAAAAAGTAGTTGGAATTCCATGCCTATACTCCCAGCCCAAAAGAAAAAAAATCTTTTCGGAAGTACAGACTAATTATTATAGCCAACATAACATTATTGGACGCGGAATTTAATAGAGAACAAGTACATACACAGTCCAAAGGAATTGGAACTCTATAATCATTACAAATGAGAGTTGAAAGTCGAGTGTCCGTGGGCACCGATCGGTGTCCGCGAGTGTTAACGGTATAACACATGAAAACACACATACGAACACATATAAAGTCACACAAGAAAGAACACACAAGGTTGCTTGTGTTTTTATGTTTGTGTATCATGGATATTTAAAATGTAGGTAATCACAATCTTAGATTAATTTTATTATTTTCTACCACTCTAATACCTTTGCCAATTTAGTATGAACAGTCTATAATTTACTCTATCTTGTATATACTCTCTTGAGAGGTGGCCTGAGGAGTCGCAACACAAATCGGCTCCCACAAATATGGAAGAGGATAACTTAAAATAAATTAGTTACTTCTATTTTAAGATTTTATTATTTACAATTAGTTGAAGTATAGCATCAGTACAAGATAAAAGTAATAATATGAATCAGTTAACAAATTGCCTGTCATAAGATTGCCCATGTTTGTTGTGAATAGAACATAGGAAAGAATTGTATTATTCAAGCGGTTGTGCTGAAGCATGCCATTAAATATTTATTACTAATTATTTAATCACGTTCTTTGATTATTATTTATTTTAATATTGTCCTGATGCCACTGAATTGAGCTATTAGAATTTGACTAGTCTTTGGGTAGATACAACTCGTACCATTTCACATACAATTGTCTAAATTTTCATCCAAGAAGAGAAGCAACGACCGCTGGTGGTACACCGCCGCCTGGTCCCTGTTCGATCTCGGGCTGGTAGCCGTTCTCATCAGCGACGTAGGTGACGATATACGTGACGCCGTCAGGACCGATCCAGGTGTACTTCCCTCTGACTACGAGAGCCTCATCTTCCGCTCCGGCATTTTTTATTTCGCCCTGTTGCTCGTGCTTGGTGCCGTCTGATTGGTCAAATCTGTAATTTAAAATATATATTGTAAGAATGTGGTGGTGTGATCAATTTTATTATCTTGAGTCATGAGATAAAGCACCCTTTATCTCATGACTCATTACTTAATGAATTAATCCTTATCATTTATCTTTCAATTTTCATCATAAAAATACAGGATTTTTTTTGCCTTTTAGTGGGTCCAGTCACAGATGAGTCAAGCAATTTTATAAAAATTGAGAAAAAATTGAAAACAACAGACACACTGATCTATCACCGTTAGCTAAGGTATGAGTGTACAACCATTTCTTACGTTTTATTTTTAAATTATCAGGGATTTAAGGATATAAGTGCAATATAAGCCATATTTTTTTATTAGAAATACATCATAAAATTTATGCCTATAACTACTATATTGTGTAAATTAATGCCTATAACTAGATATTGTGTAAATTAGCACTTTATAGTTGTATAGTGTCAAAAATATGAAGCGTGTTCCCTCTTTTTTAAAGATAAATGTCAGTAAAGTTATAAGCTAGACAGGATCTCCTTTAGCGTGCCACGGTACACTGCTGTCGTGTATAGATCACTGGATCCACACCTACAGAAACACAAATGAGTTCATGAACTTACGCAAATCTGTAGCTGCCGAGGCCAGCATTGTCGTAGTCGTAGCGTAGGATTTGTATATCTTGGGGAGCGGCCACAGCCAGCGCTACCAGGCAAAGTACTATCAGCTGTAAGGTAATACAATAGATATTCTAAATCATCGATTAATAGATATCGATCGAGGTACCTAAAATGGAGTACATTATGGATTGAAAGGTACTTTTTACTTCTTTAGTGGGCTTTTTACTTTAAACTAAGTGCCGTGGAATAAATTGAATTTATTCTATAATAGCCGTTTAGACTTATTTTTCGTTGTTTAAATTTTCAAGTTTAATGTACACGTATTCATATCCCTATCCTTACTATAATAATAATAATTCATAATTTAATAATAATAATTAATAATATAATATTAATATATATTAAATGCGAAAGATGAAGATGCCTTGTCATTTTACAAATTTCATGATTCCTCTGGCTAAGAAATTAACGGACTCATTAATTAGTTAAGGAAATTACTTATTCGTAAACGAAATTAAATTAATTTAATTTCCGATCCGCTGTACAGAACTAACTTAACAGCTACTATAACTTTTGAAAGACATGTATAATAATTGGAATGGTCATCATCTTAATTAATTCCATATTTAAATTGGTCACGTTCCATGATGCACATAGAGATTGAAAATTTCCTCTTACAGGATGTCATATTCCGATCTCGCTAGTTCTTGATTCTGCTAAGAACAACAAGGACAACTCTACTAACATATTATTATTATTAAATATAAATATAACTCTATTATTATTATTATTAAACAGCAAACAAAATAAAATACAAAGAATATTTACAAAAATGATAAAAGTGAACAAAGGCGTTCTTATCGCTGATAGCGATTTGTTCTAGACAACCTCAGTTAAAGAAGCTTTTTATTAGGTAGTTGGATAGTGTAAAGCAAAAGGTGAATAACTCTAATTACATAAGCGCGAGTTTAATGTGAATAATGAATTAAGAATAGGTATCTCATAATTATTTAAATTTGTGCATGCTAACTCTCTCATGTAACCCGTGCCTTCATAAGATCCTTATTGATACAGTACAATATAATAATACCATCAAAACAAAACATAAGGAAGCAATAAATGATTTGAGTTTGAGTTTAAATATTTAATTAGATGCCTTTCCTTTACCTGTGTTTTCAATATGGCTGTCTTTTTTATTTCTCTTAAAATCTTTCTTGATTATATTTGTTTTGTTCTCACGGCCACTTTTAAAGCGGTGACCGTCTATCTACAAGTATATGATCGAAATCCTTAATTGAGAATTAAAATTAGGTATATTTTTCATTACATCAAATCAAACCAAAAAGTTTTATTGCTTAAGTCATATATGTAACATCTGAAAACGTCGTGACATAGCTACATACAATTACTGCTAATTCACTAGGTTGAGTTTACAGGGAACAATTCAGAAGTTGCTCTTTTTAAAATTTATGATTCTGAAAGCAAGGAAATACGAGTATTCGGACTTTGAACCAGCGGTATATGCCCATTTTCTACGTACTTTCCTAAATTAATATTTATTTTTACAATTTGTGATTCGACATAGCAAAGAAAAAAAATAGTAGCAATTTGGACTGAATATCACCCAGCGGTTCATGTGCATTTTCTAAGTACTTTCCCAAATTACGTTCAATATATAGAAGTTGAACCCGCGAAATCCGTTTTCCCGTTCTCATGAAAATTTCCAGCCGGAATTTTCCAAAATCTTTTCTGTGCGAGCGCATCCCCGTTTCCGCGGAAATTATCTGTTTTTTTACGTTACCGTAAAAAATGTCCCGTATTTGCGTGGGAATTTCGGACAACCCGTTTTTAGCGGTCCTCTACCTATAAACTACTTATCCGCCAAATTTCTTGTTTAATAAGTACCTAATAATTATATATATATAAATTAATAGAGCTCTTCGTACCCACAGTTCACATCCCCTTCCCAAAGGAATATTTTATAAGGTGTTTTTAAAGTAATTTTTAGCACATCCATAATTTTCATAACGCACTATTTTCAGTTGTAATATTTAGAACGACAATAGAAAATCCACACAATTCTTTGTTGACACATAAAACACTGCACTGTTCACGGAATTCACTGATAATACGTACCAATTTCATTTCGAAGCTATGATGATGTTGCGGTGATGAGATGAAACGTATGAGTGACGACCAATTTTGAATTTCGTCCTTTATATCCTAAAATCAAATAACTTATTCATTCTGATGCAACGTTACTCTTATATGATAATGTTGATATGGAAATTAAGGTAAATTACAAAATTGCAATATAGTTAAATATTTACATAACATTAAGATGAGAAACATCGATTTGTTTCCATTCATTGATTTGACAATGAGGCGAAATAAGGCATTCGCATATTAATCAACGATAAATGACCTAGTAATGTACACCTGAGGCACAACCTGAGGACACGATTCACCGATTAATAGTTATCACGTGCATTTAATAATTATAACTTGAAATAAGAGTCCTCACTGGTATTTATAGTTTTATTGGCCATTTAATATGAGTATCTATCTATTAATTCAATTTCTTCAAAGTCAGATTTATATTTTTTAACCTACTGCTTGACGAAAGGCAATTGTACCTTGAAATGAACAAGCAAGAAACTCGAGGGCTTGCTCTTTTAAAAACAGGTTTTTATACTTCATTATTAATTGTGAAATAGCCTGGCATGTGTACGAATTGGTTATGTCCAGGGATGATTATCATCTAAATAGTCTGATATTTTATAATATGCTTTCTGAATAAGTTTCTGTTTTATAGTAACTTTAAATAAATTGAATAGAAGATTTTGTATATCAGCAGAGGTCACGGGTGCTTTGTAGCCCAAGGACAGTGATGGAATTTCTCTGGATTTTTTATCCATCACACCGGTAGGCAACAAGTGATTCTTGGAGGCAGAAATAGGTTTCTGTGAAAAGTAGATGACCCATTCTTTTATTAGGTATAATCGGCTTCTCAAATTCATATTCAGTTCGAGTTCAGGATAAAGATACCTACTTTTATACAGGGTGAATTTGAATTCATGTAATTTCCATTTACTGGTTACGCCACTCTTGATTACGAACAACTTTCCCCAAAGCACCATAGACAAATTCAACAAAAAGTTTTCGATTACCCAAAAAAATAAACCATTCTGAAACCACATTTAATCAATCAATCAAACAAATACTCTTTATTGTACAATTAACAAAAACTACACAAAGATACAGCGTATATCATTAATCGCACAAAAAATGCAGTATGCAAGTCCAACAACTTTCGACTGAATTCGTTCCTAGTTTCAACTTTCCAGTTGTTCGTAATCACAGGTGGAGTCACCAGAAAACAGGAATTACACGAATTAAATTTATCCCTTTAAGTAAGACAAGTATCTAATAGTATTTATTGTAGTATTCAATAGTGCGTATGTTATCTTGCAAAAGGTACTAGTAGAATTATTAGCGCTGTGTTATGGGCCTCTGTCTGTACTTTTTTTTTTATGCACAACGGGTTAGGACTTGACCTCAATCACACCTGATGTTAAATGAAGATGAGGCCGAAGGTGGTAGCGTACTGACCCGGAAACCCCATCTTATTTGGGGGACTGGCTATCTTATCTCTGACAACCGGAACACAACAATGCTATTAATATTGCTGTTTGGCGGCAGATTTAGATAACATGGTGGTAGCTAGCCAGGCGGACATTTAAAATGCCCTACCACCAACCAAACCGAGTACTAATTATATACCCCGCTGGGGATCGAACCCACGACCTCCGAATCGTAAACCCAATGTTGTTTACATTGAGCCACGGAGGTGGTTAGATTAAAGCATTATGTGGAGTCAGAGCCTTTCCAGTGCAAAGTGGGTTATAGCCATAATCGCTTGCTTGTTGTAAAGCCAGCGAAGTACTATTTTTTTTTATACTTTTAGGTGTACATTGAAACGTTTTCGACAAAATATGTAATAAAAAAACATAGGTTTGTTATCTTTATAAAATTTATACAAATACAAATAAAATACAAAGGTACCTCTCGGCTAAAGTTAAACTATTATGATAAACACTCAATATGTAATAAAATTAATTAAGGTACTGTCAGTCTTATATGAAATTTCAATTTAAGATCATTTAAGCTTTTTGTTACATATTGTAGAATAAAATACAAGCTTCGGCGACGGTCCAGCTGTTCGAGCTCGTTGCATAATTGTGACGCTTTGTCGGTATCAATTATAGTTCTGACGTGGGTACATTTAGTTTAAGTTTAACCGAGAAGAGATTGAATTACTGCCTGTGGCACACTGCCACCCGGTCCCTGTTCGATCTCGGGCTGGTATCCGCGGTCGTCGGCGGTATAATTCACAGTGTATGTGACGCCATCCGGCCCCACCCACGAATAGGAGCCTTTAACTGCGATGGACTCATTATCAGTTTCTTCATTCAGCAACGTTCCTTGCACCTCGTGTTTGGTTCCGTCGGACTGCTCAAATCTGGGAAGTTTTGGAAAAGGTTTACTCTTATGGATGCATTTGGAACTATGGCTGGTAGAATATGTATTTTATTTTTTAGTCCGTTCGTCAATCTGCTGATCATAATGTGATATTAAAGAAAGAAAGAAAAAAATCGTTTATTTTCGAAGTAAAATTTGTGTAAATACAGTAACATAAGTAAATATAGGTAAATCGTTTAAGAGAAACTTAAAAACTTAACTATCGGTTAGAGAATAAATACAAGACAATACAAATTAGTGATAGAACGATCTGGTTCAGCATGACCCCTGGCAGTAACTTGCTACTGCTCAGCGCCGGTTTTCATTGAAATAGTCGGTCTATTGTGCTATGCACTGTCACAGAATTAATATAGCACTAAGCACTGTGTCACTTTTTAATAGGTTTATTTGTTTTTAGCGGTCATTTATTCCTCAACAGTGGAGAAGTGGGATGTTGCGAAGAACAATTTCTTACTAAAAAAAATCGAACCAAGGATATCGGACCATGAACCGTTCGAAAGAAAATTTATACGAAGACAGAGCCCTAAGCGCCAGCACTTGTGATTTTTAATCGGGAGATAGTTTGCCCGTTCTGGGATTCAGTATGGAGTTATATATATGTATGTATGTATATATATTTATGTACGTAGATATATAAGAAAATTTGTACCGTTCTGGGATGCACTAATTTATTTTAATTTACTTTAACTGATCTTGTTATCTGACATAAATGAATTATTATATATTATAGCAGTGCGCGCGCATTTCACGAACCGATCGAACTATCGAAAATGACTGCGACTAAACTATCGGTCGACTAAAAATTAGAAGTGTGTGCGCCTGCAAGCAAATGTTTATAATACATACCTACTTTTCACTTCACGTCATAGTAAAGGTAACAAAATTGATACTCAAGATGCGGCACCGGAAAACCATACCAATGCTTTTGCCCTGTAGCTGAAAAATTCATCAACTTTCATCACCTCATCATCATCATCATATTTATATATTATTATCATCATATCAGCCACAGGACATCCACTGCTGAACTTAGGCCTCCCCCATAGAATTCCGGAGTCACCGGTTGATGGCGGTGTGCATCCAACGATTTCCCGCGACATTTATCAGGTCGTCTGTCCACCTATTTCTATATATCTACTTACGAAAATTTATAGTTGCCTTCACCACGATTATCGTTATCGTAGCGTATTATTTGTACATCATTAATATTTTCTCTTCTTGATTGTGGTGCCGCGGTGACTGCTACCGTCAAACATAGTGCCAAGATCTGGAAAGAAATATCATGCCCTGGCTGACTAACGGAGTCAGAGATCATCGCACAACCCAAAAGTGGGGATCGATGTTGATGAAAGGCAGGTGTATTCCTTGGTTTCTTAGAGGCGCACTGAGAAAGGATTTTTGAATTTTCACTCTTAAGCGAGTTAAACAGGGACAAATATTTCATGCTAAAGTCAATATCTCCAAAACCAAATCATTGTTCAAATTGTTTCCAAAAACAACGAAAATAATACGAGATGTGCTGGCGATATTTGAAAAGTCACTGTGTTTGTTTTTCTTTCACAAACTATTTCCCATTTTATTTCGACATCCAACGGCGAAGCTGCAGGTGGAAAGCTAGTATGGTAATAATAACAAAAGATAAGCTAAAAAGCCAAAAATATCATTGAAGTCCTGGCGTAATCAAATCTTTAGTTACATGCTTTTATTGCTATCTATCACCCTATCACACATATCCCATATTTCTCGACCCAAGAAATGGCTTTTTTAAATTTAAACTGATAAATAATCCAGCTTCACTACCGGTTACACTATGTTCACTTTATACAACGACTGTTAAACTTAACTTTTATTAAATTTAGCTTTTTTACAATCATAATAACCACCCTTGAATGAATAGAGTAACAAATAATAGTTAAAGTCAATGACATTTCCGGAGATAAAAATGCTAAAAAATCTAGGCTACCTAAAGTTGTTTAAGTCTGTGCGAGCTGCATGTATGAATATCAATATGGTTCGAAAATAGTAAGATTCGGGGACCAATTCTAGATTAGTTCGATTAGATTTTTCTTTAAAAATTTAAATGGTTCAAATGTTTCATTTAAGAATCGTATTAAAGAACACCTCTTAGAAGTACAAAGTATTCCTAAAGCACTTGCAACATTTCGGATAGTTTAGCGGTAGCTGTCGTAGACTCGCTTGATCTTTTCGCGTTGTTGGTTTTTAGTAGTAAATTCTTTCAACTCCATATTTGCCAATTACTGTTATTATTATAAGAGTATATATATTTATTTATTTATTTATTTTCAACAATATGATCCATACAATTATTACAACACAACGTAACATGATCTCAACACAAGACGCTTGAACTTGTCATAAAAATAATCTATGGGTATCGTTTCAATGGGAGAATTATACACGGTGTAACATTTAGATTGGTCAGTATGGGAAAGTCGGGAACTATGAGACATACGAAGATCTGTCAGGACCCACGTCTTAGATTTTTGTAACAAGAAAAACTGCATTCATACATGTTAAAAAACTTGTACTCAGCTCGGGCGATTCCCGGGACGTTTTGAAAAATAAAACGAACACTAATTCTATTTAGATATCGGTTGTGTAGTTCTTCACCAGCAAATATTACTATGAAACGTGATGTCTAAATAATTTTAGAATGCATTTTATTAATACAAAATGCATTGTTTTCATAATTATCCTTTCATTTATTTTAGTAGGTGTTCGAAATGACTACCATTTTTTCCAATACAACATTCAACTCGTTTAGATGCGTAAAATTCCTGAGCTGAATACAAGGTTTTTTAAATGTATGAATGCAGTATTGTTGTTACTAAAATCGATGATATGGTTCCTGAGAACAAATCATCGTATGTCTTATAATTTCAGACTTTCCCATATGTTAGATCTAAATGTTACACGCTTTATAGAGTAGATTTGGAATAAATGACGGCCTAAACAGAACTTGGAGCAACAAGTTATTAGAATAAATAAGTATTTTTACTATGAAAAGACTTCTGCTTGTATCGTGAACATCCCATAGCATGATTTTTATTATGAATGACACAAATATTACAAAAATTACACAATACATACCAGTTTCATTTCTATGAGTGAGACTAATCACATGGGTAAGTAAAATGACGACTGGCCACCATATAGAAACAAGTTGTGCTTATATTATGTACAGGACTTTACATTACTTTGATACTAGCTGTTGCCCGCAACGCGGTTCATGTGATTTTTATTAATAATCAAACCAAATTCTTTTGAGTGATCATTATACATAAATGAAGCATTCACTTATACTTAGCAAAGTTATATACACAACAAACTTACACATAACGAACAGTCTATAATAAGACTGATAAACAGTCAGACGGCGAGACTGTGTTGTAAAAGTACGACAATATAAGAATAGGTAGGGGTGCATTAATTTATGCCAAGTAAGTATTAAATAATATTCATAAAGGCATGTTCACATTTTGATTATTTCCCGAGAAATAAAAGAAGTATACTAAACTTAGAAATAATCTAAGACATTAAAGTATTATTGTCATATATAATCTTTATTTGCTTCTGTTTACCACCTCTGCAGCTAATTTGTTACACATTTTCATATTCTGTTTTATTTTTTATTGGTGCACGCGTTTCATGTTTGATGTTGGTACTATTTATAAGTTTATATAAGATATAATAACAATAAAGCGTATTTGATTGATTGATTGATTGATATAATTTTGTGGTAAACAGCTGTTAGCTAGATAAGCTTTAATAGAATTTTTCAAATGGTTGGTGGTAGGGCATTTTTAAGGCCGCCTGGCTAGCTTCCACCATCTTATCTAAATCTGCCGCCAATCAGCAACATTAATAGCATTGTTGAGTTCCAGATATCAGAAATGAGATAGCCAGTCCCCCAAAATATTGTGGTTTGCTCCGGGTTAGTACCTTCGGTCTCATCTTCACTTAACTTCAGGTGTGATTGAGATCAAGTGCTAGCATTGTGCATAAAAAAGATATACCTATTGTATTATTTTCTAAGCTTACTAATATAAATTTTACGTTGTGTCTGTTGCAGTAGATCACTAAAGGCTTGATATAATTATATCCCTATTGTTATAGTTATATACCGTAACGTAGCTCTACTATAGCGTTTCATAACTATATTACCAGGGATATAAATTATAACACGGTCGCAATCTAATCATATAACCGTCATACTAAACTACTTAAATAATTGTAAATCGGCCGAAGGATGAAATTAAACAATGTAATATAATATTTATTGAATGTCCTCAAATAGTATTAGATCTTTTTCATTACAAAATCGTAACTACCTTTAATTAACATTTGTTTAGCAACATAAATTATATTACTAGATTGCGACCATGTCATAGTTATATCGCTAGTAAGATAGTTATGAATAGTTTTCGTATAACTATGTTACGTATATAACTATATCACTATTGATATAGTTATATCACGGATTTTACTATTTTACCGCGATATACCGTTGTAAGATACGTTTATAATAATAATAATATATAAATATTAAATATCTTTGCACATCCGTACATACACACATACATACATATACACACAGCGCCATCTAGTTCCACACTAAGCAACTAGGCTTGTATTATGGATATCAGATTGATAAACTACACAAATACATTTTTTTTGTAAATAAATACATAAATAATTGAAAAATATCCATAACTCAGGAACATATGTCTGTATTCATCATACAAACATATGCCCCTAGTGGGATTTGAAAATGAATTATGATGTTATATATAAAAAAAATTCAACATTTCAACGCTTGGCTGAATTGATCCATAGTGAAAATCTTGAGGTATCTTTGGAGTAAAAAATAGTGAAATAATCCGCCTATGTTATGACATTATTAATTTAATAAAAAAAAAATCTAAATAAAAGATCCCATCAATAATTGTAAAACCTATTAATGTAAAACGAGTGTTATATGGTAAACAGCATCTACAAAAATTATCTACGTGACCAAGAGGTTTCTTTAGTTACAAAAACCCTCCGGGCCCGTTATGCAGAATTTTTGTGAGACACGAGATCATGTATTGTTTTCTATTTCTATTCTGATCTGAGTTTGTTTTGTATTCCCCAGTTTTAAATTCTACATTAGATGAGTTACTATTTTCATCACTCTATAGTCATAATCTTAATGGTTCCTATTTTAAAGAATAGGATTTGTAGAAACACAAATATCGTTCTATATTACACAATCAAAAATAGATATTATGACATAGCCCTAAAGCCCTAAAGGCGAACCACTACATCTCCTTGATAAGATCACTTGTCCACATATTATAAATATTTTAAACATTGGACTCAAAACTGAGAAACTAGTTTACCCAATGATTTTGCTTCGATTCTCAAAAAACAATATGTGTAAGTGCGGTCTTTTAATGAGGCTTTTATATTTTATGTAATATACCTAGTAGGTATTTATCAAAATGTAGATAGACAGGGACCACGTCTAGCTGGGACAGATAGAGCTAGAAATTGAGTATAAACCATAATTTACTGATCATGAATAAAATAGAATATGTTCCAGAGCCCATTGGGTCACTGTCTTATAAACCAACGATTGCGGGTTCGAATATCGAACACTAAGGATATGTTATGAACTACATAATGGATATGAACATTTATACCCGAGTTATGGATGTTTAATGAAATATTTATGTATCAGTTATTTGTTAATTAGGCTCGTATTAATAAAAGGATACTTGAGATGCTGTTGTGTATTTTAGCAGTTTTATTTTTTTTTGTTTAGAGTCAGACTTGGTGTCAGTCTTGACAACGCATTATTAATACAGCCAATTGTACCCGTACTACAAGTTTTACCTAGTTCGGGATTAGATAATTTTTGATTGTTGAAATATTTTTTATTCAGAGGCAGATACCATGTAGTGATGTCCCTATAAACGGTATAACTACATCTAATTGCTGTTTATTTCTAAATCAAAACGAAAGTTTAGACAACAGTCGAGATATAACAATTAAATTAAAACTAAAGGGTGAAGGATTTATAAAAGTTGCCGATATTGCTTTCTATTGTCAATTTTTCTTTGGTAAGTCGGCGGTAGCAGCCTGAAGGTGTTATGACTTTTGAACGCTTAATTTCAAACTAATTTATTGAAAAGACTTAAGATATGGATGAAAATAAATGTCGCCAAACATAGCACTCGTAGTTTTTCGTCGAGCGTTTTAACAATTCAGTCCACTTCTTTAGAAGTGGACTGAATTGTACTGAAGTAATCTTTGCTTAATGCTCTATGGGGCTATAATTTTTCTACTCAATATATGGTTTAGTCTGTTTTTTTATAACCTCACAATTTAGAATTATAAGCTGTAGTCAACCATGGCCGTATAGTGGTACTTGATCCCAAATTTCTTCTCGAGTTTTTTTCAGGTACGTATTCAGTGATTCCTTATATCGAAAAGCCATAATTCCATAACGAACTGAAACTTTGTGGTACCCGCCTAGAATTACTCACGGCATGTAGTTAATTAGTTATTCAATGTTGTTTGTTTTCTTAATTATGATAAATTGTCTTAATTTACTGCACGATAAACCAAATTTTATTGGATCATTTCCATAGATTATCCATCAAATATTTCCATAATTTGTTACTCTACTAATATTGACTTTAAATTTCTTAAAGTCAACATTAGTTGAGTAGCATAAAACTATAGATTTCCATAATTATTTTATCTATAATATAATAATAATAAATATTTCGGACACTTACACCAATCATCTAGTCCCAAACTAAGCAAAGCTATGGATACTAGATAACGGATAAACATACATAAATATTTATATAAACCTCCATGACTCAGGAATAAATGTTCATATAATCTCAATACTTATCTTAATATTTCATTATTTTTAAATTGAGAAACGTTTACCCTGGATACCAATTCCATTATATCACATACAAACAGGCACTTATGCTGAGAAGGAATGGACATACCATTATACTTCTAAACACGGATGAACGCATGTAAGTTTCCATAAAGCTGATTGAAGTATACCTACGTCCTTAAACTTAGCTTTCTCATCAGTAAGTTTCATTCAGATCTATTCCTGTCAATCTCCATCTATAAAATGTGGAACATCTCCTGGAACCCCCTAAACCTCACAATTGACAACTTCGACGCTAATTGGCACAAACGATGTTATAGTTTTGATATAAATTATTATTACTTACCTTCTCATTTGGGACATAAGCTAGTAACAATAACCATGTATACTAACACACGGTGTACCGTTTACTAGTACAAATAGTGCATAGATTTTTACATAATACTTCAAAAAGAAACAAATTGCGTGACCATGATGAATCTCTCTGACTACATAAATAACTGAACCATACTGCACAATAATTAATCTGTGGCAAATTAGAATTACAAAAAAGTAATAGCTGACATGGCATTTCAATTCCAATTACACAGAGTTCAATTAAGGATATTGTATGGTTATGCTATGTAAAATAGGTGTATAATGTTAATTGGACATGGTTAATCTCTTGCAAGTAGGTCGATCTCATAAATGGAGTGATCTTTGCTAATGGCAGTATTTACCCTATGGAGTGTAGGTGGCTCAGCGGTTAACACGCGATCTCCCAATTTGGGAGGACCGGGTTCGATTCCCCGGTAGGCCATGTACCAAAGAGTTATTAAATTTAATTTAATTACATGTGCATTTAACCGACAGTTTTTAAACGGTGAAGGAAAACATCGTGTGGAAACCAGCATGCCTGTAAAATAAAAATTCAAAGGCATGTGAAGTCCCCAACTCGCATTGGGCCAGCGTGGTGGACTGTGCCCATACTCCCTCATTATACGAGGGAAGGCCTATATCCCTGTAGTGATAATGACCATTCTAATAACAGATTATCTGATTTCAAATATTTTTAATGGTGTGCTAATTGAAACGCGAATTTGTATGTTTAAATAATCGTTTAATATATTTAACAATTTCTTTATCCTAATGAATCAGTATATAAATATTATATACAGTTTCATATTTAAAAGTTCTATTTACAGGTGCTATTTTTCTAATATTATGTTTTCGTAAATCAACCAAGGAGCGAGGCGACGACTGCTGGCGGTACTCCTCCACCGGGACCCTGCTCAATGGTGGGCTGGAAGCCGTTCTCGTCGGCGATGTATGTCACCGTGTACGTAACTCCATCGGGACCCACCCACGAGTACTGTCCTCGAACGGAAAGAGCTTCGTTGTCAGTACCTTGGTTTTTCAGCTGGCCTTCCTCTTCATGTTTGCTACCATCAGACAGCTCCCAGCTGCAAACAGTACAAATAGATTTATTAAAGCAAGTGTGCTTTAATACATTCATGCGGCTAATAAAAATTGGAGCACTTGCTTACGCGTAACTGTATCCATCTGTTCCTGCATTGTTGATGTCGTATCGCAGGATCTGAACATCCTGATAGTTCTGAGGAGCAGCCGCTGCAGCAGCAACTAGAGCAAGTACAACAAACTGAAACAAGAAACCTATTATGTGATCCATGGCCTGCTCAAATCACTGCACTGCACATAATTCACTTCACTTTACTGACCAATTTCATTTTTCTTTTGTTTCTAACGACCGTTGCACTCAAAGTTCACTTGTTGTGTGTGTACTCTAAGTGTCCAAACGATGCTCTTATATATGTAATAGCGGTTTCGTTTCTTCTAATACTCAGCTGGTTGCAACACTGCGGCCGGGCCGGCGGCGTAGAGCTTCTTTCCACAGTAAAGCTCGAGATGCAGCATCTGTCATGATACCATGCCGCGAGAGACGCGAACGTTGTTGTCGCAAATCCGGATTGCGAGTATCATCCATGTGTTTGTAAACATTCAACTTGGCCCCATGCAATATTTGTTAAGTAATAATCAGACCACAAATGTCAATGTTAATAGGGATTTCAAAACGTAATAATTTTCTAGTCTATACATAGAATAGATACTCATTAAACATTTACTAGAGGATAACCATTTCGTGTGCAATATGAAAATGGCATCACTCACATTGACCGCTTACATCGGGCTTATTTTATTGCTTAATAGGGGTCATTGTTAGTGCACATAGGTATTGATTTTAAATGGTATGGTTTGATAAATTACTGTTACGTTTTTCAATCACCATCACAATAAGATGCCGTGTGTGCGTGAAGCTGTTTTGTATGAACAGGCGACCTGATAGCCTTTCGCACGGAAAGAGACAATTGTTTAAATGCTTCTGTAGATGAATAAGAATTACTTAATAGAGGTATGACCGAACTACTGTAATGGTGTAACTCTATGTAATATTTATAATTAATGTGTTAACAGCATCATTACTTCATATACCGCTTTTGCGGGACAATGCTTTGAGCAAAATTATTTCGAGGGAATAATAATAAATTTTTTATTGTTTAATTTTCAAAGGTAGGTTTTAAATACAGTTTACTGCTGAAGTTGGGCCTTCTTTTTCCGGGAAAAGCTATTAATACGACCTTTTTCAAGAGTTCTGTGCCAATTATACTGCTGACCAATACTGGTTTATGATATTATGCTCTCACAATCCTGCCCTAGATTAATTTATTTTAACTTAGGTAGATTGGAGAAGACCATTTTGATTTGAAGTGTAACAAATCCAGCCTGCGTAGCATGACATCGTTTGTCGCGCGCGACTTAGGAGTGAGAGTGGAATAATTGTATATTTATTTATACTTACAGGTACACTTAAAATACTTACAATTTACATTTTCTCCCGACGGCCCAAGAAGGAAGGGTAATCTTTTTCGAGAGTATGTATGTATGTATGTCCGTTCCTTTGGCGCAGCTTGAAGCTCAAATAGCTTGACCGATTTCGAAGTACAAAATACAAAAATGCTGTTGGCTTTTTTGGTTTTTCAATTCTTAAATAGCTATTAAGCTACTGCTTGTTCAAAATAGAAAAATCACAAAAGGTAGCTTTTTAAAAACAGATTTTTATGTTATAAAAATATATTTCACAATTATTAATAAACATATTTTATTATTAATTGTGAAATATCTTGATATTTTATAATACGCTTTCATAATAAGTTTCTGTTTTATTGCATATTTAAATTTATCAAAAGAAAGATTTTGTATATCAACCGGAACCTTATAGAATAAACGTATACTAGCCCTCTGAATTAATTACTGATTATGCGGAGGGGACTTGTGTGTACTACAAGTTTCTCTATCGAACCCTTTATCTGATTCTTAATCAATTTTGACTCTCTGTGATATACAGAATGTAGAGTTAATAAGTCTGGTTAAAGCAGTAGAGTAAAAGTAACTAGCTTTCTTAGAGGCTTTCAACATACTTTAAATGCAAACAAATTACGTATCTACTCTTTGTGACAAAGAAGACATCAATTGGGTGGAGCAGATACAGACAAAAGCAAACTTATTACATAAACTGTATGTAATAATAAGCATGAACTAGTTCATTCTCATAGTGTCAGTAGAAACAATCCGAGAGACGTCGTCAGTCGTTAGGAAGGTCATCAATAATGTTTTCAGACATGAATTAGGTTATCTTTATCGATCATGAGAAAACGTTTGACATAGAATTTGTATACAGGATGGAAACGATGTATATAATATTAGCGATCTAATTTTGTTTTCAATTTTAAATCTGTGATATCTTCTAATATATTCAATTAAATGAAATGCTATGAAGAGTAACCCTGATCTACATTAACTGCCCAACGTAACTTACATATTTAATTACATGTTAATCGGATGAGGATAAATACTGTATTGGGAAATATGGCTTCATAAATAACCTTTTATTTTTTTATAATATATCAAGGTAAAAATGGGTACTGTAAATTACCTTTAGGAGATAGACATAATACATTGTGGACTTGTCTGTAGTCTTTTTAATATATAAAATTCCGTATTACGTTATTTTGATGTATGTCATAAAGTTTAGCCAGCGTTAACAATGTAATTGTTACATCTAAGTGGTATATAAGTATCTATTAACATGTATTTTAGTATGAAGTATAGTTTATAATATTTCGGTCTTATATTTTTTTCCTACTTTAATTTTTCAATTTTTTTTCAATTACGTTCCTACAGTAGTGACATTTTATTAAAGTATTATTTTTTATTTATAAGTATACATTTTTCTTGTGTACTTACATAACATTTCAATTGTTTTAGTTCCTTTGTAATTTCTATTCTATGGTTATGTGTGTATATTTACGAGTGTGTGTTAATCATAATAAGCCCACCAACATATTTTTTGAACACTTATAAAACATTGACTTTTCTTTACTTTCTGTAAATAAACCATGCATGTATTTTACTCATAAACCATCCGGTGGAAATTCTCTAAATTATATTTGTATCAAAATACATTGCGTAGTAAACAACTAAACGCGCAAACAGACAGACGCCGATAGCAACTTTATTTTGTACTATTTCTACCTACTCAAGATATCTAAGACATACAAACTGTTTCCTCTGCTATATTTCCCTTATGGTCTTATTGGGTCTAAAATATTACATAGTAAAAAACCTAGGTTCACTTTTCAGTAAATAAAAATCCTACTATTTAGTTACCTACCATATTTAACGATTATGGTCAAAATCGAACATCTATTTAATTAGCATTCAAGTGTTGGTTTCGTGATGAGACCGTGAGACTTTTTTTATGATGGACTAAATACGCGTTTAACCGCAATCCCACCTGAAGTAAAGTACCGATGTGGTCGAAGCTGAAGCACGCGATCTCAGTAAATTGCTGTTCACCTTACTCTTCAAGATTCCAAGATTACAGGATTTTGGAAAGACGCTTGCTTCGCATTATGCAAAGCCAAACCGCTTAGTGCGAATGTTCGGTATGTCAACGACACATGGATGGATATTCTCCCCGCGTCTAGTAGACTGACGATGAAATGGCGATGCTATGTCAGATACAGTGTTGTTTTAATGTGTGGTAAATAAGTGATATTAACCAAAAACACGATAGAATATTTTGTGTTTTGCTGGCGCCATGTTGAATTTTTTACGATAAAATGTATCCTATGATACTCTACGGACACCTTGCACTTCAAAATTTTAAAAAAAGTTCAAGCCGTTTACCCTACAGGTCGGTGACATAGAAATCTACATACATACTTACTGACATACATGTATATCATACATCCGAAAAACATTACCCCCCTTTTTGTGACAGTCGGGTAAAAACCCACTTTCATACTTTAAAATATTGAAGTGAGATCTTACTTTAATTTTGTTGTGATCTAAGTTACTTAAGTTCTTTAACATTGCTGTCAATTTCTGAAGATCCTTTGACTAGTTTCCTGATGGGTAGATGGATATTGAATGTGTGAGAGACACTTTTCTTAGCTAAAACAAAGTTTAAAGTGGTACTATCTCGTTCTTATTATTCCATGAAGAAAGAGATAACATATTTTATCAACGAAAATAAACCACGATAATAAAATGGTTGGTCATTTTATTAAAATTTAAAATCTTTAATTTGGTCTAAAACTAGATACAGTTTTGTTCTATAGGCTACCTACTGGTATATTTGACCTATTTCTTGCTTAATGCTAAATATAAACCTTGCCCAGGGATTTCCACTTGCTTTCAGCTTCCTTCTTGAGGTCGTGTTTCTAAATGCCCAAAGCTAAGCCCATTATCAGGTTGACAAGCATTTTAACCTGCTTTCTGATTTCCTTTACAACACCGCAACGTCGCACTTTTATTATGACAATTAATAAAATGCTATCGAAGGTATTGGAAAGATATATTTCTATTACTTATTGTTATAAGTAATAGAAATTGGATAATCGAATAATGGAAACGTAACTACTAACTTATTACTGTAAATATTACAGCAGCATTCTCGTAAGGTTGTGGGAACGTCAATCAGTTCAAGCAGACTCGGCCTTTAGCATCTTCAATGGCTATACTGAAGATGATGCACTTCATTATGCTCAAACTCTAAAATCGGTCTTATTGTTATAGACGTAAAGTTTACACTGCACATACACTTATTTCTTATATTAATAAGTGTACAAACCACAACGTTAAGTCAATAATCACGTGTAAAAGGCCAAGGTTTTACATTTTGCGCTGAATAATTTGTAGGCAATTGGTTTTTGATGGGTGTTTTAGATGGAGTTTCTTCATCTCATATGCTCCAATAGTACGTGATAGAACTATAATTTTATTAACCTATTATTTGAAATAAATGTTAGTTGTGTACATAAGATTATATCACATATTTAGCTAAATGCACGATAGTTAATTATATAACTATTTTTAAACGTCTCTAATTTTAATAGAGTTTTAAATATGTTGATAATTGACTATTAATTGTGTTGTATTAGGTACTAGCTTACTATCCGCGCCTTTGCTCTATATCCCTGCAGTGAGATGTTTACGCGCTGATGACGTTAATGTATATTGTTACCTGGATAACAAAGTCTTTCTCCGAAATTAGAAGAGTTTGTACTGGGCAGATATATTGATTAATTACCGAGTTCTCTGATGCATTTCGAATATTTTCCCATGATCATACTAGTAACTCTTACTTAATTCGATAAATGTGCGTATCATGTTTGGGCGAGTTGCAATGCAGCAGTGCGATCCGGTCGTTACTAACCGGTCGGGTTACGTCACAGTCTATTGAACCTTGCTAAGACGACGATGCGCGTTGATGACCCTTGACATGGGTCCTCATAGTTTACTACAACTTTTCAATATTTTCAACTGTATTTGTATGAATATAATGATATTTTTTGTGTTTAAGTTCCTTACACCGTGCGCCCGAGAATCTCAATGATTTATCGTTATCGCAGCGTTATCAGTTATTAATAAGATGTAAACATCGAATGCCCCAAATCGATGATCTTGTGGAGCAGGTGTATCTTTGTGTGTACCCAATTCCCCGTGAATAAAAGGGAAGTACCATGAGTCTCTATACAAAATTAGTTTTGATTTATATCCAGATAAACAAAGCCACTATATTAAACACTTCGAAAGGGTTTAACCGCTTTTCATCAAACATGGCTAAAACCAGCTTTGTAGCATCGTTTTCCAATCGGTTCGACTAGAGCTACAATGCTGCAGACATACACATACATAGGCATCAAACTTATAACAGACATCAAACAAAATATTTCGTCAAATGCCCGCTACTCGGACTCCATTGCAGCGATCCTGTAATATCTGGTCAAATATCATCGATACGTCGAGGTATTATAATGCAGATACAAAGCAGTCACTATGTCGACCCGAGTACAAGAACTGTGTACAAAACAGACCAGCTGCAGACCAGTGTGAGACACTTTAACTCTCCGAAAATATTTACCGCTGCATTGAAAGATGTGTACAAGTTATTGAAGCGAGAAGGGTGCCCGACATATAGATGGCGAGAACATCACGGAGAAATAAAAATGTTTGTATTCAGAATTATTTCCTTTTCATAGTTTTGTCTATATCTGAGAGTTCGGATCCAAAATCTTCCCTTGTATAAATAACTATGCCACGGCACACATCGGTAAAAGTTAACTAGGAAGTGACAGATCCCACCTCCGCACTTCTCCCACTGTAACTTTGAAGGTAGACGGTGCCCTACATGACTATTGCTATCTTGGACCCTAGACTAATTAAAGAAAGAGTTAAATGAAGTGTCAGTATGTTGCATGTGGTTCGCGAATCTTTATCTCATAATTTGGAATGTACGATTTTAACAATTTTTCCAAACCGCATTTATTATTCCTACACAACCGGGTAATTAGAGATACCATAGTGTTTAATTTTGAATCAATCTTACTAAGTTATTGATGAACAGACATACACAAGCGTTTACTAGCTCCAAGCTAATTTTTCATTAACCATATTGCGGTAGATCGAGGGCCCGACAATAAGATATGTAATACACAATCAATGAACCAAAACGTGTCAAGTACCGGAGAGTAAACTTTAAATGTCGTATGATTGACAGTTTACACGTAATGTGAGTGTCGCAAACTAAGCAAAGTTTTTTTATGTTCAATGAGCTTGCGAAGCTTCAGTGTGCGAAGTATCTGGGATAACTCTGTAGTAACTCTGTAGACACATTATAATACAGATGGTTAGATTATACCTAATAAAAATACTTATGAAACGTTCATAAATGTGTCCGACATTGGCGACATCTTTAGGTTGAACACCATTAACCCTAGAACAATTCAGAACGAAAGTTCAGGCCCCTGTAAGAATGTGTAAATAAATAAAACCATTAGCAATTTAAATTAATATTATGTAGTACAAGGTTACATGAACCAACGGTCAGATGCGGTCATGACACTCGTGTTACATGATGAACTGTGTCATTATCATTTGTAGTTTCGCTATAGTTGATGTGTCAGTCACTATGACAATACTCACGTTAAATTCATACGTAAGACTTAAACAATTCTTTCTGATTGTTATGCGACGTGAAGCTCTGTAATGATTTCTTCCTAATTAGTGATTTTCTCGATTATTTTATTTTTAGACGCAATAGGTTAACACTTACTTCTGGTGTAATGAGTTAGTATACAAATAGAGCATGTACAGAAAATTATTATACTTATCATTAAAACAAAAAAATATTTACAAATTAAAAAAAATCCTTTTAACGCTGCCGTATGGCATGGTGCCTTATAGGGATGCGGAGTTCCCTCTTTGAATGGCGAGGGTGACATGCTACTTAAGGTAGCTGTCTGCCTTCTGTTCACCAGAGATTTCCATTAACGTACCGATAGGTTATTTTATTACTTTTTAATTGAAACAATACATGGAGTACTGAATTTGAATATTAAAATAAATGTGAGTATTCTGATGTAAAGTGAAGAAGACCTAAACCCCTAAATTCTTAATGGTACTATCTCATTCTAACATCAATATAAAGGAGACATCTATATCCCGAAAGAGGTCTCTTTTATTACTCGTTTTTCTACTGTGAACTTTATACGTCAAAATTATATTCTTAGATGTGTGTGGGAGAAAGTACATATGCATGCGGATGACACATATATGGTCTAATGGTTAGGTAAAAGAAATATTCTTTCTACCCATCATACATACTCGCATTTCATATTTTCCAAACTTTTAATTGGCCCTGTGGTGTTCATAATGTGCTCGCAATTCTTCTTGTTTTGTTTTTTTGTTTGCTTTTTAACGGACTTTAAAAATGAGGAGGTTCTCAATTCGGCCGTTTATATGTTTTTCTATATGGCACAAATTGAAAGAAATGGGATAAATACTCTTTATACATAGTAGGAACGTACTCGTAGTACACGGATTATCATTCATTATGTTATATACCTATGTCGCAGGCAGGGGTTATACTAGCCATTCAATTGACCTCAGAGCGAGTTAGTTAGGTTGTATAAGGTTTCTTTGGATACTACCGAACTTTCTGGACAGAGCCGCCTTCAATTGAATAGGTAATTTAATCATCTGCCTAAGACATATATATCATATTTCCTTGAATAACATGAACTATTCAAAATGTAATATTTCTAAAACATCCAATTTGAAAGGCAAATATTTTAAATGCCATACACAAACTATTAGCAGATTAGTTTACAAATAAAATATCATTAATTGTTTCCAATAAAAGTGTAGTAATGCTTATTAAAGATAATAACAGAGCTCCGATGATTTGGTAGTGTTCAAACGTTTGCCGAATATATACATACTAATTGCGCATCTGTGTCATTTTCATTTGTAATGTTTATTTCGACATCTGTGGGTAGATACTGTGAGCTGAGTTTATAGTGGTCATGGGAAACAATGAGACCAATTGTAGTGCTATCAGATTAGATGATTCAGATAGTACGCGGTATAGTGTCCAGGGGTACCCAACCGAATTAAGATTAGTCAAGAAACACCCATTGATTTGTGATGTGTTTATATTGTTAACTACCGAAATACTTCAATGCTTGAAGACCAAAGTCTTTAATCAATGTTTGTTGCCAGTGATGAAACGGGGTTCCTCATACGAAGGCTCAAGTCCACACAACGTGCTATGGTAGGCAATGCTCGGCGTTACGCTACGTGATCGAATCAGGAATGAAGAAAACAGTAGACGAATGAAAGTCACCGACAAAGACCATCGGAATAGTACGTTGAACTGTCACTGGACAGAGCACGTAGCTAGACGAATTGATGACCGGTGGGGTATAAAAGTTCTCGAGTGGAGACCACGCCCCGGCAAGCGCAACGCAGGACGTCCACTCACAAGGTGGACGGACGACCTGATGAAGGTCGTGGGACCGTCTTGACGTTGAAACAATGAAATTTCTACTGTATCTGAAGATAAGTACCTAAACGTGTACTAAGAAAATATTTTTTGATGCTTTATATTTCTACTTTGTAGTTTTAAAGTTTTGCGGTAATTCAACAACAATTTTAGTATTAGCGACTGAATACCTTAGATATGCACATTTCGCCCACTATGTAAAATGAATTGCGTGACTGATTTGAAATTTCCACTTATAGCGCATCGTGCGCTTACGACAAAAAAATTAATCTGGTATCTTGTTAATGATGTTGAAACAATATGGTGTTTCTCTATCTTTCGAAATACTTTAAAGTCTTTTGAGCAATAGGCTTTGGTCATAAGGTGTTCAAGAGTATAGAACCTAGGAATTGATTGACTGTATAATGGTTGATGCCTCAGGCGACTTCTGATTTAACCTTGCTTAACATGTTAATGTTATTTTAGCCAGACCATAGGATCAATGTCCTGGCGACTTGGGGCCCTGCCACGGTGGAGATACTTTTATTTCAAATGGGGTGATCAGAGATATCCCAAACAAGAGCGTTTGGGAACTAACGCTTGGTAATATATATGCGACTGTAAAACAATATCCAGTTTTATTTTATCTTAGAAATACTAATCTAGTAGGTATTAACCTACTCTGAGATTCCTGCTTATAATACTATTACGTATATTTAATTGCATTCAATGATAATTTTATATAGTTTTATTTTTAAAAGGAAGCAACAACCCTATCGAGCTCATCCTCAGTGAAGCATAGAAGCATTAGGCAGTAAACACGGCGGCGATCCACGTGGCTCTCCACAGTCGGCGAGTTGTAGAAGTTATCTTCCTCTGGTGAGTAGCGATCGAGGTCTATGCTGCAAACCTATAAGACGAAAGCAAAATTAGTATTGTATCTCTTTATTTCAACAATAAATTCAAGGGCCGATCCAGCTTTCGAATCAATAGGGGGTCATATATTCCAGGTCCAGCCTGGACAGGCTGGAATTTAATAAATTATATTTAGTTGTTGTCCAATAAGGTTAAAACTTTTACCACAAAAACGAGTAGCTAACACATTTTATATATTACATAAACCTAAGCCTAGAAGTCATATCCTAATTCCCCCCCGAATCCGCTGGTGCCGCCCCGTGTCTTCCTTGTGTATCCTAAAAGGCGACAAAGGACTGTTGTTTTGTAGGTACGACAGCCAAGGGAAGTGACTGGTTGTTTCTATTTACCTGCCGAAAACGTACAGTACACCAATATAACATTAACTTTAAAAATATATAATATAACTACTCGTACCACTTAAATTATGGGTTTATGAAGTTTAAGGTAGGTACGACTTCAGTCTTAGAAAAATTATCTATAATACTATTATTATGTGCCTATACCACTAGGGTTAAGTGTTTGTATGATGAATACCAACATTTATTCCCGATTCATGGGTATTTATAAATATTTATAGTAACCATAGTGCAGGTACTAAATAATTGGTTCGTGTCCAAAATAATTTAAATATGTAATATAGGTTACAATGTTCTGTAAATTAATAAGAATATACTGCACATTATAATCGCATATACGACAGTATTAATGGTAGATTATTTACAACATAATAACTATAAAAATATACTCATATACTCATCGTTACTGGTAACCATGAGTTTGTGGGGCTTGCTGTAGAGACTATAGGCCCGTAGTCATCGGACACGCAGAAGTTTTGGCCACGATCTCACAACCAGATTGGTTCTGGCCCCGTGTGATCTACCGGCTGGCACGTACCTCGCTCCATGTTTGACTGATCAGCGAGGTAACACGGCAAGTGTGTTAGGGTCCATGTCCCAAACGGGAGGTCGGATCACGTTTTCGTCCGTTAGTTTAGATTTAGTTTTATTGCTTTGTATTTAAAAAATACTTTATAGGTACCATATTCATTGTAATCTTTTAATAACTGGTGTGACACTTTAAAAGAAAAAGACAATTGATTGTGAAATTAATGGAATAGAAAAGTTATTCCTGCAATCAAAGCTATAGGATTATAATATATTCACCTATAAAATATTATATTTCCTAGTCTAGCCATAAATTCTGCCCCAACTTATATGAGGGTATTTTAAAAGTAATGATATGAAGATAGTACTTTTTATATTATACAGGGTGAAATTGAAATCGTGAAATTCCTGTTTATTGGTGAGTCCACTCCTGCTTACGAACAACTTTCCCCAAGAAACCATAGACGAATTCAATCAAAAAATTTTCGATTAACCATACAAAGTAAACTATTCTGATACCACCTTTAGTACGGAGGTCCAACAATTTTCGGCTGAATTCGGCTATGGTTCCTACTAGAAAGTTGTTTGTAATCAGGAGTGAAGTCACCAGCTGAATATTGTTGGACTTCCATACAAAGAATAGTTTACTTTTTATCGGTAATTGAATTTTTTTATCGAATTCGACTATGGTTCCTTGGGGAAAGTTGTTCATAATCAAGAGTGTCGTCACTAGTTAATGGGAATTACACGAATTCAAATTTACCCTGTAATTTGTAGGTTTAATACTATTCAGTTCGATATAATACATAGTAGTGTACTACTACTACTACAGAAAATCGAATCGGAGTGACCCCGTTACACAAATATAAGGAAACTCCAAGTGTGATTTTCAACTTGTTAAAACCAATAAAAACAACGCAGTTTGTATACCGGACCATTAAGCGTTAGAATGAGGTATCTTTTGTTGATGATAGACCAAGCTATGTGGTATAAATGGGAGAAATGTGTAAAAGCTAAAGGTGGTCTTTTAAAAAGATTTAATATATGTAATAATCTATATAGTCTAAAGTATAACATACGTGCTTTTAAAATTTCACTTCATGTTGTTTCGTTACAATAGAGGTGTTTATATAAGGGACAGAATTCATGGCACGACTAGGTGTAAAAAAAAAATTACACTATTCAAACTGTGTCGTACATATATATATTTTATTTATTTATTTATTTTATTTTATTTTCTTGGGAAAACCAACAGCTGTTTTAATATAAAACAAGAACATCACTTTCATTACTTATCTTACTTAACATTCAAAACTATTCGTCAAAGATATATCGTCGATAAACCAGAAAAATCTTAGTTTAACTGCAAATAAATTATGTTCCACATAATGCGTATACATCGAGTGAATTGTATAATCGCATACTGTCCATATTTACATTTTTAGAATGCTTTATCTCTTGGTTAGATGCAAAATATTACAAGCGTGCGACCGACACGACCCCGAATAAAATGGCACAGACATCTGACGCAAACTAAAACATGATTTTAGTACAAAAGTTTCAGATACGATGATAACAGAGTATTGTGATTTGTGTCTAATTTTGGCCAGCACAAAGTGGCTTGTTCTTGAGAAACATTTTGTAGTACCTATATACATTCTGAATAACTTTATTATTGGGTTTCAAACTCGTGATCAAAGCGAACTACCCACTTATTTTCAGAATATTTTTGTTAAAGGATAAGATTTGCAACACGTTGTATACGGAACGTGATAGAGCGTCTCTAATGTTAGTAATCTTGTTTTGCATAGGTAAATCAAACATTCAAACCATTACTCCCATTGCTTACCTTTTTAATCCCATCTTCATAACAGACTAGCTCCTCAAAATGACTACTCAATTTGGTCTTCGGATATTTGAAATAATTCTTCAATTCACTGTAACGACCTAAATGCTATAATTAGAGTGATATTTAAATATTTAGTAAAGTTTTCATAATACCCATATCATCCAATATTGTTTAAAATTCAATCATACTTCGGGGTCCGCTGCACCGCTTCTTCGAATCGTATCCTGCGGGAATTCACTTGGAAAGATTCGTCTCAATTCCACATCTTCGCTGTGAAAATGAAATTTGAACTATGACCTATGTTTGCACATACGGCGATGCATATTCATGCACGACATTTACGACATCACTCACTAAGTATAAATTACTGCAACACTTCGTCCGATTAGACCGAATACCTGTAATGAGAAGGTACGAACTTACGATCGTTAAAAGCCTAGACATGCTGAACTCATCAGACAACTAATGCAACTTACGATACAGACAGGGAGACAGGCTACAATTTTACACATTACGAATGGATATTTTGTAAACGTTCCGTAGAATGTTGACTTCAAATATCAATCGTGTGCTATTTTGTAATATGTTATACCATAAAAGGTACTGCTGAATATGTTATGATAAAAATCACATAAAATAGAAATGTCGATATATTTTATATGTAGGTATTTGACATATACATTTAAAATTCCCAGAATAAACTTTATGTTTACACATAACCTACAGAACGTCCACTAGTGAACATACGCTTTCCCAATTCCTTAAGTAGGTACTCAACTGTAATATTACAATATTGCTTTTTAAGCATAATTTTAGTTAGTCAAATGTTCACCTACCTAGAAAGGTACACAGCTTATTACCGTATTGAGTACTTACCAAGATTTTCAGTAAGTTCTTGTTGATTTGGCTGTAAGCCCTGCAGACCATGCACGTCTCCTTGCGGCTAGCACACGCGAGTCCGGGTATTGCCTACTAGCTATCCTTACGCCAAACGTTGACCTTTCTTATGACTAACCTCATCGCTGAAAGTGCGGTGTTAGTGTGGACGAACTAGGTCATTACTGCTTATCTTGTCCTGCCGCCTCTCTCGTTATGCCGCCTTCAACGGTGTAACCACCTTCAAAATGCAGGCCGTCTTCGAGCCGACTGGTACGGCACGTGACGATGGAAAGAGGCCCGACGGGATTACACTTGTCCATGGAGAAATGGAAAGAACTTGGTATGAGATGCCACCTGTGTTGACATAGTTGCGACGTCCCATATAAGTGCTTCTTCCATGTATGCGGAAGCGACTGTCACCATGGCGTAAATCTGCAAGTGGCGCGAATATGCTGCCCTGTGAGATGGTTACTTATTTGGGTGTGGAGACATTGGGTCCCCATGAACCCAATGTCATTCGAAAGCTCGAAAGCTATTTAAAGAATTATAAATAAATAAATAAATAAATATTTCGGACACTTACACCAATCATCTAGTCCCAAACTAAGCAAAGCTTGTACTATGGATACTAGATAACGGATAAACATACATAAATATTTATATAAACACCCCTGACTCAGGAATAAATGTTCATATTCATCACACAAACATTCACCCGTCGCGGGATTCGAACCCGCAACCGTTGGCTTCGCTGACAGGGTCACTATCCACTATGTACACCAATCGGTCGTCAAATTATGGAATCGTCTTATTAAGGTATCCCGCTATCATACCGCCAGTTCGGATTCCGACAGGGGCGATCGACGGTTGACGCGGTCAACCTCGTTCGTTCCCTGTCGGAATTGGCGGTCCGCGGGGGGGGGTGTGGCGTTGGCGGTGAGTTTGGACATCATCAACGCCTGCGGTACCCTCCCCTGGCAGGCCATAAGGGAGGCCCTCGTATATCACGAGGTGCCTCCCTACCTGCGGGCCGTGATCGGGGCATACCTGCGCGACAGGACCGTGAGGTTCGTCGGTCGGAACGGGGTGGAAACACGGAGGGATGTCTGTTGCGGGGTTCCACAGGGGTCCGTTTTAGGGCCCCTGTTGTGGAACCTCGCATACGATGCGGTCCTTCGCATCAGTCTACCCTCCGGCTTGTCTGTCGTCTGCTACGCAGACGACACACTGGTGATGGCCGGGGGGACCGACTTTGAGGAGGTGCTTCGGCTCGCCGAACTTGGCGTGGCATGTGTCGTCGGGAAGGTCCGCGAGCTGGGCCTAGAGGTAGCGCCTCACAAGACCGAGGCGCTATGGTTTCACGGCCTCCGTCGAGGTCGCCAACCACCCAGCTCGCGACTCCGGGTAGGTGACGCCGAAGTCCAGGTGGGGCGGTGCATCAAGTACCTGGGCCTCACCCTGGACAGCCGATGGGGCTTCGAAGAGCACTTCGAGCGCCTGGTCCCCCGAGTGCGAAAGGTAGCGGGCGCTTTGCACCGCCTCCTACCTAATCTCGGGGGACCACGGGAGGAAGTTCGCCGCCTCTACGGTGGCGTCGTGCGATCCATGGCCCTCTACGGGGCCCCCGTCTGGTCGAACGACCTGGCGAGGTCCTCCCGCTGCAGAGCTCTCCTCGGGAGCCTGCAGCGGCTGATGGCCATTCGGATCGTACGAGGCTACCGGACGATTTCGTTCGAGGCGGCGACGGTCCTAGCGCGGGCTCCACCCTTCGACATCCTGGCCGACATGGACGCGGCGGTTTACGACCGCATCCGCTCTGTCGAACGGGATGCCGAGGGGGTCGCGCCTGACCGTGCGCTCGAGATGCTACGGCAGAACGCACACCGACGGGCGCTGACGCTCTGGCGGGAGCGCCTTGTGATACAAGGCTGCGCCCGCCAACGCGCCGTCGGAGCCGTTCTGGCGAACTTCGAAGCATGGATGGGGAGGAAAGGCTGCGTCACCTACAGGTTGACTCAGATACTCACCGGGCACGGGTGCTTCGGTGAGTATCTGAGTCGAATCGGACGGGAGGAGACGGCACGATGCCACCACTGCGCGTCCGACCAGGACTCCGCCCAGCACACGCTGGAGGACTGCCCGGCGTGGCAGTCCGAGCGTAGAGATCTGGTCGACCGGATCGGACGAGATCTGTCCCCGTCAGCATTAGTCGCGGCTATGCTGGCGAGTGAGGAGGGTTGGAGGGCAGCGGCCTCCTTCTGCGAGGCAGTCATGCTCCAGAAGGAGGCCGCAGAGCGGGATCGGGAGAGGGCCGATCCCGCTCGCAGGAGGCGACGTCGGGGGGGCGGCAACGCTCGCTAGCCCCCCCTGCACGTCGCCTGAGGGTCGCGGGCGGCTACATCTCGGGGCGATGTAGTCGTCGGACGCGGCCCGGGAGAGGATGACACCCCCCGGAACGACCGGGGGGGTGTCGTCGCATCGGGCCCTGTCGCGCCTCATACCGCCCGCTGATCGCGGTGTGAGACTCGACAGCGCCCCCCGTGGAGGGCGCGCTAGCCGCCTGGAGCCGCTTATGCGTTCCCAGGTCCTCCCTACTGCCGAAGAAGGTCGCCGCGGGGTTTTAGTGGGTATCCCTTCCGTTAGGGAGGGGAGTCCCACATAACCGTCTCGCCGTCCCCCAGGCGAGCGGTACGCGTAACGCATTTCCCCGCCAAAAAAAAAAAAAGAAAAAGAAAAAAAAAAAAAGGTATCCCGCTATCATGGGGCTGGCAGTTAGTTACCTTGGCTAATTAATCATTATAAGCAACGAGGTAAAGTAAACATTTTAGGTATTCTACCTTGCTTAGATTTCGGGGTTAGTATTTTGGGTTGATTGGTTTTCTCCGATTTTTCAAGACTGTATTATTTGTATATTTCGAATTTTGGTGTATTTACGTAGTATAATTTGCGAACTAGGTGATGTTGGATTTTGGTGTAAGAAAAATTAAGATTATTCTTGTATGAGGTCAATAATTTTAAAACTCATTGGTACATGGCCTGCGTGGGAATCGATCCCGGACTTCCCAAATTGGGACACCGCGTCTTAACCGCTGAGCCACCGACGCTCCTCTGAATTAATCTGAAGATTTCTAAGAATAAAATACGAGACCCATAAATAATTGGTTTCGGTGCGTAAAAAAAAGACCCAACCCAACCCGTCTCTACCCGTGGGTGTCGTAAAAGGCCGCTATGGGACTTTCCACCAAAAAACATTTAAAGATTTGCACGTTTTAATGGAGATGGGTTCGCTCCCCTTCACGTGTGCATTTCTGTATTTCGAAAGGTGAACCGTGGATGTTGTTTGTAGCATTAAACTTGTAATGTTTGGAATGCCAAAGTTTGGCATCTCTTACCTTCCCATTTGAGATAAAGTTCGTGACGTTCTGTATGTATGTAAATAATTCACACATTATTGTTTATAACTTATATATTTATTGTGTTATATAATTCTTCGGTCGTTGAATCTCGTGTCCATTTCGTTGGATTGCGGATGGAAACCGTTCGCGTCAGCTATGTAGCGCACAGCGTAGTAGCGACCACTGGGGTCTATGTATCCGTACTCGCCGCGAACAACCAAACCCTCTGTCTCTGATACTACTCCGCCATCCTCTCGTCTGTGTGTACCGTCTGACGTTTCGAACCTGTAAATATAATGAATATAACTGAAGTCGGTTTATGATTATGCGACGTATGAAGACACTCCTTGACAACATAATTTTAAAAACCTGTTGCTATTAAAACAATGATCGACTGGAATTGAAGCACAAGTTATGCAACTTCTGGCATGGTCAATCCTTATGAGTGACTACAAATCGCATTTTCGTATGAGTATGTCCATGCTTCGAAATGTACGTTAAATATTCTTGCCTCGCCTCCCCACAGGAAGAGTGGGGAAAGTCAGGATCAACATAGTGCCCTAAATGACCTTGGACTCGTACTAATTAAAAATGAAATAAAGTATGCAAGTATATAGGACATGGTAAACAGTCGACTACGATTGTTTTCAATGCATAACCAGACGTTAAGCCAAGTCGGTGTCCTACAGGTGAGACTTGAAAACAATTGAGTGGTAGCCACTAGTCCGACATAAATCTACTAATAGGGTCCAAGTGATGGTCCATGGCCCATCCCTCTCTTAGTGAGAGGAGGTTGTAACAAAGTAGAGAGGATATAAGGCTATTTAGAAACCATTAATATTAAATGTAAAAACTTCTATTGGCAATATAGATATTATTGATGCAAATTGTATACTTTTTCCTTCTTTCATTCTATTAATTTTTAGGTAATAGACTTGTATCTGCATTTGCATTTACTTGCAGTTTTCCTTTTTATTTACTTGTAACTCTGTACCTGACACTTCACATAATCATGGTGATTACTTTGCTAAATTATAAATCTAAAAAAGGGGATTGAAATTTAAAGTGTGTTAAGACTATATACTTAAAATACAATTTCACATGCTGCACCTTATTCACAGAGAATAATTAAAATAGGTGTTAATAAAAGAGGAAAAATCTCATATTTTACAGTAATTTAGGTAAATATTATAGATAACCATTTTCTCCGATTATGCTGGGTTAAACGGAGGGTTATGGTTTCTGCAGTTAATTAATATTAGGCTATGTAATTATTATAGTAGTACTTACAGTTATTTGAAGTAACTAAAAACATGCACAAACCGTAGATTGTTATATTAGTAGATACTTACTCGAAACTGTAGGTGCCGAATCCATTGTTATTGTAAATGAATTTTTTTATCTGATTCCCAAGGCTGTAGGCTCCAGGTAAACTCACGGTGGTCACACAGACCGTAGCCACCAAGAGGTAGAGGCGAGCGCCTCTTACCTGCGCAACACACACGACATGTCAAGGCCGTCGGGTCACCCGAACTAATGATGGAACTATGGAATTCATTACGAATATCTAGTTTTTTAGTTGAGTTTATTTGGTTATTTTTTTAAGATGAGTTCTTGTGTTATTAATAAAGTTCATTTGTAAATCTAGTTTGATCTGTTTTACATTGAGTATTAGTCTCATTTTTATGATAGAAACACTTTGAATGTGGAGTCTACACTTTATAGGTTTATAGAAAACCTACGTCTCACAATGATAAGGTTTTGATTTGACTAGTTTTCGAATTTGTCAAAATATTGATAGGTATGTTGAAATTACCAACTTTTTCTTTTCACAAGTATATAGAAATGGAGAAATGAGTTTTAAATTTAGGGAACTAAGCCTCAGTTGTATTGACTCTTATTATTCTTACAGTTTTAACTAGAAATGCCGGTATAACAAAAAAAACCTTATAAATAACATTCATGACTTTGCCTTCAATAGTTTACTGGCACTGACATTAAAATATAAACATTTAAAAAACGATCATTCATTGCTCATCTTTTACCGACCTTTTAGACTCCGAAACGACCTTTCAATGCTAATAATTTATTATGATTGACCCGTATAAAGGTAACTAGAAATCAATTAATCATAATTTACTGTAACTAGATAATATTATATAATTACTTTTTATATATCACTATATTTTTATTATTTATGATAAATACATTTATATGAAAGTAATCTTAATTATTGAGTTTTTTTTATCGTTTCTTGTGAAGAACTTTGAAAGCATACAATGGGATATCTCTGACCACCCCATTTGCGATAAAGGTCGTGATTTCAAATATATTTGTACATTATATGTGAAACTTCATTATCAATTTGTGACCTTAGATCAGGAAGTCCTCTATGGAACATTATCGTTTACGTACGGAATACTTATTCAATAATGATATAATTAAATTAATATAAGATATTTTACTTTGTTTACGTACATTGATAAAAGTTAGTATCTACTTATTGCGTCTGCATGGATATTAGGCAAAATTAATAACATAAAACTGGTTTTTCGACTTACCATAATTATCGACTACAATGTTTTTCTTCTGTGTGTTACTAAGTGGACTGTGACAACAAGCCCACAGCCCACACTTTATATCCAGTTCTTCAAGAATGCTATGTCTGGACCTCATTCCTTAGCAAATGCGTCGCGAAGGACTCATACGTGTCATTGACACTAATACTTAACACAAATGGCCCCGGTTTTTCGGTAAATTCTATGTCTATGATATTATGATAATAAACAATTAAGACGACCGATTAGTGTAGTTGATAGTGACCCTGTCTGCGAAACCAACAATTGCGAAACCAACAAAACCAAAAAGACGTTCAGAATGTCCTGAAACAACTTTTTGTTATGCAGGCAGTAAAAGTTTATCTGTGTGTGACTGTACATACCCAGATCTAAAAAGTTAGTACAGAATATTTTAGGGAAACCGTATTGAAACTAAATTAGTAGTTTTCCAAAGTAAAGCAATAAATGCATTTTAACTTCGTAATTTCATTCATAAGTAAACACTTGCAAAATATGGAAAGTGTTTACTACAAACTTTTATATCTTTGTATCCTGTTGATAAGTATAAAGTTTCGTTAGTATCGGTTCGGAAAATTTGGACTTGAAAGTTTGTATGGAATATCGTGTGGGATAAAGCCTCTAAAGTTGTATGAAATGAAAATAGCACTATTCTATATTTATATACAATTTTCATTATTGCAATAATAAATATTTATTAGTTTTGTAATCATAGTATAGATTTCGAAATTTTACTAAGCATTTATTTTTTCCGTATGGAATACTAATAGATATTAGAATAATAAAATAAAAATGAATGTCCTAATTCATACATGCAGCGCCATCTAGTTCTACACTAAGCAACTAGGTTTGCATATACCAGATGCTTGTTATTCTCCTCATATACATTATATTCTCATATATATATATATATACGTATTATAAAGGAAGACAACCATATACACGTGTCTGCGTTCATCATATACACATTAGGTTCCTAGCGGGATTTGAACCCGCCACCTTTTTTGATATCGCAGTCAGGATTTCTAACAACTACACCAAACAGGTCGTCAAGAATACACAGACTAAGTCATAGTTTTATGAACTGTTATTGGAATTGTGGTGTATTTAATTAAAAATCATATATTTCTACAATTTCCGTAATAATTACAAACCTATTATCAATACGATGTACATTTTTTAAAAATTTTCCGTATTTGAAACTACTTATATATTTTTTTATTTACACAAAAACCTAAATGGTTCAATTGAATTCATACATATTTTTTTAATTTTAGACAAAATTTAAATGCAGTGAAACTGATGTACTAGTAATAACGATTGGAATAGGTCAAATTAATTGGGCCATAATCAACAGTATCGGAATATAATTTTAAAACTTATTTAAGTAATTTTAGCAAAAGCTTTAAGAGGCACTGATGTATAGGTTACTTTATTTTAATAAATTTTATTTATTACAGTTTTCTTCTTTTTTTTCACAAATACCTATATTATAAATAGGTGCACAATAATTTAAATCGTACATAATAGTAACCAAAAACCTTTGAATTAAATGTTCAACATATTCAATCCTCAAATTAAACTAAAATAAACTTAATCAAGCCTACAATAGCTCATTCTATTTCTCTGGCTTTTGGATCACCCGAGTAGAGAGGCAACAGCTGGAGCTGGTAATGATGCTGGAGTAATCTCCTGAAAAATAACAAAAATAGAACTTAATATACCTGATAATTTATTCTAAACAAGATAAATTATAAAACACCAACTTTTATTTTGGTTAAATAAACATCTCAAAATATATCCGTTTCCTTAGCAATATTGTGCAACGATGCTCCCAAAAAGCGAATTGCATGGTATGGGCGAATTTGTCGTAATTGCCACCTTGGGCAGGTGGGTCAACCATCGCACATTTTTTTAGGAAGTACCCGTTAAACGCCCATATTCCTTAATCGTATAAATAAATGTAAATATTGATCATATCTAGTAATACATTTATTTGAGCCAATAAAATTAACAAATATAATGTCTTTTTACCATAAAAACCTCGCCATACATGTGGTATTTTTGTAACTGTACTCTTATCAGTATTGTGTTTTGTAAAATGTATGTTCTCCTTTTTAAACGACTTCAAAAAAGGAGGAGGTTCTGTATTCGGCGCGTATTTTTTTTTTTTTTTTTATGTATGTACACCGATATCTCCGAGATTTGGCGGTTGATTCACATGGTTCTTTTTGTAAATGAAAGGGGATACCGTCGAGTTGGTCCCATTGTAATTTCAGCGCAATCGGTCCAGTAGTTTTTGTGTAATCATGGTAAATATCAGAATGGCATTACACATTTAGACGATTTTGTAGTTTTTACACAGGGAAACTAAGTAGATACAGTTTGGGTTTGTATGGAAAAAGTGTAGAGAAGGTCGGTGTGATTGTCAGCAATAAATATGACAAATCGAAGATGATCAGGTCGAGCTGGTACACCCGAACTGCCCATCTAACCTGTAGGAGCGAGAAGGTTCGCAATCGCACAAAAATTATCAGGGAGATTAGCAACCACGGATAAATACTAATAAATTTTTTTAACCGAATTCAAAAAAGGAGGAGGTTCTGTATTCTTTATGTATGTAAATCGATTAGTCCGAGATTTTTAAGCCAATTTACGTCGGTGTGATTATCAACAATAAATATGACAAATCGAAGATCATCAAGTCGAGCTGGTACACCCCAAGTGCCCACCTAACCTGTAAGAGCGAGAAGGTTCGCCATCGCACAAAAATTATCATGGAGATTAGCAACCACGGATAAATACTAAAAACTTTTTTTAACCAACTTCAAAAAAGGAGGAGGTTCTGTAATCTTTATGTATGTACATCGATTAGTCCGATTTACATGATTATAAGGCCGTGCCTGTGCTCACGCTGCCCAGCGGACTCCTCGGCAAGCCGGTCGTGTATAAGACCGAGTTTATGCTCGTTCCGTTCGGGAGTTTCCCGACGAATACGTGATTTAACGTAATCTTTCATAGCTACTAGACGTACTCGGCGAGCTTCGGGCGTCTCCTGGGAACGCGAAATTGCGTTCCGTGAGGCATTTTTTTTAAGCCGTAGTACCCTCTCAGTTTCGGTTTCTTTTGACCGACAGTTATTTAAACGAGCAGCACCTTTCATAGGCCTGCCCATATTGGTCAATTAATATATTTTATTATTTTGTAATGTCTGACCAGACACTAAAAAGAATTAAATAAAAAGGATTTAAAAAAAAACGACTTCAAAAAACCCGGAAAAAATAATTTAATTAAACTACTGCAATAATAATAACTGAAAAGTATAAAATAATAAACCAGAGCAGAATGTTCTTTATAGATAGATGTACACTATTATATATAATGAGAATACAATACAAGTTATATGCTATACAATAATAGTTAGGTATAATAATGAAATTAAAAATATATACAATAGGTACTTTTTGAAGTCGGTGCCTGCCTAGCCTATAAAATACACAATCGAATGAAAGTAAACAGTAATAACTTCATTAATTGAATATTTAAATTGTATGAAAATTCCTTTGTTAACCGACTTCAAAAAAGGAGGAGGTCCTGTATTCGGGGCGTATTTTTACTGTTTTGTTGATTGTGTATTTTATAGGCTAGGCAGGCACCGACTTCAAAAAGTACCTATTGTATATATTTTTAATTTCATTATTATACCTAACTATTATTGTATAGCATATAACTTGTATTGTATTCTCATTATATATAATAGTGTACATCTATCTATAAAGAACATTCTGCTCTGGTTTATTATTTTATACTTTTCAGTTATTATTATTGCAGTAGTTTAATTAAATTATTTTTTCCGGGTTTTTTGAAGTCGTTTTTTTTTAAATCCTTTTTTGTACAATAAAGTGTATTTGTATTGTATTGTATTGTATTTTGAAAATTTCGAAAACCCCTGAATAAACAAATGATTATAATCATCCAGATATACATTAGCAATTCCTGGAAAGACTATGATGTCATTGAAATACACGAAAAATTGTGTTAAAAGTTAATTATCATGAAACGAAATGAAAATTGTGCTTGCCATTCGGGTATACATACATACATAACGTCACGACCCTTATCCCAAATGGGTTGGTCAGAGATTTCCCAAACGATAGTGTTTGGGTATTCCAAACGTTAAGAGTTTAATGATGTTTTTTTTTTTTTTATATGAGAGGGCGGCAAACGAGCATGCGGGTCACCTGATGGAAAGCAATCACCGCCGCCCATGGACACCCGTAACACCAAAAGGGTCACAGATGCGTTGCCGGCCTTTGAGGAAGGTCTAGGCTCGTTTCTTGAAGGTTCCAAACAATATCCACGGTTGGTTCAGTTAGCAAATATAGATTTGCATATTGGATTTAGGCTCATCAAATCTTACCTTTTCAGGTCTACACTCAAAAAAAGTACAATGTAATAGGTATAGTGAAATAAAAAAAATACAATTCCAACTTAGTGTACTTTTATTGTTTTGTATTGTTAAAACTTTATGTGACCACAAAGACTGGACACACACATGCAACATCATAACACCCGTCGGTACTTCGGCACTTACTGGTGGTGACTTCTCCAGTATACGAAATCCATTTTCATCTGCAACGTAATATACAATTTGCAGGTTTCCATCGGGGTCAGTGTAAGAGAAATCCCCTCTCACCACAATGTGTTCATCTGGCTGACCGGCGTTCACGAGTTCTCCAGTCTCACTTCTAGTTAACTCATTCGAAGTGACATAACTAAAATAACAAATAATATTATAAAATATTACAGTACAATTCGTTATAATATAACACAGGGCCTATCGTGCGTAAAGTTACCCGAATATTGGGCGCAGACGAGAGAAGAGTACAGACCACGACGCCTATATGTTGTGATGTGGAGAGGTAGTAAGGAATACTCTTGTCTTGCTTAACGCTTTAATATCCATTCACTGGTATCTTACAAGCTAGCTACAATAATAAATATTTCGAACACTTACATCAATCATCTAGTTCCAAACTAAACAATTACCAGTATGGATAGGTACTAGATAAAGGATAAACATATAAAAATATTTAAGAAACATCCATGACTCGGAAATGAATGTTGGTATTCATCACATAGACAGTTACCCATCGAGGGATTCGAACTCGCAACTGTTGGTTTCGCTGACAGGGTCACTGTCCACTACACCAATACCGGACGTATTGGTGTAGTGGACTGGAATTATATACTAACGTGCCTACGTGCTATCGTCTAACACAACTACATCACGTGCCCACTACCGTAAACCTAAAGCTACTTACACACTAAAGGTAAAAGTATACCGCAGTATATCCCCTGTTATGTTGAGTAAGGCAAAACAAACCATGGGTAGCTTGTGGGTACATAAAATTTATATCCATCTTCGTTAGTCTCATACGACCCCGCTGTTAAGGTACAGCCTGACCGGGAGAGCGAAAGGAAGAATTCAACACTCGAGCCCAGTGCAGATTGATGGATTTGTGTCAGTGTTTCTAAGTCGCCACTATAGGCCACCGACTTGGCTTATCGACAACCTTCAATTGAAAACAACCGTGACCGGCGATTTAACATGCTATCCAACGCACAGAAATAGTTGTATTAAAATGTCAATAGTGGTTCGTCACCCTTCTACGGACTGACTGCACTACACATTGCTTAAATAAATGAACAGCGAATGGAATAAAGACCGCATAAAGAATTAAGAGTTGGAGAAAAAAAAAATCTTTCCACATACACACAGCGCCATCTAGTTCCACACTAAGCAAATAGGCTTGTATTATAGATACCAGATGGTTGGTAAACTACACAAATACACTTTTTTTGTAAATAAATACATATTTAAATGAAAAACATCCATAACTCGGGAACACATGTCTGTATTCATCATACAAATTCGATGTATTCGAGGATTCGAATCCGCGACTTTTATGTTACAGCAGCAGAGTTTCTAACCACTACATCAACAGGTCGTCTAAAAAATGGGTACACTTTTGGCTTCAGGGTATTAAGATCAATCAGAGTAATACCTGAATTCATAATTTCCTGATCCGTCATTTGTATTCTTATAGGAGATTATTGTGGCTTGTGCATCATCAGAGACTGGTGCAGCTTTTGAGAATGATATAACAATAAAAAATGTTAATAATACACGATACATCTGAAAATGTGCAATGAAATTATGAAATTGAAAACAAATTCTATCATAAAATTCTATTAATTTAATCAATGTAAACAGTTCTAAGCCACACGTGTGTAATGGAACGAACTATTTATCTTAATATCTTTATATCTTTATTGTACACAAAATCGTTACAGAAATATGCATTGTATATAAAATGTACAAAGGCGAGCTTAACTCCGATAGAGTTTTCTACGTTTTTTTTCGAGTTTTTAAGTAAATTTTAGTTGTAAAAAATAATAATTTTCAACGGAATGTACATTTTATAAGCTTTTCGACTGTTATTCATTAACTTGTAAAGCCAGCTATGATAGTTTTCTTCGATGTTAACCAGAAACAGCCGTTTAGCTGGCAGCGTGGGACACTTGAATCTTACAGAAAATTATACTTCGTTGCTGCATCCTATGAGATTTAATAAACCATGTAGTCCGTTTTCTGTCGTACTGCATCACCACACGATTTTTAGATCTATATTTAACAAATCTAAAATAAAAACAAGGCATTTGACTCCCGTAGTAGGTAGTTGCGTTGTGGTCCGGCAGGGGGCTCTGTCTTCATTCGTTTTCCGTGTGTTGAATCATCCACGTTCGCTCTGTTAAAATAAATAATTTCGCGGTGTAAAGTGAAGTTTTTAGGTGTGTGTGCTGACTTTTACATTGGAAGGAAAAGTAAGAAGAGTGAGGACGAAATCCGAAGTAAAATTAGACGTTTGGAAAAGGAGCTAGTATCCCGACAAAAATTTCCGCCGGAAAATAATGAAACCGAGGGTCAGTAAAATATATATATATATATTTTGTTTGTTTACTTTCTCAGTATGCAATAATTCTCGGTAATCCTTTTATTATTTCCTCAGTGGTGACACGCGATGTCACCCGGAAATAATCTTACTATTTTCTTAATGTGATGATACGCGATATCATTCAGAAAATAGATTAATGAATCGAATTAATTTGGATTTAAGTAGTACGTACATAATTATCATACGTACGTTACGTACCCTTTAATATTTCTTCAGTGATGGCACGCGATGTCATCCGGAAATAATCTTACTATTTTCTTAATGTGATGATACGCGATATCATTCAGAAAATAGATTAATGAATCTAATTAATTTGGATTTAAGTAGTACGTACATAATCATACGTACGTTACGTACCCTTTAATATTTCTTCAGTGATGGACGCGATGTCATCCGGAAATAAATAAATATACATATCTAGGTATATAGGTACTTTCCTTACGTGCTGGCATGTGACAACGCCCGAAAGTCTCATTTAGACTTATCTATTCAGGTCCTGAATATGAATCCTACTTGGAATGTCCTGTGGAGACGGAGTTCGCCGATGGCAGCGTTAGTCAAGAGGACATACATGCAATGCTGTCGTTTGACTTGGACACCTCTGATATATAAACGCGACGCGAGTGTAGCGAGACAGCAGCGCCTGAAGAGCCCGAGGGTCCAGAAGACGATCGCCTTAAGTCAGTGGTTGTTCCAACTGTTCCTTCTCCTCCTCAAAACGAGCAAGAGACCGTTCCTACAGAAATATTGGTTATGCTTGGTGAAGCAAAAAAGTCTGAGGAACGTTTCGGTAAGAAAATTCCCGCGGAAGTCTCTGAACGTTGGGGGAAAATACTCATTGAAGGGCTGGATAAAGAACAAAAGGATAATTTAGTAACCAAAACACTAATCCCAGAAAACTTTCAGCTTGCTAAAGCGCCGAAATTGAATATAAATAAATATAAATAAATAAATATCCTTAGACATACACACAGCGCCATCTAGTTCCACTGAATGCTGAGGTAGCATCAGTTCTTAACGAGCCATCAAAAAATCGGGATAAGCGATTAGAAAAGATGCAAAACCAGCTAGGTTCTGGAATCGCTGGACTGGTGAACTGGACGTCAGAATTAATAAGCAAAGACCTTTCTAAAATGGAAATAATTAAAAGTCTGTCGGAAATAAATCAAATTTTATTCGACCTTCATTATGAGGAGACAATGAATCGTAGAAGACTTCTTATTCCGATGTTAGATAAAAGTTTCATAAACATAATTCAAGGGGTAAAGCGTGAGAAATTTCTCTTTGGAGACAATTTGGGCGAGAACATAAAGACCACCAAATAATAATAATAATAATAATAATAATAATAATAATAATAAATGTCTTTGCACAAACACACTGCGCCATCTACGTCCACAGTAAGCATCTAGGCTTCCAACCATATCCATAACCAAATCCATAGAAAAATCCAGTCTTCAGATTAAAAAATCAGTCCCTTCGCAAACAAGTGCAGCTCGTAGACCTGCAGCTCAGCCGGGAACTCCCGAGCGCCTCCTCGTCAAGCGAGTGGACCTGGAGCAGCGCGCGCCCACCCGGCGCCTGCGCGCTACTACCCGGCCCCTCCACCGCACGCCAACACGAGGAGGCCACCCCCGCCGCCTGCTCGTCGACCGCCGCCACCGCCGCCGAATCGGTCGCAGGATCGTCGCGGTCGCCGCTAGAGGTACTACTACATGCTGGTCGAATTCAGCATTATTTAGATTATTGGTTGCAGATATCTAAAGATCCTCAAATTTTGGATATAGTGACAGGATATAAACTAACCTTTAAGGAGACTCCTTTCCAGCTTGTCGAACCATCTAACCCACCTTACTCAAAAGTGGATATGTCGGATTCTATTGAGAAACTCCAGCTCTTGGGAGCGATCGAACCATGTGATGATTGTGAAGATCAATCTATTTCTCCTATTTTTCTTATACTTAAAAATAACAATACTTACAGATTTATCCCAAATTTGAAGGCCTTAAATAAATTCATTTTACAACAACATTTTAAAATGGAAGACATTCGTACAGCGTCCAAATTACTATCTAATGAGTCATACATGACAACATTGATCTCAAAGAGGCTTACTTTTTAGTACCCATTCATGAATCCGACAGAAAATACCTACGCTTCCGTTATGAAAATCAACTCTTTGAATTTACATGCTTGCCATTTGGTCTCTGTTCGGCGCCTGGCGTTTTTACAAAACTAATGAAACCTGTACTTAGCTTTTTACGGGCAGAAGGTCACACATTAGTAGGGTACTTAGATGATATCTGGTGTATGGCAGACACTTATGATGCTTGTTCCCATACAGTAGGTATGGTTTGTAATACTTTAATACAATTGGGTTTTGCGATCAATTATGAAAAGTCTGTCATTCTCATTACGCCTAGCAAAATTTGCAAATTTCTTGGATTTCAACTAAACTCACAAAATATGACTTTGGAATTACCGCATGATAAATGTAGAAAAATTCATGAAATGGTTCGTAATATGTCTAACAAAACGTCAGTGACAATCAGAGAGTTCGCTCGGTTTGTAGGCACTCTTACAGCTGCTTGCCCAGCGGTAGTATATGGCTGGCTTTATACAAAGCGCTTTGAGAGGGAAAAATACCTAGCCTTATTAAAGCACCAAAGTTATGACGCTAATATGAAAGTTAGCCCTTCGCTAACAGATGATTTTTCATGGTGGGAAAAAACTATACGTGATGTAGATAATCCAATTCGCACTGGTCATTTTCAAATGGAGATCTTTACAGACGCCTCACTCTCAGGGTGGGGAGCTTTTTGTAATGGGGAAACAGTTAGCGGTTATTGGTCAATGGAAGAAAGTGCTCAACATATTAATTATTTAGAATTGTTAGCGGTTTTTATGGGCCTACAATGTTTTTGTAAGAACCTTAATAATGCAGACATTCTGATGAGAGTGGATAATACAACCGCCACCTCTTATATCAATCGGATGGGTGGGATTCAATTTCCACATCTGAATAATATAACACGTCAGATATGGCAGTGGTGCGAACAGCGCAAGCTGTTCATATTTGCGTCATATATTCGGTCACGTGACAACACTGAGGCTGACAAAGCCTCAAGAATCTCGAATATCGATACAGAGTGGGAACTGCACGAATCATGTTTCCAAAACCTCGTAAATACATTTGGTAGACCAGATATAGATCTGTTTGCGTCTCGAATTAATAAAAAATGTCAAATATTTGTCTCATGGAATCGAGATCCAGAAGCGTTTGATATCGACGCTTTTACTCTGAGATGGGACAGATTTTATTTTTACGCATTCCCTCCTTTCTCGATAATTCTTAAATGTTTAAGAAAGATAATTAATGACAGAGCTGCGGGTATATTAGTCGTCTCTTACTGGCCAAGCCAGCCTTGGTTTCCATTATTTATGTCCTTGACTGTTTCTAAAGTTTTGTATTTTAAGCCGGATGAAAATATGTTACTTTCTCCTTCCAGAACGTCTCATCCTTTATGGCCCAGCCTTACCCTGGCGTGCGCAACGTTATCCGGGAAGCGTTCGCCAGACAATCGTTAGATAATCGCACTATCGATATTATGACTCAATCGTTGTCAGAAAATACATTACGACAATATAATACAACATACAAGTTATGGTATAATTTTTGTAAGGAAAATAATTTTGATTACTTTAAAGTGTCTGTGCCAACACTACTTAATTTTTTTTTTCCGATCAATTTCAAAATGAAGCTAAATATGGAACATTGAATTCAATCAGATCAGCTTTGTCACTAATTCTAGGCAAAGAAATTTTTAATAATGATTGTGTGAGCAGATTTTTAAAAGGAGTTTTTAGAATGAGGCCTAACCTACCTAAATATCACAACTCTTGGGATCCAAAAGTAGTGCTGTCTTATTTGTCAAATCAATTTCCAAATGAATCGTTAAATGTGGAGTTAATGACTAAAAAGCTCGTAACTCTGCTCGCATTGTCCACGGGACAACGTGTGCAGACGTTATCTCTTATCAAGGTGAATAATATTATGATCAACGAAACATGTTTAAATATAAATATAGATGATATCATTAAGACCTCGGCACTCAATAGAGTAAATCCAAGACTGAATATCCCTTTTTTCCCAGATAAACCTTGTATTTGCCCAGCGAAAGCTCTCTCTGCTTACTTAGATAAGACGAGAGCATTGCGTAATAGTCCAGATACAGATCGCCTAATATTAACTATTAAGAAACCTATTCGAAACGCTAGTGCCCAGTCAATAAGTCGCTGGATCAAACAAGTCCTCAGAGATAGCGGCATTGATGTAAGCGTGTTCTCATCGCACAGCACGCGGCACGCGGCGACGTCGGCAGCTCAGCGCGCCGGCGTCTCCGTGGGCGTGATTAAACGCGCAGCCGGCTGGACCGGCTCTTCGTTGTGCTTCGCTAAGTTCTATAACTTACCCTTGCCAGATGCCAATCAGGACAGAACTTTCGCTGATGGGGTTCTTACTGATAATTAATTATTATTATTATTATTATTAGGAGCCCATAATAATAAGATTATATTGATTAATTTCTTTTTGTGAAAATTAAAATAAATCTTTTTAGATTACTTGATTAATCTGGTATTTTTTCTGCAAGTATAGGCGCTAAACATCTACATGGTTTATTAAATCTCATAGGATGCAGCAACGAAGTATAATTTATGGTTAATTGAACTTACCTAAGTGAACTTCAACCAAAATTATACGAGTTGCTGCATCCGTAGAGATTTAAGTTCCCAACCCGCCCGTAGGTACGCTTGCTTCACCCCTAAAGAAAATTGCAGAAAAATAATTTTACATCTACTCTGAAACGAATGAAGACAGAGCCCCCTGCCGGACCACAACGCAACTACCTACTACGGGAGTCAAATGCCTTGTTTTTATTTTAGATTTGTTAAATATAGATCTAAAAATCGTGTGGTGATGCAGTACGACAGAAAACGGACTACATGGTTTATTAAATCTCTACGGATGCAGCAACTCGTATAATTTTGGTTGAAGTTCACTTAGGTAAGTTCAATTAACCATAAATTAGCACTTTAAAGCTTACTATTTTGCACATCGAATGCAAAAACTGTTCAAGATAACAAGTAATATTTTTGAACGAGCGATGGTGTATAAAAGTTAGATAAAAAAATCATCCCCACTTTACGAGTAAGGGAGGTACCCCATACAAGCCGCGCAAATAGCGAAACTATAGGTAAGGACTTATATATATCCTTGTTGACTACGGAATCCTAAAAATTACCATTAATTAAAAAGCACAAGTAACTCATTAAATTCCCTGTATTGTCTGGCCTGTATTGCGAGGCTTCTTTATTTTAGAACTACGTCCGCGTGGAAGATTTTATCAAAAGCGGTTCAGCATATATGTTAATCCAGGTCCTAATCTGTCTACCCACCAAATTTCATCCAAATCCGTCCAGCCGTATAGGCGTGAAGAGGTAACAAACATACATACATGCAGACATACACACACAAACTTTCACATTTATAATATTAGTTGGGATATCCTTTCCACAATGAGTCCACATCATCACTTCCCATCAGGTGAGATTGTGGTCAAATGCGTATCCAGTTAACCATAAAAAAAAAAGTCTCTTCCTTTCATTTGTCCTTCATATGCGATCACACCTTTATCCCAAATGTGATGGTAAGTGATGTTCTAAATGTAAATTTTGGTTGATCAAAATATTAAACGTTTAATGCTTAAAACAACATCCACGGTTCACCATTCGAAATAATACAACACATACAACATGGTACGACAAAACATCTATCCACATTTTACATTCTGAAATATTAATACCTAACCTATTAGACTTCAACAAATGTACTCACCATATTTAATTTTATAGTAATGTTGATGATTTAGCTATAAAAGTTGAATTTACCACTGAACACAGTGTATAGAACACAACTCGAATCCACAAAGGTCGAACAATATCTGCACTCATATAATTGCTCACCAAGCAAGCGGTGCAAATATGCTACCCTGATAAATGGTTACTGATTTGCTGCATTTGGTATAGACATAGGGAAGCTATTTAAGAATTTATCCACTGGCCTTATAGACGTATCCGGCAGTCGTAGAGCTGACGCTTACCTTGGCCGATGTATCAGTACTGCTATCAACGAGGTAATACTGCCAGCAGTCTTGGTATCACCCCGCATGACAGTGATCTTTAACACGTTTTCTACCTTGCTTAGATTTGCGGAATACGTGTTTAGGAATCATTGGGTTGATTGGTTTTCTTCTCTTTTTCTAGTTTTGTATTATTTTTATATTCTGAATTTTGTATCATTTGGCATCTGTTACATTTTTCATGAAATAATCAATCGATGTCAATAATATATTCGGTAATACAAACTATGTTACTGCTCAACTACTGAGCTATCTAGTTAAGCAGTGGGGAAGATATATAATCTTTGACTAATACAGTATTATACAGGGTCAAACTTAATGTAATTCCTGCTTACTGGTGACTCCACTCCAGATTACGAACAACTTTCCACTAGGAGTCATAGCCGATTCAGCCGAAAATTGTTGGACTTCCATACTAGAGGTGGTTTCAAAATGGTTAACTTCGTATGGGTAATTGAAAATTTTTTGATCAATCGACTATGGTTCCGAGGGGAAAGTTGTTCGTAATCATGAGTGGCGTCACCAGTTTATGGGAATTATACGAATTAAAGTTGCCGATTTGGAACTACAACAATGCTAGTATTTTTCAGAATAGTCGTAGGTTCTGCTTTAAGTGGCCTTATCCGCTTTAGCTATGCTTTTTTGATTGGTTGAATTTATTGCCAGGCTAGAATTATTTTGTATTTTGCTAACGCTGCAGCAGCATGAAACGTCCTTCTTTATTAAATCAATAATTTCAATTTGACCAAAATACACTTTGGTCGACAATAAGCATAACATGGCATTTATAATTACTTGTATTGTATATATTGCAGATAATTTTATATTGCCTTACTCCACAGAATAACTAACTTATACTGACCGGTTCAATGAATCGCTATATCTATTATCACGGACGTCGAAATGCAGATATGTATAGAATGCAATGTTCACGAGACATTAGCAACTGGTATTATGCCTACAAACATAATGTTTATTAATATTTCAATTATTTATCTAGAACTTCAGTATATATTCTTTTTATTTACTGTCCATTTACTCGTCGCCAACGTGTTGTGCTTTTCGTATTTGGCACAACTCATAGAAACAACAAGATAATCAGTAAGTAATTACACAGCCCAAGGGGTACACGACCGCATAAAAGCTGAAATGATAATCCCTGAAGAAAAAGACAAGTAAACGGATCTTCACTTTAGGCAACGAATTTATTTAATTTATTGCTATGGATATGTCCAATTTTCACTATGATGCTAAGTCTTGAAACGTTCTATAACATCAGCTGTTAATTTTTTTTGAGTGGGTATTAATTTTTTGTATCGGATCATATAATAATTTGCCCCCTGCGGGATTGGAACCCGTGCCACTTACTTGATGTAGCAATCAGGGTCTGAAACCATTACACTAAACAGGCCGTCATACATACTTATCTATGTTCATCTTTTATCTAGTATCCATGGTAAACAGGCTTTGCTTTAGAACTGGGTAATTTGGTGTGCCTAAAATATTTATTTATTATTCTTGCGATGACACTACGTACTCTAAGAGAGACGTCCTACAAGTTTGTACTGCTGGCTCTCTGTGTGAGATACTGGAGGTTCGAATTAATCAAGCAGCAGCTCAAAAGTAACACACTGGTGTTTGTTGATAGTCAAATTTGTACATCCACCGTCAAACGGTTTCACATTGTTTGTTATAATGTCCCTGTCCATGATTTTGCTATTTAAATTGAATTAACTGTAATTATAAAAGTAATACTGGTTATAACTCATTTATGTGACTTTACCAAATAGATGAAAAGACTTCGAAACGTTTACCTAAGTACACTCCCGATGCCACTCGATAAATATTAGTAAAAACATCAAGTTTTCATCAAGCAACGTTCATAACTTATATACCTACATAAAATGTTAATTGAAGTAATTACGACTAGTGACATTGAGAAGCTCACCGTTGTACATATTTTCTGATTGTAATATGTTTGAATTTCTTGTGCAATGAAGAATCTATATATAAACAGAGGTAATATATAGCTAGCACTCAATATTACGGAAGCAAAGTGGTCCCTATTTAAAAATATAAATTAATAATCAAATATCATCATTCTATCAGTCACGGGACGTACACTGACGATCATTCACATTGGTTGTATCATTGTATTATAGTTCCAGTTTTCCAAAATATTTTTTATTTTACTTGCTCCAGTTCCAGAGTAAGTAAAATAAAAAATATATTGAATACTAGCTTTCCGCCCGCGGCTTCGCCAGCTATGAATATCTTTATCGCGGAAATTTGTCTATACTATGTCTTAATCCAGGGTATTTTCTATCTATATACCAAATTTCTTCTATATTGAGCAACAAACAAATAAACAAACATCCAAACTTTTTCATTTATTATACAACACAACACAATACAATACAAATACACTTTATTTCACAACAACAAAAGAAAATACCGTTACAGAAAGTGGTAAGAGTAGAACGTACAATTTGGCGACCTTATCACTAACAGCGATCTCTTCCAGGCAACCATTTAAGGACAGTACATTAACATAGATTCCTAATGTTCTTCTGACTTCTATAATACAGGTCTCCTGGTTTGGAAGTCAGGAGTCCGATATATTTCTCATTTATGAACAAACAACTTCTTTAAGTCAAGTAACCTCCCACATTTCAAAGTTTATGTGTGTACCATTTTGTGAATAAAATGTATTTATTATTATATGATAGGGCTCATAGATTTTCAGACCGACCGGTTAGAAGCGGCCTTCATTCAGCGACTTCTCGCGACCTTCATTAGGTCGACCGTGACACCTAAAATAAAATTAAATATTCCAGAAACAAAACGTGTTCTTTTTTAATATCGACTGGATTTACTTATTGTTTGGAATTTGTTCGTTTATTCGTATGTAAACTTTTCCTCTTTATTTTGTTGACCAATTTGCTTTTCATATTACAATCATCCCAATAACGTAGCAACAGCAGCGTAGGGCAGGCCATATTGTACCTGGAAATAATGGAGACAATAATGGGTTTAATTAAACAGCTTGAAAAGTAACCGTCTATTAATGGAGCTCTGTCTTGCTTGGATTTGGGCAAATGCAATTTTAATCTATAATTAAATTAGTTATTATTTATTATTTAGAGACATAATACTTCAACATTTAAACATTCTTAACTAACAGGTAAGTACACGATATAATGTTAGATGATAAAGATATATTTTTAGCTGTTAATACTTCGGTAATGATCTATGAATTACGTTTGTATAGACAGCTGTATCTGCTTAACTGCAAAGTACTTAAGACAGCGCAGTTTACTTCACGGCGTCCCATGGATTTGAGACATAGGTACTTGAGTTATACAATAGGAAATTTAAAATGGGATAGCAAGGGCAAGGCAATTTTTAGAACATTGCGAATCATTTATGAATATATAAAGAGGGTTTAGTCCGTTCGTCATAAAAAAAGATCGGTTTGACCTTCATTCGAGAAACCTAAAAGCTAATTTATATAATACATAAATACGAATATCTTTCGAACCACAGTTCTTCGCATATTTGTATTTTGATATTCAGTTACGGACTCTTTTAGTCAATTCGATTTCTAATTCAGGCAGCCAAAATCCCTTGCACATTTTTCTTAAGTCCAAAATAACGTGGATTCATAGACTTTTCTCTGTCATATAAATTTTGATATTTCCATAATGAAGTCAAATTTGAGCATAAAAATAACCGTTTTGAACCTTGGCTCAATATCAGTAATGTGGAAGTGTTACGTAAGTCGATCAATCTGAGTACGAATCCTACATTGTAATAGCGAAATTTATATAACAGAGATTCCTAAAAACTGTCGGACCATAGGCGGATAATACCAGCTGCCCGGTGTAAGATCATCAGTTTCCTTCACAAGTCAATTTACTGCAAAGTATCACCAAACATGAAATACATACGATGACTATTCTAGCGAACTAATTATAATTGCCTACACTACTACTTGCGCATCAGCCTGCACGTATTTTCATATGTACGTAAATCATACATGCATGCAGCGAACGGACGGCAACAGAGACATGTGCAGAGTATACCCTTGGCAATACCTCTTAAACGCGGATGACGTAAACTGACGGAGGAGGCTAGTGTTGCTTCTTTACGTTGGTAACAATGTCCTTGAAAGTTAAGCACGCCATAGTAAAGATGTTCTCGAACTTCTACTTCCAATAACAATATTAAAGAAAACTACAGAAGATTAGTTTACCTTAATAGTTCGTATTATGTCGCCCAGTGCTAATGCTCGAAAGTCGTTTAATGATCGCATGGCAATGGAGAAATATGATCATGCAGTTCTAACGCATACGCTTGCCGAATTGTATGTATTTCTTTAATCGGAGAAGCAACATATCTACATATTTTTCGTGAATTTGCAAAAGCCGTAGAACAGAAGTTGTTTACTTTCTTGTATACTCTACGCCATTTCAACAGCAAAAAGTCAAAAAAGCAAAGACTAGTAATCATTGCCTGACAATTAGGGCAATTCCCTTCACACACGGAGAGCGATGTAAATTATGTGAGATGCTCCTAAGCAGCGTCACGTGTGTGACTTTTTATGCGTTTCCTAAATTGTTTCCATAATTGATAAAAGCTGCTCATATATGACTGCTGTACAATCAGTTACTTTTGAGAGACACTTATCTGAACATGTCGTTTGTATTTCTGTAAGTTTTCAATTCTATTTGTTGTAGATCTACCTTATTCGTCATTTCTTCAATTACAATATTGTATCCATTTTCATCAGCAACGTATTGTACAGTTTGCAGTTGTCCGTCAGAATCTATGTAAGAGAACTCCCCTCGAACCACAATATGCTCGTCTGGCTGACCGGCGTTCACAAGCTCTCCGGTCTCGCTTCTTTTCAATCCATTTGAAGTCTCATAACTGTAAGAATTAAAAAAAAAACGGAAATATAATTACAAGTAGCAGAAATACTCTTCTCATCATGGAAACTCACGAGATGCAACAGAGTTAACAATCCAACATTAAAAGATATTATTTTGAAAAAATGTAGTGATATCGAATATCCTATATGTATATTAAAAATAAAATATATTTTTTACCCGAACGTGTGGAGTATCATTGTTTAGAGCTCAATATGTCGTTAAAGACTGCAATTAAATGATTACAAATTTCCCATAGATGTGGGTTGTCTGGAAGAGATCACTTTTATGATAAGACCGCCTAATTGTGTTCCATTGTTATAATCAAAAATTATTATAAATTATTTTGCGCAATAAAGAGTATTTGTATTGTATTGTACAAAAGACAGGACATAATATTGAAGTTTGGAAATCACTTTAGTATGTTTAAAAGATGTCGTCGCCAAAGTCTTTGCTAACACTCTATGACCTAACACAGATTTAAGTAACTCGATATCTGTTGTTTATTATATCTTCACGGCTACACAGTAGTGTAGCCATTGTAGTATTCAGTAGAATTGATTTAATTACAGTTCCGTTCATTATCTCCGACGTGCATCATCAGACCATCACCAAATTTATATCTATGGCACCATCCTGGTGATAAACTCTATTAAACAAAACAAATATCAAAATCTGTTAACAATTGATGAAAATGTGGATACAGACGAACACGGAACCTTCTCCTTTTTTGGAGTCGGTTAAAAATAAATAATACCTGAAATTATAATTTCCTGATCCATCATTTGTATTCGTGTAGGATATTATCTTCGCATGTGCATCATCATCAGTTACTGGTGCTGCTATCGTTAATGACATGATAATAGATAATAGTACTACTGCATACATCTGAAATAATATATTATATAAATATTAGTAATATAACACACTAAAGGTGTATATGAGAATGAAGAAAATATTTATTTTTTTCTAAACTTCGAACCTCATACCGTGTCGAAGGACCCTTAATAAATAGATATATATTTATCACATTTGCACCTATTATCTAGTCCTAAACGCATGGCTTGTACTATGGTTACTAGATAACTGACACAAACATTTACCCCTGGCAGGATTCGAACCCGAAACCGTTGGTTTCGAAGGCCAGTCACTATATCAATCTAATATCTTAATAAGTAAATGTAAAACGCAAATGTTAAAATATAAAACGTCTAGGCTAGTAACAATATAGTCACAACATCCTTTAAAACAATTTAAGCTTACTGAAGAATCAGTAACGGATAATTTAAAATTTCATACTTAATAAATATTTAAATAAATTATTATTCATATCTGTTGTTGCAAATGAAAAAAAAATGTTTACCATTTATAATATACTCGTAAACGTTCTACACAACATACACAACTAAACTCCACCGAGATCTCAGAATGTCTGCTCTTAGATCTCAGAATATTCTTAAAAATATATTCAAAATAATTGCAAAATAGTAACAGGTAAGTTGTACAAACAAACGGACCATCGTTTATGGAACCAGTTATATTAAACAACACAAACTTCCTATAATAGCAAATTAAAGGTAATTTTCAAATCGTGATGTACAAAATCAAGGATATTATCAACAGAGTAAGAACAGAGTAGGTACATAATACAGTGAAGGTAGTATTATCTTACTTGTAAAAACTTTTAAGTCTTATTCTAACAATCTTCTTATTCTAACAGTCTTCAGTATTTCTAACAATTGTATCTAATGACATCGAACAAGTTCTTTGATCTGAAGCGACTAATTGTCTAATCTAGTGATAATTTAGATCCAGCGCTGTGTGTTTGTAAGGTTTTATCACGCAAGCTACTGGGTGCAACCCTCGATCGCATAAGTGAGTCTTGTTTGCATTACCTCTATAGTGGTTTTTAAGAATTAGAAGCACAGAGGGGAACATTGTCATTTAAAATTGCAACAGCATATTGCATCACTATTAAATATCACTTTGTTGTCAAGAACTTGAGATGATACTTTTGGTTCTTGCTCCGATGTACGCAGCCCTTATTTAAAAATTAGATTAGTTTTTACTCACTGCCTGGAGAATGTCTCGCAGAAAAGACCACGCGCTGTATACAGTAAAGAATTCGGACACCCTTGCTTCGGCGAACCTGCTCGATGCTATACAATAACGCGAACGTCTCATGAAAATACAAAATACGTTACTGCATTGCAATCTCTGCTGTACGATTTATGCATATAATCAATCCCGTGTTATGCGTAGGAGTATGCGAGTAGATATAAAATAATGCAGGATAATACAAATAGAATTTAATTCACAACAGAAAAGAAAATACATAATAATGTCCCCTTGTTCATGTTACTATGCATATCAAATCTCCGCGCGTGCATGTTGCATATCGAGAGTGCCCTTTTCTCTTGCACTGATGTGATCACGTTTCAGATCTGAAATGAGCAAGTAGTCTAGAACTTGAACCACGTTACAATTCTAACCATTTAGTTGGTCAGGAAGTTTTCCTATTTATTGCGCTGGGTACAGGCATATACTATATACAGAGAAGGTTCTATTTATTAATTATGGGCAGAGATTTTTATTATTGAATCAAGTCAAGTAATTGCCACTAAGACTTCTAATATGTCAAACAATAATGGCGAAATCTGCAATCATAAATGCACTATCTAGCTAGACTATTATTTAATTATTGCATGAATTGACAGGTGACTTTTCGGACCAAAGGTAACTAGCCCAAAGTTGAGTCGGTGTCACGATTATTTGAATTTACACAATGTGACGTCACCACGACGTGCATTTACCAATAATGCTGGTGCCTCTATGGACTCGAGTATCTCTCCATGTCATCAAACATCAACGCTTACGTCACCACACATTTGTAGAGTGAAGAGAGGCATTGCCTAGCAATAGGTATCAGTAGGAGAATCATATTAAAGGAAGAAAATGGAACTAACTTCAAGCATTTATTTCAATGTTAGATACTTGGATATAATATAGTTTCAACATATTTCATTGAAAACTTGCTCAAATGCCCTTCAAAGCACGGAAACACTTGTACGAAAATGTCACAAGAGGTCACCAATTCCAAGGATTAATCGCATCAAAAGTTGTGTAACTTCTTTTAATAAAGGGTCAACTTAAGACGCGTTGATATCTTTTATAAGAAAAAGCTATCCAATTTCGCAAATTTTATAATTAAGATAGTTTTGATGTTTCTTAGTGAATCACCCTACAACGTCTGAATGGATATGGCTGAAATTAGATACAGAAGAGTGGACTATGGCCTCAGTTATACGCAGGATACTTTTATCCTGAAAGTTTCCGCCTAACGATGATCACGCAGGCGAAAGTTAGATAAGTAATTAAATAAATAATAGGTATTTTTCTTCATAGAAATATTTAAATTAAATAAAATTAAATAAAAGTGTGTAAAGTATTATGTAAAAGTTGATATGGACTTTCCAAATACCAGCAATGAACCTATAAAATATACCTAAACTTATGCCGTTCAAAAAAACCAGAGTAATAATTAAGTAGATTGAATTTAATAACTACTTATAGTTTGTAGCTGGCAATGAAATCCAAGTTTAGCTACATCTATCGGCTGCCACATAAAGTTGGTTAAGTGAAACTAAACTTGGAAACAACCTTCGCTATCTATACTTAGTTTTTAGTTTCACTTCCCTTGTGTAGATGACGCTACTAGCAACTTCAGTAGTTACAGCAATATTAAAATCTTATTTTATACATGAACATTAATATTTAATTTTATCTACAGACGAATTAATCACTTTGTATTAACAAGATATGCCATTATAAATATTCAGAAGTTTAAGCTGCGAATATAAACTTTTCCAAGCCAGTATTAACATCATAGATAACTGGAGGGACATAATCACTGAGGTAATGACAGAGTTTTAGGAGTAGTATTAATGGGCAATTCTGCTGTAATATAGTTAGTCTATAATCACAGCAATTTGCTGTAACAATTTTTAATCAGAAAGAATGAAATAAATGTTACGAGTGATAGAAACTTTTTAATATCTTCAATTTCTAATGACAATTAAATACTTTAGTAGATACCACTAAGCTGAATCAGAGATAGCTTTTATATAACTATAAATTAAAAATTTTGAGCAATGCCAACAACGTTGGTTGAGTAAATAAGTATTTGGTCCAGGTATAGATCAAGTCCAAAAGACCATACACCAATATACATGAATACAGTTAAAGGGTTTAAAATAAATTATTATCGGCATCTGATTACATGTAATACTTTAAACTACTTTTGGTGAAATTTGTTCAGATCGAAATTTCTCCAAAATGTGTAATTCGATGATATCATAGTTCTTCGAGAGTATTCCAAATTTAATATATTTATTCTTCTCTGTAATGATCACGTCTCTTTGCTTTCCGCACTCAATTTAACCTCTTGGTAAGTACGACATTTCTTATTATTTAACGTTAAACTCGGGGGTAGATTCTTAGCTTTGCTTTGCTTTGTTCTAAGTGGTTAAGTCGTTTCGAAGATATTTAGCTTTTAATACTATCGTTTGACCTAGGTCTACCTGGATGATATAATCATTTGTTCAATCTGTGCTGTCGGGGGTTTTCTAAATTTTCAATTTATAGTAATATTTCAACGCCCAAGTGTTAAATATTTATGAATTCATTTACATAATCAACAGCTTATAAATATTAGTCTGAATATGTTCGTCAGTGAAGTTTTCTAGGCCTTTATTGTGCGGGCTTATGATCCTCTACTATCCAGCAATTTTTAGCGATTTGCCCCAATTGCCGTTCGCTTCGTTGCAAGTGGCGGATTGGCGTTCGCTTATTTTTAAGGGCTTCGTATCAACGATGCTATTGCCCATCGCTGGTCTACGCTGTTATGCTCGCGATCGTTCAGATCGCACCTCCACCACTCCTCCCACTGTACTCCTTTATGCTAGGATCAACAGTGGTACTCGACACGACGCCTACTGAAGGTAGACGGAGCTCTACGTGGCTTTATACCTTGGGCCCCAGACTAATTAAAAAAAGAAATATGGTATGTAAGTAGGAAAAAGATGTTTCCCACTTCCCCCTCGGCAAATGGGAACACATAGACACAGAATTAATACAGTCCGTAGAGTTGGCCTCAGTGATGCTCGCGATTGTTCAGTCTACTTGTGCAACACCAATGAGAAAAGACGGATAGGCCCTAAACTCTACTTTACCGGGAATCTCATAGCTACACGGTTTTCTGAAACATCTTGCCGTAATTTCGCCTCACAGAGGGCCGGCAGCTTCAACTTTCAGCCTATTCCAGTGAACTAATACTGACTCTGGCCTTTGCCCAGTATGGGCTCCTAATAATAATAATACTGACTCGCACTCATGGCGCAGTCACTTTCGCTATTTGTTTCCGATTAGCGAAGTTAAGCAATGTCTGGCTCTGTCAGTGACCACTAGTGGCTTTTTAATATGAGTGTTTCCGTTATTTTTATGGTACATTATATTGTCGGCTCCGTAATAAAAAGCAGTCATAAAGCCAAGTCCGTGGCCATACATAACAGGGGCCGTCGAATATTGACTGTCAGGTGGCCACTAGTCTGACACAAATCCACAGTGGGCCTGTGTAAGGCTGTTGATGATGAATACTGAGTAGTTTGTCCAGTCTATTTACCTACTGTGATCCCAGAAAACTTGGTGTATTGTCTTTACTCCAGTTTATAGGTTTAAGATGCTTATAATATTCCCTACTGCGGGTGTCCATAGGCGGCGGTGATTGCTTTCCATCAGGTGACCCGCGTGCTCGTTTGCCGCCCTCTCATATAAAAAAAAAAACAAACATATGCCCCTAGCGGGATTTGAACCCGCGACCTTTTGGTATAGCAGCAGAGTTTCTAACCACTATGCCAAACAGGTCGATAGGTCGTTATTGATTATGACAAATCTGACTCACATAACTAGCCAAGTTTACTAATAATATAATTCCCGGAGGGCAATCGTGACGTGGAATAGTAAGAAGGAGAGTATTGAAACTACAGTTATAGATATAATTTGTTGCCACATATGTACTTAATATACTGCACCAAATGCAGCTAACCTGTATGAACTTAATAACATCTTCAATTTCATACCAGAATGTTAAAATTACTTAAACGTTAGAGGTTCATTAATTAAATGTGTTAATACATAGTTACTTGCAAAGTGAACTGTGTTGGAAAGAACTATGATGTTTGTATCAACAGCCTTAGACCTCAGCGTAGTGTCTTCTGACTAAGAGGATATGGGCTATAATCTACTGCGAGAGCATAGTGCGGGCTAGTGGATTTGCGTCAGAGACGCCCCTGTAGTCCACCGACTTGATTTTACAACTTGTTTCAATTGAAAACAAACATATAGAGAAAATTTTCAAATGTGGAAATGATAAGAAGAATTTTGGATAATTTAATAACAATAGTCTATAAAATATATAAAGCTCGGTCACCACTCACTGACTTACTCACTGAGTTCATTGACATACTCCACTTCGAGAGAGGAAAAGTAGGATGGAAAATATTATAAGGCTGTGTAGTAGGTCGCGAGGAACCGATTGAAAAACTATAGCCTAGCCTATAGAAAAACTATAGTATATATAGGGGGCACGGGCGCCGGCTAATACCCAATACCATTGGAGAGAATAGTTGAGGGTAAGTCATTGCTCGAAAAACTAAATGCTAAGTATAAATAATATTAAAACATCTTGGATTCCTGTTATTTTCGATAAGATAATTTAAAATTATAAATGCAATGATTAAAGTTTATCGTAAATAGAATCGTAGCTATTTAGTAGGTATTAATTATAATTAGCCTTTAGGTTTTTCGATTCTAGGCCGAATTTCTTTTCACAAAGACATTTAAATAACTTCGTTGTTTTTGAAGAACGATATTTATGGGACTGATATATTTCGGTGGAACTATTTATGCACATTGTTTGGGATATAAATTATAATAATACGTAAAGCAGTCTCTGCGTATAAAAATGAGGATTCCAGCAACACGTGACGCAAGGATGATCATTTAAAATATTGAATAACTCTTAAATTACAGTGGCACAATTTTTTTTCCTTTTGGCACTATTTGGCACTATTTCAGCACAATTTTTACACAATCTCAAAATAGCTGAATTCCACTGAGTGTATTTCAGCATCACGTATGTGTATTTTTCCGTAAATCATGTTTTTTTATAAATAGTGAGATTTGAGTGAGGTTGTCATTTGTATGAAAAATTAGGTGAACATAGGTACCTATTGAGCGGTCTTCCACAATAGCATATATATAAAAGAATTAAATACTATTTAGGAACATCTCTTGTATTATTTGTAGATAAAAAGTTGATCATCCTGTGTATCTTTACACACTTAGGCCCGTATTAATAAACCGTTCTCAAGATTGACATGGCCTCAAGTTGACGCTTGAGAATCTGCTGCATATTAAAACAGCATCAGAAAAAATGGTCTTGAGACTGAGACGCGATCTCAATCTCAAGAACGATTTATTTATAGGGGCCTTAGTTCCCAATATTATGTTATAGATTTTATTCTAAGTTATTGACGAGAAATTTCATAATAATTGCTTAATATGTAAGTAGACCATAAAAACATCACACATTAAAATAAGAGGGAATTTAGAAACCAAAATTCATATTTAATATATTTTACTTAATAATCTCATTAAATTCCTATGTAAAATATAAGTAAAAAATCACAGTAACAAATATAATATCTAAAATATTTAACTAGTTCTCGTTTTACAGCAAGTAGGCACGTGCGTGAGGTTGAGTATATTTCACTGAAAGGCATCTGAGTGGTGGGTCCTGAGTTGTAGTTAGCCTCGGAAGCCTTGCTGGGACTGCTGAGGTTGAGATTGGATGTACTGAAGAGCTCTTGCGATGGCAGGTGGGATCGGCGGTGGGGTGGGCAAGTGGGCGCCCTCAACACGGAAACCTATAAAAGAAAGATTAGATTTCGATATACAATATTAATGCTTGCAGCCCTATTCGCAATTATCACCAGCCCAATCATATTTTTAGAATAGCCTACTAATTTGTAAAATCTTATGAAATGCTCTCAGTTTCGATGTTAATTTCTGCAAGTCCAATTCATAGATAACTTAGTTACAAAAGAAATCGTGACTGATATATTAGCTATAAAATTTAATTAAATAAATGATAATTTTATATACTTTTATCGTCTTACTCTCCGGTGCAATAAGGTTTTTTCTTTGAGGACATTGTGGCCATTGAATCTACGATCTGTATACATTTGGCTCTCCATTGCCTTTAGATTGACATAGACATGTGCCTATTATTATATGGTAGGGGATATAATGAAGTAAACTAATGACAAAACTAACATTATTTTATTTCAAAAGTCAAATATGAGTGTTCTTAAGAACCAATTTTGGCTTTCTGATAAAATTATTGGGATTGTCGAAAAAAAAGATCTCAATTAGAATTTACTATAAGCTTTGGTTTTCCATAAACTTATATTAAGCCAAACTCGTTTGGAATACTTAAAACTTGAAACAGAAAGGATTAGAGTGGACACTTATGAAGACTGTGATTATATTAAACACTTATTAAGTAATCGAGGACACAAAATTTTACAACTCGTACAAAGTTAATATGAAAACTTGAATCAAACGATGAAAACTTTTTTCCATTTAAAAATGTTAGTTTAAAATAATAAGGATTCATTATGAAAACATTATATTTTTTTTCTAAATTGAATTGAGTGAAAATATTTGTCGTGTTGTTGGTTTACCTCGAATATACAACTTTCTATTATTTATATTAACGTATCAAAGATTTTAGATACTTAAGAGCGATATTTTAAGAGTTGTTTTATAGTGATAATATAAAAGCTGTATAAATCTAGTAAAGTGCAGGTATTTAGTTCAATTCGTTACAGTGTATTAATAATTTCATTCGGTGATTTAACATTTAGGTATATTTTAAAATACTATCAAAAACGGACAGTCCTGAATACTTATGAAAAACTAACCATAAATTCTTGATTGATTTTTTAGAAAATAATATCAGTTCATATCTTCTGCGCTACTATCAAAGATCACAGTTACTAACTGTAGTTTGCCATTCAGTTAATTAATTACAAGTGCTCTACCACCGCCGTAACTGTCGGGCTAATAGGAAACTTAATTTAATTTTGTTTATATTCAGCAAAGATAGTGATTAAATACTTTTGTAAAGTTTAAAAAGAATCACACGCACGATTTGTTTATCTGTGTAGTCGCCTAAATTTATAATCGCCTAGTCATATTTATAATGTTGAGCTGAATTCTTAATTTCATTATTTCTATTATTAATCAATAGATTCTATTATTAATTAATAGAGTTATTAATCAAATCCTATTTTGTTCAATACAGAAAAAATTCACCATAACATAATTAAAACTGTGATTTGCTAAATAATACTTAGTATTTGATATAAAGGTAATACACTGAGAGAAATTTACTGTCAATATAACAAGTTTAAAAAGAATCACACGCACGATTTGTTTATCTGTGTAGTCGCCTAAATTTATAATCGCCTAGTCGTATTTATAATGTTGAGCTGAAGTTATTAATCAAATCCTATTTTGTTCAATACAGAAAAAATTCACCATAATATAATTAAAACTGTGATTTGCTAAATAATACTTAGTATTTGATATAAACGTAATATTAAAAAGGTTTGTAATGATTACTCCTCAGCGTCGTAATTTAATGATAAATCTATCCAATGTAAAATTAATTTAATTCCTTACCAAAGGGCATCTGATCTGAGGCAATAGTGAAAATAGTATGCAATTAATTTTCTACTCAAAGATGATCTTTAGCTAGTAAATTAATTAGAATATATTAATCTTCTAACTAAAGATCATTAATTAGCTCTTCGATTAGAAAATAGTAGTTCTCTCTTTGAATTTTCTCACACAATTGATATTTAGTAATAACCATTTGTAGTAATGTAATGTGGATAATACACCGCATTAAATGAATAAATATTCTTGAATATACACATAGTACCACCCTAAGAAACTAAGCTTGTGTCTTGGATATTTTATAAATGAGAACATCCATAACTCGGGTTCACGTGTTCGTATTCATCATATAAAGATTTGGCCCTAACGGGTTTCGAACCCGCGACCTTGTGGTGTAGCAGTCAGGGTCTCTAACCATTATATCAAACAGGTCGTGATATTTATTTAGTGAGATTCAATACTGCGAGCGCAATGTTACATTTTCTACTTTCATGTAATACCGATTATATTGTGAACCCAATCTAATATTTATACATAATTTATTTGATTTTTGAATATGCCATTTATTTAATTTTTCTCTTGGTAACTGGGTACGTAAGAGTACGCTTCGTAACTTTGTACGGTTTATGGTATAATTAAATAAATAATAAATATATTTCGGACAATTATACTAATCATTTAATACAAGCTTGTACTATGAATCCTAGATACTGGATAAACATGCATAAATATTTTGTTCCATAACGTTCGTATTCATTACACAAAGATTTGCCCTTCGCAAGATTCGAACCCGCAACCGTTAGTTTCGCTGATCACCTAACCTAACCTAACCACTACATCAATTAGTTATGATTGAATTAAAATATTAACCGTTCTCATCAGCGATGTAACTGAGGGAGATGGGGACGCCCTCGGGTGATGTGTAACTGAATGATCCCTGCGCGACTTGCGCCTCGGCATCCTTCACGCCGGGGTTCTTGAGATAGCCCTGCTCCTGCGCAGCTATGCCGTTGCCGGTTTCGTAGCTAGACAGGAAATATAAAGTCGTTATTCTTGAACGCAGATTGGTTTTGTAAATTGCCTCTGTTATCCAGTGAATGTAAATTATGCAGTATTTACAAAACTAATTATAAGATTCATTACTTCTTTTCAAACAGAGGTGGGAGTTTGGACAAACTTCTCCAGCTTTAATATTACTTTCAATGAATGATTTTTATAATATCAACATTATATAAGTCACAAGATACCCACTGCGAAATATAGGGTGATTTTATAGCAACTGAATGAATATTTAGGTTTGATATAACATTTTAAGGCAATATCGCTATGTGACATTATGCCCCTACAACCTTCAAATCTCCTTATGTATAAGCTTGTTTGTACAAAATTTAACCAGCATGGTTTTCTCTAACACACCTTAGCAGTTAGCGATCGTAAATTGTAAGTAAATTACACCTTACTATCGTATTATAACTTTAAAAGCAAATAAGGATCTTGTTAAGACCGATAAAAGGTTCCATAAATCACATCATTCCTATAGCGAATGTGAAGTCATAGCCCGGAGCGTAGCATCCACTGCCGCAAAGTGCAAATGTAATACGCTGTTTCGCGAAAACGCTTTCGTGTACTATAATCATGCATTGTCAATCTGCAAACTCTGTGCTCTTGGGAATCCTTTGTTTTCACATTACCACTGCAAGAATCTTAAGAGTCCGATGAATACAACGTCGTGAATAAAAAGGAATTGGATACTAAAACATACTTTTATCGTGTTGAGGATCCGGTATGCCTTAATAGGTATTTATAAGCCAATTTTCAGCTGAATTCAAAAAGAAAAAAATCATCTATTCGATGTGGAAAATTAGGAAGGATATCTGTGAATCGATTTACATAATTATTATTCGAATAATAAAATTGTTCGAATATAATTTTGGGTATCGCGACGACGTTGTTGGCCGAGCTCTTAACACTCGTTGCGAAAGATCTCTCTGTTGTCGGTATCGTGTCATGCATGACACCGGTTGACATTATAATTACAAATTGTTTGGAGCAGTGTGCTGAGTGAATTATGAAGGCAATTGGGCTTTCCGAACAATACAAACAGATCGTTGTTGTAGTTGTATTGGTTAAACTGCAAGTTCATGAGAGAATTTTAAGTTTAACTGAATATGAACTGAGACTTAAAAAATGTTTGAAATATACATGAGTGAAGCTGCTTTCGCTGATTTCGATTTCGCAAAAGCCGCTTCAAAATTTTAATATTCAAATAACTCCATTGTGGTAAAAGGATCCAAAAGGGTTTTTAATAATATTTCCTTAAATATTTGTATTTGGTCGAAAGGTAAATAAGGCCTGATTTTGTACATAAACCACACCTTAATGGGTGGTAACATGATATCATCTTCAAGATACAAACTGCTAAACATTCACTTTTCCCAAGACAGGGTTTTCACAGATTTCATAACATGGCTATTCAAGGAAGAATTTACTACTTATCGATAGGGGAGACCTATGTTCAGCAGTCTACGTCCTGTGGCTGATACGATGATGATTTTCTATTCAAAAATTCTCAATTCTGAGAAAAACGGAGCAGATCTGCTAATGGCTTATGAAGCCGATCGCACGATGAGGAACAGAACAAAAAAAAAAAAAAAAAAAAAAAAAATTCTCAATTCAAACAGAAATGAGCCATGTGGCAATCTGTAAAATGTAAACAAGGATTTATCCATGAATTAGTAAAGTTGATTTAATTTTAGCAAGTGTATTACAAAGTATCGTATTCTAGCCACTTGAGTCAAAGTATAGGTATTGCATCACAAGGCCTGGCTGAGAACCGTTGAATGGTTTACTCCCACAAATTTAGAGTTTAATCTACCTGACACCGAAGGAATTCCCCTCATGATCGAACCGAGGTGCTCATATTTCACAACACTCGTATTCGAATAATCTTCGGAGAAAAATAGTTACGAAAACGATCATTGATATATTGGCACTAATAAATACTGCATGTCATTATTCAAAGTTTTAACTTAAGGCTGTCATCCAATTCTAAGGAAGAAATATTATGAAGATAATGGATTTATGACTTTATTTGTTCTTAAATACTCTTATATTTAAGCAAAAGTAGTATATCGGGATCAGTGGAAATCTATAGTTACTGCCTACCCCAACGGGATACAGGTGTGAGCTTATGATATATAAGCAATCTTCTGATTTATTTAGTGTTGCAGATGTGCAAACATCTATCAATAATGTCTCGAAAACAAGCTTTATAGGTCGCACAAAAACTAAATCCAATTACAAGCTTGTCATGATGATAATGAGTTATCTGGATTTTCTCCTATAACTACGAATATTTTACGGATTATTCAACATCCTTCACAATCTCATTTCTGTGCAATCTTAATTCTACACACTGACTACTGAACTGGAATGTATATTTCTATGAAGATAATACTTGTGGTATAGAATTCCTTTTGAGATAATTATATTAAATTACTAGCCCTCCGCCGGCAACGCCATCTTTGTGGAATTAGTTTAATATCCCGCGGGATTTATATCCTATACTCCGTGAATTTCCTTGATTTTGGAGATCTCTTCATATCGATTAGTAGTTACTAAAATCCATTTAGCAAAAATAATCGCATACATACGTATAAACTATTTAATTAAAATTTTATTAAGCAGCCTATCAAAGTCAACGACCGGCTGGCGACCTAGAGACACTGCGGCGGCACACACAGTACTTGTGTCGGCCCTCTAACAAAGGCACCAAACAAAACGTTCCGGTCAACTGTTTGAGATCATCCAGGTCACTGTGTACAGGTAAGAAGAGCGTAATATGTAATAGGTATTAGAACAGGATTTAGGTTTCAAAGCCAACGAATCCTTCTTTATAATTAATATACTAGCTGGAATTTTCGTCCGCTTGGATACTTTACTTTATACATACCGAAGAAAATGTACGGAACAGCTGATTTTGTATTCGCGATTTCAGAGTTGCTCCCACAGTAAAAGTTCTTTGTATTCATATTCAGAGGTACAAAAATTTCACCCAGTATACTTTAAATGTGACTTTGACAATATAGGTCATCCTGAACAGTCCGCTGCCGAGAAATAGAACCACTTACAATCATATCGTGTGTATTTTAGGTGTCTTGTCTTTATCATGAAGACCCTATATAAAATATATTTTCCATTTGTTTTGCAATAAATTTATGCAAATAATTTGTGCAGTGTAGAAAAATTTGATAGTTAAATTTCGTAGATTTACCTCCATTGGTATGAACCATCGTGGTTCACTTCCTGTGTCTGCCTAAGTATGGGAATAGCCTGTCCCTGCTGGGGCTGATACTGAAACTGTGGAGCGGCGCATGCCACTGCCACTAAGGCAGAGAGAATTACCAACTGAAATAGAAATATTAATTATGAAATTTCTTACGTTTCTAAAAAATATATAAATGAGTCGCTGTTTTGTATAAAGTAATTAATAATTAAAAATTTGGATTAATGGGTCAAATTTGGAGTTATTATTAATTAGTGCGCAAGAAAAAGGCAAATGCCAGATTCTAAACAAGCATGCAAGCATATCGAGAATGATAATTAACATTTTCTAATTGTTCTCTAAGATAGAGTGCTATAGTAAAACTTTGCTATGTCTGTCAGTTAGTCTGTCTGTCTGTAAGTTACACTATTAGCGCTATCAAGCTGAAATTTCCCACTCCTATGTGTAAATTGGGGATGAATTTATTTTTAATCGCATATTATCGTGCAGGCTCTACATGGTTGGGTACACGAATACACTGTAGGGAATCGGTGAATAGGTAAATTGTCATATAAATCTCTACTTTTGAGAAATTAATTCACGATAGGAGTGTAATATAAGGAAATCGAAAGGAAAATAATCACATCTAAGTAGCTATTCTTGGTTTACGAGTACTAATAGGCCACTAAATTATGGTATCTTGCTGAATTATATAAGATACTCCATTCAAATGATAGAAATCAACTCCAAATATAAGTTTATTTTAAAATGTGTTCCAAAATAGCGTTAACATTTAATAAGGTAACTACTAGGAACAATCGGCCAAGTACTTGTCGAACACGCATCAACTTACTGTCGCATGTACTAAGTTACATTCTTTCGACTATTTTATACTAGCTTTCCGCCCGCGGCTTCGCCTGTGTGGAATAACTTTATCGCAGAAATTTGTTTATCCCGCGGGATAAAAATCTTTACTTTATCGGGATAAAAATCGTATATTTTAATCCAGTATATTTTCTTTCAATATACCAAATTTCATACAAATCCGTTTATCCATTTCACCTTGATAGAGCAACAAACAAACAAACATCCAAACTTTCACTTTTATAATATTAGTTAGACTAGTTAGATTACAGTAGAAGAGAGTAGAGTTAGAAGCGGTAGTAGCTTGGACATACCGATGACACATAAGTGCAATAAACCTTTTTTATTTCCAGTTGATTTAAATTGACATTCAACAAATGATATCATGTATCTTACGTTGAAATAAAGCTTGAAGTTTGAAGTTAGATATAGATTCTTCGAATCTCAAAATTAAGTTTGTTGTTAACAAAATATTGCTAATATTTAAAAAAATCTTATGAAGAATGTTATACAAAATAATTTTCATGTAAGTTACTCAGGGCTACTGTTTTGATTTGTGTTTAGATTGTGAATCACTTTGTTCAAAAGTATATTTACGGTTCATAATCGATCCAACGATTCATCATCGTACCACTACCATTTTACAAAACGTATGTACAGACAGCCATGCCCGAAGAAATTAAAAAGTTTCCGATGTTTCTATTTCACTACAGAACACTAAAAATAATACTTTTGTTTATGAAACTAACCTTGGTTTCAAAATATATATACATTCAATAATAACCGTTAATTTCAAAATGGCCTATTTACATTTTTATGCCCACACATCAAAACTTACTGTATTGGAAGATCCATCTTGGTCTTTCGAAACAGTATGGCAATAAGCTTCACAATGATATAGATGGCTGTTTCATTTAACAATCAACGGAGTTTCGGCAACTGCCCTGATTGGGAGAAAGGTCATAGGTTTGATCGATCGCAGTAATCGTATAAAATACAATATTTATGTTTAAAGTGTGACAAATATAGATAGTGTAAGTTTATGCCTATTTAGATGCCTAGTCAGAGTAGAAACTTTGATCGTCAGTTTGCCCAAAATTTATATAATTTTCGAAGTCAACTAAATAAAATTGGATATATTAAATCCCACATGTTCCAAAATCATTCTAGGCAAACTTGTCCACTACCGCTACTGCACCAGCATATGACAGTCCATTCACACTTGTATCCAATACCTCTTCCAGGGTATGCCAGGGCAAGCGCGTTGGCGATTGCTGCATGTTACTAACCTATTATTTTGTTAATGACTGATTTTTTATTTTATCAAATTTTACATTTACATCAAATTAACAGTATTATTACAAATTCTTATATGGAGAACTAAGACCGAACTTTGCCAATGAAAGATTCTCATTATGTTATGTTATGACGAAAGTTATCGTTACAATTGAATGAGTATAATTAGAATGATCCCTTAATCTTCTTGTACAAAATCTACAGGAAGATATGGGTTTGTTCTATTCTACTCTGCCATTCTATTCACATGGCTTGGGCGAGCTTAGTTGAGGTCTAATGTGGTCTTCTTTAAAGTAATAATTAAGTTTTTTATTGTGTGCTTTTGTATCCTATTCTCCATCTAATTGTCCTACTAAGAATTGGGATCGTATTTCACTATTGTATCAACAATATAAAAAAAAATAGTTTATCTTAAGTTAGGGACTGAATAGAAAAAAAATGAGAAATTTTAATTTGACCTCTTTATATGTTTAGCATTTGATGGACTATTTTTTACAAATTTTTACAATATCACAAACCTACTTAAACATTTGCATAAGTACTTAAATGGCAGCCTCTAGTGAAGTGTTTTGTTATGTAGCGTTACGTGCATATAGAAAAAATATTGCAAAAATCATCTGTTAAAAATATACTTATTTTTTATTTTAAAAAGGTCTTGGATATTTTAATCTATTATGTAATTATTTATAACATTCTTGGTAAAATCATACAGTGATATAGTTTACATACAACCTTATAATTCTGGCAAATATAGTTTAAATACGAACGATACCTATAATTGAAATATATCACTAAAGTGAATAATGCTGTGGGAGGTAAATTCAAAACAATACCTAAAATGGTCATAAGAACTGAAGAGTAAATCATTGTATCATTTTTAGATGCTTTAATTGAATGCAGTGATAGATAATGATACAAAGCACAGCATATCTATGCATCAGCAGGCATTGTTTAGCATTGTTAGTGAGCTACTCACCGAACATTGAAATACCACGAGAATATTACAACGACGGAAGTTCTTTACCTTCTGACAACTCTAGTGTACAATGATGATGCACTTTACCTATTATGTATGACTACAATATTTGCAATTTCTTTTAACGGAGCATGGGTTTATTCAGCGGGTTCAATTAGGTTCATATCTAGTATCCGTTCAAGCGATTTATATTAAGCGATTAATAGCGAACGGAGTATATACCGTGCGTTATAATAAAAATATTGTGCGTTAGAAATTTAAAGACCTTTAAGTCTACCTAGATGTTATCTTTTAATCATAGAAAATATATTGAACAGAACATAAAAGTATAAAAGAAATTAATTATTTCAGATGTCAGTTCGAGCCATATCAACATTGAGTAAATAATTATTGTAATTTCCTTAGCTACCCCTAATAGAAAACACCTACAAAACTATAGGGATTAAAATTAATTTTTTTTTATACAATGCAATGTCATTGTTAGGACGCATATTTCTAATTTATTAGACGTGTTGCTAGTAATGTAAAAAAAGAGACATTTTGAGATCACCTTATAATTCTTTTTTTGTTGCCATTCAATATGTTGATGATCCATCTAGGGGTAAATACCGATTTCAAAATATTCACCTTTATGTGTTTACCAAGAACTATTCAATTTTTTCTCCATTATATAACTTTATAACTTTAATTTAATAAAACTTAGTGCCAGTACTTACTAAAACTAAGTTTTAATTTCATAACTCTGTATGCATGTAGATAGATATATAAATCGTTTATTTATAAGAACAGTCACACAAATAGATAATTGAAAATAAAAATAGATTACAACATAAAAAAAACAACTGGATAAAATAGAGTATGTGTGCACTACAGCCGTACAATTCAATGTATAGACACAATTAATTATTAACACACTAGCTTTCCGCCCGTGGCTTTGCCTGCGTGGAATAAGTTATCGCGGAAATTAGTTTATCCCGCGGGAACTACTCACTTTATATAAATATAACCCATGTTTTAATCCAGGGTATGTTCTACTTATACACCAAATCTCATCCAAATTCATTCATTTATTTTGCCGTGATTGACCAACAAACAAACTAACAAACAAAGAAACAAACAAACAGACATCCAAACTTTCGTATTTTTTAATATTAGTTAGGTTATACAAACTACAACAAAGTAATAGCTTCATAACTTGTGAATAAGCAGACGTGTACAAGTTAATTTCTATAATTAAAGCATTTGTGAAAAAAAAATTACCTGACGCTTTTGAAAATGAAGAAAAATTATTAACTAACGGTAGGTGTCTCCTTTATAACGACCGAATCTCATAAATTGAAAATACATCGTTAATGTTAATCACTGATTGTTTTAATTTAATGTCATTATATTCACTAATCATAATAACTCACCGAATTCATTTTTTAATGTAACAATATAGAAGAGCAGATGTCTGTTGATCTTCATAGGATGTGTGAAGCGGGAATGATTTTTCAGATCGGTTGCGGCGGCTTTTATACGAGGTAGCGTCGGTGCATGTGAAACTGGAGTACAGTACAGGCGCGGGCGCAGAGATCAAAGTCAGCCGCCCGCCCGCGACGGCACTCTGTCGAGTGAATATAGTTCATTATTTCATGTACTATGAAGATCAATAATACAGAAAATGTTAGTTATTCATTTCAATTTATTTCAGCTCCTTCAGAAACGACACACTTACGCCAACGAATAATCTAATCATCAAAACATTTTTTGTACAATTTTTCCGGAATTGAGTTCAGTTCTCGATGCAAATTCTCCTTTATGTTTTCAACTGATAATTTCAGTTTTGAAAAAGAAACAAGTCGGCTGGTGCCATATCTGGTGAATAAGGTGGCTGCTGGATGGCATTTGTTAAGTTTTTGGTCAAAAAATCGTTCACAATGAAACAGCTCTGTATTTAATATAAATAACAGATGCAACTCAAACTCCGCGCCAAAATAGAAAACAGTTATGCCAATTTAACAACAACAAAAAAAAAATTTGGAATCATAAACAAATCATCCATTACCGATACTTGTTGACTGAATGTATTTATTTTTATATCGAAGTACCCTGGACATCAAACAATCCTGAAGTTGAAGGTGGGTACACTCTTATTAAGAACCTATATGTTTCTTATTTCATTTTGGAAGCTGCGCACCCTCAAGGAGAGAGATTGGATATATCTTCTTCTTAGCGAGTCGATGGCAAAAACATCAAACATCGTTGGATACATAATATAGAGTGTAGTTTAAAACAGGAGCCAATGAAAATGAAGCGCTTTAGAGTGGTCGGAGTAATTAATATGGTTGTTTTGTAGGTCAAATCTAGGTAGCAGCCGAATTCTGCTATATATTTTATAAATCGAAGTCATGTTGAGTAATACACGTGTATATAGTATTGTATAAAATTAGTAGTTACCTACGTCATTGTTCATTTCATAAAATTAATCATTAGAACTATTCCTACAATTAATTTTCGATTATATTTTCTTAAATTTTATTAATTTAATACATTTTAAGACTAGGTAATGTGGGGTTGATGCTAGATTTATTTGCTCTTATTTCAGACTAATGAATAAATAATACTAATATAGGAAAACGATGGAAAAGGATTAAGTTTATATATACTTATCTAAATAACCTTCAAAACCTCTTTCCTTGCTCTTTCCTCACAATGAAGAATTAGGCCATTCCATGACATATGTATACCAACTCGTCAATGACTATTAAATCTTCTATAGTACCTTGTTCCGTAAAATAGTGCAATTTACTTTCAGATTTTTTTTTGTTAAGAAAATCAATAGACGACGTTCATGAATATTTGCAACCTCATAGGAGCTGCACATGAGTCACCGGCAATTGAGATTTTCATGCCATCTATTCACCTGTCCCTTGAATTGAAGAACCCCATGTCATATCTGAGCATAAATTCTGGAGGATAGTTTATTCTTTAACTTCCACGTACTCACAAGAAAGGTCCGTGAAAAGCATATAGTGGTTTAACACGAGACATTTAAGTAGTGTGGGTGTAGCTTAGCCCTAATAACCATACTAGGTAAGTAGTACCTGTTTGGTTGTCTTTTACAACATCCACGTGACAACAGCGATTGCTGATTAGTTAACTTTTTTGTGTATTTCTGACACGGTGCTGTACATCGTTTCCAATTTTAATTACTCGAACGTTAAACCCGGAGTCTCATAAGATGCATCCCTAACTTATATTTCATGAATTATGAATTTACGAGTATCATTTGTGCTCAACTACAGTCATAAAATTACCCGAATGCCAATGAGTTCAAGTGACACCTTGCATCATTAATTTACCTATCACAAAATCGGTCATCAACTCATCAGTCATCAATAGGTTACCTTTCTCAGAGTAGAATACCTTCATTACTACATAGTTAACTTTGACTGCCTATAAACAATTCTTCATTTTATCCAAATGTCTCATCGGTGAGAATGACTTTAAAGAAATAAATATTTTAATTGTACAACTCTGTTGTAAACTATATATTTCACGATTGTAGTGAGATTACGTAATGTATCATGTGATCATGTATTCAGATCATCAATGACTGACTTTTACTGATGAGCAATATTTTTCACGGAGAAAATTTGTCCGCAGATCGATTTAGACGCTTTTTAAAATTATTAAAGCATATAATCAGGATCCATCTTAAAATAAACTATCACTCATCTATAAAGACTTACCAATGAAATGACTTTGGCATATTATGTCTGCAAAGTACCATTTCACTAAAATAAATACCAAAAAATGTGCCATGACAAAGGTACTTAGAGTTCTATTGCCATGGTTAATGATACTTTTGCGGTAAATTATATTAATGGTTTAATTTAATAAATTAATCACGAAATCATATATTTAGTGAATATTCAGAATTCACAAGTTTTTTTTTTTATGATTAACTGGATATGCATTTGACCACTTTACGCTCTATTTTTACCCGACTGCCCCAGGAAGGAGGGTAATGTTTCTTGTAATGTAAGGGTATAATGTATGTACCCCTTCTGTAAACGGCTTGATTGATTTTCAAGTGCAAGGGTTCGATTTGTTCTGTTCTGTGTGTTATAGGATACTTTTTGTCGAGAGTGTTATAGGGTACATTTTATCGTGATAAATTCAACATGGCGTCCGAAAAATACAATATGCTGCACAGAACGTGTAATACTCCCATCAACCACACTGACCATTGACTCAATCGTATGTCCATAAACTTCGAATCAGTTATTGTAGTTGTACACAACATTGATAACAATGCTACTTTAGTTATTTAAAGTAATATAATATGCAGGGTCTCAGGAACCGTAACTTGTACCGATAAACAGATTAAGTGAGGTACAGTGGGCCGCAAGATGAGCCTCACACTTCCAGTTATCAGCTAACCGCGTAACGCTTTAATTAAAACGTATTTCCAGCCAGTATAAAGATAGTATTGTGGCATATATTTAAAGCGTCTCGGGTTCAGCGGCTTCTGGATACCAAGCTCACCGAGTGGCTCACTGTAACTGTTTTAATTTTATAACTCACTCTAGACTTTGTGCCTTCTATATCTTTCAACATCATCATCATCAGACTGTAAACATCCCACTGCAGGGATATAGGCCTTCCCTCGTATATAAGGGAGTATGGGATATTGGCCTATATGTTTGGTGCCATAGAAGTTAAAATTGAACTACAAGAAAATTGTTAAGCTTCAAATGCGGTAAAGTACCTACTTTCGTCACTTTTGACAATATTTCGTAAGTAGTTCTTAATAGCCTCAAACATCCCCAGTGTTGGGGCACAGCCTCCTTTCATTAGGGAGTAGGGAGGGGTGAATAGTTAAATAGAAGCATTTTTAAATTTCCTGAAAATTATGTTTCATGTAAATAAGAAAATTGAGGATCCTTATTAAGTCCTTGTAAACTTTCTTCATAAAGCCTACAAATTTAAAAGTTTATCTAATAGCGCTCTTGCAACTTTTTTCTCAGCACATAAAAAACTTTTTACCGATTTAATTTGATTAAGAGTGTCCTTTGCTTTATCCATTGTTAATCATACTTTGCATACAATTAATAAACCGGAACTTATCCTACTTCCTACTAATATTATAAATGCGAAAGATTGGATGTTTGTTTTATTTGTTTGTTGCTCAATCACGGTGAAACGGCTGAACGGATTTGGATGAAATTTGGTACACAGGTAGAATATACTCTGGAATAAGACAGGATAATTTTTATCAGGTTAAAGTGAGTAGTTCCTGCAGGATAAACATATCCGCGATGAAGCTATTACACGCAGGCGCAGCCGCTGGCGGAAAGCTAGTAATTAATAAAACGGAACTTTGCATAGAACAAATAAAATAGTTACATATGCCTAAGAGTTCGGATGTAACAAAATTTGTGTTACAATCTTCTCAATATCATATGCCTACATTTCCAATCTGGACTCCGATTCATGCGCACTCGATATTTCACTGTCGATGGATATTGGCATATCTATCTCTTGTACACTTATATGCGAATGCAAAAATTATAAACCTATTGATATTATTATTATTAATTGTCCCCCAGGGGTGCATATATCCCAACAACACTCATCTACATAGATGAGTCTCAGAATGTCAATGAGACATATTCTCAAACGCGCATTCTTCTATAAGCAATAAGCTATTTATATCCATTATTCCCAGTTTTCTGCATTGCTCTGGAGGTCATTTATAAGCGTTCAGACATTTTCCACTGTATTTCAAAATTAAAGCCTTTTTCATGAAAACGAACAATATCGTTCCTACTGATATTTAATTTTTTGCAAGTATTCGCTTCAATGTTTTGCAATACTTATTTGTGTTCAGGAAATCTCTCATAATAAACTTTTGGTTTGCATCCAAGACATGCAAAGACTGGTGAACTAACCACTTTTCCTGTCCAATAAAATCCCAGAAAAGAGCATTATTATATTATAAATCCTACCCTTACATCCTTTCAGGATTCCGTGGTTACTATATAGTTATTTATTTAGCATTAGCTTATTATTGTTTTTATTTCCTTTTTCTACATGTGGGAACTTGTAATTGTTATTCATAAATAAACGAGCTTTATATATATTAAATAATAATAAAATGGAATGAGATTTATTATTGTTCACATCATTTGATGAGAAAATCATAATACGCGACACTTTTTAATGTGTGTGTCCATTAGTTGTATACAAAAGGCTCCTCTAGCATACGTTTGTACTGTGAATCAGATATTTACTTTTCAGATCTCTCAATCTAAAAATTAGATATAATGCCGTTGATTATGAGCAATTTAATAAATTTAACAATAACCGTACCTTAAAAGGATACTAACAACCGTGAAGCTTGAATTACCAATCATCTCATCCATAAGTTCATGTGCCCGCAGGCAAGCGTTCGCACTAATATAGCTCTCATCACAGCATGAAGTCTATAAAACATACCTCATTAAGGCGCTATGTGAATTCGCTTATTAATTTGTTAAGGCCAAACCCTTGTTCCCATACCAACCGGATTTAAAGTGCACTAGACAATTCGCCGCTATACTCTTTTCAGAAATTAATAACAATGCAGATTATTTTGATAATATTGTTTGACTATTTTAAACTGTTATCGCTTAACAGTTACCTACTAGTACCTAATGTTCAACATCTGCCTTGACTTTAATAAAAGACATGAAAATAATCAAATTTTACAGTATTAACATAATTTATCTACCTCGTAATTGATATTACCAACAAAGATGTTCCGCATTGTTACAGAATCCTTGAACTCGGATTAGTTTGATTCATTATTATTAGACATTCGTATTTATTTTTGACATTTGTGTTAGCAAGATAACCTTTTTATTGTTTTGGATTCCCTTGGCTCTCGTCATTTGTTATTGACCGATGAAAAGGAATGACTAATGAAATTCATTTTAAGAACTAAGTATTACTGTCACCTTGAACTTAAAAGCCGAAATTAATTCTCACTTTGAAAATAAGGTTGAATTGTTATCTAATACCATTGTGATTCTGTATTTATGTTCTTTTTACCCGGGTGCCCCAGAAAGAGGATAATGTTTTTATGACATAAATTTTAAAACAAATAATGTAAAACCATGCTTACATTTCACGGCGAAGGGGATGAACGGATTTGGAAGAAATTTGGTATATAGGCAGACCATGCCCTGGATTAAAACATAGGATATTTTTTATCCCGATAAAGTGAATAGTTCCGCGAGATAAACAATTTTCCGCGATAAAGTTATTCAACCTAGGCGAAGACGCGGGCGAAAAGCTATTCAAAAATAAAGGAATGTTTCATTTGAGAGAAATTTGCTATCTCTATTATTTAGAGTACTTTCCCTCCAGGTGGTATTTAAAAATTCCTGACCGTCATTATATTTATTATTTCTTACCTTAAACAAAACTGTGAATAATAATGCTAGCGATGAATCCGCAACCTGGAGCTCTGGGATAAATTGCCGAAAGCTGTAAGTTCCCCAAGTTTTAGGAGTAATATTTGCTAGTAAAAATACATGAACACATACATACTGTAGCAGGTTAAAGTATAACTGTCCGAAAGAGAATATTTGGTAGAATTTTAAGAGATTTTTTTCGTAGTAAAAAGCTTTACACGCGTTCAATATCACAGCATACAATTTCAGTTAGTTGACTTTGGGCGCCATTTCTCAGTCAAGAGTTACCACTCTTAATAATGAAAATTAGGGCTAATATGTTTATATAACCCCCGACGCAAAAAGAGGGGTATTAAGTTTGACCGCTATGTGTGTGTGTCTATCTGTGGCACCGTAGCTTTTAAACGAGTGATCCGATTTGGATGCGGTTTTTTCAATTAAGACGGTTTTCTAGTGGTCGTTCTAAGCCATAAAACCGGTTCAGCCGTCTTATTATAATCGCTTTTTTTCTCAAAGGCTTTTCTATATTTTCAATTAACCTTTAGATGGACGCGGCCACCGATCGGTGCCAAAAAAATTTTTATCCCGACAACACTCGCGGACACCGATCGGTGCCTACGGACACCCGACTTTCAACTCTCAATTGTAATGATTATAGAGTTCCAATTCCTTTGGACTGTGTTTGAACTTGTTTTCTATTAAATTCCGCATCCAATAATGTGCGCCATGTTATGTTAGCTATGATATTTAGTCTGTATTTGCGAAAATATTTTTTTTCTCTTTGGGTGGGAGTATAGGAATAGAATTCCAACTACTGTTTTTTATAGAACGGGCTTAGAAACCTGCCATAGAGCTTCCAATTCTCATAACAATTTATTGAATTACCCGTTTCTTAAGAAAAACATGAAATAAATCTGTACTTTCCGTAAAAATACCAATTATATCGTGAATATAGGGATACCTACATATTACAACTTTTTCTGATTTTTAGTATTGTAGCTGTAGTAGTGTTCATTCATTATATCCATAGATAATATATTCCCCTAGCTATTGCTTTTCACAGATTACAAATACACCCAGTAGAAGAGTATCTATAAACGTTTTTAACACAGCAGGTATTTTCGCAAATATGACAGGCGCGCCGAAATACTTGACCCTTAGAATTTTTGCGTGGGAACGCGCGACAGAGAGGTTAATAGATATTCTGTTACAGATGTTACTGTCATAGTCCTGCACAAGGTGATCAAAGACCATAAAGTATTACGACCAGCACACGTCGAAAAACTTAATAGTTAATAGTGTTTCCTGTCTAGCTTTTATGCAAAATGTTCTCAATTTGGGCATGGTATAGTCAACGGCACGTCAAGCTTAACACTATCAGATTACCTCTACACATTTCCAACTCTTGTAATCTCATAAACACCAATCTTATATTTAAAGTTTTAATCACACTTTAGCTTACCCATACTTTTATTTTATTCATTTATTAATTTAACACATAATTGCCTATAAGTATACACATTAAGCAAAAAAAGCCAGGACAATATTAAAAATATACAAAAGGCGGTCTTATCTCTATTACAAATCTTAACTAGCCTTTATCAAGAACTCCGAAGAAAAGCAGAATTTTTGTGTCTTTACATTTTTAACATCACTAGTTATTTTATTCGATTATTTAATATGATTTATTTCAGTCATAATACCATATCAGGTAAGTAAATTACAAGGACAAATGAAAACTATAGCAATATTTTTATAGATTACTTTAAGATACAACTAATTGATATTATTAAAAAAAAATTGTTAATTACAGGCCTGCAAAAAGTATTGCCTTATAATATTATTTTTCATATTAATGTGTAGCCTAAAACATGTGTGTTGCTGAATTCAGTCCCACTGAAAAGGCTAAACGGCGGCATAGGTATTGGGGCGGAACGACGGCAAATGATGACGCAGCCCGCGGTGTTTTTGGATCGATAACGTAAGGTGCATATTTGACGACCTGTTTGGTGTAGTGGGTAGAAACTCTGCTGCTATACCCAAAGGTCGCGGGTTCGAATCCCGCTAGGGGAATATGTTTGTATGATGAATACAGCCATTCCCGTGTTCCCGAGTTATGGATGGTTTTCATTTATATATGTATTTATTTATAAAAAAAAATGTATTTGTGTAGTTTATCAACCATCTGGTATCTATAATACAAGCCTAGTTGCTTAGTGTGGAACTAGATGGGGCTGTGTGTATGTGCAAAGATATTAATTTATTTAACATATTATTTTATTTATTTATATTTAAGATGGTGCTAAAATGTGGTACGCTTAATTTTTGAAAAAAAAAATTAAACTACCCATGCCTATACCTTCTATTTCACTTACCTAATATGTCCTATTTTTTTCCTTGCGGTAAAAAAACTCATCGGGTAATTGGTACCTTATCAATCTGAGGACTAAGACCTAATGCCTGTTCTTAATTTTTTCTTTAATTTCACCAAGGCTCTTTTTTATCCTACCGGCATATTATAATACCTTCTTATTATAATACCGGCACAACAATGTGGGCATTGATGTTGGGCGGCAAAAATAGATGAGGGTAATACCTACCTGGCTACCTATGACCTTTTGGTAATGGGAAAGTAGCCTACTACCTGGTAAAATAATATTTAGAAGTACACAGTTCTAGCAATAATAATTTAATAATTGTCTAGTTTAGAAAATTCTACTAAAATTCTTAGCTCAGTCATCAATGCAATCAAATTCATTTCAAGTAACTTATATATCTATGACTACAGTATATTATGACTGATTTTAAAATACATAGTGTTTTAAAAATGTGTTGCATTCAAAAGTTTGTTATTTTTGTAAAGCTAGTTCAAATGATTTTCTTCTTAAAATCGACCTCGGGGTTTGAACGGGGAAGCTTGGTACTGGGGCTGGATGTTTGAAGATGCACCAGCTTCGTTAGATGGCGGGAGGGTCTTCAGATAGTCCAATGCTTTCTGGATTGCTGGTGGGATAGGGGGCGGTGTCGGTAGATGATCACCCTGGAAAAGAAATAGTTAACAAACACTGTAATTTGCAAGGATTGCTAGGTATGGTAAATAATTTTATTATTTACATAATTCCTATAAAAGCGTCGGTGGTTAAGCGGTTAAGATCTGGTCTCTCAATTTGGGAGATCCGGGTTCCATTCCCAGGCAGGCCTTGTACCAATGAGTTCTTTTTAATTTAATTACTTATGTGCTATTATCCGACTGCTCTTGAAGGGTGAAGGAAAACATCGTGAAGAAACCTGCATGCCTAAGAAATAAAAATTCAAAGGCATGTGAAGTCCCCAATCCGCAATGAGCCCGCGTGGTGGACTATGGTCCATACTCTCTCACTATACGAGGGAAGGATATCCTTGAAGTGGGATGTTTACGGGCTGAGGATGAATGCCTATAAACTTCCTAGCGCAAGATTGCAGGTCGTCCCACAATATATAGGATATCGATTGCTTAATTATTTTCTACAACTGACAACATTTGAAATAAGTAAAGGTACAAAACTAAAATATCATTGCTAGTATTAATAGTATTTTTTAGGAATATTTTTGGATAAACATGATCTTTAGATTATTGTCAACTAGCTTTCCGCCCGAGGCATCGCCCGCGTGACATAACATTGTCGCGAAAATTTGTTTATTCCGCGGGAACTACTCAATTTATCGGGATAAAAAATATACTGTTTTAATCGGGGGTATGTTCTACCTAATATACCAAATTTTAACAAAATTCGTTCATCCGTTTCGCCGTGATTGAGCAAGAAAGAAATAAACTTCATGCAAACTTATGCATTTATAACTAATATTAGTTAGATGTAGAATAAAATCTCACACAACATGTATTTCTACATAATAATACTCGTATGCGCCAACCGACTCCAAAGGGTCTGAAAGATTTTTCTCGTACATTGAATATATGGTACTCGTATAATATAAATAAATATCATCAGCAGTGGACGTCCTGCGGCTGATATGATGATGATGATGATATTGGAAAAAGTATTGCGCAGTATCATTGAGTTTTATTCGATGGGAAATACACTTACAATAAAGAATGACTAGATTTCATAAATTGCCAGATGCTGTCCGCAGTTTATACCTACATGTATTATTTGATCACAAATAGAACTATTTATGTTATATTTAGATTATTATTCTATAAGATAAAATATTGTTAATGCATATCGAAGAATTATAACATACTCGTATCACTAAAGTGAAATAGCCTTTGATATCAATGTCGAGACAAATAAGCTTCCCATTTCCTAAGACTGGGTCACGGGTCGGCGTTTGATATTTTGCTACGACATTTGCACACATGTTGGCTAACTTGGAGTTGAACCGCGCCTGTGCCGGCGCAGGCGCATAGCCTGCGTCCTCAGCTTTACGCAATGATGATTCAGGCTCCAAATGCGATGCTTTCCGAGAATTTGCGATAGGCAGCGCACTCCCACGTACTTTAATTTTTAAGAGGTCTCGTTGTTAAATTCACTGCTATTATAAGGAAAATAGCATTGTATTTGTCTTTTGCCTAAGTAATGTCGAATTTATATTTTATAGGTTTGAATATTACTTTTTTTTTAAACCTGGCCAATCTGGTTATAGGACTTATCTACATTTTTTTAGTTGCAAACCATTAACGGCTTCTCATATTCTTAGGTGACTTATTTTTATAGAGTGGGTATCTGTATTCTTTCCTATGCCCCAGTAATGGAGCAATATTATCCTATCAATCACATACATGGCATATAAAAAATGTCTTTTACGAAGGTGTTACAACTTTGATAATATTATTTAGTGGGTCAATGCTGATTTCGTAGGTATTGTCTAGATAGAATGATATGGCCGAGGTTAGGACAAAGAACTGGCTTTATGATACGACTGACAATTTATTTTACATAAGAAACTCATAAAATACGAAGTTTATTTGGACACGCTCATGAAACTGATATCATATAAAGTATATCTATATCTGAATGACTTTATCGTTATTACTTAATCAGAGTTTAGTCGCAGTAGAAAGACCTTCATAATAATATTAACGTCCAATATTCTCCAAAATCGCTGCACAGTATTTTGAAATATGTAACAGCACATTATTGATGGCATAACTATTATTTATATATAGATAACAATAGTTAATACAATCATTATCCACAACGTTACATGTCTTCACTGTTGGGTCACAGCCTCCTCTCACTGGGAGAAAGTATTGCCCATAATCCACCATGCGGGACCAGTGCAGATTGGTGGATTTGTGTCAGAGTAGTTGGCCACCAGTCAGTGTTTTTAAGCTGCCCCTGAGGCCACCGACTTGGCTTAATGACTACCTTCAATTGAAAACAACCGGGATCAACTATTTAACGTGGCCCCCGAAGCAGGGAAGCACTCGTATTAAAATGGGCATTTCCCGTGCCAGACATTGTTTTCACTAATCAAAAACGAATAGCGAATGTGACTGAGCTACGCGTGCTAACTACAATTGTCAGTCAAAAAAATAAAAGTTTGCTGAACTAATGCATAAATTCGATAAGCTGTATAAAGCTTATCGAATTTATCATCCATCGATCAGGATCATTCTTGTCATTTTCATTTTTAACAAAAAGTATAGAAATCTATTATTAAAAACTTTTTATTAAAAAAGAAAAATATAACAATAGTCCTGTGGGTTTCTTGCGCCGCTTCTTTTACCACATATGATTTCCCTTTCCCAAGCGGTAGTAGCTTGAACATACTGAATGATAAATGCAATAAGGCCTTTAATTATTTCCAGTAGATTTAAACTAAAATTCAACAAATGATATTTACGTTGAAATAAATGCTTGAAATTTGATGTTTTCTAGTAGATTTTGTGAATTTTTAAATGTCAGCGTTGTTATAGTTATTATTGATGCGGATGACAGCTTTACTTTTTTCCATCATATTTTATTCAAACATACTCGCTCGTACTTCTTTCACGCATTGCAATTCATACAAATATGTATTTTTTATGCGCAACGGGTTAGCACTTGACTTAAATCACACCTGATCAGATTAAACAGTAGATAGTGCCACTCATGTAACTTGAAATCAGATACACCAGCAAAATTTTTAGGTTGGAAGCACTTCCACCTTTGGTAACATGTTCACTTGATATTGTAAGACTGTTTATGTTTGCTTATGATAATGTCGTTCTAAACGCAAGCTATTATGAAGAGAGATATTGTGGTAACGAGGCGGGAATTTCTGATATTTTAGAAACACGATACACTAATCCTGTCAACCTTGTTGTTTGTTTGTTATAATATATTTCGAACAAATACTCCAATTATCTAGTCCCAAAGTAGGAAAGGTAGTACTGTGGATAATTGATAAACATACATAAATGTTTATGTAAACATCCATTACTCTGGAATAAATTTTCTTTCTTATCACACAAACATTTACTCCTGGCGGCATGAAAACCCGCAACCGTTAGTTTCCACGGCAGTGTTACTATCCACTAGATCAATATACGGAACGACATTATATATATATATATATATCAATAGGCCGTGAAGCAATAACATTATATATTTAAACTAAATGCTTACACGCATCCTGTACTGTTAGGTTAAGTCGTTTAATAAATACAATGGATCAAAATACTCCTCGCAGAGGACAATAAAATTACAATAACTGAGAATAACAAAACATCTTTATCAAATAATAAAATAAGCATCTTACTTTATTGAACAAAACAAAATTCCAACGATGCTCTCGTTCAATAATCCTAAAGTCTTGTTTTTATTTGATATTCTTGCAGATATTTCCATTATAGTAAATGACTCCTCGCAAAAAGGTGTCAAGGATAGCTTAAGGTAGGGCCTAATAAATTGCAATTTAGCAGGTGTTAAAAGGTATTTTATTTTATATGTTATTGTGATTACACAATCATGGTACGGCAAGTCGGTTCCTTTTATGGTAATTTATTGCAACAGTCAACAGTGTCAAGTGTGACATTATGAATGATGTGAAATGTCCAAACGAACGGATTATCTGATGTTAAATACGGGACAATTCATTTATGAGTTTCGAATTTTTTTGTTATACCCAAAAATACCCAATTTTATAGAATCAATTTACGACAAAAAACTATGGGTTTTTCTCAATAAAAACCGTTATTATTATTGTGTCGTTACTATAACGTTAATTCGGTAGATATATGTGCAGTTTAGTACTACAAACAATAGTAAAATAGTCTTCTTAATTCATTATGCTACAGATTTGAGCGTGTGAAGATATTTTCAACCGACGCGGAAGTTTGAAGCCTGTGTCTGTCTACTTGTGTGTTTATCTGTGGCAACATACTCCTATACGGTTGAACCTATCTAAAAATGGTTTCTGTTTCCGTAAGCTGGTGTTTGGGAGATGGCTCGTAGCCATGTTAGATGGAAATCAGTTAAGCCGTTTCAAAAATATTCAACTTTTAACTTAGTAGGCTATTTGTTGAGACTATTTTGCGAAAATATATTTTTTTATTTGGACGATGCCATAGTCTCTCGGGGGTTTTCTAAATATTCAATTTATAGTTTTTATAGGATTCTTTGGCTGGTTTCGGCTTTCATAATTTTTCATCTCATTACTAAAAAAATGATCAATTTTTCGACACTTCGACACATTTCTCACGTAACTCACATTCCAACTGTAGAGTATACAAACCTGCGGTTGGAAGCCGTTTTCATCAGCGATGTAGGAGAGAGCTATCAAAGTGCCGTCGGGCGCCTTGTAGCTATACTTTCCCTCTGCCACCTGTACTTCTTCGCCTTCTCCCTTGCCGAAGTTCTTAACGTAGCCAGACTCCTCGGCATTGATCTCATTTCCTGTTTCATAACTGTAATTAAATTAAAGTGTTGTTTGAAAACAGTTTGTGTTCTTATAGAACATGTATTATTATTTACAGTACATTATGTGCATGACTAAAGAGGGTTTATCCCACACGATATTCCATACAAACTTTCAAGACGTAATTTTTCGAAATGAATAAACCGATACTAATGAAACTTTATAAGCTTAAAGCACGTACATAAATCTAAAAAGTTAGTTGAGAATATTTTCGAAAAAGAGTAGATAGATAAAAGCTTTATTGGCGTAACAGTACAGTACTAACGCGTTGTGCATAAAAACAAGTAGAACGACTAAATTAATGCGATTTTAAATATTCCATAGTAAGAGAGTAAAAATTCCATAGTATTTTTTTTTTTAAATTCGATATTTTGAAAATGTTTCCGGCTAACGTTTTAGATCATCCATCCCTGCTTATACGTACGTATGAAGTTTCATTAGAGTCGGTCTATTCATTTCGAAAAATTTGGAATTGAAAGTTTGTATGGAATGCCGTATACTTTCACATTATTCGATTATAAAGGTAATTACGCTCAATTATAAAGGGTACCGCGGAAATCAAATTCATATATTTATATGCATCCAAGTACTTAATGTAATGATAATTCACTGATAGCTAAATCCAAATTTAAAAAAATTGTCAGATGTGACACACAATTGGCTCCGAAAATTTAAAACATTGGTTGGTTCTCTCAACTATCCACCTATAACTAGGAAATGACATTATAACTGCCTTAAATTATTATTAGGAGCCCATACTGTAACACTGCTGGGCAAAGGCCTCCCTCCTCAATATATCAATGATATCTGTAGAAAATAAACTGCTCATCTACAATTCGGTTCCGAAATTCTTGTCAATTTTAAGATATAGTCAGGAGTCATACTCTCCGTATTCCATTTTGCGGATTATTGTTAATGTGAGTGCATTAACATGTCACTAAAAACCACGTTAGATACTATTAATAATCAATTTTAATAAAACTGTGTAACGGTGTACTTTTATATAACATTTACATTTGTCAATTAAGTTAAAACTTAGTTACAATAACTACAGTAAATACAAGAAGAAAATACATTTACATAATGCGATTAATATCCATAACGTAATGTATTTTCAAGGCAAGAACCATCATCATCATCAGCCCGTAAATATCCCACTGCAGGGATAGGCCTTCCTTCGTATAATGAGGGAGTATGGGTCATAGTCCACCACGCTTGCCCATTGCGACTTCACATACCTTAGAATTTTTATTTCTCAGGCATGCAGGTTTCCTCACGATATTTTCCTTCACGTTTAAGAGCAGTCAGATATAAATAATTAAATTAAATTTAAAAACTAATTCGTACATTGCATGCCTGGGAAACGAACCCGGACCTTCCAAATTAGAAGACCGCGTCTTAACCGCTGAGCCACCGACGCTACGAGGCAAGTAATCGAAATGATGTAAATAAAAACATATCACAATAACTATATAAAAAAATAAAAAAACATCGGAAATGTAAAATCAAAATACTGTGTTAATTAATAACATAGCGAATACTAGTATAACGTCATTATGATTTTTAAACACATATATGCTCATGTACTCTTTTGAAAAAAAAGATACCGAGGCGAGAGGAGGCTGTGCCCCAACTGTGGGGATGTGTAAGGCTGTTGATGACACCCATTAGATATTGGCACTGGGCAGAGGATATTAGCGGGTTTTGGTTTGGTTTACACGCGAATCATATCACATCGAGTCCAATGTCCATATTGAATCCAGTTGGATATATTCAAAGTTAGATGGTTCGACCTCCAATTATGAGAAATAATCGAAAGAAGAATATTTATGTTGATGTTAAGTAGTAAAAAGCACTTACAGCCACTTATAGGAGCCATCTACGTTAGGTCCGTCTGTTTCAAAGCGAATAATGGGAATTGGTTCTTCAGCTTTCTGCGCATGAGTTACTAAAGTAACTGCGACCAGTATTACGAAAAATGATGAGATCTGAAATAAAGTTAACATGCAAATAGTTAAACATGAATTATTTCAATGCGCCTTAAATTAAAATAATTGTCAAACCTGTAAGTTTATGTCTTGTTTATTATTTGGTATGTTTTATAAAGGCGTTATATGTCAATAGGTAATACATAATATTATATATTTATAAATAAGCTGACCAGAAGAATTGTGAGTTTTTGTTCTTTACTCCTAAAATAATAATTATAATAAATATCCTTGGATAGACGCGTACACACAGTGTCATCCAGTTCCACACTAAACAACTAGGATTTCACTTTAATATGTCGTTAATTTGTTAAGTACTCCATTATGAATCTTGACTTTCTATTAGATGATAACATTTTAGGTTGGATATATTCAAAATTATTTAATATCGGAACCTCACCGAGGTAACCGAAGACTGATTCAATTCAATTCAATTCAATTCAAATTAATTCTTTATTGCATGCCATAATGTGTGTACAGGTGGTGGTGATTTCCCGATATTGACCTTTCCATTGATACATACACAAAACATAGGAACCCACTTATTTCATTGCTCTTATTATTGTAATTTTATGGTTCTCTAGTAAATTATAGAAACTTGCCTTTATAAAAGGAAATACTCAAATGCCGGAAGAGAGTTCAAAGAGCTTTCTTCACGAACAATACCTTTAGCGAATCGTGTGGTGCAACCACAGATGTAATTTACATGCAACGCAACTCAACCCTTGTCATGACAATGCATAATATACGCAACTACGTGGCTTGGTGACATATTAATTCAAGAGAAAATAATTGAATGGTAAGGTAGATATCACAGAATCTACTTGCATAGCATAACTTTAGGCAGTATTCTTGAGTTCAAAATGTTTTTAAATGTTTTTCCTAAATCAACCTGATATTTATTATACAGTTTATTAATTGTGTATTATCGACTCACGGGGGCCATTATTAAAGCACTCGAACATTTTTTTATTAAATAGACTTCTTTAAACGGTTTATTTATCCGTTATTTTTCAGTTTGTCGGCATCTTAATTTCTAAAATTAATCTAAATTTCTATAAAACACGATTACCACTGATTCACTGACTCATTGACATGCTTCATTTCGATAGGGGGGGTAGTTACGCAAGAAAATTCCAAATATTGATATTCAGGGTTCAATAATAACAACAAATCCACCTGCCTACTGGTGCTTTGATGAATTAAAGGATACAAAAAACAAGGACCAAAGCAAAAAATCATTGTGTCTTAAACATACATGTTCCTTCTTCTTTGGTTACTTACACATACCTACTAGTAAACAGAATTGCTATTGGCTGTAGTGATATAGTACTTCTTTGTTATAAAATTTATTGTTTTTTTTTTTTTTTTTTTTTTTTATGCATAACGGGTTGGTACATAATAATAATTTTTGCATAATTGTTATAGCCTGTGAGCGTGGATGTCTCAATAACTTAAGATGCTTCCGAACCCAAGACCACGATATCGTTGGGCATTCACAGGTAGAAAACCTCGGACACGTACTCCCACTTACTTAATACATTCTCATTCTGTCTAACTCACATACACAAGCATACATGTGTGCACCCCCCCCCACACACACATAGAATTATACATGATATAATTATTGTATTTATCCTATAATTACTACTGTATGTGAGTACTACCCTGCTCATTATGACCATTTCGGAGGTGCGGAGGTGAAGACCTGGGGACCTGACATACAGGGCATCACAGGGCATTACAGGGCAGGGACAGGATCTAGCTAGATCCGGTACTAGTCTCTCTCAAAGAATTTTGGTTTGATTTTTTATTTTTGTTATAACAATGCTAAGACTTATAATGTACAAATTATATTATTGATATGCAAGATTATATTTTTATTATTATAGAGTACAAAAATTAAATAGGTATGCTAACTTTACGTAATGTATCGTAATTTTAATTTAACTTATTGTCTCAATTAACTTAGAGACTATATGTCGATGAATCAGTCATTTAGTCAGTACATCCTGTAAATGCCATAGACTTGCGAAAGAAATCCGGTGCTAAGGTTACCTATGACATTTTAAAGCTTCCAATTATTACCCTAATACCCCTTTTCATGCACTATGCAAAAATACTCATCGAAATGGATTAATATGAGAAAGAAAGAAAGGAAGAAAAATGCTTTATTGTACACAGCTTAAAAGTTGAGAGTTATTAAAGAGCATAAGAGGCATGGATGATTCGACATAACAGGAAAAAATTTAAAGAGGATGATGCACATGTAAGTTTAAAATGAATGGCGATACGAGTTAAGAAAGGATTCCGTGATCCGACAAAGATCTTACTTAAGCAAACAAAACTATTGCTGTCACGTGCTGGCTTCTGCCCTCTGTAATAAATATATTGTGCATTAAATGCACATGATAAGTTGCATTTAACGTGACTTATACAATACCAAGAATAAGTGGATGACGTCTTTGCATTATAATGGTTTCCGGTTAGGTCCATACTGTATTGTGAAAATTGAGTTGACTGAATTCATCTGGTCACTACGTCGCCTAAATAAATATTACATCGAGTGATTAATGAACATAACTGATGCCTTGTCATTATTGAACGAACTGACTGAAATTTCTCTGAAATAAAACACTATCATTTCTCTACAAGACTAACACTATTCAAGAGGTTAATATAGCTTTTTTGTTATTATTTGCAGCAATGAAAGCGAAACTTATTTTGTGTTCGATTTACAATTTTATAAACAATCCCCTTTGATATTTTCAGTGACAATCAACGGCACTTTTACGGATTACCTGAATAAACTTCTTTACTTTATACGTCCAAATATTTCATTTTGACTTCGAATTCGTAAATTGTGAAGATAAAAATTAATCGATATTAAATTGTTAGTAAGTAGCTACTACGTGGCAGATATTATTTTGTCTCACCATGATTGTATTAAGTAGGGCACAGGACAATATCACAAAGGGTCTGGATGCAATCACAGGCGGAATAGGTGTGTGCTCGGTGACACTGCCGGAGCTTTATATACCGGCATCTTTACCTATGAACTTCGTACGACCCGCCGTTGTAGTATGTGCATCCCGATTCATCACAAACGCATAAGAACCACATTGCCTATAGCGTTGGGGCGGTAACACTAATAACATGCATGCCACGTTGATATAAAGTGACATTTACGATATTCCAGGCCAATACGTATTCTCTCTTACATGCATCAATAAATATATACCTACACTATAAGAAATCCTAGTGAAACATTTGGGAAAGCATTAGTTTCTGAGATACATTTTCGTAATCAGTTAAACCTACAAATTTTATATAGGTTCTCATATTTTTATCTAAAAAGTGTTCGTCGTTAATATTAGTTATTGATAGCAATTACTTAGTATTGAAGAGTTCAAGATATATTATAGTGTTTTAATGAATTCAATTTCCTGTTCCAAGTAAGGTACAAAATTGGAACCTGGTATCAAAACTTGACAGTAAAAATTCGCTTATTTCGCTCGCAAGCAAATCAATTTAGAAAAATTTCTATATAATATCATTTTATTTATAGATAAATCTGAATAGTTAGTAATTAAAACTTAGTATTTGCCAGAATACAGTCTACAGGATTTTAATCCTGTAGACTGTATGTAAAAATTAGTATTTCCCAGAATTTCTACAGGATCTTAATCCTGTAGACTTGTATTTTGGAAAATACTAATTTTTAATTATTATCTATTCAGATTTATCTATAAATAAAATGGAATTATATAGATTTTTTCTAAATTGATTTGCTTGCGAGCGAAATAAGCGAATTTTTACTGTCAAGTTTTGATACCAGGTTCCAAGGAACGAATTCTCAAAATTCCATCGGCACCTAACCTATTGAGGTTAGGTGCCGATTAAAACTATATAGTCGTTCACAGCCCAGGAAAAAGTTGTATAACTTTTAATTTTCAAACGGGTAACCTTTGAAAATCTAATTTTAAAAACGCCGGGGATAATTTTCTTTAAAATAGATCAAGAATTAAGTTAAACTATTATGGAGTTTTGAGAATTCGTTCCCTGGAACCTGGTATCAAAACTTGACAGTAAAAATTCGCTTATTTCGCTAGCAAGCAAATCAATTTAGAAAAAATCTATATAATCCCATTTTATTTATAGATAAATCTGATATTTACATTGGTAAATAATATATAGTTTACAAAACAGAGGTCGCGGTTCAACAATGTTTAGAACTCCATTTGGCTGGTCGTGAGACATTTATAAAATTCCGCCTGTCTAGCTACCACCATCTTAACTAAGTCTGCCGCCAAGTAGCAATATTATTATAATTGTTAGCTTCTAGCTGTTTCAGATAAGAAGCCAGTCCCACAACTAATTTGGAATTTCCGGAAGACCGTGCTTATCTTCACTTAAACTCGAGTATAATTGAGATTGATCCCTAAACTGTTGTTCACGGCGGAAATGAAAGAAAGAAAGAAAGTTATTTATTTTGATAACATTAATGGAAAAAGTTAGTACAAATGGTCGTACCTAAACATAGGAGCAAAGGTTAGCACTCAACATAAGCCACAGTAACGGTCGCTCCTGCAGTGCTGATCTTCCGTGGCACCTGCATTGTGCGAAACTGCAACTAAGCAATACCGCAAATGTAGATATAAAAAAATAATAAAAGAGAAATATATTTTACTTAAATATAATTTATATAAAATAATATAAAAAATATTGCGGCTGCAGATTCAAATTGCGCTAAAGGTAAATGTTATGTGATATATACGAACATTTATTTCCAAGTCATAGATGTTTAATAAATATCTTTGGACATATATACAGGCCATCTAGTTCTACACTAAGCAGCTTGGTTTTTATTGTGGATATAGATGGTCGATGTGCTGTACAAATATATATTTTTTTGTAATTAAATACATACGTAAATGAAAATATCTATAATAATAATAATAATATACCCGTTACGAGTTACCAGTAGTGTAATTACACATTTCCGTATTCATTATACAAATATAGTATGCCCCTTGCGAGAGTCGAACCCGCAACCTTTAAATATAGCAGTCAGGGTTAATATTTGTTTATCCGTTGTCATTAGATCATACTCCTATCCGTAGTACAGGCTTTGCCAAGCCTGAGACTAGATAAATTAGTGTAAGATACTAAATAATTGGTGTAAATGTTCGAAATATATTATATTGCTGTAGCGTAGCTGTATAATGTTGTAATAAGTAATGAATAAGTCAATATGTAAACGGTTACATTCTTTATTACACAAGTGTCGCAATTTGATAATTGTGCCTAGGATGATTCCTATACAAATTGTTATTATTCATTATAGTACTGTACGCTTGCATACATAAATTTACAATCATCAGCTAATGGAAAGCAAATTATAATGCGTACTTCGGATGTAGATTCAATACGAACGAAATTATTTTACTTAATTTGCTGCCATTAACGTAAATGTCGCTATCAATTATTATTATTATTATATTATATTTTACAGATTATACTTCGTCGTAGAACAATCATATTCTATTAAAGGATTGTTTTTAATAGAATATTTTAGTTCTTAGTAAAGTATCAATCTTGGAAATCACTGAATCGATTTAAATCAATTTGATATGGCTTATAAAAATAAATAAATATTTCGGACGCTTACACAATTACCTAGACCCAAACTCAGCAAAGCTGAAATATAAACCTTCATGACTCGGGAATAAATGTTCGTAAACATACGGTGCTTTGGTAATATTACTGTAATACTGTATGTGTAAGACTGAATAAATAATAAATAAATCACAAAAATTTTGCCTTAGCGGGAATCGAACCCGCAACCGTTCTTTTCGAAAGCAGGGTCACTATTCACAACTCCAATTGGTCAACAACTATGTAGGTATATATATATTGAATAGTAAACGATAATCAATTCGAATCACGTGACCAGAGTTTATGAATCGGATGAACGCCTTTTACTACATTTACAAGCTTTTATTAAAATTCTCATATCATGAATTTTTTTTAAAAACACCTTTAGCTATATTTTTAGGTAGATCTTTGGGGGCTGCCTTTGTCCAGCAGTGGATGTCTTTCGGCTGATATGATGATGATGATATTCTTAGCTTGGCTAGATTCTTCGAACATGTAACGGTAAGTATTTATTCAAAATAAAGAGCTTCATCAAACCAAAACATTTGAAAGCTTCCGGAAAACCGCTTTTCTCTCACTTCGGTTGATGGTAGGGCATTTTAAATATCCGCTTGGCTAGCTACCACCATCTTATCTAAATCTGCCGCTAAATAGGGTACATATTTGAATGTCGATAATTAAAATACCTACTATTAAAAATCGATGTTCAAAATATCGAAAATTAAAATATCGAACGGTCATATCATCGAACAATTAAATTGACGAAAGTTTATATTGTCGAATGGTTAGATAATCTACGTCCAATGTGTCGAAAATTAAATTATCTACAAAAGTAAGATTAAAAGTTTAATGATTGACACAACATCCACAATTCACCTTGTCAAATATACAAAAATGTACACGTAACAGGAGGGAGTGAAGCCATCGCCATTGTAACGTGCAAATCCATAGATGTTTTTTGGTGGAAAGTCCCTTTTTCAGCTTTTACGACACCCACGGGAAGAGACGGGTCTTTCTATTTGAGTGCCGAAACCACACAGCACTTAATGAGATCAGGATAAGATCAGGAAGGGATTAGAATAGGACTCATCCGACGATGGTAAGATCTAATATGTGGTCTAGGTGAGATGTCCACTTTATTAAACAACTATTATAGATAAAATACGACCTAAACTGCTTTCAAATAGAGTCAGATTTACCTTCTCATAAAAGATGGAAGCGGTCGTTAAAGTGTCGATAGTATTATGGACACTTATCGTACGTACGACGTAAATTATCAGATAAAAATTTCGCGTATTAAAATAACGATTTTTAGATTTATCCCTTCACTTGTGCCAAGATACACCTGCCTTTGTGGTAAACATGAAGATTGTAGATCACCGGGAAGAATCTTAATGGTTTTGATGATGTGTCAATGAGTGGGACTAATGTATTTATTACGTTACACTAAAAATTTCAACTTTTCACAGAAGTATGCGCTATAATCCTTAGCGTTCGACATTAATTTCAATTTTGTACCTTCAGACGTTTCTGAGAATAAGAACTTTGACACATGGACAATGAGATAGGCAGACACGATGATGTGACGTACGGAACCTTCGGGCACGAGTGCTAGTTAAACTTGACTGTCAGTATCATATCGGTTACCAAACTGAATTATGAAAAACATATTTCTAGGATCTCCTCGGTTCTGTCACACAAACATAATTCAGTCTAAAATGATGTTGTAAAACTTTCACGTCGGCAAAACTTTCTGTCGTTCAACTGCAATTGTACGAGTGCTTTGAGATTTCTTAAAGCGCAACCCAATGATAACATTATGCCAAGAATGTGCAAATGCAATATGAGTGAAATTACTTAGAGCTGCCAAGTATTGGACAGCCTAATGTGAGGCCTAAATATCCGGCCACGATGAGGTGTTGTGAAATACTCGGACTGCGGTGCGTCTGCGGTGACCCTTGCGAATCCTGTTCTGCGCGTGGCATTTGACGGAATTAATGAAAATATTCGTAACTGCAACATATAAAGTGTTAACAGTCATTGAAATATTATTTATTACTATAATCTGTTGATGAGAAACAATATTATCAACTATGTATACATATTAGTCCACTGCTGGACAAACACTACCTTAGTGATATGATTTGCATGGATATTAATGGGAAGATTTAACATATTCGCCATTGTGGCACAATGGATTCACTTTGTACCTCAATTACACCTCATGTTGAAAGATGATGAAGCCAAAGTTGAAAGGACTTATGAAAGCGCGTTCACGCGGCCCCACGAACTTATCTTTCAGGACTGTCTATCTATACACTAAATCGTTCGACTTATTTATTTCATATTATAGAATAGAGTTAAAAAAAAATCGTTTATAAAAATGAGTGTGTCTCAAGGGTCCATTCTCATGCCATTTATATTTTAGTGTATAATAATGACTTGCTCTATATAGTTCAGAATTTATCAGACATTTTGTTGTTTGCAAATTATACGTAAACAAAAAGTCGTATGTAAACGTTTACATCGGTAATATCGTTTATATTACCTATGTAAACGATTCTCTTTCACGGATTTCGAAATGGTTTACTGTGAATAATCTTGAACTAAATGCCAAGAAACGAAATGTATTAAGTTTTCCTTATCAAATGTAAGACAGGTGGAAAATAATTTAAACTTAAAGAGTCAGAGCCTGAATTTTAACGCGAAATCTGTTTTTTTTTGGCATCATTTTTGGCTTCACACTACAGGCGGGAGTCGCACATTGAGAAACAGCAAGTATGAGACATAAGTAGTAGGCTTAGTTTGGCTGCTTGCCTACAGAACATTTATTGAGTATAACAGAGCAGAATGTTAAACGTTTAAACGTCATTTAATAAAAAGGACCTCTGTATAAAAAGTTTTATTACAGGATTGATGATTATTTAAACGATAAGTCTGATATTCCAGTACCGCCTCCATGGCTCAATGTAAACAACATTGGGTTTACGATTCGGAGGTTGCGGGTTCGATCCCCAGCGGGTACATGTTTAAGTACTCGGTTTGTTTGGTGGTAGGGCATTTTAAATGTCCGCTGGCTGGCTACCACCATCTTATGTAAATCTGCCGCCAAGCAGCATTGTTGTGTTCCGGTTGTCAGAGATAAGATAGCCAGTCCCCCAAATGCGTTGGGGTTTCCGGGTCGGTACGCTTCCACCTTCGACCTCATCTTCACTTAACATCAGGTGCGATTGAGGTCAAGTACCAATCCGTTGTGCATAAAAAAAACCTATTAACTGGATTTCATATCAAGATACTAATGTTATCTTGCTTTTGTTTTGTAAAATGTAATATAACTAACAAGTTACAAATGCGAGTGATAACCATGTAGGTACAGTTTTATGTCTAAGTAAGTAATATTATAAGTGCGAAGCTTTTGAATGTTCGTTTGTTTATTTGTTTGTTTGTTGCTCAATTACGGCGAAACGACTAAACGGATTTGGATGATATTTGGTATATATGTAGAATATACCCTGGATTAAGATTTTATAAGTAAGGGCCCTACTTTTTATCTGAGATTTCACTTTTACAAGGAAACGGCGTATATATTAAAGCTGGATACATACTAATGTAAGTAAGTAGGACGTGTAGAGATGTAATCTCATATAATTTAATACCGTAGAAGAAGTAGCATGCGTTGAAATCTTTTGTATGTAAACACGTACTATTAGTCATTCGTCTGTATGACTAACGGTCCTACTTGGTGATAAAAGTTTCTTACTTCTTAACCTTTCAAATTCTATACGCTATAATGTAAAATGTTAGTAGCTATTTAGACATCAACTTCAACATCCTCGCTCTTAACCAATCTTCGGGTCGGATTTATAAAATGTGTATACAAATAAATAATGTATCCGGGTGAACCTTGATCAAAAGTTTTATGCGAATATTGGACCAATTTCTCTTCAAATTTTCTAAAGGAACTACAAGCCTCTTTTCGTTCTTAATCTCATGATTAAGATAATTTCAGAGCACTCCCCTTGACGTTAAGCTGAGTATTGGGATTCTCGGAGTTAACATCTCTAGTAACGTTCAATTCCGCGGTCATCGGGAGGATAAGGCCAAGTAGGCCTCCAAAAAGTTAGGTGTCCTCAGTAGAGCAGTTCGTTACTTCACGCCGGCTCAGCGCCTCCAACTTTATAAGGCGCAAGTTCGGCCGCACATGGAGTATTGTTCTCACCTATTGGCTGGGGCACCTCAGTACCAGCTTCTTCCTTTTAACCGCGTTCAAAGTCGTGCAGTCCGAATTGTCGGCCAAGAGAGTCTCCCTGACCGACTGGATCCCCTGGGTTTGCGAAGAGACGTCGCGTCCCTCTGCATTCTCTATCGCATATTTCATGGGGAGTGTTCTGAAGAACTGTTCGACCTAATACCCGCTGCTCAATTTAACCGATACACTTCTCGCCGAAAATTAAATTTCCATCCACATCACCTGGATGAGCGGAAGTATACCACTGTACGTTTCTCAAGAACCTTCTTACCACGTACGACCACCCTGTGGAACGGACTTCCGGCAGCGGTATTCCCGAACGAGTACGACATTGGAACCTTCAAGAAACGAGCCTACACGTTCCTCAAAGGCCGGCAACGCATCTGTGACCCTTTTGTTGTTGCAGGTGCCCATGGGCAGCGGTGATTGCTTTCCATCAGGTGACCCGCATGCTCGTTTGCCGACCTCTCATATAAAAAGAAAAAAAAAAATCATATATTTACATACACATACATACATAGATCAATATTCATATTCATTTCCCTTTTAACATTTATACCTACAATATTAAATTAAAGTTTCACTGTGAACTTCATTGCGTTTTGTAGAAGATGCTAAGATATCCTAAAACAATTTTCAAAAAAATTAATAAATGGCTACTTTACATTTTCTAAAAATAGTTTATTGAGTCGTGATATTTCGTTATATAAAGAAGTAATTAATCGATTTTTTTGAAAATAGTTACAGGAGTTCTATCTGCATTCTCCGACGCAATGGAATTCTGTTTCTTGATTTACATTTTTTTTTAATTGCGAATGTCTCTTAAAGTAACATAGGCAAGTCATGAAACCTTTGAAGGGGTGATAGCCTTTTAGATTAAAAATAAAAAAAAACACAAAGACCATGTGTTAAGAAAATATTAAACTACCTGAAGCGATTTTTAATCGTCTATCTAATAATAAAACATTGGCTACACAATTATTATATATCGATATTTGTACAACACTAACATCAGTAGGTATAATTGACACCACTCTGATCCATGTTTCGAGTTAGAGCCACGTAATGTTGGGAGACGTCTGTTTTGATATGAATTTTGTAAATAATCGTTTATAAATAGGTAATATTTTTTAATTAAGAAAATTTTACCCTTTTTTTATGCACAACGGGTTGGTACTTGACCTCAATTACACCTGATGTTATGTGAAGATGAGCCTCGGCCTGAAGTCATGCACTAAGTCTCTAAATAAGATATCGACTCCGATCCTTTCGACTTGATATGCCCCTACGATAACATGTTGCATAGGTAATGAACGTTACGTTCGTTTGTTCGGTTATGTTCGGATATAATGATGCTGATGTATATTAACTCCATATTCTGCAAATAGGTATATGACGTTAGTCGGTCAAATTTTGTAATCACATTTCTTGTAGGTCTAATATTTCTATGCCATAGTAAACCAATCAATCTCAGCCAGAAATACATTCTGTCATGTATACTGAAGTTGACACAGGTCACAGTGGTGTTAGGATCAACGCTGTTTCTGGTTTAAGAAACAGCGTTGATCCTAACACCTAATTCTAATCCTATTATCCTGCAGAACGAATATTACTAATTGAACTTATAAAAAAGAACCTCTCAAGTTTCTTGGGCTTCCGCTCAAAGAGCTCAAATTCCGAAGACCTGATTGCTTTAATAAACTGACTACTTTCAAGTATAAATTTTACCTATGAAAATAAAGCATTATTTATTGATTGATTATCATCTATGTTTACGTCATTTTTTCGCTGGGACACCCTTTGAATCTCAGATATAATATCGAATTAATTAATTTTAGACTGTCCAAAATCAGATAATGTTTCCGGGGTTGGATGGTACTTTTGAGTAATCAAGAAAATGAGGCAAATAATATTAGTAACGAATATAAAAATACTTAACACTTTATTCACTTATATATCAAAAGTAAAGTTTAGTTAAAGGTATTTACAAAAGTATAAAATTAAGTAGGCAGTTAATTTGAATAATCTCGCTCATGTAGCTGCTACATGATACATGTGATCGTACCGCAACCGCTTACTAAATGTATTTCATTTAATAACTTGAATTACTATTAAGATGAGTTACATTGATGAAAGAGCTATGTGACAGTTACATTGACATGTGTAATACAATAAATATAATAATAATAAATATCCTTGTGCATACACACAGCACCACCTAGTTCCATACTAAGCAACTAGGGATGTATTATGAATACAAGATGATTGATTAGACTACACGAATACAATTTTGTCTTGGTAATATATACATATAATAATCAATATAAGCATCCATAACTCTGGTACATATATCCATATTCATCATACAAAAATATGTCCGGAATTCGATCCCACATTCTATAGACACAGCAGCAGGATCTCTAATCACAACACCAAACAGGTCGTCACTATATTGAATTGAAACTTCATTATCATTAATGTATTTGGTGACATCAGAATTATTGATTTACTTAATATGCCTCCGAGAGCAAATAAATACCTTTAGATATACTTACATAATAAAATTTGTAGAAAAATCCATAAATAAATACACCGGCCTTTTAAATTATACATAATAATAAGTATTCTCATTTGCATATCTATGTAAACTAAGAAACGCTTTAAAAATATGTTATAGTGATAATTTATCTAATAAGTCAGTATTTAGACGATCACATTACTAACACTTAGTTGAGTCCACCATTATAGTTCTTACACTGTCGACAGTACAGCCTACTGTTGATGGTAGACACCCCTGTAGTCAAGATCTGCCTTCTCTTGATGTTGTCTTGCAGCCTCTGGGTTATTCTTGGACTCTAATTCGGCACGTTCCTGGAATCAGAGAGCATCACAGAAGTAAATATACTTCAAGTAAAGAAAATAACCGTCGTGGAAACAGTAAAACCTAGTCGAATTAGCCATGTAAGAATGTAATTTCAATTGAAAGTATCCAAATAATTAATACAACTATACATTCCAGGCATATCTACTTTTACTACTAGTTTAGTACTAAATAATTTTAGTACTAAACTTGGCAAAATCGTATAGCTAAATGACAGGTAAATGTACAACAATTGTGTCTTATGTGACTTCTCTACACTAAAACCAGTTTTAATGTTGTGATGTTTCGTCCTAGAATAATAAGGCAAAATACTACTCTATAACTTGGTTTTAGTTCAACTTTAGTTTAGAGAAATCACGTCAGAGTTGACATCTTGTACATAACGACACGTTTATAAAACGCAAAAAGAGCCCACATTAATATGACTTCTAGTCCTATAGCGGTTAAGTTAAAGTCAACCTACAACACAGTTATTTAGATGTTTAAAACATAATTGTTACTGTGATAGAAGGTATAAGTTTAGGATGCTTATACAGGATTTCAAGTATTGCAACGTACCATTCATTACAGCCCATCTTTCACTTTCCCTTTAATTAAGCGAGTATAGGTAGGTACGTTTGGAATTTGAAGTGGAAAAATTTATTTGCTATTTTATTGGCCTGAATTTGTTAAATAAATTTAAAACACCCATCATTTTCGGCAATAAAACTTCCTAATCATGTTATGGCGAATCAAAATTTATAGCTGATATTATTACTTACGACAAATCTAAGTACGTATAACTCATTCGATAGCGTCTGTGAATATTTCCTTATAAAACATGTTTTATAAATATGTACAAGTAGTTCTTGATGATAGTGGTACACTTGAAATTAAAGCTATAATTAGAAATACAGAGTTATATATTTTTATTCAATTTGTAACAAGAAGGCCTTCTTTACTAAATTAAAGTATTATCTATAAATTTTTCCATTCCATCCATTCCATTTATCCATTCAGACATCTAAAGAATACTTAACAATTTGTTAATTATGTCTATCTAAAGTCGTGACGTTATATGATGTATGTATTATATCATAAAAGTGACGATCGCAAATCAACTACATGTCACAAATTATGTTGTAAGTTAAAGGGACGTCAACTTAGTAGAGATGTTACAAATAACTATACTACTAGATATACTCATAATCTACTTACAATTACACAACACAGATTGCCCGGGATTCATTTTTTTTTTTTTTTATATTAAAAATGGTTTCGCTTTTGGCTACAATCTCACCTGATGGAAAGTGACGATGTAGCCGAAGATGTATCACGCGCACCCAGTAAATGCCTATTCACTCTAGACTTTCATCTAACTCTTAGTGGTAATTACCATCCCATTTGCCATTGGTTTAATTTTACAGTTGGTGATGTAGTTGTTTACTATTATATTTAAATAATTTTAGGGTTCCCACCTCCATGTAAAATAGGATGATTTTTTTATAACTGTTTACGAAAAATTGTCAACAAGTTTATAACATAGTAGTGTTTGTAAAACGTTCGAAGGAACCCCATACAAAATAACATAAATCCCATCAAAAACAATACTTGTCAAAAAAACCAAGTCTCGCAACTCAGTTGTTCTGCGGTAAAAAGTTGTGAGATCCATGTAATACCAAGTGGGTTGTTAATTTATTCAGTCTCTACTTAAGCGACTTTCTGTCTTAATACGTCCAGTCTCTAAGACCACGATCGTGGTCCATAACAATTGAAAATCAATTGTGTCTGGAATCTCCGTACTCGAAGCATTAAGTTGTTACGTAATAATTAACAGCATCTTATAGTGACGCATATCAATATTAAAATTCTTTAATGTTTTATATAAATATATCGAGACTTGGCCATCGCACTAAATAATTGAATTTACATGTGTTTTCAGGCGATTGAATTTACACGTCTTTTCAGGCGATGGCCAAGTCTCAATATATTTATGACGTGACGTGAACTGATAAAATAACTAAAATGTATATTGTGTGACTACAGAACCCCATTGCGCGTGGTTAAACAGGCAGTTAAGTTTAGCGAAGTCTCATCTGCGTAGTAGCAAACTGAACCCGTGATTATAAACATTTCGTAATCGTGATCGTTTATCTACATAAACATTGATCATAAACATTTAATGAATAGACAATTGCTCAACATCTACGGGTCAAATAACCTTTATATGCAAAGAATAGATTCCAAGCGCAACTTAACCTTGACAACATTTAAAATAGCAAATTATAATATTGATGTAATATGTTAATCTTGGTAAAAATTCTAACAGTAGGAGAAATGCTTTAACAGGTATATACCAGATTGAATACGGAGGTTAAAGAACCAGGAGGGCTAGCACAACTTATATCAGGTGACAGAGACAACGGCTTGACAATTTTCGTGTCTCAAATCTCGCCTTTTCGTAGCAAAACTTGACAGATTGAGAAAAGCGTTTCATGATTGGTTCGTGATCGACAAAATATCGATCGATAAAGCAAGAAGTTTAAAATGTAGAATTACATTGCAAGTGTTTGGGATTTGGGAGCTTATCAATTAATTGGCCATTGGCCTAAAATGGATCTGGTTATTTTGATAAGTGATAAATACTTCTTGACGTTTCCTAAGCTAACGCTTCACCTTTCTTATTGAATTGGCAGTCAATAAATCATGTATAACTGATAGCCAAGAAATTATGACAATTTATTTTATTTGACATATGTAAAGAAAAGTCTCGCAGTGTTTGTCACTTTTCACAAGTCGTCTTTACTTGACAATATTCAATTTTATTGGCCAACAAAATACATAATATGGAGTATATATCCAAAACGGTGGCATACAAACTTTAAACTGAACAAAACAGTAATGCACCTCAGATGAACATTTTAAATTTGTCAACAATTTTAATAAACTTTTTTTAATATGCTAAACAATCTATAGACTTGCACGTTACAACGGCGATAGGCTCACCCCCTATTAGGTGTGCATTTGTATATATTTGAAAGGTGAACCGTAAATATGGACATCAACAGTCTCTACCTACCCCAACGGGAAATACGCGAGAACATATGTATGTACTCGTATGTATAAACCGTGAATGTAGTTTCAAGTATTAAAGTTTTAGTCTACCCAAACGCTTACATTTGGGATATCTGAGACCTTATTTTTGTATGTGTTTAGCATGGAAATAACCTGTGAAATACAATTTAAGCATAATTTAACTTACCACTGTGTACTTAATCCTAACTTTTATGTCATTATAACATTCGTTATAATGTTAATGACCCACATAGAAGTTGACATTGATACTAGAAATTGCATTAGATATTAATTAATTATGCCTTTTTCGATGACTCAGTTCAAGTTATAAATAACACCATTATTCGTAATTTTTGCATATTCTCGTAGTATTGCCAGGTGATAATTCCGTATTTTTAAAGGATATCACAAAGATTTCAACGGATAATGAAAGTATATGGACAAATTAATAAAGTTATATCACTAACTTTTCTTAAATGACGCAGACTGCGATAGTTTTGCTAATTTCCCGTCTATTACAGGTACGTTTACCATTGCAGTCATATAAGCACTGGTGTAATAATTTATTTAATAAATATGTTTTAAAGCATTAGGAAATGGCTAGTATATTTGCGCAGGTTGACTAATTAAAAGCTTTAATGGTGTCATGTGGTTTTCAGCACCTCAAAGAAATGAACGAATTCGTATCTTCCCGTGGACGTGATAGACGACTGAGGGACTTTACCCTAAAAACATCTACACACTTGTACGTTTCAATGGCGTTGAGATGATCGTCTGTCACGTGTGCATTTCTGATATTATTTCGAAAGATAAACCGTGGATGTTGTTTCAACCATTACTAAGCAACTTTTAATGGTTGGAACACCTAACTCTTACTCTTGGGATATCTCTGACCACCTGATTTGCGATAAAGTTCGCGACTTTAGGTATGTATATGTACGATCAATGAATATGCATGCATGAACAAAATATTTTTACGTTGAGTTTAATAAAATCTATTCCAGCTTCGCAAGAACCTTGGAAAAGAGCTTGTGCGAGTACTGTGTTCGACAATATGATATCACAATTGCGAGTGAAATGTATTAATTAATATTGTGTTACAGTAATTTTATAAGAAGTGAGATTGGTTGTAACACAATTCATGCTAATCATAAGAACTCTGTGCACATAGTCAATTTAGATAGAGTCTAAAATCAATTAATAAATATAACAACAAAAAATATAATTACATTTACTCGTACAATTATCAGTAAACCGGATACTTGTATACGTCCTTCATACATACATAAAGTCAAGCCCGTTTTCCGTAGGGGTAGGCAGGAACCACAGACTTTCACTTGCTACGATCCTGACATACCTCCTTTGCTTCATTCACTTTTATAACGTTATTCATACATAATCGTCGCTTTAGGGTACTCTTGACTTGACTTTAGTTCGCCATGGTCTTCCCTTACCAACATCACCATCTACATTCGCTTCGTATATCTCTTTCGTTAGTCTTCTTTCATTCATCCTCGCCACATGTCCAAACCATCTCAACATACTCTTTTTAAATTTTTGTCACTGCTGCGTCTACTTTCACACTATGTAACTCCATAATTAGTAATTACACTATTTCTGACACGTCCTTCAATACTACATAAAATTGATCATGCATAATTTAATACCCTATAAATATCCATTATGCAACAAAATATTCTCTCAAATTGGTTTCCTTTATTCTATAATTAAACTAATCGATGGTAAGCCACTCAAATAACCACCTCTCAGTACACATAAGAAAAGAAGACCATTGCCATTTTTGATATATAAAGATACCTACATTCATAGGCGATGCGACGAATATTAATCTTAGTTACGTCTTAGTTTTAAGGAGACTTCAAACGACTGTATAATTTGGTTACCTGATTAGCTTTAATTCCTGCGAAGATAAGATCGAGTCCCTTTTGGATTTCAGCGGACACAGGGGGTGGAGTGGGGATGTGGTCACCCTTGACCCTGAATCCGAACTCGTCAGCGATGTACTCCACATTGATGATTTGACCGTCAGGAGCAGTATACGTGTAGGAACCGCTCTGCACCAAAGCATCTTGGTCTTCATTAACAGACTTGAGGTAACCAGTTTCCTCAGCTTGAATATTGTTGCCGGTCTCATACCTGAAATTGAAATGAAATGTATGTTAACGAGGAGTTAAAGAAGATAATTAAAAAAAATATTATGAAGTATAACATACGATCAAATGGTTAGTAAATCATTTCAAAATCATTTTAGCGGATATTTCTATCTATTAGGTGGCCATAAAAAGTCGTTGAAGCTTGAGTGCGTGAATATTATGAATAGCAATTATATTGGATTGACGATCACTTGGCTGAAATTACCGGCTTAATACATAACATAATCAATTATGGATGCTTCCGGAGTAAAGTTGTATGGAAAATATTCTATTAATGTTCTGTGTTTATAGAAATGGCCCATTTGAACTACTTTAAATCTCGTCTTTATATGTAACTAGCGTTTCGCCCGCGGCTTCGTCTGCGTTGAATAGCTTCGTTAGCGTTGAACTATTCACTTTATCGGGTAAAAAGTATCCTATGTTTTAATCCACGGTATGGTCTACCTAAATACCAAATTTCATCCAAATCCGTTCATCCGTTCAACAAATAACCAACCTTTTGCATTTATTATATTAGTTATATTTTACACAGAGCAATTATTATGTAATATAAGTTAGTAGTTTGGAAGTAGGCATTTCATATACTTTTATTAACATAACATTCCTTAAAAAATATGATGCAAGTTTTAATTTTCTTTATGTTGACGTCATTTATTACCCATGGTTGAACTGTGGTAACTAAGGCAGTAGAACAACAGATAGTTGTTAAAATTTATTTGTCTTTGTGTTCCTACTAGAGCTACTTTGGTAGCACACAGTTCAACTATTCCAATTAATTTACCTTAATTTAAATACATGTCATTTTCACATGTCGTTACGTTTATAAATGAACCACTTCATTCAAGTTTTTACCCTATGTAGGTCATCCATCCACTTAGTCTAGTCGGGCCTCGCCCAAATCACATCACAGAGCCTTTTCTTCGGCTTTGCGTGCCCAGTCGCGTCCTACCCCCCTGACGTAGATCATTTGCACATCGCTTAGGGACATTTGGGTAATTTATGCTATTCGACTATGTAATTAAGTTATTACCTATTTATGCCAGATTCCACAAAAATATTTCCATTGAGATATGGTGATCAGGCGCTTTAAATTTCTTCAGTGATATTTAAGGTTGGCAAATACTTTAATCAAAGAAAAAGCTTGACTACGAGTATGTAGTTTGGGTATCTATGATTTCCTCCGTCTCTACTTAAGGCAGGTTTTTCATCATCAACCGCCTTACACGTCCCGACTGTTGGGGCACATTCTCTTCTCACTCGGAGACACTCTCGGACAGAGCAAGTTTTTACTGGTAGATATTTTTATGTTGTTAGTATAATTATATTATTTAAAATTATTAAGATATTTAAATTTATTCCGTCAAAAAATATGACTTTTAATTTATTTCACTAGCGATAATATTTCAAATAATTCCAAAGTAGAAAATCAACTTACTGTGGGAAAATATAAAGTAAGAACACTAGATGTTTACATGATAAATGTATATTTGGAAGTGATTGTCACAGTAAAAGCAGATGTTCTATACTAAAAATTCAAAATAAAATATTTCTAATATGGCCAGTATCACATCTTACAACATCCACCCGTAATGACCATATTCAGAAGCCTTAGTAATAACAAACAAACACTGTAACATAAAGAAAAAACATTGTAACATAAAGTAACTACGCCTTAACTAAACCTATACTATTGATACACCTTTGATGTGCAACTTTCCCAAGACATTTTGTCAACACGTCAGCTAACAGGTCACTGGACTTAGTGTATTGAAGCACAATCACATTTTCAGATACCTTTTCGCGAATAAAATGGTACCTAACATCAATATGTTTCGATCTGCCGTGGTGTATAGGATTATGAGCTAAGTTCTGCGCACTCTGACTGTCACTGCAAATGGTTATACTAGGATATTTAATATCACATACCTCGGATATCAAACGACGTAAGTAAATAGCCTCTTTCGCAGCATCAGTCAACGCCATGTACTCGGCTTCGGTAGAAGACAGCGCCACTGTAGGCTGCTTCTTCGATGCCCACGAGACAGGTCCATTTGCCAGTTTGAAGCAATAACCTGTGTAGGAACGACGATCATGCACACAGTTCGCAAAATCCGCGTCCGTATAACCTACGAGAAGTTCTCCTGTCTTCTTATAAATAATAGAATGATCTATAGTGCCTTTTAGGTACTGAAGTACTCGTTTCGCTGCCACCCAATGCGTGCTGTTATATTTGTTGTTATACTGACTAAGGTAGCTAACAGCAAAAGCAATATCAGGTCGAGTATTGACAGCAAGGTACATTAGACAACCTATTAAATTCAGATAGGCATAATGATTATTCTTACAATCCGAATCCTGAAGAGCACCTATTTTGCTATTCGCCAAGGGAGTGTCGTACTCTTTTGCCTGCCCTAAATTGAATTTTTCTAGTAGGAATTCAATATATGACTTTTGATTGACTCGTATTTCACCATTTTCCGTTGAGATATTTAATCCCAGATAATATTTCAGTGGACCTAAATCTTTTAATGTAAAATATTTTTGTAAGTCACACTTGACAGCGTCGAATGACTTTTCATTCTGGTAAAAAACAATGATGTCATCCACATAGACTGCTAACAGGATTAATTCTGAACCAAGGAGTTTTTTATATACGCATGGTTCGGTAGGTAATCTAATAAAACCTATTTTACTCAACACTTCATTGAGCTTAATATTCCACGCGCGAGGAGCCTGTTTTAAGCCATACAGGGACTTTTGCAACAGACACACTTTATCTTCGTCACCTTTGCTCTTAAAACCCGGAGGCTGGTCCATGTAGACTTCTTCTTGAAGATCGCCATTTAAAAAGGCGGTGTCGACGTCTAAGTGTCGCATCTTCAGGCCCATTTCTGCTGCTAAAGCAATCAAAACGCGTAAGGAGGAATTCCGAATTACCGGAGCGAAGGTTTCATAGTAATCGACACCATGAACTTGATTATAGCCTTTCGCGACAAGTCTAGCTTTATATTTGATTATATCGCCATGGGCATTCTTTTTTAATTTGTAAACCCATTTGCATGGTATAACCTTCTTATCTGGCCTATTCACCAGAATCCACGTTTTCTTTTCCAGCAAGGCCTGGTATTCATCTCTCATAGCATGATACCAATTATCTCTATCTACTGCATTCACCGCTTGTTGATAAGTAGTCGGTTCATCCATTTGAGAGGATATAGTCTGCATACAAACACAGTTGGCGGCAGTATTGTGGATTTTTCTAGGTCTCAGATTATAGCGTGGTTCTGCAACCTCAACATCAGAATCACTTTCTTCTAATTGTTCTGGTGACGGGGCAAACCCAAGTTGACTCGGCTCAAAGTCGGCAACAATACTTGGTCCAGGTATCGGATCCTCTCTACTATTTGTTGTAGAGTCGATCTGTGAACATAAAGGTAAACGTGCCGGATGTGGCACATCCACCCGTGATTGAGGACTAAGGAATAAGGGTACACGTGCCGGTTTGAGCGCACCAGGCGCTAACTGGTATTTGACACCCTTTCCTTTTTCCTCTAAATCCCGGAAAGTGTCTTCAAAGAAAACCACGTCCCTACTTTTGACAAGTCGTCTAGGATATTTTGCATCTCGGAAATAATAACTATTGGGATCGTCAGAATAGCCAACAAAAATATGCTCGGTTGCCTTCACGTCCAACTTCTTCCGATTACAATCGGGGACATGAATCAGAGCTCGACATCCAAAGACTCTTAAGTGTGATAGGTTCGGCTGTTTACCATACCACAGCTCAAAAGAAGTCTTACCTTCGAGAGCACGGTGAGGAGTCCTATTCTTAAGATAGACTGCAGTTTCCGTCGCATCTTGCCAATATGCTGGAGAAAGAGAACTGCCAGAGAGCATAGACCTAGCCTTCTCTATGATCGTTCTGTTGATCCTTTCAGCGATGGAGTTTTGCTGCGGACTATAGGGCACTGTCGTCTGATGCTGAATTCCTTCCATCTGTAAGTAATTTGTAAGGTCAGTATTGACATATTCTGTCCCGTTGTCGCTCCTCAACACTTTTATTTTTAATCCCTTTTCACGCTCCACTAGGGATTTGAAAATACGAAATTTATCCTTTACTTCAGCTTTTGAAGAAATAAAGAATGCAAAGATCATACGAGTAAAGTCATCTATGAAAAATAAGACATACTTACTTCCTTGAAAAGACGTCTCTGATAATGTACAAACGTCAGAATGGACAAGTTCTAAAACTGAAGTTGCCCTTTTATACGGAATCCTTTTGAAAGGCTTCCGACTCAGTTTTCCTTCTACACAGGCCACACATGGTTCCTTGTCAACTGTTGAATAATCTATGCCTACTACCTGGTCCTTTTTTAAGCGATCCATCCCAATGCGGCATAGGTGACCTAAACGTTTATGCCAGAGTTGATACCTGGACACGTCAGAGTGCACATCAAAAGCAGATAATTGACGTGGTACATTGACTGTACAATCTAAAGAATACAGCCCACCACAGATCGAACCATGTAGCAAAGAAATACCTGTACAAGAAAAAACACTAGAGTTATAAAAGTTACAACCAGATTTATCAAAAACCACACTAAAACCGTTATCAACTGCTTTCTTTACTGAAATAAGATTAGCGTTCAAATTAGGTACATGAACAACGTCACTAATCTTCGTAACCTCATCACACATCGTAATAGAAATATCGCCAACGCCTTCACTGGATAACACCTCTCCATTAGCAATTGTCACTTTGCCGGTGGGATATCCTTTCACGTTCTCCATCCATTCTCGTCTTGAAGTCATATGGGCCGACGCCCCAGAATCTATGTACCATTTAGTACTCTCCACGTCACCAATGACATTCAACGCACTTAAAGAGTTTCTATGATTCTCAGATTTCTTTTTCTTGTCCTTCTTATGGGGACAGTCTGGACTCTTATGGCCTGGCTCCCGACAGTCGCAACAGATAATCTGTTTCTTAGTTTTTGATGAAGATGGCTTAGATTTCTGATTAGTCCGTGTTTTCAGGGCAGTATCCTGGTTATTCTCCTTTGGTTTATTCAATTCATTCAACAATTTCGTCTTTATCAAGTCAACAGTAATTTCTACATTTGAGTTCTCCAATGCCATAACAAGAGGGGCATACTGTGGAGACAAACCTCCAAGAAGAATAGCTGCGATTGAAGCATCTTCTATGATCTTGCCGATATCGGCAAGGTCCTGGACTGTTGACATAACAGCATTAATGTACATTTCTATATCGTTGAAATCATCTAGACAGTACCTGTACAACTTCCGTTCGAGGCTTATTCTACGTCCTAAGCCTTTGTCTTCATACGCAGAGGACAAGGCTTTCCACGCAGCTTTAGCCGTTTCACAAGGTCTGAGAAGGGTGATTGCCATACCATCAACTGTGAGACAAATTTTCGATAACGCAATCTGATCGTCACGTAACTTTTTCTCAGCGGTAATTTGACTACCTTCAGGGTATCCGGCAACAGTTTCCCATAAATTTTCGTGTATTAGGTACATACGCATCTTGAATTTCCAAACACCAAAACCGTCTCTGTTTACTAGCGGTTTTATTGCAGAAATTGAACTTGACATTATTTCACAGCTAATATGTCAAAGACGAAAAAATGAAAAATAAGCGAAATTATAATTTTCGCGACTTTCAACAAATATCTTTTACATGCACGTGTTAAATATTTAGTGTTCTTTACCTTTTCGTGCTGATAACGTGTGGGAAAATATAAAGTAAGAACACTAGATGTTTACATGATAAATGTATATTTGGAAGTGATTGTCACAGTAAAAGCAGATGTTCTATACTAAAAATTCAAAATAAAATATTTCTAATATGGCCAGTATCACATCTTACAACACTTACGAGGTCTTGTAGCTGCCATCAGTGCCCTGTTCCTTATCAAAGCGGATGATAGGAATGAAGGTGGTAGTCTCTAATTGTACTTTAGGCCTGAAGTCTTCTATGGGCTTGGCTTGTCTGTATTCTTGCTGCTGCTGCTGTTGTTGCTGTCTGTAATCTTGTTGCTGTTGCTGTTGTCTATAGGCCTGCTGCTGGTAATCATTGTAATTCTGTTCTGCTGGCTGCTGGTCCTCCGCCTGTTGCGGTTCGGGCTTCAACGAGACTCGCCTTTGAGGGAGAGCCGTCGTAAGGGATAGAACAACGGAAATGACCACCTGAAATTTTGATAGTTACATTATTAATAATTGATATTTAAAAACATCTGCCTGAAATTTTGATAGTTACATTATTAATAATTGATATTTAAAAATTTCTGCCTGAAATATTGATAGTTACATTATTAATCATTGATATTTAAAAACATCTGCGTAAAACTTTTTTCAGTCTTGAATTGTACTTTTACCCGACTGCCCAAGATAGAAGGGTAATGTTTTTCGAGTGTATGTAAGTATGTCAGTGTCATAGGATACATTTTATGGTAAAAAATCCAACATGGCGTCCGCAAATACAAAATATGCAATCGGATTTTCTGGTTTTTAAATACATAAATAGTTTTACTTTTAATAATTCTTTGAAGCTTATTGTATATGTATGTATATGTGGTTTTGGAAAATTATTTGGGTTGAGTAAGTACATTTCAATAAGTAACGAGATGATGTCAGACAGAGGAGCTTAATCATATTCGTAATGTCGCAAGTTAAGATGGAGCGGATACAATAGGCACAATCATTGTGAAACAACCTCATTCGACATGCACAGGTTGGGCGAAAGTGGGCTCTCGCATAACATGTATTGGCACTTACATATCCACAACCATTGTTTTCATTGAGATCCTCTCAACTTTTAGCTATGCTTTGTTAACACTGTGATCTCCCTCGTTGGTCAATATTTGGTGTTACACCACCAAAAGATTCTGACTATCTAACAAACTGAAGAACAATGATAAAACTGGCAGCTGTTCCTAACAAAAGAGTGCTGTTGTAACAATAGTTGTGTATAAAATTATACACAGTTAATATCTATTATATGAAAGTCTATGTAGGATTCAATTGTTAGACATTCCTCTGTCTGAAATCGTAAAATACCCCTCCTTCCTAAAGATATTCAATTAAATGAAATACGTAATGTTTCAATTCGGATAAGTGCATGTCTGACGAACCGCAGTAGGATTCCGTAGTCAGAATATAGATTTTATAATTTAATTTTTAAAGTTGATTTATAACACTCTATAGTGAATTTCTATGAACTTTAACAAACCCATCTACATGTTATAGTTAATCCACTGTTACTCGTAAACTGCTAGAGCCTACTCATATGTGATATCTTTTTTTTAGTAGTTTTAGAGTGTATTACGTTGAGTGGAAAAATACGTTTTTTTATGTACAACGGATAAACTTTTTTACAACGGATTTAAGTGGTAACTTGATCTTAATCACGCCTGATGTTAAGTGAATATGAAACCGAAGCGTATATAAAACCAGTTTAAACTTTATTCATATATTTTGTATATATGGATCGAACGAATGAAATATGAAAAAAATATTTAAGGTAACCCCCAATATTTTTGAAAGACCTACTAATCATCTCTATAGTCCCCTGTGAACTAGGATACTATCATTTTTAATTCCATAGACTGACATGACAAACTATGAGGTTTCCAAGTTTAATTACAGAATACTAAAAACTTCATACTCTATTAAAAATATTGCGCATAAATTGATAAATTGATAATATAAATTGATTGATGACAGTCAAAACATAATCGGCAACTATCTTTTACAGCAGCCGTTGAATAGCCAATATTAAATCAACATCTTTCATAGACATGGTTATGTCATGTTATGCAAGCTAATTGTCCTACTGAATAGACAAGGCGGTGAGTTGAGTGAATTAGCATTAAATAAAACAATTACCACTGTACGGGTCAATCTGTAGATGCTGCTACTGGTTGCGCCGACAGATACACGATTTTATCTAATTAAAGTCAGTCTTATGTTGGTTTGTGATTGTGATTAAAAGATGAAAATTACAGGAAGTCGTCTCATATGAGTATATTCATGGATATAATCGGGTCAATGGTTATTTAGAATAATCACTAGCATTTCTTTTTCAAAAATTGTTCAATACAATAATGAACAAAAATTGCCAACGTGTGGTTTACTTTCATATTATTGAAGTTTTATTCGAAGCTGCTACCTAACTGATGTTTTAAAAACTTGGCTGACGACTGCTAGAACTGGAATCTCCAATTCCTCTTGTCAATTTTTTTATATTACAGCAATTTGATTGAGCTATTACATCCTCTCCTTTACAAATCTTTTCACGCATTGTGCTATTTGTTACTTTTCACAATTATTATGTTATGTTTGCTTCATTGATTTGTTACGGATTGCAAACATACATTATGTATACTTTGAAGAAGAGTTCATATTTCTTGCGATATTATCGTTTGGTGCTATTTACCAACTATTATGTTATGACTGCACAAACATTAGCTTGTCAGTAGCTTGTAAAGCTTTTAATTATTGACTAATTTAATGCAACAGATGTACGAGTAATAGACACGATAATAAGTACCTATCTATATATATTGATATCAATGAAAACCAGTTGTAGTCATAACCCGAAAACCTCTATGTACCCGAATATAATATGACCTAGAAAGTATATTATGCAATAAGAACAAATCGTATTTAACTGTGTATAAATGAGGATGTATGTAAAGGAGTATATGTACAAAAAAAACTTAATCATTTGTATAATCGAAAGATCAATAAAACTACTGATATCAACGTGTTTTTATTAGAAGTCAGTAGGTTCGAGTATAGTTATTTTAAGTATAAAAATGTATTTGTACAATAATATAATTAAAGTGCAAGAACAACGCTTAGTCTAGTAGTGAACTTCTTTAAAATATTGGTATGCTGAAAAAACTACATATACCCCATCATAACTTCCTTTCAAAAATAGTTCTTATGTAGAAAATGTCCTTTTTTAAATACTAATAGGTACCTATTTGTCATCTTAAGTCATATTATTATTGTCTAAACAAACAACAAAAAATTGTTGTTATAATGTACTCCTAGGTATACATTCAGAATCCGTATATAGTCACCATTTTAAGAAATAGGGACAAGAAAATGAAGCAATCTAATTAAATGCAGGTATTCGAGGATATGCCAAAGTTCAAAGGCTGACGGCGACCGGCCTTATTCGCGTTGCCTCTCGCAACAGCTGATCGCAGGAAAATCCTTTATAAGTAGGTATCTACACAAAATATTAGCGCAACAATTTAAACTGTGCCAATCGCTTAGACTACTTTTGTTCTATTTAATAAGGGTCACTATTGAAAACTACCTAAATGGTTCGAAGGAAATTTGAAAAGTTGATCCCTTTGGGGTTGAGGGTTTACAACATTTAAACTTACCAGAACCTTCATTGTGCTTTTTTTTGTGATGTGACGTGCGACACTGAAGCACGTGGAGCCTTGTGAACTATGTCAGAGTGGTAGTAGTGCGCTCACTTTTATACTACACCCCTGCCACTTACTCGCGCTCTGCTCTCAGCCATCACACTTTCATAGCCGATTTGCCTCTGCAATACGCTGCAGTCAGATCAACGCCTTGATTTTTTGATTTCAATATCGACTGATCGTGTGAACGTAGGGCAGCTCTATAGATATAGGTGATGGTGACTCATATTTATCTCATTAATATATATAGTAATTAATAGCTTGAAATTATCAATAACCGTTAAAAAATATTACAAATAAACACACTTATATGAACATTAAAATATCTCATAAAATAAACAGAGCTGTTTAAAAATATATCTATGATGTAGGTGCCTGGTTATCGGCATACCGGATAATAGTATAATAAGTTTTATGTTTTGACTAACTAAGTACTAAATTTTTACTATTTACTGCCGTCCATTTGCAACGCAAATGCTCCGCTGTAATCTACCTACACTCGATATTAAAAGATACACTGGTACATAAGAACTGGAAATAGTATGTTAGAGTTGAAACTAAATAAACTGAGACATGAGTTTAATTAATTTCGTTATAGTTTGGGAGTGTCCATCAAGTCATATAAACAGCTTATAGAAATCCTCTGCTGGATACGAACATGATTTTCATAGCTTCCATGCTGGCTCTGAGCATGTAGGTTGGAGATCACAGATTGCTGAGCGCTCCACAACCGCTGCTGCCGATCACTGGCGCTATTACCCCTATGAACTTAATACTCACAGAATAAACTGTTTGCTTATACAAGTTTTTTTTTATGCATAACGGGTTGGTAGTTGACCTCAATCACACCTGATGTTAAGTGAAGATGAGGTCGAAGGTGGAAGCGTACTGACCCGGAAACCCCAACACATTTGGGGGACTGGCTATCTTATCTCTGACAACCGGAACACAACAATGCTATTAACATTGCTGCTTGGCGGCATATTTAGATAAGATAGTGGTAGCTAACCAGGCGGACATTTAAATTGCCCTACCACCAACCAAGTTGTCTTTCAAGAGATATTTCCTAGATATAACCAGTTAAGGAAATTATGTCTTTATAGATTATAAGTTCTATAATCTCGGTTATCTGCCAGGAATAAGGGATACGGGAACATTCATGCATACATACTTCTGAAAATTTATTTTCAATCCGTATATTAAAAAGCTTTTCCAGCACGACACTATAGGGTGAACTGTTTTAATCGAACAATTAATTTGTCACAAAAATGTAAGGGAAAAGACTAACACATAAAAATATATATATAATAATGATATTCGCAACCGCTGAAAAAACAATCTTCTTTCTAGATCTGGCGTAGTCTGATAATAAGGCGTCCTGACCCGCTGGACTTCATTGTGCCAATTCAATATCCATACCCTAGTAAGTCACTAAAGCGCTGGCTGCAGTCTGCCGTTACATAAATAGTAGGCGTTGTTTTCGCTCGTCTGTGTAGCAACATGTTAGTATCAGTTATCAAGGCGACTTGCGCAATAAGTTCAAAAGGGTGCGTGCGATGAGCGGGCGCGCCTGTAATAATCCGTTGCGTTTGATTTGCTATCAACTTCAACAAAAAAATCTTTTGACAAGTTAAAAGAAGTTTGAAGTGGTTAAAAACTATGAAATCATAACTGCCGGTGCACTGCCTTCTATTATATCTGAAATCCATAATAATTACTATTTATTTTTGATAATCAAATTCTATGCAATTATTTCTCCTCTGGATATCGAACGATGTAACTCTCCAAAGGTAAGATTAAAATTAAGTAACCTATCGGTTCTCTGGAAGGTTGCAAATATCATGGGCATAATTACTTTTCAACAGGAGAAATGCTTGTTAATTTCCATGTAGTTACCATGACTAAAGAAACGTCTTAAGTTATTCTTAACAATTATGTTGTATTTAATCTTTAAGTTTACTTATTTTGGATCAGATCAGAGGATATTCAGAGACAATTATATTTAGAAATCACTTTTACCAATTTTCAGCTATTTCTCCAGTAGATGTGCACCTCGTTTGTGACCGGTGTGGCGCGTAGCCATTTCGTCCGCAGCGCAGTGTGTGCAGCGGCCGCGAAGAGATGAGCCGGTTACGTAACATTCGGTCGAGAGGTCACTGACACCACGCGTGCCGTGATGCCGACCTAGTGGTACTTCAAACGAGTGTGCTCCATAAAGTTTCGATTTCGTTTAGTCTGCCAAACCCTGGAACAAGTCTTTACTAGCTTTGATTGTTTACAAGACACTTTGTGATTTTGAAAGATTTGTAGTTGTTAACAAGGATAAGAAAAACGTTTTAGCAATCTAATTCTTAGCATTACCGAAATATTGAAGACTAATTCTAAAATCTAACTATTATTCAAAACTAAAATGGAAAACAAAGTCATTCACACATTTTTCTGGTTATATCACGGTTTAATAAAATATGACACTGAGGATAATTTATATAGGTATGTATGCACGATTTAAATACGTATGTCCTTAGAGCACTTATTATGAACATGACTGACAAATTGTTGCTAATGGATACAAAGGCAAACGGTACCATAGTCCATATATTATAAACAGTAGAGTATTCCATGTCGTCTTTGCCAATGCCAACTGTTGTAATTATGGTTTAGTATCTACAGTTAAATACGTCATTGGTTTCATAATAAAAGTGAGAGGAGGAACAAATGCTTCTTCACGAAGTACGTTGGAGATGTGAACTGATCTTGACATTTGATCTGAACAGATATTTTAATTCACGTTCTAGTATGCCCAATCACGCACGGTATGTTCTCGTACATGTGCTTTCTTTTTATTCTAAACAATAATTTTGATGTGTTGATTACAGCAGTTGATTGCACGTATTTGTTGTTATAGATTATTTTTGCTCTATTAGTCAAATATCTAGAAAATGTATTTTGCTACCAAATGCCTCTGACTACCTTCATGGTTATCATCTGGTTGCAGAAGCCGTAACGTCGCAGCGCTGCTTTTGGAAAATAGAAATATTTTATTCATTTGTTTTTAAAGTACAATAAACTTATCTTACTAATCATAAGAAGATGCCTGATGTAGGTCGAGCATGTGCCACCGGCGAAAAATGCTTGACTTTAATTATTGAATACTACATAATATAAAAATTAAATGTTTCGTCCTAGTGTATAATTTTAGCATTAAAGAAAAAACTAATATATTTAATTTTGTCAGCATTTAATGGCAGTAAATTGAATGGTAGCCAATTATTAACAATGCTGTGCACGTTCGGATTCTTTGCTGATTTTATCGGTAAATATTGCAGGGTCATCAGTGTAAAATATTATCTTAACTTAAAATTTTCCAACTTAAGGTTACAGAGGTATTTAATATAAATCAGAAATAGAGTGGGATCCAGTATACTTCCCTCAAAAATGGTTTTCTGTTCCTCACTGACTGTATTTTCTATTTAAACGCATTGATGTCGATAATCAAAATTTCAGTATGTTTATTCCCTGTGCCTCAAATTTGTTAAAATGGACGAGAATTGATAGCGTATCAAAAGCTTTAGCTAGATCAAGGAAAATTCCTACTGCCTGATTTCCTTTACCGAGTTCTTGGGAGTAAAGGCTGGTAATGGAATGAGCTTAAATTGTTTGAGAATCTTATTGCCTGTGATGTCCCCGTGAACTGCTCAGTCATCTTCTGTTCATCTTTAAACACAGTCTGGTATCATACCAACCTCAGCCAGCAGCCACCGGCTCATCTGTGCGACAATGTGTTGTGAGTATTACCCTTAAGTTTGTTTACACAAAGCCATGCAATTTGGTATTGTCTTGTCAAATCGATCTTATTTCTATTACGGTTACTTCATTTAAATCAAGTTATTTTTTTTTTATGCACAATGTTAACATTTGATCTCAATCATACCTGATGTTAAGTAAGAGACATGAGGCCGAAGGTGGCAGTGCGGTCACCCGAGATACCCAACTTATTTTAGGGAACCGACTATCTTACCCGAACAGCCGAAACATAAATGCTATTAACATTGGTGGTTAGTGGAAGACTTACACAAGATGGTAGTAGCTAGCTAGAGAGACATTTAAAATGGCATAATACCAACCAAATCGATAACATTGCTTATCAAGTGATGAAAATAACTATATCCATAATTTGAATAGGTTACAAACTAATATGATATCCTATAATGACAAATTTAAATTTTTTGACACTAATAAGTTTATTAGGAATCTTGTTTTAACGAAAGATAAACTATATCTTTCAAAATATTATATAAAACAATTGGCTATGTTGTTAGCCTATAATTTACCTATTTATACGATACCAGTCAATGGTAGATCCTTTTTTGTAATGGAGGGCCCTTCTAGGGGTATCAAATCACCTATTATTTATAATAATAGGGATGTGACTCCTGTTGAGACGAGGGACTTAGAGCAGTCTCGATATTTAAATTAGGTAAAAAGACAAAAGAAAAGCCAAATCGACTTACAATATTTCATCAAAATATTCAGTGCTTTTCTGGCAAAGAACTAGAAATAGAGATGTTTTTAGAGAAACACAACACCATCGATATTGTATGTATTACTGAACATTGGCTAAAACAAACCGAAATGATTATTTCAAATGACAATTATTATTGTATTAGTTCATTCCATCGACAGTTTAAGACACATGGAGGTTCTTTAATTTTAATTAAAAATAATTTAAAAGCGAAGGAACGCAAAGATGTTGTTGCACTTTCGATTGAATGTACTATTGAACTTTCATCTGTGGAGTTGGAGAACTACATTGTTATTTGCGTCTACAGACCTCCTTATGTTTACAATTTTAATTTGTTTGAGTCGGTCATGGAAGATGTGCTAAAACTAGTAACTAGAGGGACAAAGTCAGTTATAGTCTGTGGTGATTTTAATGTAGATTTGCTGGAGCAGAAGTCGTTAACTATTCGAATAATAAGTTTATTTAAGTCTTTTAATTTAAACAACGTATTCCTAGAGCCTACTAGAATCACTGAATCTACAGCCACTTGCATAGATAACTTTTTCTGTAACTGTAATTTCATTGATCAGTCTATACTAAACTGTTTAAGGTCTGATCACTGTGGGCAACTTGTTGCTTTTCCGTTAATTAAGTTATCCAATCCCACAGTAGAATTCATTACTAGACCTATACCTGCAGAAAAAGTAGAAATGTATAAAGAAGTTTTGCTAAATAAATTACCTTTACCTTCGTCTGAAACAATTGACTGTGATAAATTTTATACAGATTTCTTCAATGTTTTGAATAAAGAGTTTGAACAGATCTTTCAAATTAAAAAAGTTAAAAATACCAATAAATTTAAATTCAGTAACTGGGCCACGAAAGGTATTCGAATAAGTAGAGATAAGTTGTTTCAGCTCTATGAAGATAGGACAATTAGGCAGGATGACCTAGAGTTCTGCGAATTTGTTAAAAATTATTCAAAAATATTTAAAAAAGTTTGTATTACTGCTAAGTCCAGATACATTAGTAATATTGTAAATATTGCTGATAATAAGATTAAAGCAGTCTGGAAGGTTATAAATAGGGAAACGTCATGTGTTAAAGAACGTGACAATGGATATTCAATTAAAATTGATAATAGAATTATCAATCGCGATATAGAAGTAGCTCAGCATTTTGAAAATTTTTTTGTAAATATTCCAGTCAAAACTACTGAAATACTAGATTCATCACCAATTCGTGCTAAATCATTGATGGTGGCTAATGTAAAAAAATGCCACACTATTCTTAAATTTAGGTATGTTGACCCTCTCGAAGTTATAAAGGCTCTCAAAACGCTAAAGTTAAAAAAAGCTGAAGATGTCTGGGGCATGTCGGTAAAGCTGTTGAGTCATATTGTCACTACGATCGCTCCTTACTTAGCCTTCATTTTCAATGCGAGTATTGATCAAGGTGTCTTTCCTGAACTGATGAAACATAGTAAGGTTGTACCTCTTTTTAAATTAGGATGTAAAAACGATCTCAATAATTACAGGCCCATCTCCATTCTACCTGTACTTAGTAAAATTTTTGAGAAACTTATTCTGGGTCAAATATTGTGTCATTTCAATACAAATGGACTACTACATGATAAACAGTTTGGCTTCACTAACGGGCGCTCGACAACGGATGCCGGTGTAGCTCTAATTAAAAATATTTATAATGCCTGGGAAGATCGCAGCGATGCAATCGGTGTGTTTTGCGATCTTTCAAAAGCATTCGATTGTGTGGATCACAAAACGCTTTTATTTAAATTAGAACATTATGGGGTGCACGGCAAAGCCCTCGACTTATTAACTTCTTATTTAGAAAATAGAATTCAAAAAGTTCAAGTAAATCTGGAAAAATCTTCAGGATCCTTTGTGAAAATGGGAGTGCCTCAAGGATCAATTCTAGGTCCTTTTATGTTTTTAGTTTATATTAATGACTTGCCTTATTTAGTTCGGAACCTGGTTGATATTGTGTTGTTTGCTGATGACACTTCATTTATATTCAAAATAAAGAGAGGGTCGAATGATATTGACGATGTAAACGATACTCTTTCACAGGTTTCGAACTGGTTTACTGTGAATAATTTAGTTCTAAATGCTAAGAAAACCAAATGTATTAAGTTTTCCTTACCTAATGTAAGGCAGGGGGAAAACAACCTAAAGTTGAATAGTGAACCATTGGAATTTGTTGAGAACACTGTTTTTCTTGGCATCACTTTGGACTCCACACTACAGTGGGGGTCGCATATTGAGACACTTGCGAGCAGGCTCAGTTCAGCTGCTTATGCTGTTCGTAAGATTAGACAACTTACTGACATTAAAACAGCGAGGCTCGTTTATTTTAGCTACTTTCATAGCATTATGTCTTATGGTATACTACTGTGGGGTAGAGGTGCAGATATTCAAACAATATTTGTTCTACAAAAAAGAGCAATCAGAGCAATATATAAATTACGCTGCCGTGATTCTCTAAGAGATCTGTTTAAAGAAATAAGTATTTTAACTGTTGCATCCCAGTATATATATGACAGTATAATGTATGTACGCAAAAATATATGCCTATTTCGCAAACATTCTGATAATCATAATTTGAATACTAGAAACAAAAATAAAATTGAAATTCCACAATTTAGACTTAGCAAGGTTAGCACATCCTTTGTGGGACACAGCATACGCTTTTACAATAAAATACCAGAACATGTATTGAGTTTAACAGAGCAGAAATTTAAACGCCACATTAAAGAAACTCTGTGTAAGAAGGGTTATTACAGGATAGATGATTATTTAGGCGATAAGGAGGTCTGGTGTTAGCTGGTTGTTATGTTAATTGCTATTGTTTTGTAATATGTAATATAAGATGTAGTATTGTTGTAAGGATGGAGACTAGTTGAAAAGATGTGTTGTTGCGGAGTTTCTTGTCGCTTCTTCTCCCTAACCATAACACCTTGTGAAGCGATGTAGTTAAAAAAAGAAAAATAGCATGTTGACTTTCAATAAGTGATATTTTTGTATCCTACATTGAATAAAATATTTTTGATTTTGATTTTGATTTTGATAACTTAAACACACACCGGTCTGGGAATCGAATACCCGACCCCCGTTTTGAGAGCTACAGAGGCGGTATATGTTTCGCTTTATACGTAGGTCACAATAAAAGTTTTGCGTAACTTAAAAAAACAACATTTTAAACATCCTTTACATTTTAGACATTTTTTCATGCGATCGAACCATTTTTTAAAACAGGAGGACCACAGATCTGAAGGCAAGTTTTCTATGTGCTGATTGAACGCTATCACTGCCTCTTCGGAGTTGGTAAAACTGAAACCTCTCATCAAATCTTTGATTTTGGGGAAAATACAGAAATCATAGGGTGCTAGGTCGGGGCTATGTGCAGGATGGGTGACGAGTTGTACTTTTTCGGAAGCTAAAAATGACTTCGTTTTGTTGGCCATGTGTGAATAAAGGTTGTCATGATGTAGAACGCGGCTTTTTGGTCGTCTTTCGCGAATTTTTTCTATCACCCTGGGTAAACAAATGGTAGAATACCACTCGGCATTAACACGATTGATTATCTTCAAGTGGAATTGTGCAGATAGGACCCGTAGGACCCGTAGGGACGCGATCATTTTTTTACCAACGTTTCTCGCCTGCCTCACTTTTGTTGGTCTGTTCTCATTTTCAAAGACCCATTCACAAGATTGCTGTTTTTTTTCGGGTTCAAAACAATAAATCCACGTTTCGTCTCCTGTGACAATGTCATAAACAGCATTTGAATGTCCATGGTCGTACTTCAGTAGCATCTGTGAACACCATATCGCGCGAGCCCGCTTCTGCTTCGCTGTCAGTTCATGAGGGATCCCAACAAAGTTTCCGAACTTTTAATTCTTCGTGTAAAATTTTCTGTATTTGGCTCTTACCAATCCCCAATCGTCCTCGAATTTTCTCATAGGTAATTCGCGGGTTTTCTTTAATTAGCCGCTTAACAGTAGCCACATTATTTTCGTTGACGGCAGTTGAAGGCCGCCGTTCACGAAATTCGTCATGTAAAGAGGGTTTCTCTCTCAAATTCAGCAAACGCTCGCCTCACGGTGCTCAAACCCTTGTTTTCGAACCTTTGCTTCTCTCCCAAAAGCATTTTGAAGACGAGCGGCACAGTCTTGCGGAGAGAGAGAACTTTTAAAATCATAAAAAATCATCGCTCCAAAATCTTTTGGACATAATTCCATTTTCGTTGCGTACGTACAACTTTGATGTGTGATAAAAAACAATTGACAAATGATTTCCCGCCAATTTTTTTTTTATTACTAAAAGATTGTAAGTCGTTTCAAAAAATATAAAATTCAAATAGTTCCGATTAGCTAGAAGTGCAAAACTTTTAGTGTGCCCCATATATATATGTAAGATAGTGGAATCGATGTAACTTCTTTAGATTAAATTAAACTAAAATAAGACTGGTACTATCGTATCTTATTCCAGGGTACAAAACATAAAACATACTTTAAAACTGGTAAGATAAGTCACACCAGAATCTACACCAATGTTTCAATTATCAGTTAAAAATTAATATGCATTGTGAATTTTGGGACTGCAATATACTCGAATATTGAAAATAAATAATAAACAAATATTTCGGACACTTACAACAATCATCTAGTCCCAAAATAAGCAAAGCCTGTACTATGGATGCTAGATATCTATCACAATATCTTACGTCTCTTTGTTTTGTACAGGATCTTAAAGTGGGGTGTTATAGGTAACATTCGACAGTTTACGTGACAACTGGTACACTCATACAAAATATCAATCTCGATCAATCGTTTAACGATGGTTTCAAGATTTTTAACTAAAGGGCATAAGAAGCTGAAGCAAGTAAAGGCGCACGTGACACGTGAGTCACTGGACCTACGCACTTCTTACATCGTGGTTTACATTATGCATGTAATTGAACTATCAATTTTAGTACTATTATTATAGTAGATCTTCAGCTATAATAATCAAATCCGAAATCGAAAAGCTTATCCTAAAATTTTATTGTCTTTTAATGAGAGGAAAATTGTTGGTAATTTTATTAAGAACAAATTTAAAAAATTAAGAAATTCCGTATCAGGATTTTTTTTGAAAATAGATAAATAATTTATTTACAAAATTTGGTCGACATGAATTGCTGTCAACTGTATATACAATATCACAATTTTAAAGTTTAGCATTGCAAAAATATCCTAAAGCTTATAAAAGTCCACCCGTACCATAATAGAGGATACACACATTACACATAACTAAGCTTGAACACGAAATAAAATTGCATTTAACGATGGAAATCGAAAATGTCAGGCAGTTTTATAACCATGTGTCAAAACGTAGGCTACGCAGCTACAGTGGTTGTGCTCGCATCTGAAGTAGAAGCGTCGGCAGTTGATGATTGTTCTGCAGCGACTGTTGATGCTGCTTCAGTTGCCGCCTCTGTAGAACTAGGTGCCTCTGTCGATGCTGACTCAGTAGTCTGTTCAGAGGTTTGTGCTTCGGTAGTAGATGCTTCACCTGTTGGTCCAGAAGATTGAGGAGCCTCCGTCGATGCTGCCTCGGAGGAATCTTCTGATGTTTTAGGTGCTTCAGTTGTAGATGCCTCAGTTGACGATCCTTCAGTGGTTGATGCTTCTGAATTTCCCTCAGCCGCACTATTTGCTTCTGTAGTCGATGATTCAATGGATGCTTCACCTGCTTTAGTTGTTGCAGCAGCTTCTGCAGAAGCAGCTGTGGATGCAGCTTCATTTGAACTTTCATCTGAAGCTCCAGACCTTGATTGCAATTCGGGTGTCTCCGCAGACTTAGCTACTGCAGCTGGGGCCGAAGGTGATTCAGCGTTGTCTTTGGCTTTCAATGCCTTGGATCCACGACCTGGGCTGGGACCTGCAGGTGCTGGACCTCCTATTCTAGGAATATGATCGCCGATCGGTTGGAAACCATTCTCATCAGCAATGTACCTGTATAAAATTTGTTTAATGATTAAAGGCAAAATATTTTTAAAACTAATTGCTCATTTATGTACCTAATGGAAATAGTAAATATAAAGAATCTTCATGTAAATAATAAATATTAAAAAATAATTTTAGATTACCGCCTCTTTTATTACAAGTATTTATTTAATTATAAAAATTCTTAACTAAATGTGGCGCTTAATTTTTATATTCTTGAACAATTAAATCGTCATTAATTTTATAAGTATATTTATAAACGAAATGTATAAGTAAATTTTAACATTGTGCAAACTGTCTTTGGTGTTGGTAGCAAAATATTAAATAATTAAATGAACCTAATCATGCGGCATCACCGTGCGTAGTTAAGAGTATTATTATTTCCATTTATATTCATGAAATCATATATTTTAATCAAACTTAATTAAATCAGATCACGCTAATATTTAAATTGTAAGTTTTCAGCAAAAATAATTTAATTTCAAACAATTTAAATAAATTAATATTAAATACAACTATAACTACATTCATCAATAGCCTTACACATCCCCACTGTTGGGGTACAACCTCCTCTCACCGGAAGAGGATATTCGGACCCAAGATTTATAGTAGTAATTTATACTAGTGGCCACCTGACAGTCGCTGTTTTTAAGCTTCTGTAAGCCACCGACTTAGCTTGAGTCGGCTTCAATTGAAAACAACCGGGACCGACTATTTAACGTGCCCTCCGAAGCCCGGAAATACTCATATTAAAATCCACTAGTGGTCACCCACCCAAGGACTGACCGCGCCAAACACTGTTATTATGTAATCGAAAATGAATATCGAATGCGACTGCGCCACGAGTGCTATTATATATATAACTAGTTATTTATTGTTAATAGAAATTGGTTAATTAGTTGTCGAATATGCTAATTCTCACAAATATAGATGCTAAATTTAACCGATCTAAATTTTCATTTTTCAACCAGCGAATTTGTGTTTGATAATGACAATTTATATGTGTTATATTTACCTCACACTGATAAGCGTACCATCAGGAGCTGTGTAGGAGTAGGAACCCATTTGTACATGGATTTCATCACTTTCATCACTCTCACCACCTTCGTTGCTGTCCGCAGACCGACCCTGAGCCTTCGGTAGTATCTTGTCGTATGAGATCTCTTCACGCTTGATACCGTTGCCCGTTTCATAACTACAAATATTTGATACAGTTATGCATGATGATGATGATAATGCATGATATAAATTATGATGATGTCTTTAAATGTAAGAAACTTCTGTTAAAATTGAGCAGTTAATGTGAACAATAATTGTTTTTATTAACAGCCATAGCTGACTTGCAAAGAAAGGTCCCGGATTTGGTTCCCGAATCCGATTCTAGGTAATTTCTAAGAAATCGTTAACTGAACCTCATAGCGTATGATATCCTAGTTTGATGACATATATTCAGGAAAGGGAAAAGATATGAGTAGGATATTAAGATCTTATAATTAACTATTTAAAGCATAGGTGTTAATTAAATATATTGTTTATGGAAAAAATTATGATCAAAAATAAAATGTATTTAAAGCCAATCAAAATTATTTACTAAATTGTTAAGGGCGAAATATTACTTTTCCTTTTTATTATTGCGCTAATTGATGTAGTATCTGGTATCCACAACACAAGCCTATAATTGCTTACTGTGAAACTAGATGGCGCTGTGTGTATGTCTAAGGATATTTATTAATTTCTATTTTTTAGCTAATGTTTTTTGAAATAACAATAATTAGATATTAATTACCTGAAATGATAGGTTCCATTTGGTTCCAATTCTTCAGATTGTGAAACAATTGGTATAACAGTGGGCTGTTGTTTTTCTAAAGGCACTACATCAGTGGGGGCAGGCGCTGCGAATACACAAGCTGCCCAACACAAGCAAATCGTAATATAAAACATGATTCTCTACCTACACAATCCCGAAATTCGTTGATGAATGATACTCCAGACCTCTTTACCACCTATATGTAAGACTCATCTATTTACACTATCCTCCCCCCGCCTTCCGGTGGAGTGAGCCTTAGCGGACGCTAAATACTTCAACCTTAGCGCTTGACTGAGGTGTTCTTCGGAAAATTGCACAATCGCAAAGGTGTCAACAATGAGACATGATAGGTGACGATCCGTACGTGATTAAACCGGCAGCTACGCTACGCCACGCCCGCCGCCGTTATTCTGAAATGCCCAATGCTTTGCTTTCAGTGAAGCTTCGCACGAATTACTGAATGATTTTATTGAAATAATATGGAATATTAAAATTGCTTAGATAGGCCTAGAACCATTAGCAGCATTAATTACACTTATAGTGTAAAAGTAAACTTTGCAAGTTCAATGTTAAATCAATATTGACATATTTTGTGATTACTATTAAGCTTTTCTTGTAATTGGTATACTCAAAAAACTTATTGCTTAATTACTTCCTGATTACATTGTGTAAGTAAATGTTGATGTCATCGCAACATCAGAAAAATCATTCTCCTAGTTTTTAAATATATAAAATTAATTCAACCATTCTTGCTTGACTAGTAAATTGGTAACCGATTTAGCCGGATTCATCTCCATTACGACCTCAAACGTTTGCGTGATTTGTTCTTTTGTATTGTGTTAATACGATAATAAAATGAATTTTATAATAATTTTCGTTACGATTGTGACTATATTACTTCTTAGCCTCAATGTTATGTGTGAAGATGATGACATATATGTGAATCGTCAAAATAAACCCAAATCAATTAAGCAGACATATAACTTCAATCATCCACCTGGATTGGAAAATTATAATCCAATACCAGTTGTAGTAGTATATGGAGAAGAAGAAATTCGTGAAGAAAAGTCACTTAATAACAGGGTGAGTACAAATTTGAGAAAAACACCACCAAATGGTCTAGAATCTAAAAGTTCACCACGTGCAAATTCCAAGGTTTCCGATGACGATACTCATGGAAAAGTTTTAATGGACGTAAAAAAGAGTTTAACGTTACAACTGAAAACTGATCCATATTCAGTATCAGATCTTCAGATTCCTGTGGCCGTTGTATATGATGAACCTGGTACAACACGCACGAATATGAAAAATTATAGAATACGTACTACTGTACCAAATAGCAGAGTACGTTCGAGACATCCAGGAACAACCCCGCAATTAAACACTCAAACAGGGCATGAAAAGTATCAAAACGATAAAAGTGAAACCGTAACGGAACTTGGAAATACCAGTGATATTTCAAAAGTTACGAACACGAAAGAAAATGTTACTTCCAATGAAAAACTTAGCGAAAGCAATCATGATTCTCAAAAACCACAAACGCCAAAAATAATTCCGGTAAATAATAAAATAGAGATAACTACCTATAGACCCCACGTTGATGAAGTATTTGCACAAAACGAAAATAAGAACACTGAAACTTCAACATTATTAACAGAAAAAGTTTCTAAAAGAAGAGAACGCGATCCTGTAGTACCCATAGTTGAATCTGAAAATCGTATTTTCTCACACACTGGAGAGTTCATCTACAGGTAGAAAATGGCAATCTATTGTAACTAATGTAGTTTTAATCTAAATAATATAATCCACTTCCTTTTTTATCTGTAAATCATTTCAGCTATGAAAGTGGTGACGGCACGAAAGCACAACAACATGGAGAACTAAAGTCGTTCGACGATGACAGGACTGGCGAGGCTGTCGTTGGCGGATTCTCTTATAAAGTAAGTCATCATGTTATCTTATTTATGATCCATACTCTCGTCGGTGGAGATTTTTTCCATATGTCTCTGCTCTCTGCCTTCCTTTTGACCTCCTGATACGACACGACGTTCAACGTCTCTTTTGTTACTCTAAAATTCCAAGTCAATCCTGATAAAAATATAGAATTACATAACATAGAGGAGTCGCCATTGAAAGTAGTCGTATATGGCTGATATTCACTGCTTGAGTGATAAATATGCGCACTTTACATCGTATCGTACATGCGTATTACTAAGGTTATTTACCAATACATTAACAACAATTTTATTTTATTTTTAAATTTGATTTTTGTTAATCATATTTTGCATAAATTAATAAACCGAATCTTATCGGTCATAAACTGAAACTTTGCTTTCGAAAAATAAATTTGTTACGGATCCCTAATAATTCGGATGACACTTTTCTGTGTTGTAGGTAATAAAGGGTATATTAAGAGGGCAAAACTTTTATAAAGTTTGTATTGCTATAAAACATGTACAGTCAATAACATAGAATCGCTAAATAATTAATAATGTATTTCTATAAATTGAGGGTTCAGCTCTGTTGAAAACCAAAGTCTGTCTCTGTGGCGCATCTTGGGAAAAGCATAATATGTCTAGTGTGGACTAATGTAGGCTGATGATAATGATAGTCAGCTGTCTGTAGTAATTTTGACTGTGCTTATATCATTAATACTCATTGCATTGTGGCGCTGTCCGTGTTGTATTAAAACTAGGGGTCAAGCATCACTTGATGGCTGATTTTGCATTTAATTAGCTAACATTGCCATATGCCGAGAGGGTGTGGGTAACTTTTTCCTATTTCGCACTATTCATTCTTCCGGGGCCCAAGGTAGCATTGGAGTCAAGTAAAGCACTTTCTACCTTCAGTAGACGCAGTGCAGAGTATTACTGTGACTTACAGGAGATGCAATGAGAGCAGCGTGGAGCCGGGTAATATACTCATAATATCATACATAGATATAACATTAATACAATAAATATTGATTGAGAAAAATAGTCAATAAAGTTTACAAACAATCAAATGATACTTGACATACTGTATTATAATTCAAATATGACCTGTCCAACACAAATATCAGTATGAATGTCGCAGGGATACCTGACCTCGTGATAGTCGTGATCCATCTCACTGTTGATTCATACGTCAAATATTCTATTTGTCTATAAATAAACAAATACATTGGCTATTGAAAATTATAAACTTAAATTCATATAATTATAATTTACTTTAAAATAAAACAGACGTCGAATAGGAATTTGTAACTTTGCAAGTTCACATTATGAATGGAGAGCCAAATTTTTTTGTGCAAATGTTCGGTATGTCAACGACATAATTATTTACGCCAACAAATATTGCTTCGTTTAATTTTCAGGATAAAGATGGTATCGACTTCAGCTTAACCTACACGGCTGATGAGAATGGCTACCGGCCAGTGGGCGCACACCTGCCAACACCACCACCCATTCCGCCGGCAATCGCGCGAGCCCTGGCCTATCTCGCCACCAAACCTACTCCTGAGCCTGAAGTCGTCACTGAAACCGTAAATGAGGCTGAGTAGGGTCCAAAATTCATTATAAGTTATTTTCTTTGTGTACTTCTGATATTCCCTAACCAAAAAATTTAATTCATCTTTTTAAGATTCGCTGGAATCAAAGAACTGCTGTAGTTTTACAATATCCGTTTATCTATCTGTCCATCTGTATATCACAATTGTTTTACTTGTAGACTATTAGTGCTACGAGTATAAAGCTATCATAAATATTATAACAAATGTTAGGAAATACTATACATACGGAAGGTTGCATAATAAGCCTTCGTGAGGTAGGATATCACTCAATAGGTCTTTAAAAAATATTGCCGGTTATCTTAAATACTTTTCGCTAAAATACTTTGAGCTACAGGAATACATTTAGGTACAGAATGTTATAATATTTATGCTTAGAAGTGATCTTCTTTATTAGATTTATTTGCCTCCCATCACAACCGCTGTTATCCCTATCGCTATGATTTTAAATTTCAATTTGAAAGAAAAATTGTCTCGGGTAACTAAGATGTCCTGGTTTACGAATAATAGTCGACCAACCTACGATAAGTTTATAATTTGGCTTAGGAAAAGTTCACAGATACTCCACACTAGATGACATGATGACAACCAACTACAAAAATCGTTTTGTATATTAAATGTACATTCTGACTAAAGAACCTACTGCACGTGATCGGTCACGTACATAGTAGGTTTTTTTTACTACACATTTGACCGGATCGAACAAATTGAATTGTGTGACTTTATATATGAATGTGTACTTACAAATATTGACCCGCTAATTAGTTCAACCGATTACACATAATTCTCGCGATTTTTATAAAAATATTTTATGTCGTTAATATTGTCGGTCTGTTTGTTCCTTATTGGAGCAAAAACGTTCAAGTAATCCTAATGGAGGAGTAGGCATTGCGCAGTTCATAAATTCTAAAAGCAGGCCAATTGACGGATCATTAATGGCAAGTAGTCACTACTGGTTACTTTAGTAACTTATTGGTAATCTGTGCTACTGGTCTATCCTCCGAAGAGGTGGAGCAATCGTGTTTACTACTCTATACCGAATGACAAAAGATAGAATGACGAATACTCAAGCCCGATGAGTTGTTTCACGGAAGCATCTAAAGCTCGAGGCAATCACAGTGATAGAGCACATTACCAAAATTCCACCTCCTCCACTCCTCTATAATTAAATCGGATTTGTCGTGTTTGACTTTATATGTTTGCCCACCCTTTGATTGATCTAAATCACAGACTACCCATCCTTTAAATCTGAAATACGCAGAGAACGCTGTTTACCAAAACATCGAAAATTTATTCACTTTAACATCCTTGTCTCATTAATAGCAAGGTGGTATCGGGCACTTGTGACATTATCCCCAACAGAATTACATTTCCCACTGTTGGGGCACAGCCTGCTCTCACAGAGGGTATGGGCCCTAACCACCTCGCGGGCCCAGTGCGGATTGGTAGATTTATGAGACTAGTGGCCACCTGACTGTCAGTGATTTTAAGCCGCCCCTGTAGACCACCAACTTGGCTTAACGACTGCTTTCAATTGAAAACAACCGGGACTGATTATTTAACATGCCCTCCGAAGCAAATGCCACTAGTGGTCACCTATCCAAGTACTGACCGCTCCAGACATTGCTTAACGAACGAATAGCGAATACGACTGCGCCCCGAGTGTTTCACTTATGACATTATTAATCATGTAATAAACTCACAATATCTGACTTCACAGTTCATTTGTTTCCGTACATGAGTATGATAAAGTTAATAATACACATTTGAACGTCGCTATATATTATAACTGCGTAGCCTGCAAGAATTTATAGCTTGACTTTTATAGTGGATTTAAATAGATGATAGCAAAAGTTTATCGATAAAATATTAATGACATTCAAGTTTCATCTCATTAATGATTTATAAATTTAGTCACCCTTGACCCGTTCACAGTAATCATACTTTTAAGAAATTTGACAGAATCTCTTTCAAAGACGATTTTACGCATTACATTTATATTGTGGTGTGCTCTATATCTCATAAAACACGTGCATGACCGTAGCCGTGAAATCAAATCTTAAATTAACATCTGTGTGATATTATACACACTCATGCTAGTGGAACTAAGATTTTGTTTATTACGCCTACACTAATGAATTTTTGCATAATGATGAATCATCGAAATCTATTGTATGCAAAATCAATCAATGAAATACGTTTTACTGCTTAAACAAGGTAAAGTTCAATTTTATATGCAAATTTATTGTAATGTTTTCCGCCCGCGTGGATTTATCACAAAGTATCTCATCCTTGTAAATTGTCCCTCGGTAACTTTTTACTGAGAAGTATCTCATGTCTTTTACCAGGACATTTTCCATCTGTATGCCAAATTTCAGCAAAATCAGTTTCGCCGTGATTGACCAACTAACAAACGTCCCAACTTACGCATTTGTAATAGTAATGGAGTTTATTTATAGTTAATAACTAATAATAAATTGATTTTACCATTGGTTATTGGATTGGATTACTGTTTACCCGCGGCTTCATCCGCGTGGTATTCATTTATATGTCTACATAACGCAGCTAACTACTTGGTAAGCTTGTTTTTAATTCTATATCCTTTAAATTATAAATTCACATTTTTGTGAGGACGAAGTTCATCAGATCAGTAATCAGTTCGGTTAATTCACATTCGGGCAGTTAACGGACATCCACTACTAAACATAGGCCTACCCCAGAGGGGCCGGTTGTAAGCGACATGCGACTTTCCAGGACAGGTTCTGTCAACATTGTATGTAGACGTCCCACGGTACGCGTGCTGGTGCGTGGTCTCGACTGTATGCCCCAACCATTATCAGTTCTACGCGCCACTTCATCTTGCTAATCCGCTGGGCTATGTCGGTAACTTACATTCTTCTACGGATTTCTTAATTCCTGATTTGATCTTGTAGTGAAAGATCGAGCATCGCCCTCTCCATAGCTCTCAGAATTAAAATAAAACTACATAACGTCACGACCTATTTGCAAAATGGTGTGGTCAGAGGTATCCCAAACCTAATGTTGAGTGTTCCAAACATTAAAGGTTAATGCTTGCAACAACGTCCACAGTTCACGTTTCGAGGTATATAGAAATGTACACGTAACAAGGGGAGAACCCATCCTCATTATAACGTGCAAATCTATGATTTTTGGTGGAAAGTCCCTTTGGTTGGTGGTAGGGTCTTATAAATGACCGCCTGGCTAACTACCACCATCTTATTTAATTTTGCCGCCAAACACCAATGTTAATAGCATTGTTGTGTTCGAGTTGTCAGAGATAAAATAGCCAGTCCTCCAAATAAGATCGGGTGGCCAATACACGCCTCCACCTTCGGCCTCATCTTCACTTAACATCAGGTGTGATTGAGATCAAGTGCTAACCAGTTTTGTGTTAAAAAAAAGTCCTTAGTCGCCTTTCACGACACCGTTGAGAAGAGACGACTTAATCCTATTATTTTTACGCGTCGAAACCTTCGTCGTAAATTTATGTGAGTGCCTGGGAGTGTATATTTTGTTGGATTACGTTTGCACACGTTAATAGTACAATAACTATCTACTTCCTAATTGTAGAGATCCAGCCGGTGTACATGTTGTACATCGTAAATGGTATGCTCATCCTCATCAATGACCTTGTAGAGACGCTCACTTTAACAAACAGGTTGTACAAGGAATGCCAGTTGATTACCTACTCACAAGACTACTTTTGCTTTCTGTCGTCTCAAACTCTAGATTTCTCAGAAACTGATGACGCTATCTAGTATTTCACGCCATTTATCGAAATAACTGGTCGCGTGTATTGGAGAATTATAAAACCTTCAGGTCTTTAGTTAGGTATATCTAATTGTTAATAATCACAGAATTTTTGAATAGAATTTTAAAATTATCTATTCAGCTGTATTATGATGGTAATAGTTAATATTAACTCGATTACATAGGAGGATCTCCGATGAGTATTTTTTTTGTTTTCTAGCGTCATAATTATTTACGTTCATGATCATTTGACCATTGTTTTTTTAGTCAAAATTACACCATTTACAGGAAGTGACATCAACATTTTAACACATATATGACAATATTGGACAATTTCGACGCTAATTAAAATACAAGGCACTTACGTGCCGTGTTAGATATTCACTTGTTTTAATCTATTCTATTTTTAACTTGACTCGCATGTGTTTATAATTTCCATAAAATGTAATTAATTGCGTTTAACAATAAGTGCAATACCTATTTGATTCTCAAATACAATTATTGCCCAATTTTTTTCAGTAGGTGTACAGATACAAAAATATTTATACATGTTTAGACAATTCCACCAAAAAACATCTACAGACTTGTACTTTTCAAGGGCGATAGGTTCACTCCCTGTCACGTGTGCATTTCTGTATATTTCGTAAATTGAAATATGAATGTGGGTTCAAAGTATTAGACTTTTAATGTTTCGATATCCCAAACGCTTGTTTGGGATATCTCTGATTAGGGATGAAGGTTGTGAAGTTTTATATGTATGAGTTGAAGATAAACAATGAAACCAAGTACCACTTTTTCTGTCACTAAAACTTATCTCGATTACAATAAACTACAACATTTATTATTTATATTAATTAAAACAAAATTAAATAAAAAGATTGCATATATTTTTTTTAAGTTTCTTTCTTTTTTTATGCACAACGGGTTAGTACTTGACCTCAATCACACCTGATGTTACGTGAAGATGAGGTCGAAGGTGGAAGCGTACTGACCCGGCAACTCCAACATATTTGGGGTCTGGCTATCTTATCTCTGACAACCGGAACACAACAATGCTATTAACATTGCAGCTTAGTGGCAGATTTTGATAATATGGTGGTAGCTAGCCAGAGGGAAATTTAAAATGCCCTACCACCAACCAAACCGAGTACTTACTGGGGATCGAACCCATGACCTCCGATTTGTAAACCCAATGTTGTTTACATTAAGCCACGGAGGCGGTTTAATAGTTCTATCAAAAGCGGAAAAACGGAACACTTATGGAATCAGTGCAGTATATGTCTATCGGTCATCATCATAGTCATATCAGCTACAGGATGTCCACTGCTGGACATATAGGCTTCCCTCGTAGATTTACAGGGCGAGCGGTTGAAAACCGCCTGCGTCAAGCGACTTCCGGCGACCATCATTAGGTCCTTAGACTTCTGCAGCCTAGAACGATTTATGCTCCATTGGCCATTAGTTCTTCCAGCTATGTATCCTGCCCAGTGCCACTTCAACTTCCAAATCCACTGGGCTAAGACGGTCACTTAAATTCTTGTACGGATTTCTTCATTCCTGATTCGATCTCGTAGTGAAACACCGAGCAACCGCATTCTCCATATAGTTCGTTATGTGACTCTGAGCTTTCTTATGAGGCCTATAATTGGAAACCATTTTTTTTTTGCACAACGGATTGGTACTTGACCTGAATCACACCTGATGTTAAGTGAAGATGAGGTCGAAGGTGGAAACGTACTGACCCGGAAACCCCAACACATTTGGGGGACTGGCTATCTTATCTCTGACAACCGGAACACAACAATGCTATTAACATTGCTGCTTGGTTGGTAACGTTTCAGTACTACAAACCACCACTGGTACAATACAATATTACAGACTTTTGTCTTTTCTTAAGCACTGAGTTATTTTGGAAGCGTTCCGCAGTTTCCGCAGTTTTTAAAGCAGTCCATCCGGATTAGATTCCTATTTGGATAAACCTACCTATCATAAAAATATTAATGTCTGGAATTTTGCAATTATAACTAAGTGTGGTTAAATTCTAGTGATTCCAAAAATACCTATAATTTAGAAAATAGTTAGCCTTGAAAGGAGATTTAAACAAAGTTTCACGTGATCACTTTTATAGATGTTATTTTATATTATTATGTTATGAAAGTCATCATGAGGTTTCATTATTTTCATACAACAGTCGGCTATATAGTAATGTATATTTCGTCTCAAAAATCTAAATTGATTGTTGCTTTAAATGGATCCGTAAGACGTTTAAGATAAATTTTATTTCATTTATAAGATTTTGACAAAACCATTTGAATGATTTTGAGAAACACCAACCTGTGGGCGACTGTTCCAACAACAGTACGTTAAACGAAACAAGAACATCTGTTTTTGCAATGCTTCTTTGGCACTGATTATGCTTTTATTCTATAAAAAATAATAAATACTTAGTCACATTTTATTTCCTTCGCACATTCATCAATCATCATTTTTATCACAGTCGTTTTACGTTCATTTTTTGTGATTTTTATTGCTTTATATTGTTTCAAATACTGCTTTGTGAACATTAATATTTTCAAAATAAATTAAGTTAATTTATTTATAATACAACAATTTCCAATTTCATTAAATGACATTGTCATTATCATCAAAGCAGTATTATTGGCAAGGCAGACAGTCAACGGTACAAAAAGGCGTTAAAGGTCGTCGTCATTATTTAGGATTTTCAACAAAAAATCAGAGTTACTGTCCAGTATCTTCAGTTTCTCGAAGGTGGCAGAGTGGCAAGGTAGTCGAGGGCCTTTTGGATCGCTGGTGGAATCGGCGGCGGAGTCGGCAAATGGGCACCCTGAAATCCGATAAAAAATACACTTAAATATTAGTATAGTCGTTTAGTCAGCTCAAGGTAATGTAAATCTAGGCCTTTCAGTATACATGCGTTACTCAAATGTTATCTTTATTCATCGAGCAAATACTTTTAGCAGATGCTAAACAAATAAGTAGGTAATCGTAATAAAAAGCGTAACCCATTTTGTCATCACCCGATAAAACGATTTTATTGATGACTCACTGCGTATTGGGATCTAACCATAAAATCATCTGATAGTAAGAGAGATCCTCAGTTCTCCATCACATCATAATCTTATTAATAGACGAAAACCCTTCTCAAATTCTGAGACCTTTGTTTTGTTGGGAAAAATAAAATAAAATGGTTAGGGACAACCATTTTATAAGAATATTTTATAGAATATTGTTTTAATGTAACTGCAGTATATAATAAACAAACAAAATATTATTTATTGCATAGCATTAAATAATACAGCAAGTTCAAAATAAACACACAAGACATACGAACAGTACAATTTGACAGCCAAAAAGTGACTATAGGTAGATCATGAAATACTTATAGACTGAATAACATTAACAATTTAATGATTTTTGTAAGATTATCTGAACCACTCCACTGATGACATTAGTGGATACGAGTATCAGTGGTCTGTGCTATTATGATTTATTTATGACCCGTTATTCTTTATTCTTTGTTTATTCTTTAGTTGCCTTGTACGACAACCACTGAAAGAAATAGGTTGGTCCTATTCTTGTCTTTACAGGGAGTCACATCAGCAGCAGCAGCATTAGCAATTGGGGAACCGGATGGGATTTACCCTTACGTATAAGTGTGCCCGCATTGTTGTATTTTGCAGAAAATGATTAAAGAGCCAGTCAAATTCTCGTCTATGAGGCATTACTTTAAGTCAGACAAATCATCTGTAATCGCTGTAATGAGAATTACTGTCTTCCTCGATGTTCACCCATAGCGTAGATGCACATGATTCTGTCTCTCGTCGGCCCGCTGGACCAGCTTATCCAGAGCGTCCTAAGACATCCTGTAACCACCATCGAGCCATTTGATCGGAGGATTACATCAATTACAATAATAAAGCTGTAAAAGAGCTTCTTCATCTTAGCGAGTCGACGGCAAAAACATCATATTCTTGAGGACCAGAATATGGCCACGCCTACAGCTTAAAAGAACTTTGTCCTTGTATGTAAAATATGTCATGTAAACCCGATAATCTACACCTTTGGGGGGTTTTTTTTTTATTTTTAAGCTACTTTGAATTTAGTACAGGAGACATCAATTTTGAAATGTTTTTCGAAAAGTCTTTAAAAATTTTATTAAACAAAAATTTTTTAAATCGTTTTGTTAAAAGTTTTCATCATAAAATTAATGCGTATTTGCCATTTCCTAAAAATATATCTATCAAATTGAATGATCTTAGTCAAATTTCAATAGTTTAGCTTTAACAAATAATGACAGTGATAGACGGACAGACACTGAAGTGTTCTGTTGTGGCATTTTTGGTAAGGAACACTAAAGTCAAATGCGAAAGTATCAAACGACTATTGTAATTCTAATTGAGTTTTTTTTAAAGTTACATTTACTTCATCAAAGAACAGAGTCTATGAATGAGTTGTCCATTTGTATAAATAACAATATGAGTTTAAAAACCAAAAAACCCGACAGCATATTTTGTATATCGCGGGCACCATGTTGGATTTCTCAACTCAAAATATATGCTACACTTCAGGGATCAAGACGAATCTAACGACACAATGCACTTCGAAATCGGTCAAACCATTTAGGCTACAGGCGGTAACATAGAAATCTTATGTATGTACACTCGAAAAACATTACCCTCCTTCCTTGGGCAGTCGGGTAAGAACACGTACTCTTAAATATTGCGACCCCTTACGGCCTGCAATAATTTCCAAAATTACTTAGTTATCTTAGCTTAACGATGTTAATGAACAAGATATCGATGTCCTAACCACTGTACATACTGTGTTTATTATTACATAGGACGTGCCCAGCCTTGGCATATTATTACTACACACTTAAGTATGACACGACACCTATGACATAAGAGATATTCTGGAAATGAATGCCCCATGAATCATCGATTTTTTACTTTACCTGTCTACTGTACCTCTGATCACTGGCTCAAGACGTTATTGATATTACATTACCTAATCAAATCTACCAAGAAATTTACGTAATACTTGTAAATATTACAAGTTCAGTTCAATATAAGTCCAATTTATTAGGTAAACTAAAACTGCCTGTGACGCAACCTGAAGAGGCCTATGTTCATCTTTACTAAAAAATGACAAATATGAATACCTAAGATGTAAACTATTGCTGTCAAATATGCCTGATACGAGCGCTATCCACGAAACGTCTAATGACTACCAGACATTATAAGTTAATTTCATACATATTCTCCTCAGACTGACACATAGGGCAAATAATTTAAAAAGAGTCCTTGGATCGGAAAAAAATCGGTACCAGAATAAGGCCTTCCTTCATTTAACGCGATATTATATTTAACAAACCTTTTAAACTACAGAGCAGAAGTAAATCCTCATTACATTGGATGCCACAATGAATTTTATAATAATTTCCTTATCTTAATCTGCCGCCAAGCAGCAATGTTAATGTTTAACATTGTGTTCCAGTCCCCTAAATAAATATTCAACCTCATCTTCACTTAACATCACACATGATTGAAGTCGAGCAAGCGTTGTGCATAATTTACCTCGGGTTTGAATCCATTCTCGTCATCAGCTATGTAGTTGAGGTTAATTAAAGTTCCATCTGGCGCCGTGTAGCTGAAGCCTCCCTTAGCCACTATGACGTCAGTGCTGTCAGGACCACTACCTTTCTTCAGAGTTCCAGTCTCCTCTGCCTTGATGCCGTTTTCAGTCTCATAACTATAAATCATAATTGTCAAGACAACAACATGAAACAAAAAACACAGTTATGTTAAGTATGACATTGTGTTAATATTAGCACATGATTAACAGTTTTGCGTAAATTGCTTTACGTGTTCATTGATGAATAATTTTTCGTGTCAGTAACTTATAGTATTAAAACCACAACTGTATTTATGCAAATACCATAATATGTCTACTGGTTAATATTTTCTTGCAACCTCAAACACAAGAAATTATTTTTTTATTTTATTTCCTAAGTGATCTTTTTTTCAACCATCACATAACATAATACTCATCTACAATACCTACAATACATTCAATTAGACCTGTATGTAGGTATTACTCGTACCAACAATTTAGCGTAATGCAAGAATTGAATGACAAAAGACTTGCTAATTTTGATACAATTCCTTTGACATTATCTAACATGGAAAGCAACATTGGAATGCATGACCTCGGCGGCTGACAGTCTGCGCGTCTTCATGTCAAGTACGTTTACTTCAGAGTTAGGGTGTTATTACATCCATAAGATCAACTCAACACTTCGAACTCATCGATCAGCGTCGATGTGTTGGTGACGATTATACCAAACCAATCTACGTTCGACAATAAATTGCGACATCGACTATCGATCGATTTAAATAGTCCTATGTGATTGCTACGATATAGACAAAGTTCGATCGGTATCTCGTTGTGTTTCAATTATCGATCGTCATAATACACCAAATGTTCGATTCGAGGTGTCCGTCGATCTTGTGCGTGTAACAGCACCCCAAGAACCTATGAGTAATAATAAATATGAACCAATAGCGACGAAAGGTAGAATTTATAATAGACACTATTCTAGAGACATTGGATCCCATATGTATTCACCTGTATCTGTACGACCCGTCAACTTGTTGATCAAAGTCTTGTTTTATGATATTTATAACTTGGTCAGGCTTTTGTGGTGCTGCAACGGCTATGGATACTGCGCCGATGAATACTAACAACCTCTGAAAATAGATAATTGAGAACTTACACATGACATTTTTAGTAAACTTGCCCAGCCGTCGATTGATGGTTGAGCGCGAAATTAAAGATTTCTCATATTTCCATCTTCACAGATCACACATGATTGAGGTCAAGCACAAGGCCACTGAGAATATAAATTTAAATTGGTAAGTTTAGTACTCACAAAGCAACACTATATTAATGTGTCATAGGTTTGAATTACGCGACCTAATGCATGACGTTTGTTTTATTGCTAAAATAACGCCTGCTATATTTGCAGAGCAAATAGTGCAGCGCTGTCCAAACTGTTGGCTAACGCACAGGCATTCAAATAACCAGATGTATCCACTTAGTCACACAATAACTTACTATTTGCTTCATACAAGAGAAACATAAAATTAAGAAAGAAATATAGTTTCTTTTTGTAAACTATTTGATCGCTATATATAGCTTTTATTTTTATATGCTTTTATTTAACTTGCCTTGTTTATTTATTCGTTATTGCTTTGGTAGTAATGTATGGAGGAACCAAAAAGTTCCTGACGTAATGAAAATATAAAACCACGATCAATATTAAAATTTTACATTAAAATTACGATATAGGTATAGTTTTAATTCAATAGTTTTAATAAAAACTACTGACCCGATCGGTTATCGAAACATTATTTATACCTACCTATGATAATTCTTTTTTGATTCATTTATTAACATTATGCGAGTATAAATGTACAAAATACTTTTAAATTATTATATGTTGTAAATTTTACTGCAAACAATTTTTCATTTAATTATTACCTACTTATTATACCAACTTAATACTCGGGTCTTCTACTACTTGGTGACAGTATTTCGGAAATGTTTTCTTTTAACATATTGTACATGTGGCTGCCTCTCATAGTTTATTATATATTACATATAGAAAGAGCAAAGAAAATATTACTACCTCATCGATAACGAAGCTTCAAGAAATATCTTGTAGTTGAAATTTATACACACATTTTCCAAAAATAAACTTATTTAAAACGGAGACTAAGTGCACGCATCAAGCCACTTGAATCTATATTATAAATAAATGTTATTTGTATTTTGCACAAATTTTATCTATATTTCGGTAGTTTAAGCTTTATTGTCTAGAATATATAAAACCATGGATATGACGACTTCGGTAAAATTCCTTTCAAATAATACAGTGTGGTTAATCTGTAAACTTGTTTCTGCGGCTCGTGTCTGAATCCGCGGGGGGATTTCCAGTGGCCATGGGCTTCAAGCTAAGATAATAAGAGATCAGATGAGCAAATAATATTCTGAAATACTGTTGAAGTACTACGTAAGTACAAAGATAAGAGGTAAGTTAAATATTTAGCAAACATGTACTAGGCACTAAAAGACGCAGGTCTTGTAGTCGACTTACAAGACCTGCGTCTGCGTTGCATTTGGCCGTATTTCCCAGTCTTATAGAACTATTGAATCCATTACCCAAGGTGGGCTTCCAGGAAGAAAACTAAAGGTAGGCGCAGTTGATAAAGTAGAAGCGTAGTAATAAATAGGTAAAATTGTATGTTGTCCGCTGGTGTTCTCTCAAACTTACTTCAAAACAGGTAATATGTACAATCACAAAAGCATTCAGAATAATTGACATACTCGAAACGCATTTGGGTCAGGCACGCTGCTGCACATAAACAAACAACTAATGTCCACTTGCTAATTGTAGCCACAAGACAAACTCAATTAGTGGCGGCGGTCGCGGTGGATGGGGCCTTTTGTGGCACGTGACCTTTGGGCGGTGATCAGGCGATCACGCGAGAGAAACGCACGTATTACTAATGTCAATACAATTATCAACCCCCTTAGTGAGTAATTGTTTGCTCAAGATGGTGGTTTTGTTTTTTAACAGACTTCAAAAGAAGAATAAATTAGACCCGTATGTTGGTTTGTATGTGGCTATGAGACACAATTTCGGGGCAACTGCTGAACGGATTTAGTTTTCAGTTTTGTTATAACTGACTTCGTAGGAAGTTTTTGAATATAGTCTTCTGTGATAACTTGAAACGATTCTAAAATATGATTACCAGGAGTAACTGTATTTCAAAAACAGCCATACCGTACGAATAACGTTTTTAACTGTCTACGTGGCTCAATGAGAATAACATAATCCTGAGTCTTGGATGTTTATAGAAATATTTATGTATATTTATCCATTATCTAGTATCCATTTGCTTTGCTTAGTTTGGACTAGATAATTGGTATAAGTGTCCGAAATATAGCCTAAAACTATGTTGATAGCATTGTTGTAAATCAGCTGTTTACACCGTGTAACGGTTAAGTGTAGTCATATTTTAAGGGCTTGTTCTACCCATCAATACGAACAACTTTTACTATGGGGGCAACTTCGAAATCGCGAAAAAAAAATGAGCTGTTCCATAGAAAATTTCAATAACCTCCCGATGCAATGTATGAAACAGCTGATTTTTTTTTCGCGATTTCGAAGTTGCCCCCATAGTAAAAGTTGTTCGTATTGATGGGTAGAACAAGCCCTTAAAATATGACTACACTTAACCGTTACACCCTGTATAATAAGAGACCGAAATTAATCAATTTACCCGAACTACAATCGAGTTTTATCATAATATATAATAACATAATATATAATAATAGAGAGATTCCCTCGTCAGAAATGACATTTCGTTGCCGTAATTAATTTCGATTGCTGAATGAAATATAATCCTTATTAAAAAAGGGAAATGTTCTTTCCCTTGCTTAGGCTTGACGTTTCAACCAATATTTGTGATATATTTGACAGTGTATCTACGAGCAACATACACCTCGACATTCGCAGTAACATCTAGTAATACCTAATAGTTTGAATTACAGTAACTACCTACCTACTCGTAAATAGGATCAATGGACTTAATCCTACGTAAACCAATCAGTGAATCCAGTATCTATAAGATAGTGTTACAGAGGTTGCTACGCTTCATGGATCATTAATTATTATGTACGAGTATGACACTATCCTAATACTGACCATAAAACAAGTCAAGTAGCAAAGCGTACTAATATAAAGAAATTTCCTTGCAGTGACTTTTATTAAATTAGCGGTATGACTTCAGATGAATTTACGATTCAAGTACCTTAGTTTTCTTGAATTTTCGATGATACTTTTACCGACACAGGGAAATTCCTTTTCAAAGTTATGATACCTAATGAAAAGTTGACATTGTCATCAACATAATCTCCCCACAATACTCCATTGCTGACAAAGCGGTCCCCAAAGGCACGCCACAGAGCGCGATCTTCTGCTTTACGCCTCCAGTCGCATTCAATCGCTAGACTTAGCTCGTCGCTCCATTTAACTGGGTGCACACTTTGTTTAACTACTGATTGCTTAGTGAGGATAGTGACCCTGTCTGCAAAACCAACAGTTGCGGATTCGAATCCCGCAAAGGGTGAATGTTTGTATGATGAATACAAACATTTATTCCCGAGTCATGGATGTTTATATAAATATTTATATATATTTATCCATTATCTGGTATCCATAGTACAAGCTTTGCTTAGTTTGGGACTAGATGACAAGAGTCCGAATTATTATTATTATTATAAAAAACGTATCATGGTTTCCACTGCCAAACCGGCTTACTATGATCGGTTTTACGACAAATATGATCTGTCCATTACTACTTCAGCCTGACTTTATGTATTACGATGTTTAAACTGAAAATTTGCCCCAAATCACCATTCATTGGTCTAACAATCAAGTACCATTAAACTTCCTTTCTCTTTAACAAGCTGAGGAAGACCACCATTCTACACTGAACTTGCGTAGAGATCGAAGATGTTTGTCATCAAAATTCTACACGACCTTATAGGGTAAGAAAAGTTGACTGTACTTTTTGTTTTATTGGAAGTAATAATCCCGATGTTTCAAAACTACCAGCATGAACTATTCGTGAAGTAGGTAAATGATAGAAATGGGTATAAAATTTGGATCACTAATTATTCTTGGAGGTGGTTATTACATGAAAAGTTCAGCAGTTTTAAATATCTGAACATTATGTACTTCTGATGCTAACAATACAGCTCTATAAGATTAAGTAATCTTATGAAACAGAACATGTAATATGTCTACAAATATTCACAGTAAATGATACAAAATTTATGTAAACTATTATAAGACTACAATTCCTACTCTTAATTAGTCTATGTCAAATTATTATTTGTTATGTACATAACCTTAATAATAAAACCATTAAGTATTTTTGATGACAGTGGAAGAACCAAAAGTAGTATGTCAGGATCGTTATAAGTGGAAACCACTATTGATTTCCACTTACACTTCTCTGCCTACAACGAGAAACGGATACAGACAGAGATATGTATTCTATATTATTTTGGGATCAATATTTCCCTTCAGATATGGGAGCAAAAACTTGGATTAAATCATTATGTGTGCTAACTATAATTTCATTTACACATGCATGACGATTATTCGGTATAATAACTTGGATTGTTGCGCAAGATTAGGACTATTGAGTTGTGGGAACAGCGCACAGAATTCGCCTGTCGCCTAAACACACAATGTCCTACGATGAAAGACAAACGGTGGCACCTAATTAAGTTCTCGCACGCCTCTGGCTAATACCCAGAGGCCAATTCAAAACTTAATTCAGACACAAATAAAAGAAATAAATATACTTATGAATTCTTTTTTTTTTTTTTTATTAAAAACTGGTTTCGCGTTTGACTACAATCTCACCTGATGGAAAGTGACGATGTAGCCGAAGATGTATCACGCGCACCCAGTAAATGCCTATTCACTCTAGACTTGATTATTCTTCTTGTGGATATATAGATTCTTATGGAGATAATGATTTTGGGGACTGTATTAAGAACATAAGTATATAATATATATACTTCAAAAGTGCAAGGACAACAGTCATGATGACATCCAAGTCGTTCGATAAACTTTGGGATATGAATCTACCCACGCTTGTTAACAGCTTTTGCTAATTACTTATATTTACGAGGGTATTTTGATGTTTGCACTGATTGATTGAGCAATTTTATTTATAATCCGAGTAGATTATATTTTACATAATTATCGTAGTAGATTACAATTAGGTAGGTACATATTAAGGTAGATAGGTGAAATCTACGTCGTATGATAAACTTTAGGGCATAAATCGATCCATGATTATGAATAAAGCTTGTCTATGATATCGACTATGATAACCGAAAAAAGAACCAGCTATCAACTAAAATGTATGGAACGCTGATTTTTTTGAAGATAATGTAGTCAAGTCAGATCATTAAGAAAATTGTTGAATCAATCAATAAAGTCATCAACACTTTCGAAACCTAAGTATGAGCATTTAAAGTTTTATTGAATTTATAATTCTTAATATTACCAAGATTAAAATATAACATACTATAATTTTCAATAATTTAATTAACCAAAAATAAGTAATTGCAAAATGAACGACCATTAATTTAGAGAAATTGAAAAACCCATTCCAAACCCACCTATCTATTCATACAACATGGCATACTTTGCCAACTGGGTAAACGGCATAGTTGTTGACAAAGGTTAAGTATTGTGAAGATAGAAACAATAAATGTACTAAATCTTACGTAAGAGCAAAGCCCTGTGCATCAAACTATATGGGTGCGCATATCTGTGGTATAATATAATTGTCTAAGCGGAAATCTCGACCTCTATGTACTTGTGCTGCAATAATAAACTCAATTATTTTCATCATCATTGTCATTTATAATGTACATAAAATTATTTTTTTTTTTATATTTTTGATTTTGATTTTGATTTATATTTTCATATATTGTACAAGCAATGGCAATATCTTAGGATAAGCCACTTTTAATTTCAGTGGATTTATGTATGACCTTATTCGTTATTCATTAACTAATATTTAACTTTTATATGTCTCTGGAACTAAAACAAAATCAATGAACTCACCATCGACCCCATTGTGTAGCCCGCTGGAAATAGTTCAGGATATGCAAGAGTTGTATTCCATGTGGTGGCTGTTGGCGGCGTGTGCGCCGGTTTGTACTTAGCCGCCTAATCACCTGTCCCTTTTATAGAGACGCGGGTTTGTCTAGCCATTGCATGCAGCAGGGGGAGCCTGCAACGACTGCATAGCACAGGGATGGACTTGGGATTAAATTAAATTAGTATTAGTTAAAATTGTAACCTAAATAATTTGGCATTAAAAAGGAAAGGGAGGAGTAAAATGTAGACAGACGTGCGTAATAAATAGTACCTAGTTTACCAGTTATAGGTAAATAAAAATAAATCCCAAATATCCCGAATAATCTAATTTTGCCAGATACCTAATTATTCACATCAATTACATAATACGAGTACTAATTTCTCCATTTCACATAATAATAAGAAATCTAGAATCTTAAACATAATTGTACTGCGGATACAGAACAACTTGCTATATACATACTACGGTATTGCATCCTCTCCGGTCAATAGTTAAAAATATTATTTCATCGGATAAAAATATCACTTGAAAACGTTAGATTTTTTAATTTATAGTAAGATTACTTCTCCTTCACAAAGCTGACTTCCCGGCGGAGCGGAGAAAAAAATCAAGATATTCGCCCTTGTTTTGGTCGAATGAGATAATAATAAATGGCTTAGGTACGTATAAATTTGACAAATTTGTTTATTTTGACAAAACCAATTTAGCCACTCAAGAATGAATCGCGTGTTGCAATTTTAATATTCCAAAGGATGTCAAATTAAAAGCCTATGAAAAAAAGAATCACGTATGGAATAAATAACACGTATACTAAAATTTAGTCCGAAGCTTATTTTAGTTCATGCAGATAATAAAATCTAAATAAATATGTAGGGTAATTCGAGGATAGATGGCCATAGTCTTTTAGGGGACGTATTCGGGAAGTCTTTGTGAAATAAAATAAGTTTATAATTTTTATAAATTGTGTATTTATTAGTAATCATCATCATCATCTGATTTAAGAGCCATGCTCTTGTCGGTGGAGATTTTTCCATATCTCTCTGCTCTCCGCCTTCCTCTTGACCTCCTGATACGACACGACGTTCAACTTCTCTTTTATTTGCTGCATTAGTAATCATAATGAATACAAAATATTTCAACAGTCTTCAATTCATTTCTGATAATATACATTTTTTTAAAACAATGGAATTACCATCTCTCTTAAACTAATCAATATGAGATAGCCATAGAGGTTGAGATAAGATGGCCATGCCATTTGGACACGTTTCTTGTCCTTTTGTCCTACGCCTTACCTATTCGTTATTAATTATGATATTTCTAGTTAAAAGTTTCTACAGGGAAGAGTTACCGCTCTGCAAAAGAATGGTTTGATCTCCGTTTTTCATGTTAGTAGATTCAGTATCAGATTCACTAAGATATTTCGGGTACAAACAGCTTTAATTGCTTACCACAGATCGTATTGACTTCGTTTGCCACGAATGTTAAATATGCGAATGTCTTTTGTTAGGCATCTGGGGTCACAAAAAAATATGACTTTAAAGTAAAACTACATAATATGAAATGGTCATATCACTTCAAAAAATACAGGCCATCACTCCTGAAATATATAGGAGAGATAGCCACTAGCGATAATTGTATTTATTATAAACAATTTGTAACTAGTTTTGAGGTTATATTATAGGCTGGTACATGTTTTCAATGTTTAAATTAGAAATATGGTAAAAATCAGAGAACTTAGTATGTCAACGGTTCGTTACCAATCTCCCTTAAAAAAATCATATCTTATATAAAAGTAATCTGCAAATTATTCTGGCATTTTTCTCTTGAAGCCCGGCACAGTGTCAACAGTAAGATAGTTGCCTCCGAACTAACACGGAACCGTGTTGCCATCTCTTAGTGTAGTTGGAATTACATCGATTGGCCAACTATCCTCTATGGCCAACTATCCTCGAAATACCCTATGTGTACTCTTAGAGTCTCCACTTTGACTTAGTTTTTGTAGTGAGATTTTCGTTACCCATTTTTTTGCATAACGGGTTAGTACTTGATCTCGAACACACCTGTTGTTAAGTGAAGATGAGGCCGAAGGTGGAAGCGTACTAACCCGGAAACCCCATCTTATTTGGGGAACTGGCTATCTCTGACATTGCTGTTTGGCGGCAGATTTGGATAAGATGGTGGTAGCTAGTCAGGCGGATATTTAAATTTGAACTAACTCTAGAGTAATAAGCGTATTAACATGCGTTCCATAATAGTTTTCATTTTTAATCCATTAACATTTTTCACACAAACGTATATACTTAAAATATTCACAAACATGTACATTTCTAATGATAGATATACAAAATATTAAGTTTTATTTAATAAGATAATGCCTTAGTTCGGCTCTTTTGTGCAACATTATCTCGTTCAGGCACAATAGAATAACTATCAAGAACCTCGCAAAACGACGACCTACCCAACACTTTAAATGGTATGTACGCTTTATGTCAAATGCATTACCGCGAGAGAGACAGAATACATACTTAACCAGCTATGTTCATCCCTCGTTATAGGAATATATTTTATCTAAAAAGATATTATTGAGTGATCTTATCTTTTTTGGTCAAAATACTAATTGTGAAAACTACTTAAAAAAATTACAACGCTTGACCTTGAATATGAGGCCGAAGGTAGTAGGGGTCCACCTGGAACCAATCCAGTATTTAGCGTAATGGCTATCTTAACTCAAACAACCGAAACACAACCATCAACAGGGCTGTTTGGCAACAGACTTAAATAAGGTGGTAGCTAGCCAGGCGTACATTTAGACATGCTCGCCATCAACCTATTTAATTACTAAACATATACCCCGCTGGAAATCAAACCTGCGAGCTCGATTTTGTAAACCTTGTATTATTTACGCTGAACCAAGGAACGGGTAAATTCTAAATATATAGAAACACAATTACGATATTAATATGACTGATATGTTGATTATTTTTAACAACTAAGAGCTTGGCCAAAAAGTACCATTCGATATTTACCGCAGGTCATCAGTCTATATTTTAAACAATAAAACTATTGCGGTATTGTTTCGTTCACAAAAGGCAATTATAGTAAGCGTCTATGCGAATTCCACTTAAGAGGTTAATCTCATTAGTAGATTGGTGATTAGGGGAGAAGGACCTTTGTATGAAACGGTTTCACACACTTGTTCGCTACTCGTGTCGGTCATGGGTCACGAGGTGTGGTGAGCAAGGCAGTGCAGCGAGCTGTGCCGTATCATTGCATCCGCTCATCCGTAGAGACCGATATTCCGGTTTTCGTGGCATTATTAAAGCAATATGTCATTGTAAAGCGCTGTACACACCAAATTCGTCAGCCTGACGGCATTGCAGCGGGCGTCGTCGGCGGGTTGGTGGTTGACTACCTGTGTGGTGTAGTGATTAGAAACTCTGCCTGCTGTACCAAAATGTCGCGGGTTCATTCATACAATTATCGATTGATGCTTCCGGTATCCAATCCAATTACATCAAAATCAATTTAATATTATTAATTGTTTCTTCTTTTGCAAACTTACATGTGTTTGTAGGCAACTTGGATTTTTGTAAATTTGCAATTTATTAAATTATAACTTCCTGACTTCTCCACTAAGTTCCCATGTTACTTCTATATATATATATATTCCTTATAAATTTATATTTAGATTGTAGTTTCTGCGACTCTATGTGAATAAATATAAATAAGTATAAATATTTCGGACACTTACACCAATCATCTAGTCCCAAATTAAGCAAAGCTTGTACTATGGATACTAGATAACGGATAAACATACATAAATATTTATATAAACATCCATGACTCACACACACAAACATTTACCCGTCGCGGTATGTGATAATGCTTGTTTAATTTTTTTAATACTTTTGTGCTTACTACTGGTTTTGCAATCGTCCATATTGATATTGGTGTTGCTGGTTATATAAATTGCAAAACTGTTTATGGTCACTAGTAACTTTAAAAAAAACTCTAAACTCTTCCTAGTCAAAAATATAAGTAAACCAATGTTTTATTCATCATTTCAGTCTGTCTACTTCACAGCTGAAGAAAAGCCTCGACGGATTACCTTTTCGAACGTTCCCATGCCACCTGTGTGCTCGTTCTTCTCTGAGGAGACTGTCTATTGAATGAGCGATAATTATATGTCATGACGATTTCAAATGTTATTCTTATAACTTACGAAATAAAACTTTTTTGATTTTGTGTTAACAACAATGATATTTTTCTAATAATTTCTCATCAATTCCAATCTGTTGCGGCTAGTTTGCCTCTAAATGTCTTTCAATGAGCGACAGAGACGCTTCACAGGCAGATGGGTTCGATGACAAGTAGATTTTAAATACTAGGTATACACATACATGCAACTATATCTTTAGTCGCCTTTGAAACTTTGTATTTCTAAGTATTATTCTAGTCCAGTAAAAATAAGTAATTTTTATGGTATAACTTCATATAATCCTAAAGTATCTTTATTTTATGTTTTCTAACAAATCGGTAGCTTGCTTTAGAATAACGTACATATTTAGTCATGAATATTAGGTTAAAATTACCACTTTGAATTTCATCAAAGAATATACTTAGAAATCCCTCTAACTATTTTAAAAATAATCAACTTTATATTTAGGAAAAATTTCACAGAGGGCAAATATTACGACTTAATAAACTATTTTTGGAAAATATAAAATAGCCAATCATAATTTTTTTGGAAAATTGTTTTAGGAGAACTTACCATGAACTTACAACGCAATAAAGTTCACAGTAGTAACTTTAATTTAATATTGTAGATTTTATAACTAAATATCTATACTATTCTGACAGCTACTCTATCCGTGTGCAAACAATCACGACCTTCAAGATTATAGTAAGTTCCTTACTAGGCCATTCTCGCTATGTTTACAGGTATACCATAATTGATTACCAAAGGGAATATTTACTAATAGGTACCGTATTATTAATAAACGGCTCATCATCATCATCAGCCCATAAACATCCCACTGCAGGGATACTAGGCCTTCCCTCGTACAATGAGGGGGAGTATGGGCCATAGTCCTCCACGCTCGCCTAATGCGGGTTGGGGACTTAATAACCGGCATGTCCAATAAATTTATGCATAAGTACACGGACGATATCAAAGCAAAATACATTTCCAATAAAAAAATTAAACACGAAGTAGTCGCTGCAAATGAATATTGAGATGAGCAAGCGCCATTCACTATGCCAGTTGTAGCAGCTGAGGACACTTTTCAATCGAAGCCAATAAATTATGTCAACTCGAACAGAAATTCCCCAATATGGCAAAAAGCCGATTTGATATTCAAATGTTATTATGGTTAACTTTTTGTTAAAACCAGTCTTTAGCGGATAAACCGTCGATAAAACGATCGGTATGTTTTGTGGTGGTGGTATGTATCTGTAGGTTCGGAAAGTTTTTTTTTTATGTACAAAGGGTTTGCACTTGACCTCAATCACAATAACAATGACAATAATCAAAAGTAAAGATGAGGCCGAAGGTGCAAGCCAGCTCATCGGAAACCCACATCTTATCCTCCAAGGTTCTAGAAGACATTTAAAATTTGCATTTAAATAAATTCATAACCATCATGAAAGAAAAAATTATTACCAAAAGACTGTTTTAACATTTTTGGCTATTTGGATGATAATATAAATATCCTTCTTTTATCGAGTTACAAACTGTGACCCAAATCCTACTTATAAAGTGCAACCTTGAGTTTACTGTTCGTTCTTCTTTGAGAACTCCCGCTTTGTGAATGAAAAGTAATATTAATATTAAGTAACAGTATCTAGTAATATTTTCAAGTGATATTTTTATCCTTTTGACTATTGACTATTTGGGAGTCCTATCTCTAACAACGGGAATAAAATATTAACATAACTGCTTGTCGGTAGACTTGGCTAAGAAGGTTTTAGCCAGGCGGACAAAACACCAACCAAACCGACTACTAAACATGTACTCCGCTGTGAAACAAACCCGCAACCTCCGACTCAAAAACCTTATGTTGTTTATATTAAGCCACGGAGGCGGAGTTATATAATTAGTTTAACTGATAATATAACTCTGTGCTGTCAGAACATAAACCGTCACTATCATTTTTAGTCCATACTTATCATCCCAATCAACATCATCATCACCGTCCATATCAGCCACAGCATGACCATTGCTGAACATAGGCCTCCCCCATAGATTTTCAGACCGACCGGGCCGGTTGGAAGCGGCCTGCATCCAGCGACTTCCCGCGACCTTCGTCCGTCCACCCAACACCTACCTGTATTTGTATGATTGCCTTCGATAAACTTCTTTGATTAGATGATTTTTCATTGAGAAATTATCGTAAGTATTATCAATTACTCTACACATAGTACTTTATAGTAATAATAGATATCGAGTTATGCATTTGTGTCTCAACTGTTAAGAGCCCCTACCTTACACGCACGATATTTAACAGAAGGCTGACATTTTGGTGTGACTGCTAACGGAGCATTACTTAGAACAACCTATATGATTGTGTGACATTAGCATTACCTACATTTCGACATTAGAGGACATACCAACATGTGTGCAATTTTATTTGCTAAATAATTGTCTTACTCATTGATAGTCGGATACATAGTCATCTGATCATAATGTAACGTTCACTTGCTATATTTAGAGACAAAATGTATTTGATGAAACTATGAACTATGAACTTTGACATGGGTTAATGTTAGTGGATGGAACCGCAGCTCAATTCAGGTATATAATATCTATACACTAAATTCATGCACTGCGGCGTCAGTGAGGCGCCTACCGCGTTGTCCTCGTATTTATAGGGTTGTACTATAAGTAAACTCTCAATATTCTTTTGAATATCGTATTCAAGGTACATCGGTGACTTATCTTTAAATAATAAAGCAACCCCTAATGTAAGCTGGCTTGATTGAGCAACTTAAGCAAGCCAATCACACTGTAGTTAGTAGGTAAGTAAATCGATAGATAAAGTAAGTACCTATTTTATGTATTTATCTGTAATACCTACTGGTTCTAAAACATTACATTCTGGATAACTGTTACTATTTACATACACACGTACTCACATGTATTTCAAAATCTTAAAGAGCACCGGATTTATATCCTGTTTTGGCTGATTATGTAAATTATGCCCGATTAGGTTAACCAGACACTTTTCATACTCGCATAGTAATTAATAAATGTCAAAATCTTAATATCAGAAAATATAATTTTAATACATACTTCTCAACTTAAACCCGTAGGAGAAGTATATAGTACTTTCTGGAACATATTAATCAAACCGATTCGTCGTTACAAAGTCAACCAGCGTATTTTAAATAACTTATAAAATATTCCAACGCCCGTAATATAGTAATCCGACCAATGTTTTTAGCAGCTGAAATCAGTAAACTTTCATTTTACAGAAGATAGATAAGTATCTAATTCGTTTGATAGTTAATTACTAAAATAAATAAAACTATGTTCACAAAAACCCAGAATATACAAAAAGGTTAAAACTAGTATAATTGGAGAAAACCAATCAATCCAAAGACTCCAAAACCACATTTCCGACCCGAAATCCATGCATGGTTGAAAACGTGTTCCAGATCGTTATCATAGGGGAGAGTACCCAGAATGCTGTCAGCGTTACCTCGTTGAATGGTACTACTGATGCATTAACCAAGGTAAGTGCCAGCCGGATACCTCAATAAGGCGAACGAAAATACTTAAGTAGCTTCCAAGCTTCTGAGTGGTAGCATGACAAGTTGCGTTATAGATTATCTATCACATATTTTATCGCAGTCGTCTGTCAAAATATAACAGTCGTACTGCAATCAGCATATTGATAGATTTGCGCGATATAACGTGTGACCAAACGGTGCGAATATGTAACCAAGAGATGGTTCATGGTATCATGAAAATTTATTTGTGTAGAAAAAAAAAACTTTACTTTTGTAACATACTTTTGTATAAATAACGTACAGAAAAAAACCACGTCTAAAAGGAATTAATTGTCAGATTCTAAATCATAGATACACACAACGTTTTCTCTAAATAACTGTTTCAAAAAAGGATCATTCTTCTATTATATCTAAAATATCTAATTTGGATTATGACCGCGATGACCTCACAGCCGCCCTTATCGTTACAACTGTGAACTACTAATCGATAGCAAGCATAATTCAGTGGTGTGGCTGAATAGCAAATGCTAAGGTCGCACAGAGCGGACCGCATAGCATCACGTCACGACCCGATGCCGTCGAGTGAAGAGCACACCTGTCACATCACTTGACTTGCGCCTTTGTCTTTGCTATAGCCATTGAACTTATAGCAATATTGATTTAAAATTAATTGACAAAGGTTAGCCGACATTGATCGAAAGTTTAATAGTGAGGTAAACAATGTAATTTATTTAAAAAAAAATATAAATATCAGATCATAAATTACTTATAACGACATAGACATGGGCAATAAAGTCATTGAAAGAACTAAAACAGAGCAGGCCAATTTGTAATAGCCACCGATGGCATGACCGTCATCGTCCGACTAGTATAGTTGTTCATAAAATAGTTCCAAGTAGCTCGATAGATGTCACTAACTAGAGCGTCCAGAAAATGGAGGATTTTGTACAAAATAATGTAGAAAACGAGGGCATTACAATTTGGTCAGTTGAAACACATTTTTTCGTTGCACCTTTTTGTGAGAGACAACAACAAATGCGTTCTATTTAACGACAACTTTTTTGAATGTAATAACAGGACAAAGGCGACTCTGCTCACACTAAATAGCAATGGCGTACAAATACCAATTTTATATTTCCTGAATTGCTATCTAGAGACGTTTGTTGTTCTCGTAGATCCGTATTGGGAATTTGACAACAACTATAACCGATCGCATTCTCGATGCATTTACAAATTCAGCCTGCCGTTTGCTTAACATATAAAACCTTCTAAGAAAAGTGATTCACAGTGACCTCATTCTTTTTGTAAATCAGATAAAAACTAGTCTATATATATCCTTGTACAGTTCCCAGGCTCTGGGAAATTTCAAAACGATTGGTTCATTTAAGTTTAAAATTCGGACAAACAGACGGAGAGATCGAGACTTTGGCTATATTTTTTTTTATGTATGACTGGATTCGCTTTTGACAACAATCTCACCTGATGATGGATATAATATTAGTCTGGATTATGATTAGTGATGGATAGTTGAAACATTGACAAAAACATTTTTGTAGGATTTAGGATTGGTTGGTGACACTATCTACGTTAAACTTCTCTCAAGGCAAAGTATCCATTATCCCTCTACCAGTCACCCTCCCCCTAGACAGTAGGTAATCCATAACCTAAAATGTCTTTAGCTTTCTTGAAAAGTAATGATTGCAAAATAATAAATTATACAGGGTAACTTGAAATTCGACCTATTTCCGTTAAGAGGCTATGGAGGGGATAGTTTCCAATCACTTTCATCTTATTGTACACTATACCAAAATTAACCATTACAGAGATAATTTTAAAAATAAACTTGTTTCACTGAATTACAGTTATCACACTTTAAACATTAATAAAAATATAACTGGTCGGTAAGATTCGGTCGGATTGGCCGTAGGACCCTTTACCGTAGCCGGCTAGGAGCCCAGACTTGACTCCAATGGATTATTTTGTCTGCGGTCACATGAAAAGCCTCGTGTATGATGTCGCACCTGTTCCAAATATCGCAGAACTGAGACAGCGCATAATAAACACAGTTCAACAAATTAACACTACATTAACAAGTGTGATTGTTAAAAGTGAATTAAGAAAAAGAATGCGAGTGTGTGTTAGAAATTGTGCACCAATTGTGAATAAATAAAGATTATTTAAAATATCGTTTATAAGTATTTTTTTTTAATTAGTTCTCAATCCCGCGACGGGTAAATGTTTGTGTGATGAATATAAACATTTATTCCTGAGTCATGGATGTTTATATAAATATTTATGTATGTTTATCCGTTGTCTAGTATCCATAGTACAAACTTTGCTTAGTTTGGGACCAGATGATTGGTGTAAGTGTCCGAAATATTTATAAATATTTATTATTATTATTATTATAATCCTAAAAAAATTACTCCATAATTTCATACCCGGAATTCGTTAACCCGATCTCATTGTTTTGTTAATAATTTTGAAATTTATAACAATAATCCTAGATTATTCTATCTCATTGGGTAGCCAGTAAAGTATGCATGTTTTCTAAATAATTTTCATGCAAAATTTACAGGAATTTTTTTAAAGATATTTCGATTTATCGGCAGACTTTTGATTAAAATTCGATGTATGTTTGAATGTGTTTGGCTCTCATTGTTAAAGGGGCCAAGTAAATTCTTATTTAATAGTTCAGTATTAAAGCCTAGAATGTTTACTAAGAACTCAAATTTTAAAAGTAGAAATTTAATGACCAGTTATTTTTTTATTAATGTTTAAAGTGTGATAACTGTAATTCAGTGAAATAAGTTAATTTTTAAAATTATCTCTGGAATGGGTAATTTTATAAAAAGATGAAAGTGAATGGAAATTTTCCCCTCCGTACCTTCTTAACGGGAATAGGTCGAATTTCAAGTTACCCTGTATAAGTAAACTTAGGTTCCCGGTCAATACGTGATCACATCCATTATTTTAACATGATACTGAATAAACGTATCATCATCGTCTTATCTTGCCCTGCTCTTGTCGGTGGAGTTTTAAATAAACGTTTCTTTCACGTTTTTTTCAATTTGTGAATGTGTTTATTTAAAATCGTGACATAATTATGAACGACCTCCTCATACGATTTATCTTTAGCTTAAAGTTTAGGTGCATAACAATGTAACCAAACTGAATATATTAAATTATATTAGATGACACATACATATCGAAAGTTTCATTTTTATCCAACGAACAAACAGGATCTGTTTTGTTCTGAGTCGCGACCTTTTAATATTTTGATAATTCAAGAAAAACTCTTTTACAATTGGACTTTTTCCAATTGTGACGTTCTCTCGGAGATGTCTCGTAAGTATACCATTCAAATATACATAATATTCTATTCTTATTTGAATAGTTTCCAATGCAGTGCAAGAGCGTGATTAATTAGAGAAAAGTTAAAACCTGATATGAAAAAACACAATCCATTACATAACATTTTGTAGGTCTCAAATTGTTCTGTATATGATCAGAAAAAATATCAGATTACCGCAAGGTAAACGTTTTATCCAAAAGTTATGTTTTCGTTAAACAAAGCTATAAGGCCGTCGAGGAGATTAATCTCCGTTAATGTGATGCCTCTAATATATCTATATATTATGAAATTGCGTAACTGTTGAGATGGGTACAACACAAACGCGTGGGCTCGATACCTTCTGCCGTGAACCAAAGTGACACCTATAAAAACCAAGGACGATCTGCCTGCCCAGTGATCTGATCGGACTCTCATCGATTTATTGATCCATTATACTCGTGTCGAATGGCTATCTGAGGGAGATTTGAATCTCATTAACTTTATATGTCTTCTTCCAATTATAATAGCGACTAAATATGGAAATGTATACACCCATGAAACCAATTGTTTCCTTAAGAGGCTGACATATGCGAACGACCTTGGGCATTATTGTTACCGCTGGATTGTTTAGAAAAGAAAGAGAATTAGCAAGTTAGACACTTGCAAAGTTCGAAACTTCACAATTAATAAAGAAATAGTCCAACAAATGTGTATTCCTTTAAGAGGCAGAATAAAGAAAACAGTTAAATTTTAAACTTTTTGAGATTGTATTTCTTAATTTAAAAATATACAAGTGGTAAACTATATGAAGATAGTAAACTAATAAAAAGTTGTCTCGATATATTAAAAATCGCGAAGTTTGGGATATATCTGACCAGCCCATTTGGGATAAAGGTCCTGACTTCATTAAGCCATTGAGCGCCGCGCCGCCGGTCACCGGTGACCGGAAAACAATTGATTTTCAATTGTGTCTGCGTTGCGGCAGTTAACGTGTTAAGTACTCTAATTGTGACACCAATAATATAGAAATTAATATAAAAAAATACCTTAGAGACCTTACATAACCTTAGAGGGTTATAGCAAATATGGATATACCTATATTTTAATTGCATAATTATTGAATAAAACAACAAAATTCGACGAGGGACATACACGCGAGAGTTACAAATGACCTCCGACCAAAAAGAACGAATATGGCGTCTGTTCCTACTTAAATTTAATAATGTTCAGGTCTGAATGAAGTAAGTTAAATTTAAAATATTTAAACTATTATCATCATCATATCAGCTACAGGATGTCCGCTACTGATCGATTCACACATATTTATGATATTGAAAGTGTTTTCCAAATTGTATCTTGGTCATTTTTGATCCATATTATCCTTATATTACAATAATTATCCATACGACCAGTTTGATATAAGTAATAATATTTTACCATATAAGGCGCGGCTTTAGTTAGGTTTGGAAAGAAGCTCATTAATTTAAGGTTCCTCTTAACAAAGTCAATAATACAAATGTTGTAATATTTTACACTAAACTCAATTAGTTCTAGAATAATTTGTTGTAAGTCCAACTGTTGCAAAATTAATTACTCAATCAACAATAGAATAAAGTTTTAGACATATTAGGTCTAGCTGTGCAAAAGTGCCCCCTGTACATTTAAAAAATAGAGAACTCAGGCATATATAACAAAATTAAGTTCTTGAATATAATTATAAATTTATATATAAAAACGCGATAACATTAAAAATATTAAGATTATACCTTAACTTCACGACAATTGACAAATTGCCAGTAGTTTGTTACCGTAGTTCAATGCCCCTATACAAATAAAGGTGAAACACAAATATATTTTCGGTGATGCTCCTCAAATTTTATACATTTTAAGGTTTATTATAATAATAAACAATAAAATAATTGTAATTCGATTTTTTTTAATTAGAACATGTACATATTTTGGATTTATAATAAAATGTAATCGAGGTGGTTCATTTTCCAGCTACTTGAAGAGCTTCATCGAGCTCCATCCTGGATAACAAGTTTCCAAAGAATCCTATTAGTTCAAGGTCTAATTACATCGTAAATCTATCTTTACCAAAATTATTGTTAGGTATCTACTTCAACTATACATAAAATTAACCATTATTGACTCCATCATACATAAATTACAATAAAACAATTATGGTAGACGAATGATGTCAGTTTTTAACATTGGGTGGAACATTTATTGACAATCATATGAATAATCCTATCATAAATATTCTCGTTATTGTTCAAGATCATCAGTATAGACATGAATTATATTTTTGAAGTTTCTTAGTAAAGTTAAAAAAGATGACTTAGTTGTTATTTTGCCTGACTCTATTGTAATGCAAAATCTCATAAACGAGTTTATGTGGCCGCAATATTGCAGGCGCAGTGGCTGATGAGGTAGGAAACAGAGTCTCTCTCTACTTCCTCGTTGCCCACTCCGGACAAGTTCTAAAAAATCTGACCTGGATCGCTGGATCTGTTCCTTCAGAACCTTCCAGCATCTACTGCTTTTAAAAACTTTGTGAATGGAAAACGGCTCTTTTCAAAGGCTGTTGAGTAAGCGTAGACCAAATACTCCAGTTGTATTCATTTATAGCAAGATGAAAATTATTATGTGAGTTATGAGAATTTTTCTTTTGTTCCCAGAAAATTGTTGTACCTTTTTATCATGTCGTAACTTTACAGTCATTATTCTTTACCAAAGCGAATATCTTTTTATCAGGAATTAATGAGAAATCATTGCCTTTATGCATTTTGTTAAGTATCTCAAATGTATATCAGTACGAAGTTATTGTATATCAGTATTATATAATGTTTATCAGTACGAAGCATTTATTTTAAAACATTTTCTGACATTGTATTAACTTCATCCATGGGGTTTCTTTTTAGTACCTAGTACATTGATTGATACTCCTACCTACTGCTGAAATAAATTTTAAAAGTATATTTTATTCTGTGCTTGAATTTAGTCTTAAAAAAGAGTTGTTGCGTGGGACGAGAGACACTTCGTAGTCTATTACAATTGCGTGAACATTTTGTTTCTGACATTACTGATAATGCTAAAAAGGGGAAGGAAACATCGTAAGAAAACCTGCATGCGTGAGGAATAAAAATTCAGAGGCATGTGAAATCCCCAACCCGCACTGGCCCAGCATGGTGGACTAAGGCCCATAATCAATCATTACGAATATATAGATATAGATAGATATAGTCCCTGCAGTGTGATGTTGACGGGCTAATGCTGATGATATTGATAATGCTTAAAAGAGTTTAGAGTCAACAAACCATGACGATGATAATTTTACTTTATAGTTGACATTGCAGCATTGACATGTTACAGTTTTAAAAGAAGAAAATACCTGTTATAATTTAGAAATCCACAATTGGACGACTAGGCTATACCGATGTGGTATAATAAAAAAATATAACAATTTCAAATTAATTCTTTTAGAAACATTTTTGGGTAATGGGTAAATAATGTAATGGGTAAAAATAAAAAGAGTAAAATTTTATAAGGTAATTTTTATTCAAGTTAATAGGAAAATACTTGAGAAAAAATGTGATTATATTCCACCTATTATAAAATAAAAGACTGTAGTTAAGTAAGTAAACATTTTATTTTACATATTTTAATTTACAATTACCCATTTAGGAATGTAACAAACTACATTTTTTGTACAGTATCACAATTTACTATATTTCTGAATTCGAAATTATAAACCTTATTCCTAACTCTGAGAGAAAGATTGTGCACGCTGGATATTTCTAGGTTCATGAAGCTGACGCCTTACTTCCTAGGGGCGTTTCTGGCGATGTACTCGAGTGCGCGGGCAATCTGAGGCGGAATGGGGGGAGGAGTGGGAATGGCGTCACCCTGAAAAATAAAAACAGATTATATATTTTTAATGAGTAATATTTGTGAACGCAATAAAACATAAACAATTAGCTAATGTTGTATGTGCAGGTAGGTAGGTGTGTAGGTAGGTAAAATAAAATAACACAGTGGAAACAAATGGAAATAACCGTTCAGACTATGGTAACGGTGGCAACAGAAAGTTTCACTTTTCATTTTATTTTCATATAAAAACTACTACTTCTTCTTAGATGGTCGACGGCAAATATCTAACATAACAACGAATGTTATATGAAACTATCTATAAATATAAATTTTTCCCGAACCGATGAAGCGATTATGAAATCAGAGCAAATAAGTTAAGTTTCTCGTTGCTTATTTCAAGGAACGCAATTTAAATAGTTTTTCTTTTTGATGAATTTGGTCTAATTGCTACGGGTTGGCGAAACAGTATCAATCTCTTTTGGGAGCTCTACCCCTATCTTCGTCTATAATTTAAATAGTCATCTTTTGCGACACTCATGACCAAGTTAAATCGTAAAGTAAAATAGTAATGTTTAAGGCTATATGCATGTGTGACACTAAACAAGTAAATAGATTTTCTTTCTTTCATATGACCTGCTGAAATAAGATTACTGAAATGCGTGAAAGTACTCATGAATGAGAACTACATGTGCCCATAAAATTCAGTTAAGTATAGGCTTAAAAAAGTTTTCAGACAACCAAAAAACAATAAAATAGTTTAACATCACAGTTTAGTCTAGCATAATCAATTTTTTCTTATTTAGTCTACACTAGACTACCGCTCAATCACTACGGATCATTGGAGATATTTTCGTTAAGGATCACTGAAAATTCCATGAGACCATGTCAATATCTGGTGTTACTCATATCAATACTTCAAATATATCCTCTAATTACGCACATTTTCCTCATCACTGTACTACTCATATGATGTATGAAACACAAATGAAATTGCCAAAACTATTAATCATTGTATTATCCTATAATATTGTTACATTATAATCTTGCCCTGCTTAAGCCCATCAGCTGCCGCACAAATTATTACTCGGGATCCTTTGGCATTAAGGCTGCGCAGTTGTGGAATGCACTACCACTAAATATTCGCCACGCAGAATCGCTTGCAGTGTTTAAACTGCGTCTAAAAGAATATTATTTATCTCTCTAATGAATTGTATATACTGTTATATATATTTATGTGTATTTTATTATTGTACTTATTTATATGGTTTGTTTATTTTAGTAAATGTTTATCTTTGTATGTATTCCACTATACCTATGTATTTTCTATGTATCGTCTATGTACCTATGACGGTATGACGACCTGTTTGGTGTAGTGGTTAGCAACTCTGACCACTATACCAAAAGGTTGCGGGTTCGAATCCCGCTAGGGGCATATGTTTGTGTGATGAATACGGACATGTGTACCCGAGTTATGGATGTTTTCATTTATAATAAGTATTTATTTACAAAAAAAAATGTATTTATGTAGTATATCAACCATCTGGTATCCACAACACAAGCTTGTAGTTGCTTAATGTGGAACTAGATGGCGCTGTGTGTATGTCTAAGGATATTTATTTACATTTATTTATTTACCTACTGAGGTTGTCTGGAAGAGATCGCTATCAGCGATAAGACCGCCTTTGTACACTTCATCATCTATGTTAAATGTTCTTTGTATTTTATTTTTGTGTGCAATAAAGAATAAATAAATAACCTTAGACATACACACACGAATTTAATAATAATAATATAATCTAATTATATTCAAGATTTACTAGGTTTGTTTCACGAGAATTAAAAACATTTTCTATTAGACATATCATATCATACATCTAAATATATCGTAAAATAAACAATAGCAGGGATTATTGTGAATACTCTACTAGTGAGATAATCTGCTGGGAACTTCAACATTCGTCATTTAATTGTATCTTTACAGATTTTACGAAATCTCTGGTATCGTCATTCCAGACATACAAAGTTACATGATAACTTTTACAAGTCGAAACAATAATCGAGGATCTGCGACAAAACTTAAGGATATTCTCAGTAAAACGCTCTTTCTAAGAAACCGTATCAAATGGAATTTCACGAGAAAAAGTTTCAAACCTGTCTAACATAAACAACGTGTTTTTATGTGGAGGAAATGGGATTAAATTTAAATGTAACCACAAACGACCCAAAAATTGGTTTGACACCTTCAGCGAAAATCCTTGTTAGACTGAATTTGCCTACCTGTGGTTGGTAGCCATTCTCATCAGCGACGTAAGTGATAGCGATGGGCACGCCTTCAGGTGAAGTCCAGGAGAAGGAGCCTTGAGCGACATCGGGGACTACTGGGGGATTGCCGCCGAAGTTGCGGGGTGTGCCCTGTTCCTGAGCCGCTATGCCGTTGTCGGTTTCGTAACTGCATGGGCAAATTGTTGTTATTATTAACTTAAAAATAATCAAGAAAGGCACAGTTTATATGAACGTCATGATGATGATGATTGATTTGTGTAATACAAAAACATTTATGAGCGCTGCGTCGTGTACGTACAGTCGACCGCCCATCAAACGTACAAACGTAACACTTCAACCCTTGGACCGCCCGCTCGTCGTATAAGCGCGCTTCCGTATGCTGGGAGCTCAGCTTTTACTGGCAGTGTTACGCTTGAGTTGCGGTCGACGATCGATAAGTTTTGTATCTGCCGACGGCAATCGCTTTTTTCCGACACCCGAAGTGCATTTTAGCAGATTACGAGCATGTATACGAGAATAACAAACAGGCATCGTCAAATAAGACATTAATTGGATACGACAAAATATTTAACCATATTCTAATAGGCAAATAATTATGATTTCGATGTAAATTTATATGTTAAAGTATGACAAATGAGCTTAACAGATGTGCAAGCTCATTTGCCACTAGGTAGTGGCAAGTTATTGCAATTACCAATCTTACTAATGACTAACCAAAATAAGGGTGGTCAGCCTCAAATATAGGAATCATATATACGCGCTGTCACCTTGGGACTCCAAAATGCAGTAAATATAAGAGGGTTAGTACAAAAGTCTCCATTGAACGAAAGGTCGTCTTTACCAACGCATTTTTCTAACTCCATTACGCAACAAAGATCAAAATAGTGAGGCGGAATTTCGTTCGATGGTAATCAAATATCAACAAAAGTACTCATCACTTACTAATAGTTGTAGCTGCCGTCAGGGTTGGCTTCGTTGCCATATTTCAGGATATTAGCAGAGCGGCTGTCACCAATAGGTACTCTAGAGTAAACCACAGGAGCCGGGACAGGTGCAGCGGTGGGATTGTAGGCGACAGTGACCGCCGGTTGTGGCCTGAAGACCTGGGCTCTCCTCTGGGGGAAGCCACCGAAGCTAGCAAAGGCGTTGGCGCGGTTGAACTGCGCGTGGGCAGCAGCCACCACGCATGCCAAAACGACAACCTGTACAATATATCAACATAAAATCAACCATTAAATTATCTCAATATCCCGATCAAGCATTTTTTTCACTTTGAAAATAAAAGCATATATTCTAATGTTGATTACGTTTTTAAAACAAAGCCCTTTTTGCTTAGTGGCTTACTTACAGCGAGTTTCATATTGATTAGTAACTTTGGCTAGCTTCGTTGCTCTAGAATGCGGTTAAAAAAACTCCGCGCGAGCTTTTATATAAACCTTTGATCCACCCACTGTGGATGTGAACTGCAATAACATTTAAATAATTTGGCTTGTGTCTGAGAAATAATAAATAAAATAACACTTGTCTCATGGCATATGACTTAACTGATATTTGTACAGAACTGTACTGTACAGAAATTATATTTTAATTAGAGGTTAACAAAATCAATAGATGATTAATAGAACTTAAAATAACGTTTTTATTTCTTGTAAATATTTTATTAATATGCAATTGCGTACTCACAAAGTAATCTTACTTTAGGTATCTATTTTAAATTTAATATTCAAAAAAAAAAAAATTTTAAAGTAGTTACCTAAAGTAAGATTACATACAAGATACATTTTTATTAATTTTTACATTTATTTTAATATTTCAGACACAATATCTAGACAAACAAACACTAATATTTAAATACGCATCCATGAATCCGGAATATATTTTCAGCGGGATTTGAACTCACCACGGATTATGTCGAAGGTTCACAACGACAGCTTAAAAGTGCAAATTTCATTGTATTCGTATTTTCGTTACCTACAGTGTAAAGTAAGTCGTTATCTCCTTGGTTTAGTATTTTATCGCTAGCCTGCAGTTGTGTAGATTAATAGTTCAATCAGCAAGGTTTAAATTAGATATTGGAAGGTCTACTAATAATACTAGTGCAATTCTAGAATAATTATACAATTTATTTATCAACAGCCATAAAAATCCACTACTGGATATAAGCTTTTCTCATGGAGCGATTTGCATCGCTTCCCATGAGAGGATGTGCCCAAAATATGGCCACGCTGTTGGGCAGGCGTGTTGGTAGATTTTCCTGGGAACTCGGCCCATCACTGGTCTCTGCTGTAAAGATCACAATCGTTTAGTCGCCTTTTACGACACCCACGTCAGAAATGGGTTGGTCTTATTCTACTCTGCCGAGGACCACACAGCCAATTAACAAAATACTACTATTTGTTATAAAACTGTGATGCACATAAGTACTCGCTGTTGATCGTGGTAGATGCTAGTTCCATGGTGGTTTCTGCAAAAAGAAGCAGTCGCAAGAGGTTTTTGGATTTGATTTGAAAATTTTAAAATATTCTGTCATGAAAATCGGCTCTAATCGTATTTAATTTCGGTGTTAACTTAGAAATTAAAGACGGAGAAGTACGTTTAAATTAGCGCCCGACGTGTTCCAAATATAATTAAGTAAATTCAAAAATACAAACTGAACGCATGTTGTGAACAGAAATATGTTTCTTTTTCAATAACTATATTCACTTTGTGTGAAATCATAGGTAATAAAGAGCCCGCAATATTATTTTTCTATTAATTTGATAGAAGTTGATGTCATTATTATCCTCCTGTTTTATATTTTTTTATGTTTTTCTAGCTTATCGCCCGCAGCTCGGCCAGCTTGGTATTTTGAATTTCAGTATAAAAGTACTCTACATGTTAATGTATCTGTATACCAAACTCTATACCCTCTCTGTACCAAATTCTAAAATCTGTTCAGACGTTATAACCTGATTGATGAACAAGCTTACAATTATCTAAACTTTCTTAATTGTAATATTATTAGGTCTATTGAAACGGGATGTTAGTGGTTCAGCTTCTGAAAAATGGTTAGTGTTAGTTTTTCAAATATTTCCGAAACATATTGCCCACTCGAGTGAAACAATGATTCCTTAAGTCGTTCCTGAGACAAAAATTTTTCACACAGTTGGACATCAAAGGCACATGAGGCTCCTGATTTTCTTTTTGAGGCCCGGAACCCCTAAAACACTTATCTAAAGTTAATACCTATTTTCAAGAATATTCAATCACAGCAATACACACACCATAATAGTAAACACTATAGGTAATATTGTGTCTCGTTCATCGCCATAAAGTATTTATAACTTTGTTATGTGACTGCTGTGAGAAATGAGGCAGCGAATCTCAGCATTCTGAGTATCGACATCTTGTGATATGTATTGCCCATGTCAAATTGTATATTGACTGGATTTGTCAACAATCACATTCAACATTTTTCTAAGACTTAGGTTATCACATCACTTGATAGTTGATATATTAACACAGGTATGAATAAAACCAAATTTGGCTAAAGAAACTTGATGACTCGTAGGACTATTTCAATCCTCCATTCTCGTCTTTGTCTTTATTTCCCGTCATTCTAAGCTAAACAAAGGAATTCGTAAGAAATATATAGAGGTACTAAACTAGTATTTACCGCTTGCTCGCGTGAAATTCGTTTATATATAATTTATTTTATCGATCTGGTTGGTGCAGTGGTAAGAAACCCTCACGGCTATACCAAAAGGTCGCGGGTTCGAATCTCGCTAGGGACATATGTTTGTATAATAAATACGGACACGTGTATCCGAGTTATGGAAGTTTTCATTTGTAATATATGTATAAATATATTTGTGTAGTATATCAACTATCTGATATCCATAATACAAGTCTAGTTGCTTATGTGGAATTAGATAATGCTGTATGTCCAAGGATATTTATTTATTTATCCCGAAGGAAATACTTACTTTCTCAGGATAAAAAGTATCATATGTCCTATTCCAGGGTATGTTTTATTTTGTATACAAAAATGTATCCAAATCCGTCCATCCGTACTGCCGTGGTTGAGCAACAAACAAACAAACTTCTTAGTAAAGTTGCAATCTGGATTGGATAGATGGACGAAGGTTACATTTAGGAAGTTAACATTTTACAATATTCATATGCGCATTTTAAAGAAATATTATAATAGTCAATGTTTTTATAATTTTTCGCAACAATAAAAATTGTAAACATGCACAATTCATCATTTATTTTAAAAGTCATTAGTTCAAAGCTCTATGAATAAAATGTCCATTTATACCAAAATCTGACATTTACAATTACTTTAGAGTTGAGATTATTCAATCATTAGTCATCGAGTGTGCATACATTAGGATTAGATAGATATAGATAAAACGTTTATTTGCATATTACAGAAACCCATATAAAAATATTCGACAACACAATAATTCGGCTTGGTGTTATAATTTTCCAAATCTAGCCTTATTTCACTGTAACTAAAAAATTTAAAAAAATTAAGTCCGACGGTCTCCACTTATAATATAGTTGTAAGTGTATCTGTACCACAAATTGGCCATCGCTCAGTGTGGATCTTCACCTATAGCGGTAAGACACTAAGTTTCAGCTAGTACACTGAAAGAGAGAAAGCGAGTGCAAAATTGGATTAGATTCGTCATATCAAGACCTCAACAATATTGATTTTTGTGGTCTTTGCCCAGGAGGAGACATATAAGCAAATAATAGAAAAAATTATCTTATGCGAGCAAAGCCTTATGCGAGCGATATTTAAGACATTTTTAGCCAAATGTAATTTAGTAGATACGAAATTAAACTTCATTCCAGATTTTTTTTTTTTCAATAATCATTATTTGCTCTATACTTGCTCTCAAGTATCGCTCAACTAATGGTAGGTAAAATTCAGAAATTATAATATTTGCGGCGCTGTTGGTTGTAATCGATCTGACTATACCTTAGTTTTATACTTTTCTATTGAAAAAAACTTAGATATCTCGAATACAAAGACCTTGTAATAAAATTAAGGCTTTGCATCAACGTACCTGACACCGTATCGGCCAGTGCTCATCCAACTGCTTTATTACCTTTTTGGACCAAGCATCTAACTAGGGGAAAAGTTTTTTCTCCTGCTTCTCCCTGCATTTTTCATAAATTAAATTACTATGACGTCCGTTTTCAATTTTACGTAAAACAATTTGTTCAAAGAAGACAAACGACCTGTTTGGTGTAGTGGTTAGAAACTCTGCTGCTATACCAAATGGTCGCGGGGTTCGAATCCCGCTAGGGGCACATGTTTGTATGATGAATACAGACATGTGTTCCCGAGTTATAGATGTTTATCATTTGTGACCTGTAATTCTGGTTCTTCCTTTTCAGGCACCAATCTTCCCACAAATGAGTTCTATGTATTACCTAGTCCTAAAATCACTTTGTAAAGCGTCATTTGTGGTGAGAAAATAAACAATTTTTATTTATTTATTATTATTTATTTATTTATTTATATATGTATTTATTTACAAAAAAAAAGGAATTTGTGTAGTTTATCAACCATCTGGTATCTACAAAACAAGCCTAGTTCCTTATTGGGGAACTAGATGGCGCTGTGTGTATGTGCAAAGATATTATTTATTATTATTATTATAATCATCCAACATTACGGAACAATAACTCGTTAATCTTAATAAGTAAAGAACCATGACGTAATTTTAGTTTAAATAGGGCCCGACGACGCGCGACCAGAAAAAAACTCGCGGTCAAAATACAAGTCCGTAATACGAAACAAGCGAGAGAGACAAACAGTAGTTATCTGCTGCTATTTTAAAACAGAGATTGGATCTTTCCCACAAGTTTACCCTAAAATTCTCTAATTAATTGGATTTCTAAGTACAGTACAGTCACATAGAGCCCATTTTCACGGATAACATCTTCCGAGTGTTAGTCGTTTTTCAGGAATTTCAGTATGGACAGGACTTAAAACTTAAATTTTTATAAAAAAATTATTACGGTTTTATTGAAATAATCTCAATATTAAGGGTTCACTGACAGTTTTTTTCAACCCAGTACTTACGATTAAATAAATGTGTTCACAGTAGTAGATACATTAGATATAACCCCGTTGCTGTTTTTGTTTTTTTTTTATTTAATTATAAGAAATGAAAACTTTCTCTTATTTTCACGACTGCCTCTAAAATCAATAGGTTGAATTTTTCCGAGTAATGCTCGATATTTTGCCTTATGTTAATCCTTTATAGTAATTATCAATATTCAAATGTTCAAAAACTAACTATACTGTAGCCACGAGCCACTTTAGGTAGGTATAACCAGTTAGGATATTTGTAAATACGTATTGCTAACTAAGGTAGAAAGAGAAATTGTTTAATTTTCAATTAACAGATTTTGAAAAAATTGTCGTCGAGGAAAACGTCAACTCTCAGAAAATGGAAAATAACATCTCATACATTTACAGCGCTTTGAGATTCATCTAAGCATATAAAAGAGGAAAGAAAATCAAACTATAATAATTATGATTGCTTTTACAGAAAAAAAAAATAAGATATTATATGTTTGAAACAGCTTCCATTTTGGTTCATTGATATAAAAAGTCGCTATATGCATAGAGCGTTTAGCACATATGTGCTTTTCAATTGAGAGTTCTAATAGCATGACCTCGGTTGACCCTATGAAGATTTATTCCTTATCAGTTGAATGGGATTAAATTTATTTTATGTAAAAAATATGGATTTAGTCAAAAGTTAAGGCGTTTAGAACTGTTTTGGTTTACAAAAATTATACCACGGTTCTACTAGCTGCCTTTCGTGTCCAATATCAACTTGTCACCCTGTATAGTCGTTAAAATTGTGTTTTATAGGTTGATACTTTATATTTTTATATGACATTAATATAAATGTCTCAAATATTGCTCTAATTTCGTATAGTTGAAAGACGTTAACTACCAAATTGTGTAACTTAACCGATACCAAGGGCATATTGATTTTAAATAAAATAAAATTTATGTTTAACATGGTTTAATCATGGAAAACATCTCGACCATCTTGTTTTTTTATTACACATATCAATATATCACATCCTGTTCTAGAGCTATAAGGTACTTGTGTGAACTTCAAAGTTATAGGAACATTCAGTTCTTCCTTTGAGCATTTTTGGCGAGCCACTCAAGAGCTCTCAGGATCTGTGGGGGTACGGGGGGAGCGACGGGTAGAACGTCACCAGAAGGCTGGTACCCGTTTTCGTCAGCGGTGTAGGTGATAGCGACCTGTTGTCCCTCAGGGGATGTCCAAGAGTAGGAGCCCTGGGCTACATCAGGAACAAGGGGCGGGTTACCGCCGAAGTCACGGGGTGTGCCCTGCGCTTGAGCTGCTATGCCGTTGTCGGTCTCGAACCTAATAGCAAAAAAAAAAAGAAGAAAGATTACTGATGAGTAACTCAGGGGATCATTATTAAATAAAACTCATTTCGTAGGATAACCATCTAGTTGCCGTTTGAAATATTGTATCCTTTTTGTCATTGAGCGAAACTTGACATGGACTTATATTTCTTTAGAATATCTTCACCAATAACTACAATGTACTCTGATTACCATAAATATTTACAAAGAAAGGAACGGTACAAGTTTTCTTTTAATTTTCAAATCAATACATACGAGTAGCTGTAACTTCCGTCGGGACTGATGTCGTTTTCATAGCGAACAATGTTCGCAGTTGCATCACTGCCTGCTGACACCCTGGCGACAGAGACTGCTGATGCTGCCGCACGGAGAGCTGGAGCAGAACGGGAAGCAAACCTCGAACGGGGTTGCCCGAATGATCCAAATTTGGAGAATTGGGCTGATGAGACAGCCAGCACGGCAGCGAAGGCAACCTGTGGAAGTAATTCGGTATAATAAATTTTAAATTTCATTCATTACGTGATTGATAAGATTAATAGTGAGTTGTCCTCTGTGGGGCATTTGTCACTAACTCATCAATAACATATAGAAATCCACTATTGGGTATAAAGCTCCGGCATCGTGGGATTTAGTTCATTTTGTGTAGGGCAAATTGCGCTAATTGCCATGTTGTTGCCCCGAGTTGGCGATGGCATATTTTTTCGGAGCACTGCACAAATGACGTTATTATCCGTAACTTATCCATATTGGTATAATCCTTTAGTCGCCTTGAACGACACACACGGTATGCAACGGTTTAAGTCTATACTTTTCTACTCGGGACTACATTTACTAATTATCACGCTATGTATTGTCCTTTAAATTCTGAAATCATATCACTTTAACTGCCTTTTACAGCGCACACTAAGTATTTTACACAATTTTACGGTACATTACTAGTAAATTAGAAAAAAAGTAGAATTCTGAATAATTTAATTTCAAATATGCCAGCTCCTTTTTTACTGGCTCACTCACCAAAAACTTCATTTTTGTAAGACTAGATCGGTTCAATAACTGATATTAATCGATGACTTTTTTAACTTATATACTAAATCCCAGAGCTATTTTACGAAACAGCCCGGCATTGATATTGTCATACATTTGCATTGCTTATTAATGAATGAAGATGCGACTTTTAATTTTTCATACATATATCAGTGGAAAGCATCGTACATCTCACAAATTAAGTAAATGTTAGTATGGGTCAGTATAATATATCTATTAAGAAGTTTTGACATTGAATCAAAATCTTCACTGATTTAATGTCAACCGACTTAAATTATTATATTATAGACTTTGCAGCGAATTTTCCATCGGATCACAATCTGGAGTGGCCCGTATTTGATCTGTTGAGTGACTTACAGGCGGGTTACTACGTACCGGGGTTGGTAGATGCGAGACAATATGTTTAAGTGTGTCTACACGGACGACAACCGGTGCTTGTGTGGTATCACACCATAAACTATGGGGTATCTTCTGTGCTGCCCTGCGTGTGCCGACACGCTATAGGTCCTTTACGATGCTATAGTCAATATCGCACGCGTGGCCGCGTTCTGATCCTCAAGAATTTGATGATTTTGCCTTCGACTCGCTAATAAAAAGATATAGACTTCATCATGCTAGACAGCTGAGGTACTCCCAAAGCTGGTGGTTTACCGTAATCGCTATGGTGAGTAGAGGTTATAAATGGCTCTGATCAATGCTGCGTAGTAAATATCAACTGCCAGTGTATTGCCTTTTTGTACAATCAAGCGTTTACAAACAAACAAACAAACTGCCACAATCAATGAACTTTATTTACTGCCTTCGACATCTATCGCGATCCATTTGAATTAGATATTTTAAATTGTAGTCAAACAAACTTCAAACCGCAATAACATATCTTATTGACAAGTGTGATTATATTTCTGAAATAAGTGTATTGAAGAAAGGTAGTAAATATCTAGGTCAATAAATCCGTCACCTATAGATTAATTAAATAAAGTATGTAATCTCTCGGGCGAATCACTTCATTTAATAGTCATCGAACGTCACTTACTGGTAAGTTCGTTTGATTTTCTATTATACCTAATAATGACACGAAACTTTAAAAACTCTAATTGAGCATTTAGTTTTATTGATTTTTGCGGAAAATATATTTATCTGTGTGAGATCTTAACGAGTTGCTGATACTTAGTGGATTAAAAAAACGACATTTTTACGACATCGCATCTCTTTCTGAATAGTGATAATTAAAATTTTCTTGATACCCTTCGATCATTCGGTACCCACATATTTCTTTATTTGATTATCTGGTTCTATGTACGATTTCTTCGAAAGGAAAAATCACCCATGGTAATACGGATAGAAACGCAATCCGTCAGATAACCTTTATCCTACCTCTTAAGCTCAACTGAGCAAAGCATCATCACAGAATTAATATAGTACTATGGCATCATGCTGGTGTAGTGCAATGTAAAGTATTTCCCACGATTTCATAATAAAAGAGTAATAGTGGATTTTCGCTCACTATGGGCCTCATAAGAAGGCCCATGCTCACCCGAAGGTCAATGGAGAGTGCATAGCTCGTAGTCTCCCTCGGTATCGAATTAGAAATGAGGAGGCCCGCAGGAGAACTAAGGTGACTGATATAGTCCGAAGAATTGCCAAACTTAAGTGGCAGTGAACGGGGCATATCGCTCGTAGGACCGACGGCCATTGGGGCGGATAGGTTCTCGAGTGGTTACCACGCACCGGAGACGCAGCGCAGGCAGACCCCCCACGAATGGACCGACAATTTGGTAAAGATCGGGGAAGCCGCTGGATGCGGGCAGCGCATGACCGATCGTTATGGGGATCCTTGGTCCAGCAGTGGACGTTTTTCGGTTAATATGATGATGATGAATGGACTTTCATAGTACTTTTATCCTTGCAGCGTTAAGGAGCCCTATTTCTGGAGAGCTAGAATTCACTTCTCGAACAGATGTAGAAAAAAATATTCCCGTTAATTTATATAAGAGATTACAATTTATCACATGACGTTTGATTGTTCTAAGTAGCATAAAATTCAATGTCGTCAAATCACAAGGTTTCTAAATTTAGATCGTATCTGCGGTTTTTCTGGCACTATTTGTTTTATTTTGTAAATGTGACAAATTCAGTCGCTTATGTATCCTACATTAAATCTTTTCCAAATTAAATGACTATTTCCAAGAAGGCCGACTGGGAGGGGTTGACAGTTGTACTGTAATAAGTTTCATTCTTTTATGTATTCCCGCGGCCAAGCATAAATGGCTAAATAGTTCTTCATATAAGATCAACTTATTTTGGTACTCGTAATTTAGCCTTTTCCGTGTTCCGTGAAGCACTCGTGGCGCAAACCCATTCGTGGTCCGTCCTTGGATGGTGACCACTAGTGTTTAATACGTGTGTTTCTGTCGTAAAGTCTGTAAATAGTCGGTCCTGGTTGTTTTCAATAAGCCAAGGCGGTGGCCGGCCTACAGGGGTGGTTTGAAAACAATGTCTACTGGCCACTAGTCTGACACAAAATTATGGCCCACCAGAGGAGGTTGTGCCCGTATACGGCTGATGATGATGATGAAGGTTCGGTACCTCAAAAGGAAAAATAGGAAACCTTATAGAATCACTTCCTTGTCCGCCTATCTGACAACACCATCATTCTCTGGAACACATGGAGGTATCGAGCTGATACATCCAGGCGTTTTTAAGCATACAACCTTCAAATTTTTATTAATGGTGATGTTATGTAATGAACCCTCAGGGCACGAGTCCTACTCATACTTAGTGTTTTATCAATACGTTATCTATTTGATTAATAAAACATCGTTTAGCACGTCTCCTCACATACTCTTCCTTAGCTTGTAGATTTCATTCATTACTCTCCTATCATCCATCCTTTCTACATCTTCAAACCAACGAAACCTTTACCTACATGAAATTACATTGACTGCGTTAAAATAAAAGAGTCATAATCTTAACTTCTATATGTAATTGAATTACTGTTTCATAGAGACTTCAAAAGGTATAATGACCTTTACAAACATTATGACATAATTTAAGAGATCAATACCCGCAAACAGTTTACGATCATAAAGATTTTATTGTTTTTTAAAAGTCTACAAGCTCAGCGGTAATAGTTAATTAAACCCATTGGTTTTTGTTTACGGTCGATATTAACTTTAATCAAGCAAACAAAATGACGACGCCGCATACCAAGTACGGTTCAGTAGATTTAATTTACGAAAGGAATATTGTGTGATTACTTGTTGAACCCGAGTAATCTTCGGAAATACCATATCTTTTAATATTTTCGAATGTGAACTCAGTTTTGCAGTAAATAAGAAAGAATTTATGTAATTTATTCGGCTCAGGTAATGCAAAAGCATATTTATTGTGACTAGGTGGATGATTCAAGAGCATCCGCCAGTAATCTTGAACGCACCTTTGTAATAAAGCAATATGAAATCTTTTGACACGAATATTAAGAAGCTGTAAAGTTTTATTTGGAATGTAAATATTTTTAACCGACATTCAGAAGGGAGGAGGTTATCAATTCGTTTGTATTTTATGTATCTTCCGCGGTATCTCCGACATTTGTGAATATTTCAATTTTTTTTTTGTTTTTTGGAACGGTGGTCCCATATAATTTAAAAATTTGGTGAAGATCTGGTAACACCAGAGATTGAAAATGTGACCGTACGTCAATCGATTTATATCCAAAGTATGGCTGTTCAATTCTCACAATTTTTTCAAACATCTAACAAAGTTTTAAAATCAATTAGCCATGTCAAGCTAGTAAATGATAAGAAATTATCATTATCGTAAGCAAATCAGAAATATTTGAGCAAATAATGCACCTCACAGAGATAATTAACAACCATATTTTATCACAGTTATCGTTTTGGGGGCGGGAACTTGGTGAAAGCTCGTATTTTCGAGCTATGTTTTTGTATCTTTGACTCTTAACTCGAATATGACATAAAAATATAATTTTGCCAGTATACTTTCCCAAATTTCTATTAGGCGCATCAAGCAAAATGAAAACTTGAAAACATGATCACAACTATTAATTGTACTCGTATCACATCAACTACCTACTTAAGTACATTGCAGAATGTGAAGCCTCTCCATGAGAGGATATGCCTTAAGCGCCACGGTGATCGCAGAATCTTGAGACCCGACCAATAACAGTGCTGTCATCACTGGTGTAAGCTGTTACGCTCATCATCATCATATCAGCCACAGGACGTCCACGTCTGATTATACTCTTCTGCTATAGAGTACACTTGCGCTCACAATCCTTTGATTCATCTTTAACGACACCCACTAGGGAAGAAACAGATTGGTTCTATTCAATTCTACCGGTAACCATACGACCAATATACACGGCTATATTATACCTGCTCCTAATTTTGTGTGTCAAATGTATTTGAGATTGCTGGTTTAAAATTTCATTTGCGTTATGGTATGGCGCCGTATCGATTTCCTTACATAACATTACTTTGTTTATCTTTGTTGAACCTTCATCGAACTTCACTAAGGTCGGGGAACGGGTATTAACCCGTGTTTTTAAGATGCGTACGTGCGTATGCCTGAGATTTATATTTACACCTATATTGTTAAGCCCACGCCCTCACCTCAATAAAATGTCTCAGGTAGAGATATAAAACTCAAAACATCTCCGCACTTATTCGTAAAATAAAATAAAAGGCTAAGAAATTCCATAAGCCTTAGTAGGTACTTCCAGAAGGAATTCAACAACATTCAAACGGGAAAATTCTTATTTATATTTTAGGAATTAATGAAATATAAACTTTAGTGAAATAATTTTAATTTCTTATATTAGTTGCAAAATGTGCATTATTCATAGTTTATACATTTAAATATTAAATCTGTGGTTTTCGAAATATTATGCATATAGAATTTAGACTCTCGGCAAGTGTGCTCCTCTGGGTTGGAAACCATTTTCGTCAGCTACATAGTCAACCCTGTATGTGACACCGTCATCGCCTACATATTCGTAGAAGCCCGTAGCTTTCGTGCCACTGTTACTTGCTGACGGATCTACCCTTCCAGTTTCTTCCGCACTGATACCATTCTCAGTTTGATACAAATAATGATACGCGTTGACGTCCAAGTCTTGATCCTGTCTGAGAATTCTGGCGTAGCGGTCATTAGTATATTGATGGGCCCTGGCGTAGACCGGTAGTCCAACAAACTGGGTGGCCGGACTGGGGGTCGATGCAACCGCAGCAGACAGTGACGTTGCAAAAGGATCTTGATCAATACTGTCAACAAATCATACCAAAAATTTACATATATTACTAAATGACTCCTAAAAACCAAATTATTTTGGCTTCAAATCCTACTAAGTTGTGCGTGCCGAAAGTTTAACATTACTTTATATACACACCTATACAACTTTATCTCTAACTGGTATGCACGTACTCGTCGGAGGTGCAACAATGTAATCGGAGATTATTATAGCCACCCACATATTTAATTTAATCCCTGATGGTAATATATGCTTCTTATAAGCAATTGGATATTACTATTAAGAATTGTATAATATACTCGTATTCGCTTACTTGTTTCGATCTCCTTGGAAAACTCTATTGTTCCTGATGACTACCTGCTGAATCGGTCTAGAGTAGGTCGTAAAATATAATGGTTTATATGCATCGTAGATTGACGCATATTTCCCGACATATCGGCCATCTTGATTAGGGCGGTACCTCCCGTCATCGGCACCGTATAACTCAGGACGATACTGCCCATCGTCTTGAGCATGGCTCAAGTTGAGAGCAGCAAACGCCACAATAGCAATCTACATAAAACAAAACAATGCTTTTGATAGAAAACCGTCATAATGTCCTCACTATCACATATATTTAAGAAGATATAACTTCCACTTTTTAATTTAACTTTTCACTTACCACAATAGACTTCATTTTGGAAGCTTCTTAGAGCTAAAAAAATAGAATGATCGGTTCAAACTAGCTACGTATCTTTTTATACAGTCATCAAATCGAAAATAGGGTATTTATTGCAAGAATACAACGCCCAAGTTGCAAAAAATGTAAATTTTATTTGTTTAGGTGACATTGAGAGCGACGTATTTGGAACATTCCGTGATATATTACAGCATTGAATTAACTACGCCCATCTTATAAATTAGATCATTTAGTTAAGTTTGGTCCAATGTCCTTCCGTCAACAAGCTCATCTATCAGTTATAATGATTTCCTAAAAGGATCGATACCTTACGTATTATATAAACCCTGTTAACATATGATAAGCATCAATTTAACTTCTGCTTTGAGCTAGCTAGTTAGTATATCATTTCTTTGACAATTAGCACGAAACTCATCGCTTCGAAAATATTAAAGTTTATGCGTCATGTTTCGTAATAGTTAATACCACTTGAGTTGTAAAGCAGATTATTATTATAGCAGTTGATTTTTCGTGAAAATTTATGGGGATAAATTGAATTTATTAATATTATATAATAATTATTTGTATTAGTTAGGTATATATAGAATGTTAACAGTAGGCTTTTATTCTTATGTGTCTTGAACTATTTCTTATTGTACAATTAATAGGATAAATAACAATTATAATCATTAATAACACAAGGTTATGTTACTGTTACAACTAAATTGTTAATTTTAATACAAATTGGGACCGATCGTTGTGGAGATCTTTGGGGGAGGCCTTTGTCCAGCAGTGGCCGTGTTTCGGCTGATATGATGATGATGAATATAAATTACTGATATACATATACGATAGATATATATATATATAAATTGCGGATATCGTATGGTCTCAATTTTTTCCACATCTTGTACGAATCTCTTCACGAAATTTAATTGACAATAATATTGGTAATTTTAATGAAACAAATAATACACTGATATTATAATATCATATATTTACTATAATTATCTATTCAGTCAAGTAGGTAACATTATATTCTCATTTTATTCCATTACTTCCTCTACAATTTTAACAAACACTTCGTATTCTAATTTTAATTTAGTTTTTGGGATATTTGAAACAGTACTGAGAACTTTAGTGCCTTTAAAACGGTAAAGCGGTCCCAGTTTTTCTCCCTCCTTCACCTGCAGATAAGGTGGATACCTGTAAAATAAAATTAAACATATTTTATTAATATTATGGTGATAATAGTTCCTTAACTATTATTTGGAAAATATTGCACAAGTCGTGGGCACAATCACTGTTGAAAACAATTTCCATTTGTCACTCGAGGCTATAGCTGCCAGATCATTATAGTTACTCTTGCATTGAAAGAAATTATATTATTAAATAAAATGCATACATGTTAGTCTTCAATGCCAGTATATTTAGTTACATTCGGCGTAGGGATCCATTTTGGATTTCTATACTTTAACTTTCATATACATGTTTAACTTGCAAATCAGTAAAATTCGTTTCTTATTCATATTATTATTTTAACCGTGGCTTCATATAATTTTAAACTTTAGGCTTTCAAAACGGCGGTTGTGGGTTCCATTTCCAGCGGGGTGCATGTTTATTCCGTTTGGTTAATGGTAGGGCATTCTTAAATGTCAGCCTGACTAGCAACCACCATTTTATCAAAATTTGCCACCAAGCAGTAATGTTATGATAGCATTGTTGTGTTCGGGCTATTTCAGAAAAGATAGCCACTGCACTAAAAAGTTGGGGGTTCCAGGTCGAGCTTCTACCTTCGCTCTCATCTTCGCTTAATATCAGGTGATTGAGGGCAAGCGCTAATCTGTTTTTAAACACAAAAGTGTCGGCATTTAACCACAGTGAGCATTCGAATCTCAATAAATTATGCCTCATATGTACTTGGTTTTTGACGAGAACGAAAACAGGAACAACTAAAACATCCCGTAAAAGTCAGAATCAAGAAGTTTACTCTTGACTCGATTCTTGGTGAGTCGCGGTAATCGGTAAAAAATAGAATTTTGTAGGTGTATCACTTACTGCGTTATGAATTCCTCGTTGGTGCCAAATTCAGTATCCACAGTTTCGGTATCCGTAGCTTCTGTACCCGTAGAATCGGTGTCCGTAAATTTGGAATCCGTAGGTTCTTTATCTAAAGGTTCCGTATTCATAGGTTCTACATCGATATGTGGAGCTGCGAAGTACCGACATTTTAGTGCCACTGCTTTATCTGCATACACTTTGCTATAATAATTAGCACTCCCTTCAGATGAATAAATATCCGAAGATACATATTCATCGATCAAAGCTTTAATCACTTGGTGGATATATGGATATCGATCTGCATATACCCTTTTGCCAATGTATTCAATTATGTTCGGTCTATCGGGGCCGTCGGGACCTCCGGGCCCATTTGGGCCACCTGGCCCATTTGGACCGTATCCACCACCTGCACCATTTCCTCCAAATCCACCATTGCCTCCAAATCCTCCGTTACCGCCAAACCCACCATTGGGTCCCACCACATGAATATATCTGTAGTCCCCATCGTCCGTGGGATATAAGCCTTGACGATATATATAGGTGTATCTGCCCTCATCCCCGGGTATATATTTCCCTTCGTCTAATGGTCTGTAATATTGTCCGTCGTCGTCCATTATGTACTTTTTAGGATTGTACTTTCCATCGTCATACGGCGAGCAATGTACTGCAATGCATATTACTATCACTAGGAGCTGAAAATTATAAAAATATTTTATTATAAATATAAATAAATTTTATGTTATGAGGTTTTTAAGGATAGATTATTTTGAAAGAAAATAACAACAGTGCCTATTTGATACTTGATTTTTACATGCATTAATTGTTATTTATTATTATTACTTAAGTTTGATTTGATTCTCTCTCTCTATTTGATTATGATTTACAACAAATGTTACTATATATTTGTAAAGAAATAAAAAATTCTTATACTAACACCGAAATTAGTCCCAAACTAAGCAAACCCTGCACGATGGGTACTAGATAACGGGTTAACATACATACATATTTATATAAACATCCGTGACTGGGGTATAATCTTTTTTGTTAAAATCTTTTTATATTTTTTTAGCCTGAAGTTAAAAATGTATTCTTTAAATAATCTATGCATATAAAACACTTCACAAAACTATACACTTACAAACTTTGCAAATGTCATCATTTTATACATATACAGCAAGTGGTTGTATTATAATCTCTTATTTAACCTGAATGATGTTCACTCACGTAAATAGGCAAGTCTTTCCTGAAAAAGGAAAACCAAATAAATAACACAACTATTAATAGCACCTAAAAATTTTTTTAGATCTTAATTCTTTGTTATTATCATCAATTTTCATCTTATATTTCATTGCCACACAATTAACATTTAGATATAATAAATTTTGATTAATATACATACTGTAAAGTGGAACAGAATCCTTAAATCAAGGTGTGACGAGGTCAGACAGAAATATTAGCATAGCTTAGAATATTAGAAGAGTTCCTATTTGACTCTGTAATTTGATATTTAAAAACACTTTAGCACTAGGCATCGAATATGTTACGTATTTTTTTTAACTCAGGACAGAGCACCGCACACCTTACTCCCGGAGACGACCGACTTACAGGGTTTGTAATTCTCAATATGCAATGCATGAAGGCCCCAACTGCACACATCGATTTGCATAAAACAAAAATCTTGCCATATAAACCGCAACGTTATTGTGTGCTGCATTCTTGCGACCTAATTTTATTTCCATCTAAATGTTTCCTGCGTTGCGATCAGATTACTTGGAAATTCTATACGTCAACTCATCATCACTTAGTCATACATAAATGTACAGTTTGATTTACTGAGATTTACTAATAAATTTTCAAGCATTCTTGTAATTCTTCTATTAAATTGGATATACATACTTAGACATACATTATGTACGAGTATATAATCTATATCTAAGTAAACCCTTTATAAATGAACTGAAATTAAACAAAATATTTTGTAGCGGTATCATTCAAAGACTTTCATAATGTAATTCTATTGAAAAGCTCACACAGCTACAACAATTAAATAATAAAGAAGGGCGATGGCAAAGGATTATGTATAGTATAGCAGTGGAATTATGTAGGCTGTTCATAATTATGATAAAATATAACAAATCGCGATTAAACAAATGAAAATCAGAAATTTTGTGTAATATAGGTTTTATAATGATGTAAAAGTATATCAAATTCTATATGTGTACCAATTAACAATCCTTTTTGGTATAGTCGTACAAAAAATCATATCCGCTTTGTGACACGGAATTCAAAAGGGTCATTGAACATATCAATTCCTGTTATTTGAGTTAGGTTGTGACATTACTTAACTGGAGTGACTCTAAAGAATGTGAAGATAAATAAGGAGATAAATACAAGGTATAATGTAAAAATATAAAACGCAATTTCTTTTCTGAAAGGATAAACACAATTAGGAGAAACCACACCAGAGTCATCAAAGATAGGAAAAAAACAATTTGTGACCAATTTCTTGACATATTTACTGCGTCACCATCATTATATTGATTAGTCTATTTATACGAAGATTTGCTCCAATTAACATACAAGGCAAGTGGCCGACCCTTCAGTGATGTGTGACCGGTATTGACTGGGAATATGAATTGCTTAGTCGCTTTGTGTGATATATTTATATTTTATATGGGTGGACTTTATAAGAAGATAGGTTTCGTCGCTGCACGAATTATGTATTTTTTTATAAAATCCCATAATTAGGCCGACGTAACCTGTACTGTAGGTAGTTATTTGATTCCACTCCATCTTCTGTATGCAGCTTATAACTTAATTAATTCATCACATACATAGGTAGTATGACTTTTTATTTTTTTGATCATGTTTCTTTTAAATTTCTTAGAATTTAATTCATTTTTTAAATTAAACAATAGGTGAGAATATGGACAGGGAAATAAAACAAGAACTTAATGAATCCATGACTTCAATGCAATTTTTTTATAATACATTCGATTCAATTAACATCTTCTATACTACAATTACTCTATAAAACAATTTGTACATAAATAGTTTATCACAGGACTAGATTTACTTGGGCAAGTGAGCACCTGTGGCGACGAATCCATTCTCATCAGCTGTATAGTCCACCCTATAGGTAACACCGTCAGGGCCAACATACTCGTAAAATCCTTTAGCCCTCATGCCTTCATTCTCATTGTCGATTTGCTCTACCTTTCCAGCTTCTTCAGCGAGTATTTTATTCTCAGTTTCATAAAGGTAATGATAGCCGTCGGGAAGAACATCACTCTCCTGGCGGATGATGCCGAATTTATAATCGTAGCCACTTCCGACACCGCTGCTGCTGCTTGCGGTACTGTCGCCTCCGAACCTGCTGCTGCTAGCTGAGGCTGAAGCACTGCTGGCGCCGGATCCGGCACTGGTCACAACTGCCCTTCCGGCACCCAAACCTGTGAGAGAGGACACAACTCCGACTGGGAAGCCAGTTCCTGCACCTGAAGAGCTCACAGCAGCCGAACTGGACACTCTTGCACCGGCACCGGCCTGGCCATCATAAGCACCACCACCAGCACCTCGGTTGCCACTAAGGAAAAAATAAATAATATACTCAATATTAGAACTGGTTATTATAATTGTCTAACACACGTGTATCATCGTGATGACATAACATTATTTATACAATATTAATATTTCTTTTGTCTACAACATGTAACATAATTAACGAGAAAGCACACGGATTACCTAAATTTTTATGAAAAACGAATTAATTAAATATGACTTTTTACGAACTCAATCTTAGTTACATACAATACAATAGTTACATTCATAGTTACATACATACGTAAGCTCATGACACTTTATTTCAAATGGGTGGACAGAGATATCCCAAACATTAGTGTTCGGGTATTCCAAACATTAAGAGTGTAATGCTTGAAACAACACCCACGGCTCACATTCCGCAACACTCTCCCAAGGTGCGATTTGCATTACTAGTTGTTGTTACTTACATACCCATAACTAAATATCGTAGAATATAATTGGAGTATCTCGTATAGTGTATCTCTCTAGTATATTGGAGTCTTTATGTATCAACTTGTTCTCAAGAAAGCTAATTATCATAGAATTATAAAACTCACGTATAAACTCCGCTGCTTTCGGGGGTATATCTGCCAGAGTTGTCATTAGATCCTGTGTAGAAACCGCCAGCGCCGCCGCGGTCACCCCGATCACCACTGTAAAGAAGTAGCATCATTATGCTGACTGACTGACAAATAGCACCATGTTTATCATTTTGAGAACATTGTTTTTTATGCACCACGGATTAACGCTTGTCCTCAATCACACCTGATCTTAAGTGAAGATGAGGCCTAAGGCGCTCACCCGGATCTGGAAATTAATCAGAAAAAAATAAATAGTTTTTGTCAGAATGACTACAAAGTATAATGTACTTGAGGTATTTGAATTGAAGTGAAAATAAATAGGTAAATATAGGATAGTAACAGACAGGCATATTAGGATTAAGAGAAATAATATGAAAAACATGGGAATCTGTGAAATGTGCATGCCAAGGACACCAGAGTTCAAGGAAAGATAAAATGCGTTCCATAAGTCCGTCTATCAAACCGATATAGGCTTTTTTCCTAGACGAATAAGAGTGGTGATGGAACTGTACTGGTAATTCAGAACACTTCCCATGAAATAACTCCTATCCACCCACGGTTACTTACTTATAAGCACCAGAGTTGTCAGGAACATAGCGACCGGAGTCGTCCCGGTAAGCGCCGCTGTTGTCAGGGACGTAACGGCCTGAATTGTCACTGTTGGGGTCGTATCGGCCTGAGTTGTCATTATAACTGCCAGCGTTGTAGCGACCTGGGTCATAAGCCCCATCCACGGACGCAGTCGCTGTAGCTGAGTTCACAGAAGCAGCTGCAACTCGCCTCGTATTCGAGCTGAACTGGAATGGTCTAAACCTAAAGTAAAAAAATAAGTTGTTTAATTTTTAGGTGTATACACAATACTTACTATATACCTACACAATCGCTCAGTAATATATGTCAATACGTAATTTAAAATTATTATTATTATTCCCACACCTTAGACGATTTAAAATATTTTTTTATTTTGTTATAATTTCTCATTCATAATGCGAACAGCCTCTTGGCCTGCCTGGGACAATTTTGAGATCCTCAAGAGCAGGGTGAATAGTCATTTACTGAGATCACGTGATCCATCTTCGGCTACATCGTCACTTTCCATCAGGTGAGATTGTGATCACACTCGACCTGATCGATGGGCTCCGAAAATCCGAGTGGAAGTATAAAAATTGTGTAATGATTTATCTCGCCAGGCTGCTATATGTATACCTTTCGTAATTTGTAGTTTACCACTGCTTACTTAGGATTAAGTGATATACTTACACTCCAATTTCAGCCGCGAGGCTTGCCGTCACACATAAACAAAGTACCTAGAACAATAAAGTATACTCATAAACACTTTTAATACTCCTTATTCCACTTAACTCGTAATCGTCTACTATTCAAACAACAGGATTAAGTCCAACTTAGTACGACATTACAAATATTAATAAATTATGCTAATCTATATTTATTGTCCATTATGTATAGATCACCACTTCATTTTCTCTTAAATTATGCAAATTGCGAATTATCGTCAATAAAGTGAACTGTAAGATTTGAACTGTAACCGAATCCACGCGCCACTTACCACGAACCCCTTCATTTCCGTTATCATCTACCGGGCTAATCTACTTGAATGTGCTAATTCCAACATCAGTGCCTATTTATACCTTTTTTATTTTATATAGATAATTTTCATGTCCAGTTTGTCTCATTTACAATGTATCGTTTGACGTTTATTCATTCATCGGTATATACACAGTTTCTCAATCTTTATAGCTCGGGGAACAGCAATTAATTTTGTTGACCCGCAACTTAGGAAAAAAAATAACACGAGTACACTATCTAAATAAAAAATAGCCCTATCGGAGGTTAGAAAAAGTTGAAGACATTACTGAGAATTGGTGGTATTGAGCCTATTCCATTAAATTATAACGATATATTATTATAAAATTTCACGTTAACTTCTGCAAAACAAGGTGATACAAACCTGCATGCCTAAGGCGAACCTCAGAAACATGTATAGTCCGCCAGTCCACATTATGGTGGACTACTTCACACTTATTGTGAGGTGTAAAGCCTTTGCTCCAGCAGTGGGATATTTAATGATAAAAAAATTGTCATAGTATAGTCAGCTACCTACTTTCGTCCTTAATTAATGTTTGTATTTCATCTGCTATTCAAGAATTAAAAATCCAAAATTTTTAAAAAAACCTTGCTGTTCTGTGGTATGTTTTATAACTTTTATTAATAATTGTTACATTGATATGAGGAAAAATTACATTGTAATAATATGAGCTAATACAAGGCTTTTTATGCCTAGTATCATTATCAAATATGTGGAAAATTAAAGACTAAGTGAACATTCCACTACCATTCATATCAGCAATAATATATAGGTATCTATGTAAGTTACATATATAGTTGTTGGTTGAAAACAGCGATGTGCTGTTCCATATTCCCGTACGGAAAAATCCCCACAGAAGACTAGATCTTCGTCCATGAATTTAAAACGGGACCATATAATGAAATAATAATTTAATAACATAATAATTTTTTCCCTTATATTTAGTATAAAAATTCAAAATTTTATATTTATAATGGCACATTACTCATGGAAACCTAATAAACAACCGGTGATACATAAGCTAGCATACAGATATTTTATTTATTTTGTGAAGGATACTAAACAGGTATACATTACATATTACATAAGAAAGTTGACAAATTCTAATTACTAGGTATATATTTGAGGTTGCTGAATGATGAATATCATATTCTCTCTTATAATAAGCGTTCGCATAGTTTCAGCCCTTCTCAACAACTTATATGAATTACAAAAGTACATATTAGGTATATGATTAGCAAAATTTGCACTGGAAATTCAAAAGGATCGAAGCAAACTCTGGAAGTCTCAAGTTCGTTGACACCCCTTCTAATGACATAATAGTTTTCACTAAAAAATCTATAATGTTAAAAGTTTACACACATAAATTTTGCTTACATAGGTGTAAAATTTCGCAGTGTCTGTCACAATCATTTTGCAAGTAATTCATTTAATTGGATAGATGGATACGTAGATAAGCGCTTTATTGTTTACTAGCCTTCGCCTGCAACTCCATCTATATATAATCAGTTTATTATTCCATAGAATTTGTTTGAAATTTCTGGTTAAAATGACCCTATCTGTTAATTCAGAACAAGTATCGATTATTATACATTTACAAAAGAATGAATAATTTAACTTTTATAAATTAGTTTATAAGTGTTTTCACGTTATTCGAAACCTTTTCATCAGCAATATTCTGAATAATTTCAACAATAATGTGCAGTGGCAACTGACATTTGCTTAACAAGCTTAGATTTTCCACTCGCTGTAAAATGTGTTAGTTCTTATAAAATATCTATTCTACTTCTATACTAATTGCAGAAATTCTAGTCTCTTGTGATATGATCAAATATTTGCTTCACAATAAAGATGTTAAATATTGTATGCAGTTGCACATATAGCGAATCAAAGTGTTTGCACTGTTTTGCACGAAATCAGCGCACTCCTTGCACAGCTTGCAATATAGGTCTGAGATCACACGTGTCGCACGGCTGTCGCATTGACGCCTGCGTCCTGAGTCCTGACTATGTAAAACTCTGCGGTAGTATTGTACGACCATACACTGAGAAATGGTAATATTGCATAGTATAATAGTATACGAGAGACACAGTATCAAAATTTATTCTCAATGACTATATACAAAGGGTAAAACAATGGAAAGGAATATTATTATTTTAGGGTAGCCTTTCATGAGCCTTGTAGCGACCATTCATGAGCAATATTTTAAGATAGTCATCGGTTCTCTAACACTACGTTGATCACCCTCAGCAGAAGATGTTAAGAACAATGTGTTAATCTACAGTGTTTGCAGTTAGTCCCTTTTCTGACATCTGTTCACTTCACTGTCCTGTAAGAATTGAAAGTAGAATTTATATTAAACCGTAACCTTTCGAGAGCATATTATCTAAGCCAGCGGCTCTGTTAAGAGTAAGTCCAATGACAAAGAAGACATGCGAGCTCATTCTACGTATCAAGCGGATCACAAGCGGCCAGAAGCGCGTATGGAGAGTGCGTGGCCGGCTGCCGATTTTCCGATTGGCCACATTGTCAAACAGGGACGATTAATCTAGTGAATACTTTTGAAACATACGGATAAATGCAAAGCATGCAGCTAATTAAGGAAAGTAATATAGACATGTAGATAGTTAGTAATAATGACCCCGCTTTCAAAACTAAATTTGAATCCCAATAGCGGTAAACTTTGTGTGATGAATACGAACATTTAAGCCTGAGTCACAGTTGTTTATATAAATGTTTATGTATAATTATATAGTATCATTTTGTACTGCCATCGCCTAATTTAGAACTATAAGAGGTGTAAATGTCGACATAATAACTGAAAACTTAATTATATTTTCGCGTGAGAAATGATCCACCCCGCTGCCTAATTGGAACATCACAGTAAGCAGATCCCCGCCGCTTGCTCACATAGACGCAACACTAGCATCTGGGCTCATGTCCAGCAAGGGATACCGATAGCTGTTCTAAGAAAAGCAACAATCCAATCCAACCCCAACCCAATATGCCAGTAACAGTTAATCCACTTCACAAAATCCAATTTTCTCAGGAACCACCCGTGGCACAGTCGCATTCTCTATTTATTTTCGATTAGCGAAGTTAAACGTCTAGTGTAGTGTCCTTAGATGTATAACCACTTGGGGAATTTTCATAATATTTTTGTGATTCGGAGGACACGTTAAAATAAAATAAAATAAATATTTCAGACACGCATTAAACATCAAATAAGTAAGTAAGGATTGTGCTATGGATACTGGATAATGGATGAACATACATAATACAATAAGTGTTTTTATTCATCACACAATATTAACCCTAGTGGGATTCAAACCCACAACCGTTACTTTGAAAGGAAAGGGCCACAATATCAATAAACTGTCAAATTCACTCAAACGTTTAATAGTCGGTCCCGGATGTTATCAATTGAAGGCAGTCATTAAGCTAAGTTGATGGCCTAAAGAGGAGGCTTAGAAACACTGACTGTCAGGTCGCCAATTGTTTGACATATTATATCACTGGACCTGGATGATGGATTATACCTATACACTCTCCTAGTGACAGGCTCCTATGACCCAGCAATGGGGACATAAGGCTGTGGATGATCACAGAACACCTCCATATAACACACCCTATTCGTGTACAAATGCATATTTCTGATCTGCTTGACTTGTCCAGTTTGAGAACCATTTCTAACCTATTAATTAATTATCTATTTCATCGGCGATGCGCGGATCTTCATTCGTGTATGGACAACTGCTATACATGTAGGCTTAATGACATGCTCTATGTCCCCAAGGCCATGATCGCTTCAAAATGTTAATTTAATTCTATTTTATGCTAACTATCTTAAGTAGACGGTTCAACTTACCAGTGATTTATGAAAACAATATGCATCACTTTGTCATTTGGATGATATATCCGCCTCTAAAATTTTGGCTTATACCTTTAATTTTATCACGAGTTGCTATAGGTATTAATAATCGTTTAGAAGATAAATGTACTGGAATTATTTTAAAAGATAAAATTAAAAGGTTTTAAAAGATAAAATAAAAACTCTCGACGGGGGAGCACAGCATTTCTTATGAAAGACATCAACGAGTTCTTTATGCGAATTTTCTCGTTAAATAAATTATTTTGTCTTAGTAATTTAACACAAACTTAACTAGTTTCATCTATTACCACTTCAAACAAGTAAAGAATTAGAGAGATATTGTACGTATAAAACTTTTGAATGAAAATTGTGTATGTTTGTAGTGTCATAAAAATTATGTATCAAAAATAAAACACAATCCCGTTACATTGTAAGACTCCACTCATTCATACTTATAACTCGACGTTTAGATGGTATGGTACAATCGACGAATCCAACCAAAATGACAAAGCGTTCGGGAAACTGCGCAACATCTTCAAATAGCATCTTTTTCGTCTTAAATGCCTCAGTGTGTGAAGACGAAAGTATTTACTCAATGTATGTTACCAGTGATGACTTAGGGCTTAAAACGTGATCTTTCAATGAGCCTCGTAAGAAGGCTCAAGTCCATGCAACATGCTATGGAGAGGGCAATGCTTGGCGTTACGCTCCGTGATCGAATCAGGAATGAAGAAATCCGTAGACGAACGAAAGTCACCCGATTTATCCCAGCAGATTGGAGTAGCACTGGGCAGGGCACAAAGCTATATAAACTAATGACCGGTGACGCATTAAAGTTACTTATACCCAAAGGTTATCTGGAAGAGATCGCTGTTAGTGACAAGGTCGCCAAATTGTACGTTCTACTCCTGGCACTTTCTGTAGGTAACTGTATTTTTTTTTGTTGTGCAATAAAGTGTATTTGTATTGTATTGTAAAGGTCTCGAGTGGAGACCAAGCACAGGCAAACGCAGCGCAGGACGTCTACTCACAAGGTGATGCTGGGCGCTTCCTAAATGGTTGCTCTGGAAATCTATGGGGGAGGCCTAAGTTTAGGAGTGGACGTCCTGTGGCTGATATGATGATGATAAAATAAATTGTTCAATTCAATTCAAATACTCCACCAGCGGTATTCCCGAACGAGTACGACATTGGAACCTTCAAGAAACGAGCCTACACCTTCCTCAAAGGCCGGCAACGCATCTGTGACCCTTTTGGTGTTGCGGGTGTCCATGAGCGGCGGTGATTGCTTTCCATCAGGTGACCCGCATGCTCGTTTGCCGCCCTCTCATATAAAAAAAAAATACACATTGTCGTTCAAATAAGGGAGGTTCATTTAAATATCTTATAGAAACTACAAATTAGGCGGCCGTATCGCTAACAGATTTTTATTATAAATTATGTTTACTTAATTCTTTCAATTGTTTATTTGCAAATAAAAAAAAAAATAAAAAAATTTCAAGTAGTGGCAAACCTTATCAATTACTTTATTATCCGTTCTTATTTTCCAAAATGAGCTACTTTAATTATTGTACTTTTGTTACAAGCTTGAAATACAATCAGCATCGCAACAAAGTTCTTAAAAACAAAGTAAATTGTATATTATTCTGTTCAACATAAAGTATGTAGTGCTGTGTGGTTTTGACATGTAAAAGGAATAGATCTAGCCCGACTCTTGTGTCATAAAAGACGACTAAGGAACTCTATAGATCTATACGCCACTTGTTGCTATCGTTCTTTTAAAGGACACCGGATGATTAAAACTATTGTAAACAATGAGGGTACCTGTAAGTTAATTGTTTATGTTCATTCGAGACGTCGAGCTCTATACACTAGAAAGTGTATTCTTCCATGCTGGCCTGGGAGTGAAAGATTCTTCCATGCTGGCCTGGGAGTGAAAGAAAAACGTAGAATGTGCCAGCCCCATCGCAATCCGGGGTGTCGTAGAAACCGGCAAAGGGAAAGACAGGCCCGGTGCATACCACCAAGCACCTAGGGGCACCCGCATGGTGAGGGATGTCACCAGCAACAGCATTCCCAAAGAGGGTTGGCGTCAGGCAGGCGGCCGGCTATAAAACACTGCCAAAACCTCTACAACATGACATGGATTCAAGAATTGTGTGCGATAGGGCTAGGGCGTACCCCAGAGGCGACGCGCAACCGCAGCACCCGGCGGATGCGAAAAATGGACAAGGGTTGTTGCATCAGGGACGGATGCAACGTAAGAAGCGAGTCCAGGATGTACGACTGAGGTTTGTAAGTTGGAATGTTGGAACGATGACCGGAAGAGGAAGAGAGTTAGCGGATCTTTTAGAAAGGAGACGGATAAATGTGGCGTGTTTGCAAGAAACGAAGTGGAAGGGAACGAAAGCAAGAGACATTGGTGTGGGATACAAGTTTTTCTATTGTGGTAGTGATGGCAAGAGGAATGGAGTGGGAGTTGCTTTAGATAGTGAAATGAAAGAATGTGTGACAGATGTTAAGAGAGTAAATGATAGACTGATATCAGTGAAGTTATTATTAGGGAACAAAGTAATGAACGTAATAAGTGTATATGCACCGCAGACTGGATGTAACGATGTAGTGAAAGAGAAGTTTTGGGAGGAGTTCGATGCAGTGATGATGGAAATTCCACAGGATGAGGATGTTTACATCGGAGGGGATTTTAATGGTCACGTGGGCAGGATAAATGGAGGGTATGAAAGAGTACATGGGGGGTGGGGTTTTGGAAACAGGAATAAAGATGGAGAGAATCTGTTACAAATGGCAACGGCTTTCGATCTTGCCATAGTCAATACATTTTTCAAAAAAAGAGACCAACACCTAATAACCTACAGTAGCGGCAATAATACCACCCAAATAGACTATTTCCTCCTTAGAAGGAATACTCTTAGAATAGTTAAAGATTGTAAAGTGGTACCCGGTGAAGCCTTGGTTACCCAACACCGACTACTTGTGTTGGAGGTAAAGATCAAGGTCCAGCTCTCAAGTAACAAGCCAAAGCCCCCACCTAAAATAAAATGGTATATGCTGGAGAAGGATGAGTATGCAGGAGAATTTAGAACGAGAGTCGTGGATAAAATGTTGGAAATGAATGATATGGAAGGGAAGTCAGTGAATGAATGTTGGAATGAAATGGCAACATGTATGCGATGTACGGCGAGAGATGTCTTTGGGGAAACGAAAGGAAAAGGAAAGATAGATAAGGAAACCTGGTGGTGGAATGAAGAAGTACAAAATGTTTTGAAAGAAAAGAAGAAGGCTTTTCGTGAGTGGCAGAAAGTTGATGAAAGGGATACAGTTTTAAAAGAGGAAAAGAAAATAAGGTATACAGAAAGTAAGAGGAATTCCAAAAAGGCGGTCGCTATTGCCAGGGCTAAAGTACAAAATAAATTGTATCAAAGACTAGAGAGCCCACAGGGACAAAAAGATCTGTACCGATTAGCGAAGGTAAGGGAGAAGAAAGCAAGGGATATTGTACATGTAAAATGCATAAAAGATGAAGAAGGAAAAGTTCTGACAAATGAGGAGGATATAAGGAAACGTTGGAAAGGGTATTTTGAGAGACTTATGAACGAAGAGAATGATTGGAGTGGAGAGGTAGAAGATTGTCCAACAAATGTAGGTGTGGTGCAAGAGGTGACTGTGGATGAAGTGAAGAAGGCCGTGCAAAGTATGAAGACTGGAAAAGCTGTGGGACCTGATGGTATACCAGTGGAAGTATGGAAGTTGTTAAAAGCAGATGGATGGATGTGGCTGACTTTATTCTTCAATAAGTTGTTACAACAGGAGGTGATCCCTGAGGAATGGTGCAACAGTTTTCTGGTGCCCATTTTTAAGAACAAGGGTGATGTACAAAACTGTAACAACTATAGAGGAATAAAGCTCATGTCACATAGCATGAAGATTTGGGAGAAAGTGATTGCCAGACGATTGAGAGAGGAGAGTGAGGTAACCCAGAACCAGTTCGGGTTTATGCCCGGTCGAGGAACAACGGACGCCACATTCGCACTACGCCAATTGTGCGAGAAGTACAAACGTGCGCATAAAAACCTGCACATGGTGTTCATTGACCTGGAGAAGGCGTACGACCGGGTCCCTAGAAAGGTTCTGTGGTGGGCTTTGAAAGAGAAAAGAGTGCCTGGGAAGTACATGCGGCTCGTACGTTCCATGTACAGCCGAGCCGGCACACAAGTCCGGTCGGAAGCCGGCATTACCGACAGGTTCGACGTGGCGGTGGGCTTACACCAGGGATCGGCTTTAAGCCCCTATCTGTTCCTCCTGATTATGGATGCACTGACATCAAATATACAGGAGGAGGCACCCTGGTGTATGTTGTTCGCCGACGATGTTGTCCTTGTCGGAGAAAATGCGACTGAGGTCCAGAGCAGGTTGGAAAAATGGCGGGAAAGACTGGAGAGTGTCGGACTGAAGATCAGCAGAACGAAAACCGAACATCTGTTCTGCGACTTTGGTGGTCCATCCAGTTTTTCCAATATCGCCTTAAGCGGGGAGTTGCTACCAATCTGCTCAAATTTTCGGTACCTAGGTTCATTACTTCAGAACGACGGCAATATTGACCAGGATGTGAGGAACAGAATAAATGCAGGATGGATGAAATGGCGACAGGTTTCTGGGACTACATGTGACCCACGAATGCCCCTGAAACTCAAGGGCAAAATTTATAAAACCATCATAAGACCTGTCACCATGTATGGATCTGAATGTTGGGCAATGAAAGAAACTGATGAAAGTAGAATGCATGTGGCAGAGATGAGAATGCTAAGACGGATGTGTGGTGTGACTAGAATGGATAAGATCAGGAATGAGTATATCAGAGGAAGTCTAAAAGTGGCGCCAATAACAGAAAAGCTGAGGAGTAATAGGTTAGCATGGTTTGGGCACATTATGAGGAGGGATGAAAGGCACGTAACAAGACGAGTGTTAAGTATGAATGTGGAGGGATACAGAGGTAGAGGAAGACCAAAGAAGGTGTGGGTAGACTGCGTGAGGAATGATATGTGTGTGAAAGGGGTGAGTACGGAGATGACGGCTGATAGAGGAGAGTGGAAGAGGATGACATGTTGTGCCGACCCCACTTAGAGTGGGATAAGGGCAGGAAAATGATGATGTTGTACTGCCTACAAGATGTATGTACTGGCAAACCATGGCTGATTGCGGCATGCCTATAGTATACAATAGAAAGGCCAGAGATAGATTTACTTACATAATGACAAACCTTCATTGTTGTGACAATGCCAACCTCAATTCTAGTGACAAGTTTGCTAAGTTACGTGAATATTCCAACATTTTAAATAAGAGCTTTGTTGAGAATGCACCGTTCGAAGAACATCACAGCATTGATTGTCACGGACTAGACATGGCTTTACACAATTCTTGGCAAATAATAATGGCGAATACAATTTTCTTAATTTTCGCAGAAGTGTTGCAACAGCTCTTCTTGAGACATACAAGAAAAATATTGAAGGCAAAGCAACACCATCCTCTCAGCATTTCCGAGAAATCTTACGTTTTGAAAAAGATCACCATATAAAGTATAGAGAGAATCAACTTCGTTGTTTTGTATGCCATAAAAAAGCAAATTTTTATTGCCCCAAATGTAATTTTGCTTCGAAAACTTCCACAACCCTTAATAAACGCTTGTAAAATGTACTTTGTGTTATTCTTTTAACCACAACCGTGGCAGTAGCATATTTTGCTATCGTACTTTCAAAAGGACGCCATTTTTCCAGTTTTCCAAAGAAGGAAATTTTATTTTATTACTTTTCTCAACTACTATAATACCTTATGTGAATAATATATGAATTTCATAAAGATCCGAGAAATTTTCATGATTCAGGAATAAGTGGGTTTAACGGCGATGGTCTCACCCCTGTCAGGTATGCATTTCTGTTTATTTCGTAAGGTGTTTCAATCATTAAACTCTAATGTTTGGAACACCCAAATAGTAACTCAAGGTCATGAAGTTATGTTTGTCAATATAAAGTATTTTTGTTGTATTGTATATACGGAACCGAGTTCAAAAATATGTACTAATAATTCCAAAAACCAGGAAGGTGATCCAGTTGACTCAGTCTAGTTGTCAGTAAAAACCGCCTTTTCTGTATAAATTAATGAAAAAGCTTAATATATTGCGTAATTTATGCAAAAATGCGTTATCCTTTTAATATGTTTTATAGCATTATGTCAAAATCTGAATTATAATACCTGTCCGGCCACAGCAAGGCTCTGACTATATGTTTAAATTCAGTAATCTCCATTATCGTCATCATTTTAGCCTATTATAGTCTATGAATGTACGCCTCTCTAAAGACATTGCTGGCTGTTGAATTCTACCGTTTTGGCAATGAAAGGTGATCAACAAAGTGGAGCCACGTATTGGATAAGCGTAAACTAATTGATGTTCTGAAAAAGACCGCGGTTGGTTAACCAAAAGGTGTACTTTGTATTGTTTAGGCAAAGGACCTTATTATAAGAATGCTTAGATTTATATAAACATACTAGCTTTCCGCCTGCGACTTCGTCTACGTGGAAGATTTTATCGAAATCGGTTCACCTAAAAAATTTGCCTATATGTTTATCCAGAACCTAATCTGCTTACCCACCAAATTTCATCCAAATCCGTGTACCCGTATAGGTGTAAAGAGGCAACAAACATACATACACACAAACTTTCGCATTTATAATATTAGTTGAGATTATTTCTTTTAATAAATCACTTCTATCGATCATACATTATTAATCATAATCATGAATCATTTCATTAATTAATCATTAATATTATATGTTAAATTTTTCACAAAGTATTTGTAAATTAATATTTCTTTTCAACGTTTGCCTATATAGTATCAACATTTCCTTATACATATTGAATTATTTTTTACCCGACTGAAGAGTGGGTTATGTTTTTCGTGCGTATCTATTGAGATTCTTTATTCTGAAAATGTATATTGCAAGTGCGACATTCTATGCAGCAGACGTATGAAGAGCCTTAAAATCACATAGGCATTTCCGTCATTTTAGTGGGCTTTTTATACAGTCGGGTTTTAATTTATTTAATTAGGTGGTTATCAAAAGATAATCATGGCTAACATGTAAAGAGCGTCGATGATCGTAAATCTCTTAATATAAGCATGTCTTTTAAACTCTGCCGTAATATGAATCGAAAGTGGTAGGTATCTCAATAATTGAAAAGTCGCGATTATTGAGAGTAAGTTAAAAGACGCGTCTTTTCGAATTCTATGTAGACATTTTAAGCATTTTCGAAAAACAAGGAAAAAAAGACCAAAGAAGAAGTAATAAGAATTTTCAAAATACACAGACAATTATCTCTAAGTTTCTTTTTGTTTTCTTTAAATAATATCTATCTTCTTCTTTTTGAGTCGAGGCAAGTTTCAAATTTTATTGCACCAAATATTAACCACTCTAACAGCACTCTCTGTGGCATTAAAGGTGCAGCTGTCAGTACAGGATTAATATCTATAGAGGTTCAGGACTCCAAACTTCTTTTTACATCCATCAGATACATTTCTAAAACTACCTATACATTTTTTGGATGGCTATATTAACACCAATTGATATGAATCTGTTATGAAATGAATTGTGTGTCAACAAGATCAATACCCCTAAGTCCCGAGTATAACCACCTCTCACCAGTACAAAGTATGAGCTATAATCAACTAATGGTAATCTTACAATCAGTGGTTTCAAGCCATTGGCCACCGACTTGGCTTAATGACTGCCTTCGTTGAAAACAACCGCGAACGAATTAACTTGCCGTCCGAAGAACGGAAATACTCGTATGGAAATATAATTTGGGATCACTTATCCCACGACTGACCGCTCTAGATGTAGCTTATCATTAATACAAAATAAATTGAAAATTTCTAAAAATCTTTGAAATATCATCAAACATAGCTTAAAACTTCATCTTTGTCCACAAACAGGGAGCAAAGCACGAAGATGAATCTACTGCAGATAAATGTGAGGCAGGCGTTATTTCTCCGAAAGTATTCACAGCCGCATTGGAAGGCTCCCTGAATGACAAAGATTCGACTATAACATCAATTGCGTGTATATGTCTCTCCCCTCGGGATTGCAGTCATGGCAGGACAATGGAAGATCTTGGCACCATGCTCTAAGACTTCAAGTGCCCACAAGGTAGACATTAATTTGAACACGGGCACAAAAGTAGAGAATGCCCGTGTTGCGTCCACACAAATATTTGTTGGAAACTCCATTCTACAAGTAGTAGACGAGTGATCTATCTACGACAAAATATCCAATTAGATTAGTCCCACTTCGAGCAGGAGAGTACATTTTGCAATATCTTCTTAGTTTTTATGAAATCGAGTAATTTTTGATGACACCCGTAGAAGAATAGAAGTAACTGGCTTAACTATTCTGCGGCTTAGTCAGTTAAAAAGGCAATGTTTTCGAAAAACTGATATTCGAATATCAATACTCCATAAACGATTCGCACATTTTACAATTTCCATAAGTATGTCTGGACATCTTTTTAGAATACCGCAATAACACTATACAGAAGTATTCTTTCTCCGCAGAAAATTTCTCCGCTTTACGGTTAGTAATTTTTACTAAATACCGAAATTACACCAGACCATTTTTTAAACGCCAGACATGTTATTTGACATGTTAATCATTCCAAAGAAACTTTTTACAGAATACATATTTGTCAGCCATATTAAACTTCCAAATTACCAACTTTCAAAACTTTAATTTTCATTGCAATAATATGGTAAAAAAACGAGTCATAGCGCCAGGTCTAAACTGTCTCCTAAATAGAAATAATAATTTAGATGAACGTAGGTAAGTACTACACAAAACGTTTATAGGGCGGATGAGCGAGCACGGGAGTTCGGGGTACCCCGACATCTGTTGATTAGGTTAGGTTAGGGCGAGCAAAGCGGGCACACCTCGCCGGCCATGTCTTTCTGTTAGGTTAACATGTATGCATGGAGAAATGAAATTTGGCCTTGTAATACAATAATCAATAAAATTGATGTATCGGACTTATAATAGAATGGTTAATGTTATGAAAGGTTTTCGGTATTGCGGTAAATAGTTTTACGGAAATTTGAAATAACGGTGAATAAATAACAAGGTCAATCAAAACGCGGAAATTTAATACAAAAAAAAAACATAATTTGGGATAATCAAAAAAATGTGTAAATAATAAATATCAAAACGTTAGCGGAATAACAATATTCGGAATAAAAAATATCAGAAATACAATAGTCATCATTCAGAACCGACTTATAGTTGCTATCTTATAGCGGTATATTAGAGACTTGATTTTTAATAATTATTTATTCAAAATTACATTTCTAATATACAAGTTTTTTAGGCTTATTAGAAAGTGGACAGTATTAACGTTAAAATAACAAGTTTAAGGTGTAAAACGTATATTTTAGTAAATTAGGAAAACTGATACAGACAGAAACAAAAAGCAAAACACAAATCACCCTGTCGTTACCTATCAAAAAAACCCGTCTTGCGGCCAGTTTCCAACAGCTTTCCCCGTTCTCACACAACTGGTAACCGCACCAGCTTCTTAGCCGGCCGCCTCAATGTCCCGTTGGTCGTGACTACATCAACCACCCGGACACAATTGTCCTTTCCTGGGTACGTAGCACTTATGCGGCCGCGAGGCCAGGTGCCTCGTGGAGGTTTTTGTCGGCTATGAGGACGAGATCTCCGACACACAAGTTTGATGAGTCTCCTCCACTCATCCCCGGAGTCAGGAGAGGAAGGTACTCCTTCATCCATCGCTGCCAAAAAAAGTCGGCCAGTCTCAACGCCTTTCTCCCGACGATGAACCCAGGAGAAAATGGTTGGGTGTAAGGGATTCCGGGTCATCCAGCTCGAAGGACCAAATATTACAAAGTGGACTGTATTAACGTTAAAATAACAAGTTTAAGGTGTAAAACGTATATTTTAGTAAATTAGGAAAACTGATACAGACAGAAACAAAAAGCACAACACAAATCACCCTGACGTTACCTATCAAAAAAACCCGTCTTGTGGCCAGTTTCCAACAAGGCTTATGGCTAAAAATAATAATAGCTTAGTCTAGATTTTTTAGAAAACCCTATTATTAACCCTATGGGTTAAATCGCCTTGTATGCATATTGTCGCGTTTCCGCTGCTGTCGGGTTGAACTCCGGTCCGGGATACCTCAGAGTCAGTGATAACTTTGTATCTATCTACTGTATCACTTTAGCAGGGTAGAAACCTGAGTAAAGAAAAAACTGTAAAAACAGCATTGTTCAAAATTCATGAAAATGAAGCAATTTAAAAATCCACGCCAACAAATTAAGATACATTACAAGGAGACCACCGAACAAGAATGAAATAGCTACTATTAATGACATTACTCTGGGATTCCTCAATAAGTAATTAATATTTACTTATACTATTTAGGTAGGTAGGCTAATTGGTATATGTTCAGCAGGTAGGTAACTTATAGGTACTTATACATTTTTGAAACAAGCTTATTGCATTCATCGTATCAGTCACAGCACACCCACTGTTGAACATAAGCCACTCCCAGAGATTTCCATATCTATAGGCTGGTGAAATATTATTAATTTGTATCTTACTTACAATAAACACTAACTGATATTTAATTAGGTAGACTTTTGTTAAACACAGTTAACTTATTGAGATATAAAAAACTAAGAATGTTATAGTTAGGCATGCATGTTTTTAGCTCAAAATGTCGTCGAGCTGCATTACTTAAGAAATAAAAAGGAGAACTAATATTTTGTAACGATAATTTCACATACACATTTTTCAACTTTAACTTATTTGGAAATATATATAGGTAATTGCGTTTATTACAAATGCTTCATTTTTAGCAATTGTTACTACATTTACAACACTTTATTAAATGCTTCACGATTCTAAAAATGTTGTCTAAAATTTTCCCTGTGCTATAAAAATTAATACTTTATTCTTAATTAAGTATTTCCAAATAATATATTTTAGGTACTATTTTAAGTAACAAGTGCAGCTTTGTTATCAATTTTGTTTACGCCTATAATATGTATTCTAATCTAAACAAAACAAATTTGTAAGGGAGTGTCACATTTTATACTGTCGGTATACCTACTAAAATAAAATAAAAAAATAGCTCATAGGGTTGATGGTCATTACCACTATATATAAAGCTTTAGGGTATCAAATTTTAGAGTAGAGACCACGTAGGACACCGTTAACTTAGGACGTCTGACCACCAAGTGAACGGATGACTTGATGAAGGTCGATAGAAGGATACCGACCGTTTTCGGTCTATTGCTCAGGAAATTATGGAGGATTATTGTCCATTACAGCTTTACAGCAGTACAGTACTGTAGCTGAAACACCAGCTTTCGATAAACAAACCGTTGTTTAGTCTAGATAGAATTTAACCTTCCAACATCTTTGCGTTGGGGATTACAAGTTTGAGAAATCGTTGGCGTTAACTTTGTGGCTTATGTTTAAAGGTCAAACTGCACTTATATCTCCAGTCAAGTATTCTATGCAAATACTAAGGTAATGTCATCAGTATTATGATTACCATCCTTGTTTCTTCTTGCTACTACGTTAATTCTACTAGGTAAGTAATTCACCATTTTTATTAAGTTATTAGTAAAATGCAAATTTTCGTTTGAACACAATATTATATGTTGTATTTATTACCGCTGAGCAGTTTATCGAGGATGATGTCGTAAAATTATCCACTTAGCTAACTGGTTGGAACGTAATTAGACATAAACCCATATGTTTTATGTTTTAGAGTGCAGGAGCCTTTTCACACTACCGTCATAGAATGTATCCTTGTATGCATATTGTCGCGTTTCCTCTGCTGTGTGTTTGAAGCTCCCAAGTCCGGGATACCTCAGAAACTATAATATAATATAGTATAGTATAGTATAGTATAGTATAGTATAGTATAGTATAGTATAGTATAGTATAGTATAGTATAGTATAGTATAGTATAGTATAGTATAGTATAGTATAGTATAGTATAGTATAGTATAGTATAGTATAGTATAGTATAGTATAGTATAGTATAGTATAGTATAGTATAGTATAGTATAGTATAGTATAGTATAGTATAGTATAGTATAGTATAGTATAGTATAGTATAGTATAGTATAGTATAGTATAGTATAGTATAGTATAGTATAGTATAGTATAGTATAGTATAGTATAGTATAGTATAGTATAGTATAGTATAGTATAGTATAGTATAGTATAGTATAGTATAGTATAGTATAGTATAGTATAGTATAGTATAGTATAGTATAGTATAGTATAGTATAGTATAGTATAGTATAGTATAGTATAGTATAGTATAGTATAGTATAGTATAGTATAGTATAGTATAGTATAGTATAGTATAGTATAGTATAGTATAGTATAGTATAGTATAGTATAGTATAGTATAGTATAGTATAGTATAGTATAGTATAGTATAGTATAGTATAGTATAGTATAGTATAGTATAGTATAGTATAGTATAGTATAGTATAGTATAGTATAGTATAGTATAGTATAGTATAGTATAGTATAGTATAGTATAGTATAGTATAGTATAGTATAGTATAGTATAATATAATATAATATAATATAATATAATATAATATGATATAATATAATATATAATAACTGTGTATTCAGTGTATCAGTTTAGCAGAGTAAAAACTTGAGTAAAGTCTTTAACTGTAAAAGCAGCATTGTTCAAAATTCATGAAAATAAATCAATTTAAAAATCCACGACAAATATATCAAGATAATATTAAAACGACATCATCGAACAAGACTGAATTAAGGGCATTTCTTTGGAATTCCCCAATAAGTAATTAATATTTACTTATACTATTTAGGTAGGTAGGCTAAATGGTCTATATTCTGTATAAATATATATAGTATAAATTTAAATTAGTATAATGTATGTATGTCTTCAATTAACATAGGTAGGTATGTATTTATATGGATAATATATTTATTTTATTAAAATTAGTTTACCGCGCACGCTACCTAGATATCATGTGCGTAATGCATCCTAACCCAAAGGTTGCCTGGAAGAGATCGCTTTTAGTGATAAGCCCGCCAAACTCTACTATTCTTTTTTTAAATCTTTGTGTTATGTTTCTTATTGCTGTGCAATAAAGAATATTTTGTTTGTTTGTTATAGGTACTTACATATTTTTCAAATAAGCTTATTGCATTTATCGTATCAGTCACTATTGCTGAACATAGGCCTCTCCCATCGATTTCCATAGTTATAGTTAAGTGAGGATGCTTCTCACATCTCATGCAAGCACACTGTATGGAATACAGACTTGGTTTCAATTACAAAAAATAGTCAAGAAATAGTTAAAAATCGTCACAAAGGGTAATTCCAAGGTTGGGTAGGATGCTGGCCTTTCCAGCCAGAATCCTCATCTGATTTCTTATAGAAGCTTACGTTTTTTATTTTGAATTTGATGTCAGAATTGAAATAGTCGTCTCAAATTATAACAATTTCGACTTAATTTATCTAACTAATATTATAAATGCGGAAGTTTGGATGTTTATTTGTTTGTTTATTGCTTAATCACAGTGAAAAGGATGAACGAATTTCGATGAAATTTGGTATACAGGTTGTAATCGTTAAGTGTGCACAGGCGATTATTCCGTAACTATTATAGATATCAAGAAACTTTAAACTAATATCGAAAGTACTTTTACCTAATGAGTAAAATGACATTAATAACTTTTTAAAAATAAAACGAGAACTATCCAAAAAATTATATTAAACACTCCCATACATTTAGCATGAGATAGTAGAGATTTTAGTTTCTTTATTGTAAGTGGAATAGTAGGTATCAACGCATTTTACCCTTATCATTTTATAATTATGTATTATGATGATAGTGATGAATTTCAAGTAGATACACGTGTAGGTTAATTATCTTACCACTTCAAATTAATAATAAACCTTGTTTCAATATCGCATTGATTTGAACTGGCTGAAAAGCAACATACTAAATAAAAACAAAGAAAAGATACTATTTGGTGTTCGTTCTAAATTCAAATTCTTTATCGCGGATTCTCGTTCCCGCCAATTTATTGCGTTTTTTCAAATTGCGTCAATAATCGTGATTGCTGCATTTATTAATGGCATAATATTCCAATACAGAAAAAAGGGACATGTTAAAAATGTACTACAAACATGATTGTAACAATAGGACAGCCATTATTGCCTACAGAAGAGAGTACGTCAGTACGTAGTAAGAGAGGACGTCACTTCGAACATCTGCTTTGAATAGGTACAAAATTTTGTACTTACTAAGAAATAAAATGTATGGGAGTGTTTAATATATTTTTTTTGGATATTTCTCGTTTTATTTTTAAAAAGTTATTAATGTCATTTTACTCATTAGGTAAAGTACTTTCGATATCAGTTTAAAGTTTTTTGATATCTATAATAGTTACGGAATAATCGCATGTGCACACTTAACGATTACACCCTGTATAGGTAGAACATACTCTGGATTAAAATATAGGATAATTTTTATCCCAATGTGTAAGTGAGTAGTTCCCGCGGTATATTCAAATTTCCGCGATAAAGTTATTCCACGCAGGCATTCTTGATAAGTTGTCGTGTCGTATCACATGACCATATGCTTTTATTATACAAAGACAAAATACATGAGTTTAAGTAGTGGTAATCCATGTTGGTTAAAGTTATTGTTGTATTTGTAAAGTCGTTTTAGGTATTTAAAGTCCAGACCGGTTCAATTATTACCAAGGTGCGCGCTGTTGGTTTTGTTGCATCTTATTTAGTTAAGAACACAAATCGGCCAAAATGAAATTTAAATAAATAAAACATTACTGTTTTCTTTGAGGTAAAATTATTCTAATATTTCTACCAAACTATAAATAGTTTATGGCCATAAGTTTACTGAAATAGTTCAATACTAGATTTGTATAGAAAAATTTATTCAAAAACAACGAAGTTATTTAGATGTCTGTGAAAAGATAAGCAGCGCAGATGACGGATTTTGTAGGGCGGACAAAAAATCCAAGTCTGACAGTTTTGTCCACGTCCCTCGGGGAATGCATGGTATTCTATCCAATAACAAACACGGAGAACACAAAAGTGCGGCCGACAACACGTCCGTCGTCTGCGCTGCCCTTTTTCACAAAGACATCTAAGTAACTTCGTTGTTTTTGAAGAACTATTTATGGAACTTGAATATTTCAGTGGCACTATTTATGCACAGTTTTATGGGATATATATTATAATCATAGGTAAAGCAGTCTCTGAGTATGAGAATGGGTATTCCAGCAACACTTGACGCCAGAATGCTTAAAATATTGAATAACTCTTAAACTATATACAGTAGCACATTTTTTTTCCTTTGGGCACTATTTGGCACAACACACAGGTTGATGAGGATGCTGGGTTAAACGTGCGACAGGACGCAGATGTAGACCTGGGATGCCGACAGTAAATGGAGGTGATGAGGGGTGTAAGGGTTGGGCGCCGTGAGAAGAGTACAGGGTCGTGGTCTTTCCAGCAGACATGGTACAGAAGATGTCGGTCAATAAATAACGAAATAAGCTATAAAACAGCCCTACATGTATGCCTGTTTTTTAGCACTCAGTTATAAGATTTAATATTATTTGAGAATAAAAATATAGCTAGGGTCCCATGTCCTCGTCGTAACAATTTTGAAAAACGACTGCCTTCTGTTTTAGAAACAATTTCTAATTCCGAATTTTGAATCAAATTCCAAAAAAGTAAAAAACCAAATAGCATCGAAACGACAAAGAGGTCGAGGTTGAACACCTCGTCGCAAATGTCAGCACAGAATCCTTACTTCTTAGCAGAGCAATCGGTGCAGAATACAGACTTGTTTTCAATTCTAAAAATAGGCGAGAAACAGTCGTTAACGTAAAAATTTCAGACCCGGGTCTATTTAGACCCGTTACAATTGCGAAGTTATAGCTATAGGTTGGCGAGGTTGTCATAATAGTTGAATTCCACTGTGTGTAATCTAGCATTACGCACGTTTAATTTCGAAAGTATATTCCGACAAATTATTTTTAGATTCATGATAGACTATTTCATGACTACTTTTAGGCCATTGTCAAAATTTATTTTCATGGAGTTTTAAAACGTGAGGGTACTATGTTGAAGGACACCTCTTCAATAATCCGACTGCGACAGTGATGTTGATGTTGGATCCCAAAGAGCATTATTATCGTTTCGTAGCAATACCCTTTTATTGTGCGCTGCATAATAATCATGCTGCATATAATCACACTAACGCGTTAGAATAACAATATGAGTTTAAAAACCAAAAAACCCAATTTGAATATTCCGAAAGACATATAAATATTTGTTACTCATTATCACATAAATAACTGAATGACTTTAGATGAAATTTGGCACACAGATAGACCACGTTCTCCATTAATAAATAGGGTAATTTTTATCTTGAAATTTCAAATTCATTTGCTGCGGAACGTTGCTTGCCTGTTGGACACTATGCCGCCTCTAGAAGAAGCTCTAGAAGCAAATTTTAACTATGACGTTATTTACCATGAAGAAAATCATTTTGAAGGACGTCATACTGATTCGAGGGGCGGAGCGAAGACTATTCATTCATAAAGCAAAGTGATATTGATTACATTATTATTAATAAAAAATAATTGTAAGTATTAAAGCAACTCAACTCGTCGATCAGTTCTCGCGCCTCACGTAGATAGCACGAGCTGGTCGGTTGGGAGCAGAGGTCATTGCTTCTGAACATCCAAAAGCATAAAATTGGTAATTTTATGATCGTTTTTATGCGTTCAATGTTAGCAGTATAGATTGATTGATTATGGAAAGAATATAAAATAATATCGAAATACTGATGACATTTCCGTGACGGACATAATTACCTCAAGCCAAGTTGTTTGAGTTTGTTAAATGTTAAAAATATTTCTAAAGGTTTGAACCAATTTTCATCAATTATGGCTAAGAACCTAACCTTTCCTCTGATTCACTCCTAAATATAAAATTACCGCACGCATCGGACGGCTCATTGTTGAACAACGGGACACACAACGCCATTAAACATATAACACCCGTAGTTTTTCGTCGGGGGGTTGATAAATAGAGCTTATTTTTCCATTTCTTTAGGTCTACAAACAATATCACAATAGAAAAGAAATTTAAATTAAAATGTTACAAAGCTTTGTGTACTATAAATGAGATTAGTTATTTCATTGATCAAATACACCTAACTTCACACTAACTGTCAGTATCACCTACTATACTTATATAAACTAATAAGTAGTATAAATGATTACGAACACAAATAAAGCAATTATGTTGTTACTTCACTACAAAATATTATAAACTTGACATCGACGTGAGCCCTACGAGGTTGATGTGACCCTGATAATAATCAGTAATGACTATTTTTATTACCAATATAGCTTTTAAGCGCGGCTTCGCTCTGATATAATTTTAATCCCGTGTTTTCCCATGGTACAATAGTCACATTAATAGCCTTACGTCCGGACTGGAGCAGGAGAGAATATGAGCTATAATCTACCACGCGGGCTCGAATCGGCTTGGTGGATTTGTGTCAAATTAGCGCAACTTGACACAAAAACACTCGTATTAAAATGTCACTAGCTGTCAAACACTGACTGCGCCAGACGTTGCTTAATTTCGCTAATCGAAAAGGAATAGTGAATGCGACTGGACCACGAGTACTTGAATGCGTCCAATGCGTAAATATTCCCCGTACACAATAAACATTATTTCATTATTTTACTTTTATTTCTTCTCGACATCGACGTGAAGAAAAGACAAACAAACAAACATAAATTTTTAGATGTATGTTGACACTTTATATACCGATTCGAAGCGTGGAGAATTGCTGGGTCGTCGTAGAAAGGAAACATGCTTTTTACAATTAAACTCAAATTCTTTATTCATGCCAGACTACACGGGGTGATAGCCGAGATGAAAGAGACCAAAAAACTTAAATTAGTGTTGTGTCGCCAACATATAGACGTTATATGCAAATGTACATTAAATCATTCATTACATAGACCTGAGATTCTTAAAAATATTTTAAACTTACCTTATTAATTTTATTCTCTGGGCAGTTCATATAATTATTTCGTAGAAATAGTTGTCAATGGTTAAACCCAATTTTTTTATCGCAGTGCAGTACCAAGCCATTGACTCGAATGTTCTTAGTTAAATAATCTTCATTACTTCGACAGTTCGCTATAAAAATTAATACCGTTCAAGTGAGTTGGGCACGTAAAATGTTAAAATTTAACACAAATGTTGGTTGGTGTATACGTGTTTGTTGTGATCTAACAATTACTAGCGGCATTTAAACTTTTGTAGAATAATAGCTTTAAAACTCCCCTCTAAAAGTGTTCTAAGAAATAAGTTTGCCTAAATTGGAAAACATTGTTTACTCGCAATTGTGTAATCGTACTCTAAAATCTTGTTCTCGTTTTTAACGTATTTCCAAACCCACAATGTACCTGAACAATTTCATTACACGACTGCTCGTAAGTATTTACCTATCTCTTACATATGTCTGTATATTATACGTACCGAATCCTTGAAACACTTATTGAAAAACACTAGTATTCACCTATCCAAATACTGAGCGCATCTAACGTTGCTTAACTTCGCTAATTGATGTCGCGGATCTGCTATGAGTGCTTCGCATTTAATACTAATTTACTTTTACTCATAAGTAGTTCCTACGTAACAACATCATAACAAGAATCATAAGTTCATTGTTTTGCATTAGGTCCTTTTCTATGTCTGTTCATGAAATTATGCTCATAAAATATAACTTTAAATAGTAAGGACAGGTATAGTAAGTACTCTTTCGGATTATCTTAGAAAACACTTACAAGCAGAAAGCATCATACTAATGACTAGTTTTAGAGCACAATAAGAAATTAATAAGAAATAAATGCCCAGCGTTATAGAACTGCGCTTTGAGCGCCTGCGCTGCTAAGTTCAACGATTTTTAATTTGTTGAATTTGATCACACAAATATCTCAGGCGTTCCGTGAATTGTATTGTATTATATTATAACAATTATATACAGATTTGTGAGTGGAACGAAAACAGTATCGTTTCAATAGTGAAATTTGAATATTTTCGTCAAAAATGAAAGCTCCATTCCATATATTTTCATATTGCCAAAAGGCCTGCATTTGAATTAGAATAAGAATAATTTTATTGGATTTCACAAAGGAGTACATAAATCAATATATATGCTATTACAATTCTACAGCTAACGGGCCTACGTACTATGAGCATCTACCCGCAGATTTACGTGACGAAAAAAATGACGACGCATTCATTCGCCAACTGAGAAACTTTTTGTTGGAAAATGAATTTTATTCTATTAAAGAGTATATGGATATGACATTTTCATAACCTCCTGACATGTTTTCTATTTTAATATATCTATTTTAACTTGTATTCAACTATAATTTGACAAAGGTGATTATGGCATATCAATAATCTCATGACATGGTTTATATTTTATTTTGTTTTGTTTTATTTCATTTTGATTATTCTAAAATGGTATGACGTTGACGTAACAATGGTTACATACTTATACTTTCTTAATTAATTTTGACATACATATAACAATATGTTTTACTATTGTATACAGGAATTTGTTTTTTATGTTATTATTTTTTGTTTTATGTTTGACAATCACTTTTATTTTAAATTTCATAAATTTACGAAACTGTATGTATGACATGCTATTGTAAAAGTGAACTAAATAAATCTAATCTAATCTAATCTAACAGTTAACAAAATGAGACGCATTACATGTGGGTCCCGCACTAGGCAGAGCCTGTGATGCAAAAGCCACTACATATTATATGAAGCTGTTCGAGTAAAGCCATATGTAGTATGTATGTTGAAGCCAACGGTTTCCGGTTCGAAATCCAATAAGGGTAAATGTTTGTATGCCAAATACGAAAATTTATTCCCAAAACGTGGATTTATACTAGCTTTACGCCAGCGACTTCGTTCACGTGGGAGATTTTATCAAAATCGGTTCAGCAAAAAATTTGCCTACATGTTAATCCAGGTCCTAATCTGTCTATGCACCACATTTCATCCAAATAATAATAATATTATAAATACGATGTGTGTATGTATGTATGTTTGTTACCTCTTCACGCCTATATGGCTGGGCGGATTTGGTTGAAATTTGGCGGGTAGACAGATTAGGACCTAATTATTATATGTATATACAATTGAGATTTCTATATGTTTAATAACCTAATAACCATAGTACAGGCTTTGCCTAGTTTGGGAATGATAATTGGTATAAGTGTCCAAAATATTTGCTTGGTTGTTTGCAAACGCTTATATAAGTTATTATTTGAGAAAACTCGTGAATTCTTAAGCCAAATTCTTAAATATTATGTTTCAGATTAATTAATAATTATAATAATAATAAATGTAAATGCTCGAAACTCAAAACCCCCACAAAATTTTAGCAATTCCTTAATTTGAGATCAGGTTGGAAGACATGGCCGAAAATGTGTGATCTGTGTCTTTGCTATTAATTATACATGTGTAATCGTATTGTTTAAATGTTTGAACCAGATTAATATGGAGGTAATTATATTTTTTCCTCCGATCCTGTTACTAGTTTCGTAACTAGCGCTACAAACGAAGAATTTTTTCCTGACCAGTTGCGAAACAAGAATGATTTCATCGAAGTTTTTCTTTCCTCTTCATTGGATACGATTGACGAATTGTATATATTTTCATTTACTTACAATGAGTTTTCGAATTTTCAACTTTTCTTTGGTCATAACTCATAAGCATTGTATTTAACATCCTGTATTCAATAATCTGCAATCTCCACTCTGTCGGATATGCTACAGATAACAATAAGAACATGTGCATTGTGAGGACATCGGCCGGCTGCGGCATTGTGGGCGGAATAAGTGCAAGGTATTCACATTTATAGTAACTTAGTTATAGATTTAGATTTAGAAAATATAGCCTGATTTGATTACTCATAAAACAATTAACTTCGAAGCCAACAAAGCTCAAGGTTATCTCTCCAACCAAATCACAAATAAATCGAATTCAACCGCCTGATGATTTACTTCTAGTAAATCTAAAGTTAAAATCGACAAAAGATCTCGAAACAGTGTTCAACTGTGATCTTATTTGTATGATTTTCCACTATTCTAATTTCCAGAGTAATTTGAAAATATTCTTTGTCATTTAAGGATTTACTGTTACATTTACAAGGATGGCATAATTGGGATTTTGCCAGCATAATATAGATTTCATTTGGAGGTGGCACTCTAAACGCCTGCGTGCACATTTATTTGCTTTCGTGCTTATACATGCATGTTTATCTATGCGTAATGTGCTAAAAAAATATATTATTCGTTGAAACGGGACTGCGATAAAACGTTGTTCGTAGTAATAATGAAATGTGTAACGTAAATTCTGTAATTCACGTTTTTTTTATGCACAACGGGATAGCACTTCACTTCAATCACACCTGATGTTGAGTGAAAATGAGGCCGTCTGTGGAAGCGTACTGACCCGGTAACCCCATCTCATTTGTCAGTTTGGCTATCTTATCTCTCACAACTGGAACACAACAATGCCATTGGCATTGCTGTTTGGCGGCAAACTTAGGTAAGACATTTAAAATGCCCTACCACCAATCAAACCAAGTACTAAACATGTAGCCCGCTGGGGATCGAATCCGCAAGCCCCGATTCGTAAACCCCATGTGGTTTAATACATTGATGGACTAATTAATATTCTACAAAAGGTTAATTCAATAATCAGTTATGCTATTATTTGGGACAAATATCTTTATTTCTCTATAAACAGTTGTTCGACTGTATAAAAAGGTAGGTTTTGTCAACTTCTAATAGATTCCTTACTGGGGTTTGCTGGAAGAGATATATTATAGAGATAAACTCGCCTTTTGTATGTTTTTAGTATTGTACTGGTATGTTTCAGTATTATGCAATAAAGTATTACATAATTCTTTTTTTTTTTATAATTAACTGGATTCGCGTTTGACCACAATCTCACCTGATGAAAAAGGACGATGTGGTCGAAGATGAAGCACGCAATCCCAGGAAATACCTATTCACTCAGCTCTTGAAGATCCCAAGGTTGTAAAATTCAGGAAAGACTGACGCCGGAAGGGAGTTCCATGCCTTGGTTGTTCGGATGATGAATGAAGAATCGAACTTCTTAGTGCGAATGTTCGGTATATTAACTATAAATTAATTAATTAAATAAAATAAGTAAATAAGATAAGGTGTGAATTGACTTCACTATCAACTACACCAATCGGTCGTCGAATTTTAATTATCACATGAATGTCATAAATCTCTCGGTCCATTATTACTTAGTTACTGAAACTTAAAAAAAAATAGGCAGTCTTTGCTTAGTTTGGAGAACCACTAAAACAACGTAGGTATTATGTATATTTAGTACATTGCTGATCATAAAACTACTCAGGGATACGAATTTGGACATTTAGGCTATTGATCAGATTGATAAGAAAGAAAATAAAAATTTAGGTATCTCATTATAGCACAACTTATTTTTATTTACACTACTCTATACAATACAGTCCATAACATTTTGTTGCTCGTTCTCATAGTCCGTTTATCTAGCTGTGGGTCAGCGCATACGAGGACCGGGGTCAGGCAGTTAGGCGATGACGTCACGATCTCAGTACTTTCTGCCAACAACCACCGCCTCTTCTTGCAATGGCGGATGGGCCTCAATGTACGCGAGAGCGCGGGCAATGGCCTCTGGAACTGGAGGTGCTACAGGCAAAAGGTCACTCTGGAAAGCAACAAAAAAAGACAATAATATCTGACCTATTAAGTACTTATAATAATATTAATAATAAAAAGTAGCAAATTTGTTTCCAATACTAAAATTAAGCAAACGTGTGTGGTTTCGGCAGGTAAAAGAATAGAACCAACCCATCTCTACCCGTGGATATCGTACAAGGCCACTAAGGGAATTGTCACCAAAAAATATCCATAGATTTGGACGTGTGTATTTCTGTGTTGTTTCAAACATTAAACTTTTAATGTGAAGTTGGGATAATAGTCGTGACGTTATGTATGTATGTTTCATAGAAAAAGCTATAATAGCGTTACCAAATTTCTTCTTTTGCGATATCTAAATTCTTCCCATAATAGGGAAAATGAATAGTTACTATCGCTAATAATACCTTAGTACTTTACTTTTAGATTCATTTCGATGGCTGGCTTACGTACGTTTCGTTTATAATGACATTCTGCAGCATTACCTTTGGTTGATATCCGTTCTCATCTGCAACGTAGGAGACCTGGACTGGAGTGCCATCAGGAGCAGTATACTGGAACGAGCCCTGAACATTCTGTGAACAAATAAATATTATAGAGTGACTTTAGTGAGAGTATGCAACGCAACTTGGCAAAATTAGATGGCACTCATATTCATGCGAATATACGTGGTTCGAGTCTGGGTCATGGAAATATTGGTGTCGATTTTGATGACACATCCTTAAACTAAAACTTATTGTTATATGAAATCATCTCTTTTTCCCAATACAATTGTAATTCAATCGTACCACATTCAAATTCAGGTAAGGGTGACCTGCAAGTGTATCTTTATTTCTTGTATTGACATCATACTTATCACATTTTTTTTTAATGATGCAATACTCATATTAGAATTTTAAGAATTTACTGTGATGTAAAGATTACATTTTTATACTCTCTAAGTGACAAAACAAGTCTTAATTATGGGTAAATCGGACGACAACGGCTCGTTTCTGCAAAACAAAAATTGAAATTACATCCCCGGTGTTTCCCCACAGCAGGATACCGTAAGAGGTAGGCTGCTATCCAAATAACTAAAATGTGTTTACAGCTGATATTCTTTTTTAACTGCAAGTGCTGGAGAGCTGAGAACTTTGGGGGAGGCCTTTGTCCAGCAGTGGACGTATTTCGGCTGATATGATGATGATACTACTATTTCAGAAATAACATTGTTTACTGTATCTACTCCCCAGCTAGGCAAGGCCTGTACTATAGTTATTAAACAGATAAACGTACTTATATAAACATCCATGACTCGGAAATAAATTCAACCATTTATCCCTGGAAGTATTCGAAACCGCGACTGTTGGTTTTGAAAGTAGGGTCACTATCCACTACATCAATTGGATACAAACCAAAAGGCATGTATACTACTAAAACAACATAATTCAGCTGTATAAATAGCTACCTGATAGCAACTATTTCTGCCTAACCTAACCTAACCCTGGGTCCAATTAAATATATACCTAAATCATAAAAGCAAGTCAAAGAGCTACTTCTTTTGAACAAATCAAAAAGAAAGGAAAAATTATTAATTTTAATAATTTTATTGGTCCATTTGGACCAAGTTGTAGTTTTGACCTCGGAATTATCATTTATTTTTGTGTTCTAAAATATGTATAGCGCCATCCAGTTGATAGCCTCTATAATTAACGTTTGTGTTAGAATTTGGATGATATTGTATTTCTGTATAAGTATAAGTCGGTCATAAATTTGGAAATGTCCCCATGCTATTTTAACAATGTTAACTATGAATCATGATACACTGGGTGAATATTTTTTAGATTTTATAATTGATTTTTTGAATGCCTTAGGAATATATGTAATGAGACAATACTTTCCGCTGTTTTTATTTTTTCCTTCTTGCAAAGTTAACCGTTAAAATATATAAATATTTTCTACAGGTTTCTACAGGGTTACTATATTTCAAGATCATCATATTCGATCGTCCATAATACGTCCTAAATATCCGAATTATAAATCCATATCTAAATTCCCGCATTGGGCCATAAGGAGCTATACCGCGATAAATTTTAACTCCCTAGCTTTTACCATTTGTTCTCAGCGAGACGATTACAGTTATCTTTTCCATATAGTTTATTCTAAAATTGATTAAGAATACTAAAAATGGAATAGTCTGAAAGTATCCTAGATTTAAAACAGCGAAAAATACAATCCAGGTAACATTTAAAGAAAACTATACGTACCAAAACCTACATAAGGGCTCAAATGAAGAAACCGTTACTAAAATCAAGAGTAAAATATAGGTACTTACAATGGCATCAATGTCTTCAACTTTTTTTAAGGTACCGGTTACTTGAGCTGATATACCATTCCCTGTCTCGAATCTGAAAAAATTATCATGTCATTATTTTTACTCTCCAATAGCTAGTATTTATAGCACTCAGTACCTATTCTAGGCCGCGTTGCTCCCGGCAAAGTATAATAAGACACACCCGTCTCTTATGGGTGTCGTAAAAGGTGACGAAGTGATCGTGAGCATAAGAGCATACACCAGAGATAGGAACCCATTAGTGCGGAGCTTCCAAAAATCTGCGATCAAAAACATCAAATCTGCGATGCTGCGATATGTGCAGTAGTAGTATTATTGCCAGTAGATGAGTATTACTTGACACTGCGACCTGTCATGTGACTAAACCTATAGGAAGAAAGTTCTCCTAATCCACCTTCTCGACTCAAACTTCAACATTAAACAAAGTAAGAAAATAAAATGTCACCATAATTTCCAACAACAAACTTACACGTAATTGAATCCTTCAGGGCTGACGTCAGACTCTGAGCGTAGGATTGGCGCGTCGACTTCACTGCCGCTGGGTTGGCTTGCAGTCTTCAAGACTGGTGAAGAGACCTGGGCGGAGGCTTGTGCCACCCCCGCCGATTGCTGCCACGGCTTGTAGCCCTGAGGAGCGGCTGCTGTCGCGCAAACACATAGGCCTAGTAGCTGAAATTAATATAATTTAATATAGATATGTAATTATAATTTAATATAGTTCCCAGCAGAGTTACTGTGTGGTTTACCTTAGAATAGAGAAGGACCATCTCTTTTCGTAGCATAGGTATCGTAAATAGCAATTATGGATTGTGAACCAAAGAACATAGATAGAGTAACGAAGTAGACCAGTGCGGAGCTCCCAAAAATCTACAATCGCCAACTTACCTGCCCACCCAGCATGATTACAGAAATGCCTCCCATACAAAGCCGCCATACATCGATATAGCCTTCACTTACTAGTACCGATAATGTGTCATAATTCACCAAGCTAGCCTAGTGAAGATTAATGGACTTGTATTAGGCTAGTGGTCATCTAATTGCATTTTCAGGTCACCAACTTGAGTTTTAATGACTGCCTCCAATTGAACACAATCGGGACCAACGATTTTATATACAGAATAAGAGATCCGAGACCAACCGTTTAACGTGATATCGGAATCACGTCAATTATCCAAGGATTCCAAACTTTGCTTCCCTTAGCCAAACGAACAGAAATAACGAATGCGAGACGGCGCCATGGTAGAGCCTAATGTGTAAGTAGACTTCTATAGAAAGGGAAAATATAAATATCGGATACGACATCACTTGCATTCTTTTGAGATCAATACACTTCTGTAGACACAGACATGTGGTAAATATAATTTAGTCACTAATTTTCAATCAAGAATTTAGTTAATTAGGTATAGTCTGATTAGTAACAAAATTCCATAAACACCCACCATATCCCCATGAATTAAGAATATATTGTCATATATTAAGTTGTAAATATGTACGTAATACGTGCGCGTGGCAAAGGTTTGATCAAACCAGTAATGACTTACCAATAATTTCATTTTGTAGAGATCTGTTCTGTACAATTGTCAGAGTCAACAAGAGGCATTTTAGAAAGGTTATCCTTATATATTGGCATGGAAGTATATAAATAAAGAAATAAGAAACAATTTTAAGGGTGTTGACATGCAAAAGTGACCTTCATGTAATTTATTCACATTTTTTCCAGTTTTCGTTTCTAGGTGGGCTTTACCATCACCTGTGATATCACGTGGATTTTAGGAACACCAATCATCATATTTATGTTACGTGTGCTTGTAATGGCATAAATCATGATAATAATTTTACGTTAAAGGCACCTATATGGGTCTACATTAACTTGTTAGACTAGTAGAGTGCGACTACCGTTTTTATTTACCGTGGCACAAGGATTTGCATAATATAGTATATAGATTAATATTGATTAACCCAATTACAACACTATTAGCCTTGTGGTTCCCTACAATTTAAAACATTACTCCCCTTCTTATGACAGTCGGGTAAAAATGGTGAAGAAGTTATTTTCCACTAGCGTTCTCTATTGCATATAGCGAGCTATAAGCATTTAATATATACCTACTCAACGAGTAATGGATGCCTGCTTGGGTGTACAAAGTGTTCAATAAATATATTTAGGTTATACAAGCGTGAGTGTATATTTACAATATACATACCCATAATATTTGCCACCTCTCAAGATATTAATTAAATAGGCTTCGCGTCTAATAAATATTTCACAAAGATTTGATTGGATGAACCAATGACCAAACACAAATTACTATCGATCAAATTATTATCATCATCATCAGCTATAAACATGATTATCAATTTATAATATTTCAACTTTACAAAACGTGTACCTTAATGTCTTAAAACCTTGCCTGTCCATATTAGAAACGAGCCCAAAAAGGCAGATTCGCCAAACCACTACAAAAGTTCTTGTTGGATAACCTGTCACTTCTATGTAAATGCTTCTTTAATGCATACGACGACGTCCAAATGGTAACTAGGTAACATAGCTTTTATGAGACTGGAGCTCCCAGAGACCAACTGTGATTATGTGAGGCATTATTTAATTACGACCCTATCATCGATTTATTTAGACGACCTGTTTGGTGTAATGGTTAGCAACTCTGACCACTATACCAAAAGGTTGCGGGTTCGAATCCCGCTAGGGGCATTTATGTTTGTGTGATGAATACGGACATGTGTACCCGAGTTATGGATATTTTCATTTATAATAAGTATTTATTTACAAAAAAAAAATGTATTTATGTATTATATCAACTATCTGGTATCCACAACACAAGCATATAGTTGCTTACTGTGGAACTAGATGGCGCTGTGTGTATGTCTAAGGATATTTATTTATTATTATTATTATTTATTTATTAATAAAAGCGTAATATTAGGTCCTTACCTGTGACTTTGGCGTTTTGTATGAAGAATTTCATTAAGCCTGTTTTCTCCATACATACATTTTTTTTTTTTTTTTTGGGAACGGCAAATCCAAATTTAGCTAAACTTTGTGTGTATTATCGGATAACATTAAGTTAAGTATAGGCAGCGTTTAGTTTTAAAAGTAAACGCTTTATAAAAGTTTCAGCGAATCTAAGAAATGATTATGGAAAGCACATGAAAAGAGCTCTGTTCAATTTTTTTTTATTAAGTGATTTAGCCCAGAAATCAAAAAATATTTCATATGAAACCTTGAAATAATATTCCATTTTCCAAATAAAAAACAAATTTGGATATAGCTTTGAATTTTCAACGCAGGAATTGGAACATATGATTAACGAAGAAAAAAAAACTCCAATATCATAGGTAAATACCCAATACATATAAATATAGTTTATATCATCGAACATTCGATGAAATGAACTATCTCCGTAATAATTTTCGGTTAAATAACGCATTGATTATTAGACTGTCGATAAACAGTAATCGCTGAACTGCGACTCGACAAAACGTGTTTCGAAATGAGTTGTTGAACCCATTTTTCACTTCACAATTTTAACAGTCCTCTATCTCTTATATTTATTTATTTATTTAATCTTCGTCAAATATTCATAAAACTCCACATTCGAATTATCACAGTAGAATGTATGAAACTACATGAAGATTTGAACAAAAATTTTAAAGTGCCGACATCAAAAACATATTCTTTTAGAGATCATCATACCAATAGATATTCCGTGGTTATCTATGTAATAGGTATTTCGATTATCAGATCGGATGAAAGATATATATATTTAATATGAAATAAATCGTTATTCCGATTCACCTGCGGAATCCTAATCATAACAGATGATCAATTTAACCGAAACCAAATTCTAATTTAAGAGGATATCCTAGTCGACCTTCACATTGACTATCGAACAAAAATCTGAAAAACAAGCTATTAAACGTCTACATCGTAAATATCGGCAGCAGGCCTCTAAAACTAGTTTCTTTCGTCTAAATGTCAACGGCTATTATTACCACCACCACCATCAGGTCACCAGGGTCAGACGGAATACCATCTGCAGTCACCAATCACGCAATACTTTTAAATAAAGATGTACACTTGAATACCTACAAAAATATCTAGGTAATTCTCGAATGCTCTAATGTTTGTTGTTTATATAATTTGGAAATCTGGCAAAACTAACAATGAAAATTCAACCTCTTGACTTTATTTTGCTTCTATAAACTATAATGTATGTAAAGTGGATCTATAAATAAACATGGGCTATTTAAAAAACCATTATCTCAGCTTATGGATCACGCACGAACATTCGTGACAAAGTCAAAAGATTAAAAATTAAAAATTCCTTAAAAATAAAATATTTTCTTTTTTTTTACCACATTCTTACTACATTACAATTAGGACTTCCAAGATTCCGTTAACACTGTGTAACGGAAAAATGGTTAGTATTTCAACAGCTATAAGTCAAGAGCGTACTGGAAAATTTTATATTTTCATAATCGCCTTTATGACACGGGAAAAAATGTGTTGGCTTTATTCCTTCAAATCACACAACACAAAAAGTTAACAAATACAACCTGGAAAGAAATTGGCATTTAGAATGCGTTTGTCAATCGTCAATAATCCGCGCAATTGAGTTGTTCCGCCTTATAACCTGGATTGCTTTGGGATTGGAATTTATACTTTATTTATTATCACTGGGCATATGCCCTACAACATCATAAGCCTTTCATCAAACACTTATGAAAATGTTATATTAATAGCTTTAGAAATATTATAATCTCTAATGCAAATAAATAAAAACATACATAAGGTATACAAAATGTTGCAAAGATGAGCTTATCTCTAAAAGAAATAAATGTTATTTACTAGCATAACATATTGTTACCAAAGAACGCCATCTCTTGCAATTCAATAAAACTTGATGTATCGATAGGAACTATCGAAAGCTTGAATTGAAATCGAAACGTTGGATGTATAAACATGTAATCCAAGCGCCCATCGCTAGATGGAAACGTAAATATAAAGTATCAGTAAAATAAAATGATTCATTAAACTTAATGAGTAATTTTATTGTACTACTAATACTAATATGGATATATAACTATATATCCACAAGTTTATTCAAATTAAATTACCTATCTAGAGTGTTATTTTAATATTGGAAATATTTTTTTGATCGCTCATATTTAGGGGCAAGTTCTAGGAAGTATTGACAAAAGGTGAATATTGAGAGTTAAAGGATGAATGGGATATTAATGAATTAAAGATTTATTTGTCAGAGTAAGGGTATACAAAAGTTATTATGAATATTCAATGACAGAGCATTTTTATAAAATCATGAAATAGACAAACAAATATGGAGGTATTCTATGAACCTTCGAACTAGAACTTCCGTTTTATCACATCAAGACTACAGAGAATTGTTTCGAAACCTTTATTTAAGGACGTAGATACGGGACTTCAAATTCTCTACGTTTTGTTTCATTTAGAGTTGGTTTGTTAGACTTATTTCCTGCTTATTGGTAATTGCGATGCCCAGTCCTCGGTACTATCCAGGGCAACCTAACACACCGTAACCAACTAACCCTTAACAGTGTAAGGCATTCAATTAAAAGGCTTATTTAACAATCTCAATACCACATATAGACTACAAACGGAGGAATCCCCGATGATGGAATGATTTGCAATTGTCTTGCCAACAGCCGACATGTTTGATATTGTAGGTAGAGTTTACTTTCTGTGTCAAGACTTGCGTCACTATTAATTTTCTTTATGCTCAACGAGTTAACGAGGACCTCAATCACACCCGATGTTGTGAAGATGAGACCGAAGGTAGAAGTGTACCCGGGAACCCAATCTTATTTGGCAGACTGGCTATCTTATCTGACAACCAGAACATAACAATGCTAATAACATTGCTGTTTGATTGTAAACTTAGATGAGATGGTATTAGCTAGCCAAGCGAATATTTAAAATGCTCTACCACTAAACATGTACCCCGCTGTGGATCGAACTCGCGACCTCAGATTTGTAAACCCTATGTTGTTTACAATGAGCCACGGAGGGGGTGAAAGATTAACCTGCAAAAGTTTTCATCTTATAATTTACTACCGAAGTTTAAACGTACAAATTTATAGAATTGATTTTGATGTGATTTGTAAAGGTGGAGTTTAAATTTCTCTACATAGGTACTACTCATTTAAGGTGGGCAAAGACGGAATGAATACACACTGTTTCTGGTAGTGTGAATTGACTCGCAACAGCCATTCTAAACCTTGACCATTAGTCATTATGATGTGTGGGCGTAGAGAGTTATTATCTAAATAAGGTATTTTATATATTGTAGGCGTGGATGGCTCAGCGGTTAAGACGGTTAAGGTCTCCCAATTTAGGAGGTCCGGGTTTGATTCCGAGGCAGACCATGTCCCATTGGGTTTTTAAATTTAATTTAATTACTTATGTGCGTTTATCCGACTGCTCTTAAACGGTGAAGGAAAACATCATGAGGACACCCGCATGCCTGAAATAAAAATTCAAAGTCTTGATGAAGCGTGGTGGAATATAGCTCATACTCCCTCATATACGAGGAAAGGCCTATATCCCTGCAGTGGGATGTTTACGGGCTGATGATAATTTATGATCTGACAACTGCGTTTTGATAATGTCGGCCCGTGAAATTACGTACCATACATATACTGTTTATATTTTGTACCACTATACCAAATTTCAATATAGTCCAGTAAGATACACTTTTAACTTCCTATAATCTTAAAAACTTTTTTACACAGATAGAGCTGTCAGTGATAGTATAAATATGGTTTCTAAAAAATCGGTACCTTCTTTAGATATAGTATAGGTATTCAGTAACAAAACGACTATTAGATTAAAATTACCACTGTGAATTTCATTGCGTCGGAGACTATACGTAGTATCTACTCCTACAACTATAAAAAAAATCATCAATAACTTCTTTATATTTATATAAAATATTTTAATGAAGGCAATTATCACGATTCAATTAACATTTTTTTTTTAATATAAAGTAGCTATTGATAAAATGTTTTAGAAAATTGTTTCAGGAGATCTTACATCTTCTGGAATACAATGAAGTTCATAGCAGTAACTTTAATTTCATATTGTAGGTTTTATAACTAAATACCTATACTATACCTAAAGCAAGCTACGGAACGGTTAAAAAACATTTTTATTCCATTACGATGGGTACTCTATCCTTCTACAAAAACTCAGGAACTTAAGATTATAGGAAGTTACACCACATTACATATTTTACTGGGGTAATAGTCAGATAAATGACAGTAACACATAATAGATCACTTCTGTATTTTCGAAGTTTCCTAAGCTAAATAGTTGATAGAGGTTAATGCAGATTACAGAAAAAAAAGCACAGTTCTTAGAAATTAGGTAAAATCCTTTACAAAAAATCTTCGTTACAGGGTCCCAAAATAAACTTTATTGGGTGCTACTTTTACTTTTTTACTGATTTCATAACTAACATTGTAGTTCACGGCAGAGTAGAATAAGACCAATCTGTCTCTCCCGTGACAGTTGAAAAAGGCAACTAAAGGATCATCAGTATCATGTGCAACAGCGTCATTGGTGTGAAGCTCCCAAAACACTATATTCGTAAACCCGCCCATCCAGAGCGTAGCGATTAGGGCAAATCATCCCATGAAAAGCGATGCAAATCGCGTCATGGTAGAGGGTTGTCGAGTGAACTTTAATAAAGTCTTGATGTAATACAATAGGAAATAAATAAATAATAAATATCTTTTCACATACAGCGCCATCTAGTTCTACACTAAGAAAACTGGGTTTGCATTATGGATACCACATGGTTGATAAACTACACAAATACATTTTTTTGTAAATAAATACATATACATGGAAAACATCCATAACTCGGGAACACATGTTTGTATCATATAAACATGCCCATAGCATTAATTTTCTAAAACTAGATATAATATTACTTACTGACTATAAAATTTGTACTAACACCTATGGACTGTCATTTTGTCTGATATAAAATATTTTTTTTTTTTTTTTTTTTATAGCGGGCTTCGAACCAGAAGTCAGACTTTCTAACCACTACACCAACCAGGTCGTCAGTAAAATATTATGAAACTATATTTTATTTTAACCCCCGACAAAAAGCGAAGAGTGATGTGTGTTTGACTAAATTGTGTATATGTATCCAGTCTTAGTCCGAACGAATCATGGGACGTATCTCGGTAATACGTGCTCCGATTTGAGTGCGGTTTTTTTATATTAAAGACTATACAAGGGGACGATTTTTACTCATGTTTCATGAAAATCGGTTGAAGCGTTTCGAAGGTTTTTAACTTCTAACAAGTTCAGCTTATCTAGCTCATATAATCGCTTATTTTCTAAAGAGTGTTCTAAATTTTCAATTTATAGTTAATATTACGTTTGTAAGTAGATTGCTTTGTTTGGATTTCCGGGTCAGTGTAATTCCACCTTCGGCCTCATCTTCACTTAACATCAGGTGTGATTGAGGTCAAGTGCTAAAACGTTGTGCATTAAAAAAAAATGTAATGCGACGTTTTTAAGTGATAGATAATTTATCCCATGAAATAAATATTTTATCTGATTTTATTTTATTATATTGAATTTTGTTCACAGTTTTTGTATGCAAAAATTGATTTAAGTACAAATAAATCTATAACACATTATCATGTTGATGATGAGATGTATTTAATTCGAGAATAGCGTCTACCTACCTATTATCTAATCTAATATTATAAATGAAAAAGGTTGGATTTTTTCCCGCGCTCGCCTACCCGCCCAGTGAAGCTGAAAAAGTCCCGTGACTATCAGCAAACGATCCTGATTAAAAAAAAAGTAGAATTCTTCAGTACCTACTTAGCTAACGGATCTCGACTCAAATTCGAACTTTTGCTGTGTATTAATTAGCTCTACCTATTTTCTATCGTCACGTATTAACTTTGCATATCAATGGAAGACCATCCAAAATATGTAGACTTGAAATACGAGTAATAGGAGCTACAGATAGATAGAGCTATAGATTAGACATTTGACAATTGTAAGAAAGGGTAGGAAATAATAGATTTTTTTTTGTAAAAAATATTTACATAGCTACTTATAAAAATGGCAATATATTTACATAATATGAAACATTGTTCACAGTTTCGTAAGGATCCTCCTCATTAAGGACGTGAAATGTTTCTCTGACACTACAACGTAGAAGTGATGGTTATGATAGATTAATAAATAACATGGCAGGCAAGCACATTAACTGCAATTGATTCATGTTTAAGTAAAAGATGATTAATTACTCGCAATTAATGAGGAGTATCTTTGAACTTTTTGTTGGCATTGAAGAAGTCATACTCGCACCGATACGAAAACCGAGATATTACAAGCATTTTAAATGACCATCAAATTTTAATAAAGGTTTTTTTCTTTTTTGTATCTAGTAAGAGACTTGACTTCAAATTAGCAGTATTTTTTCAAATACTTCTTTCATCAATCTTGAAACTACCCTGTGATTTTATAAGTCTAGTTAAAATTAACGTCTTTCAGGCTGAGGAGGTGCAGTGGCGAGGTAATCGAGTGCGCGTTGGATGGCAGCAGGAATCGGTGGAGGTGTGGGAAGGTGGTCACCCTGAGGCTGGAAACCGTTTTCATTGGCCACGTAAGAAACCTGGATGACAGTACCATCATCGCTGGTATACTTGTACTGTCCCTGGACGTCTATGGCAGGTTCCTCAGCGCCAACATTCTTCAAGGCTCCCTTCTCTTCAGCAGAGATGCCATTACCGGTCTCGTATGACCACTGATAAGAACCGTCAGGGCCGATGTCGCTTTCTTGTTTCAAGATCGGAATGGGTTCCGCAGGTGCTTGCGGTGCAGCAAATGCAACCGCGATAAGGGCGATGAATATCTGAAATAATAATATTATTGTATTGTTAAAGTTTAAAAAGTATGGCTGAATATAATCTAAAAATCATCTTATACAGCAGATATAATATCACATTTTTATAATTAAATATAATTTTAATTAAACTAGGTACCACAATAAATATAAAACTGCTAAATATTTCGTCCAATTTCTCAAACAAGAAATTTGCTCTAATATCCCAGTCACAACCGCAGATTTCATATCGGTGAGGACAGCATTGACTGAAAGCGCTCAACTCGCATGTGTATTCATCATTTACGTACTTGTGATATGGAAAATTCATTATTCAATTGTGACTTTATACATGAATGCATAAATTCCAATTTTGGGCAGTTCTACTACACAGCTCTAAACCAGAACACTGTAACTCCTCAAACCCAGAATTAACAGGAGTGCTGGCACCAGAAAACCTAGACCTCCTGATTATTGTTTTTTTTTTTTAGATTAGTGCCCGACGATTTGTCCATTACTGGATAATAAATTGGGCCAAGATGCAATTACCTACAGTGCATACTGCAGGATTTACAGATAAGTTAAAATAACTCTAGCTCTGCCTAACCCAAAATAGTCTAAGTCTAGTCACTAAGAAGCTGGTTGGCGCTTGTATAACAAGAGATTTACATCAATAGCATTACCCATCAACATTTTGACCTCAGTTTAACTATTGTGACCTCAATGTGTATTCTTTTACGATATAGCCCCGGGAAGGTCATGGTAATATATGGAATACAATACAAGTATTCAGTGATGCAGCACATATATTTGTAATTGTAAATTATTATTAGTATATTCTACACATACGTACAAATTATGTCTGTGGATAGGCTTTCATCTGAACGGGACATGGCGACTGTCCACGAGATGAGTACCAATATTTTTTTAGCCTTCTACTATTCTTTAACAGTGTTTATTGAACACATATCCGGGATCATGATGTTTGATTTCAGCTCTTGCTGATACCAAACATCCCCTTCCCCCCATACATTCTCTCAAAATTATCCAGAACCGCAAGCGCTACGAATTTTTTGTTGATGTTGTGATGTATACAAAATAATGTATCTAAATATTTATAAATCCGTGTTTAAGTAAAATCGCTGATGCACAATTTCTCTGAAACTTCTTATTAATATCCATTGTGATCGGAACTTTTATCTTTACACAATCACTATCACTTACAATGATCTTCATGTTTGTATCGGAATGTCGGTGTAGGCACTAGACAATGTTGATCTAACAGTGTTATCGGTATATATACGGACTGGTCACTGCAGCTCCTACCACCACCGGATAATATTGCACCATTGGGCATGTCTGAATAATTCCGACAAAATATGTGAGCCTACTGCGCTATGATGCGCTTGCGTGCGATGTTGACTATAAACATACCATACATAAAGAATATTTTAAACGCAATGAGTTAATTTTTACCTATCGAACGATTGTTCTCTCACACAGTATACTATTTATTACTTCGTGGTTCCATAATTAATTTATTTAATACACGGTAATTTACACCATATGGGTCGCTAAACTCACGCGTCCAAGTAATCTACAATATCAGCGTGTAAGAATTGTTATCCTCGTAACTATATCATAGATATTTTACCTCCATAATCTTTATTGAAATTTTGGGTGTATAAACATAACTTGTGATTTTTTTTATTTAATAATAATTTTAAAGTGTAATATGCGAATCTTATATTTACAACACTAGAAATACCATACGCATTGCAACGAGGTATCTAGCAATTTCGAATGTATGCATTAGAGTTGTACAAATTGCGTCGTATTCAACATTGTATCATTCATGTTATCTCTAACATTACAAGAAATGCATTCGCAGTGTGGGTGGATCTCTACAAAAAAAAAAGAATATGATCAAATGAGATGATACTCACTTGGCTTTAAAAAAGGCCAAGGGAATCATCCCCATGAACCTAATAGCATCCATTTGTATATGTATGCATCCGCGGCCCAATGTAAACAACGTAAGGTTCACAAAACTGAGATCGTGGGTTCGATTCTCGGCGGAATATTTATTTAATATTCGGCTTGGTTGGTGGAAGGGCACTCTTAAATCTTCGCCTGGTCAGCTACCACCATCTTATCTTAGTCTGCAGCTAAGGAGCAATGTTGATAGCATTGTTGTATTCCGTCTGTTAATAAGATAGTCAGTCACCCAGATATGTTGAGGGCTCTGAGCGAGTGCGTTTCTTCGGCTTCATCTTCACTTAAGATCAGATGTGATTGAGGTCAAGCGTAAAAACTGGCGATCGCCTACCAGCCTACAATTAAGGTAAAAAGTCCTATATAAAACCATACACCGCCGCCACCGCCTCCGTGGCTCAATGTAAACAACATTAGGTTTACGATTTGGAGGTCGCAGGTTCGATCCTTACGGGGTACATGTTTAAGTACTCGGTTTGGTTGGTGGAAGGGCATTTTAAATGTCCGCCTGGCTAGCTACCACTATCTTATCGAAATCTGCCGCCAAGCAGCAATGTTAATAGCATTGTTGTGTTCCGGTAGTCAGAGATAAGATAGCCAGTCCCCCAAATGTGTTGAGGTTTCCGGGTCAGTACGCTTCCATCTTCGACCTCATCTTCACTTAACATCAGGTGTACCAAGTACAAGTATCAACCCGTTGTGCATATAAAAAAAATACAAACCATGGCATAGGTAAACTGTCGTCTTTTCGTGCATAAAAGTCTCCACTCGTGCGGTAGAATAGCATCGTCATTTGTTTGTAGATCGGGCGTTAGTAATTATAATCTATCGTCCAAATCTCCTTGACATGACGCACAATTTTTTTTAATGTTTTTAACCCCCGACCAAAAAGTGTTGTATTTGACAGCGCTGTGTGTGTGTGGGTGTGTGTGTGTCCAGACTTTGTCTGGATGTATTTGAGTAATGCGTGATCCAATTTGAGCGTGATTTTTTAAAGACTTAAGGGCAGGTTATTAGCAATTTTGGATGAAAGTCAGTTAAACCGTTTCGAAGAAATAGCTGTTAACACAGTTATTCGATGTATTTGAACATCATAGTCTGTCGGCTTTTTCTTAAATTTTCAATTTATAGTTATTAAAAATTAAAAGGCATACTTAACACACAAATGTAGAAGTTTATTCCTGCCGATTGGCGTGGCGCCCTCATTGGATAAATTAAGATTTCTTTTCAAATACAGATATAAAAAAAATCGCTCTGACCTGTACCCGAGAAGCCTAAAAGCTAATTATAAATAACACCTAAAAAGCTATACGGTTATTTTCGAGAATTCAAAATAATTGACCACTTTTATTATAATCCTGAATTCTATCCCACCAAATATACAGTGGCATTTATAATTAGGTTTGAGGTTTCTGGAATGAAGGTTAAAGCAATTTTTATTTATTAAGGAATTAAGAAAACTTAATTTATCCAAAGAGGGCGCCACTGGACGAAAAAAAGAACGTTAAGAGTATACTGCTAAACATATTAAAGAGGGGCCCCCCTTGATTTCCAGAGCCATCGGTTGGAAGCGACCTGCACCTAGTGACTGACGGCGCTTTTTGACTTTGATTTCAATAACACATGATTAAAAATTATGTCCATTATAAAAAAACTTCTCATTAGTTATTTTAAAAGTGAGCATTTATTATTATTATTATTGCTGAATGATCAGGTAGTTGAGACAACTGATGAAGTTTACACCTGAATTCAATTTCTGTTGTTGTAAGTATTAATCTAAATTATTTTTAAATTTGTTTATATTGTCTGCTAAGACAGTTTGGTAGTTTACTCCACGCGTCCACCACTCTATTACTTATAAAATGCCTGCGAGGGTTGTTAGATAATTATAATAAATGAATACTTCGGACACTTACACCAATCATCTAGATCCAAACTAAGCAAAGCTTGTACTATGAATACTAGATAACTTAACGAATAAAAATACTAATAATACGGATAAAAGATGAGGTGGTTTTGCTAAGTCTAAAATGCTGGCGACGGCGTGGAATCTAGAATCGTGTGAATAATGTGTCAAAACCTTGTATATCGCTATGTCCATTAATTATTTAATAAGTTTAAGATTTTTTTTTAAATTTCCTTTGCATTCTTTCCAATACTTATGCACGTAAGATCTGATGATTATTACAAATCCTCAGGCACAACGTCTTAACAAATTGCACCTACAGCTAAAGTTAATAGAATTAATTGTATAGTCAATAATTTGTAAGTACTTATTCGTATGATTTCGCCTTGTGTGGCGCTTTAGTTGAAAATATATCTATGGGCGCCAGACTAAACGTAACAGTTGCGGCTACGAGTATGTAGTTAGGTCACGAAGGCCGTCATTATAAAGTCAAGGTCCATCATTTCTAAATATTTTACATCCGAGACTAATATTTTGTGAGGCACTTTACGCACATTGTTATATTTAGAAATAGCTCCTTAACTACCCGTTATATTTCAAAGCCAAAGCCGATGTATTTTGATATTATCTGTACAATATTCATCATATATATATTTGTTAATGGCGTGGAATTTTTTTTATTCTTTTGTATATATCTAGATACTCCTATCTAACCTGCTCTTCATAATTACTAAGGTATGCGGTTTGCTTTGTTACTCCTAACAAAGCAAACCGCATACCTTGGTAATTATGAAGAGCAGGTCTTTAGGACATACGTACATACCTAATTTGTAATAAAAATGATTCTGGAAATATAATAAAATTAATACCTTGTATCAAAACCGGATCCTCGAGGACGTTCTTGAGAAGGTGAAGTTAAATTACATTATCTATATGTTTTATAATTCGTAAAAGTGTTAAAATATGTAGATATTTATAAATTTTTATGATAAAAGTATCTTTATCGAGGTTAGATTATATATCTTATATCTTTTAATTGATAATTATTTCAAAGATATTCGTATATACGTATCCTATTACCGCATTACGAGAAATAACAAATTAAAATGGTAATTATGAAGTTGAAGACGTCGCAAAAATATTTTGTAAAATCCTTAGGTAATCGTGTTAGCTTATTCTCTATAAAAAATCTATTTTGAAAATTCACTTATTCTTGTGATGAAGATGTAGTTTCTGAATGCTAACCAAAATATTTTTTGGAATTAACGCAGAAAATCAGATACGTAAAATAACAGATAAGCGGAATGTCGGAATAAGCAGAACGCGGATAAACAAAAACAGACATCACATAATCAGAATGTCCGATGAACGAAATGTCCGATAAACAAAACTGTTAGAATTCTATTTATGCGACGACAGTACGATAGTTCAAAATATAGGTATTATACTAGTGGGCGCCCGCGGTGAATGTTTCGAATGAATTGTCATTACATTTTCCTTTCCTGTTGTTTTTAAACACAACCTTAATCGCATTAAGCGCTCGAGAAGCCTCCAATCCGAAATCCAACTCGAAATTCAATTATAAATAATACATAAATAGCTTTGATTCCGGCATTTTTTGAGTATTGTCAAAAATGGTCACTTTTTTACGCGTATCGGATTAGCACTTGACCTCAATCACACCTGATGTTAAGTGAAGATGAGGTCGAAGCCCATATTATTTGGGGAACTGGCTCTCTTATCTCTGACAAACGGAACACCACAATGTTATTAACATTGCTGTTTGGCGGCAGATTTAGATAAGATGGTGGTAGCTACCCAGGCGGACATTTAAAATGCCCTACCACCAACCAAATTTTTAATGTGAAATTCTCGAAAATTTCCGTGATCTTTGTATATTATTTATAATTAGCTTTTAAGCTTTTCGAGTGCGTCATGTGTGTATGTATGTATTTTTTTAATAAGGTTGTATTTAAAAACAAATCTTAATTTTTCTATTGAAGGCGCTACCGAATCTCCTCTTAATACACATATTGGAACTTTTAACTTGGTAAATACCAAAATACTTTTTTCAAATTACTAAGTACCAGTAACGCCTAACCTGGAAAATACAAATTGTATATATCACAGATGATGCAGAAACATGACTTACATTTGTCACACTATCAGCCAGTGGTCACACCAGGCAGATAATCGTAGAGCTGCAAATGTTAAATTCCCCTCAATAATACCATCTAGTACATTGTTGATTCCTGTTTTGCTGAACAATACTTTATTTATTACGGAAACCCAAAATTAGGTTTCCGTATAAGATTATACCACCTATCAAACAAAATACAATAGTTACACATTAAAACACATGAATCAAAACTGCATACGAAGTAAGGGATTTCTACAACCGGCGATAATCGTAGATCTGGATGCCGAATTTCAGCAATAATAATTCAGAAAAATCAGCAATGTTCGATAATCGAATAATTATCTCTTCTTTAAATCCAGGGTTATTTGTGGGTTCATTATCTATAGAGGATCTGTAAATTTTGGTGATCTTCAAATCAACTGGACTAGGGAATTAAAAGATTGATAAGTCTGAAGTGGGAAATCCGACTGCGGCATGCGACCGCGACTCAAGGTCATGCAACTATGCCGCTGCAACTTACTGCAGATTATACATATTAAACTGCCACGCACGACCCACAATACGTCATAATGTACTGGTTCAAACCATTGCTTCATCATCATCATCATCAATGTCAGCCTATCTTAGTCCAATCTTGGACGTAGGCCTCCCCCAGGTCGTACCCCTGAACCATATACATTTGCTTGCTACACATCGACCTGATATTTTAAATAAAATTTTTAACCAAAAACCTTTTTTGAAAATGTATTAGGGCTCACTTGCGAAAATATTTAACCCTCGCGTTAGAAATAAAGTTTTTATTGAAGGTTTGTATGAAATCTTAGACAAGAATAGATATAACTATGATTTATTTCGCCGGTAGTCGTTGTTGCAAGCCCTGCTAAAAAGATTTATGTATTGCATATGTATTGCTCAAGTGTCGTTAAGCGAGGTAAATACGTCTAGCAGAGATCTGTTAACTTATTATTTAATAAGCCAGTACTCGTATATTAGGGTCCATCGCATTCGCTATTCATTTTCGATTAGCGAAGTTAAGCAATACCTGGCGCGGTCAGTCCTTGAATGGCTGACCACTAGTGGCATTTTAAACTGGCATTTGACCTGTAATAATAATCTTGACATAATTTTAATTCAATTTATCTTTAATTAGGACATAATAATCTTTATTTTTGCCATTGCCATATTTCGTTAAATTGCTAAACTTTTGGAATCCTTTTTTTTCTGCACTTAATTTATAGAAGAATAAATTTAGATCCGTTGTTGTTACAACTCAGAATAACTTCGCCGTCTGTTCATTCGGTATGTACAGAATGGCTATGTAAAGTGTGGAATAAATGATATTTTACACATTGCTGAACATCTTAGCCGTTTTATGGAAGGCCTAGGTATTCTATAGAATACCGGATTATACAGATTGCCGATAACATATATAAACTTTTATTCGACATCCCGAACCTGGTTTTGATGCACTGTACAGATATTTTAAACTAAGATCTATTTAATTATATCTATGCAATAAATGATTACGATTACGAAATAATTTATTAACGCTACTGCTACCAAATAGGTATAAAATAAACTATAAAAATTATATTAGAAATAAAAACGGTCCTAAGCATAAAGGTAGTTTCCAATAGTACCCAAATAAACTGAATGTGAATTTTGTTATTTTACATTTTAAGTTAAAGTAAAAACAAAACATTATTAATATTATCTATAAGGCATGAGTGAAGTAGTTATAAACTAGCTGTTCCCTGCGACTTCGTTCGCGTGGAACATTTTATGAAAATCGGTTCAGCAAAAAAAAATAGCCTATATGTTAATCCAGGCCATAATCTGTCTACCAACCAAATTTCATCCTAATCAGTCCAGCCGTTTAGGCCTGAAGAGGTAACAAACATACATACATATATACACACACAAACTTTCGCATGTATAATATTAGTTGGGATAAACTGCATGCCCTCAGCAAATTGCCATGCCCTTATTACAGGGCATCTAAATGTTAAGTCTTGTACAAATCACCAAATGTGTACCTCAGCGTTAATATGATATGCAATAATGATTGAATATGAACTACACGCAGGTAAATTTTATAAGTAAAACATAATATGCTATTTCAACTCCAAAAACTTTCGGAAAATTGAATTTTTCCCCATACATTATTAGTTATAACAACACACAAAACTGTTATTATTAGTTATCATCATGTTATAGCGAGTAAAGTTATATAATTTAAAGAAATACGGTTGAAAATCATATAAGTAGAATAATAGGATATCAGTCAAATAGGCATAGCTTGTAGTAAATAAACAAGTACTGTTTCGGAATATCATCATCATATAAGCCTCATTACGTCCACTAACGAATATAGGCCTCACCCATTGACTTCCAGAGCGCCTTGTGGGTGGACGTCCCACGATGCGTTACCGGTGCATGGTATCTTGTTTTAGAAGATCCATTGGCCATCAGTTCTATTAAACTTACTGATACGCTGGGCTGTCTGTGACTTTCGTTCTTTAACGTATTTCCTCATTCCTGATTGAAAAGCCGAGCATCGCCCTCTCCATAGCTCGTTGCGTGACCTTAAACTTTCATATGAGGCCCTCAGTTAAAGACCACGTTTCAGTGCCATAATTATGGTAACACATTTTGATTGAAGACTATCATCTTCGAAGCCTGTACGATAGATACTAAATAATAGATTTACTATATAAATATTTATATAAACATCCTGACTCGGGAATAAATGTTGTTTGCATGACACAAATATTTATAGAGGGATCTGAACCTGCAACCGTTGGTTTCGAAACCGTCGATCGGTCGTTCGTCGGTCGTCACACGGTCAGTGGAGAGAGCACTGGTTTTTGCTTAACTCGGAACTCGGAAGCGCAACTAATAATCACGAATAAGTTGAAGGGTATAGTGACCACGATTTGGAAAACCGAAATCGACTTACGCAAGCGATAATGAATACCAACCGGAGAAGTCACATTAATTGTAAAAGCTCAAAGGCGAAATGGCGACTGTGACATAATGAACAGTGTCTATAATCTTCAGAAGTGGAAGAAGTTTATATTAGAGAAAAGACAGTAATTGCGAGACACCGTTAATGAAATCATGAAATTAAATATCGGTGTTGTATTGAGGACATTTCTAAATAATTTTAATAAGTAGGTAGAAGTTAATTCCATATTAATTATGTATAACGCCTAAATAATGAGTGAATTGGCTAAACCTTGACCGATTTCGTGTAGACATATTAATTCAATCAAATAGTCATTAAATGATGTATTAATTAGTAACTTATGCAATTTAAAAATTAATGTTTAAATATTCAGTGATAGATATTAGCAAAAAAATAAACAAACATTGAGATATATTTTACACAGTCTGAATCATTAAATATTTTGACATTCTGTGTAAGACGAAAGGTTATCCGGAAGTCTTTTGACATCAATCAATCAATCAAATACTCTTTACTGCACAATTAACAAAAACTACATACAAATGAGATGAGATGTCATAAATTCCATACAGTAATTATCCATCTTCAAACTTCAAACTTCAAGCATTTATTTCAAAGTAAGATACATGATATCATTTGTTGAATGTCAATTTAAATCTACTGGAAATAAAAAAGTTTATTGCATTTATCAGTCAGTCTGTATGTCCAAGCTACTACCGCTTCGGAAAGGGAATTCATCTGTGGGAAAAGAAACGGCGCAAGAAACCCACAGGATCATTGTTGTTCTTTTTTTTTGTAAATAAAGTATATAACTAATACATTTTTATAATTTTGGGGAGCTGGTCGAAGTACACCAAGCGTGTTTGTCATTCAGGTAGTCACTAATTTTATAATAACCCTTTTTTGCTAATGTTATTTTGACATAATCTTTAAATTTTTTCTCAGTTAGATTAATGATATTCTCAGGTATAAGGTTATAAAAGCGTATACAGTGTCCCACAAATGATGTATTAACTTTGCTTAGTCTGAACATAGGGGTAGCCAATTTGTTCTTATATCTCAGATTTAAATAATGCTTGTCACTATTTTTCGGGAACGTAGAAATATTTTTTCGAACATACATTTTCGTAAATGAACAGTGAAGCAACAGTTAAAATATTATTTTTTTTAAACATGTCCCGGAGAGAGTCATGTCGACGCAGATTATAAATTACTCGTATTGCTCTCTTTTGCAAAATAAAAATATGTTCTATGTCAGCTGCTCGTCCCCAAAGCAAAATACCGTAAGACATAATACTGTGAAAATAACTGAAATAAATCAATCTTGCAGTAGCCACATCAGTTAGCTGTCTAATCTTCCAGACGACATATGCTGCGGAACTCAATCTACTTGCTAAAAATTCTAAATGTGGTCCCCACTGAAGCTTGGAGTCAAGAGAAACTCCTAAAAATATCGTCTTATCTACAAATTCTACTTTATCTTCGTCAATCATAATATTGCAATAAATTTTTCTTACATTAGGTAGGCAGAAATTTATGCATTGGGTTTTTTAGCATTTAAAACCAAGTTATTAACTGTAAACCAGCGTAAAATTAACCGAAGAGTATTATTCACCTTGTCAAAAACATTGTCTTTTCTGTCAACTTTAAAAACTAATGATGTATCATCAGCAAATAGTACTATCTCGGTCAATCTCTGAACCATAAATGGGAGATCATTTATATAAACTAGAAACAGAAAAGGGCCTAATATTGAGCCTTGTGGCACGCCTATCCTCACTCGAGAGCCTGGTGATCTTACCCCATTGACATCTACCTTCTGTATTCTATTTTCTAAATAAGACTGAATCATGATAAGGCTCTCAGATTTGAATCCGTAACGTTTCAATTTCAATAATAACGTTTTGTGATCAACACAGTCAAATGCCTTTGAAAGATCGCAAAAAATACCAATTGCATGTTGTGAGTTTTCCCAAGCCTCAAAAATGTATTTAATCAGGCTAACTCCCGCATGAACAGTGTATCTTCCCTTGGTAAAGCCAAACTGCTGATGGTGGAACAAGTTATTTACATTAAAATAGGAAATTTGTGGTAACTTGATTGCCCACTTGTCCAATTGCCCACCATTATCAGACTTTATGCAATTTATAATAATTCTTTCCACTACTTCACATTCACAATAAACATTATCTAGACATGTAGCTGTGGTTTCAGTAATTCGAGTAGGCTCTAAAAAAACATTTACGAGATAAAACTAGTAAATAAGTTCTTTATTCTCATCATCATCATCAGCCCGTAAACATCCCACTGCAGGGATATAGGCCTTCCCTCGTATAAGAGGGAGTATGGACCATAGTACACCACGCTGGTCCAATGAGGGTTGGGGACTTCACATGCCTTTGAATTATTATTTCTCAGGCATGCAGGTTTCTCACGATGTTTTCCTTCATCGTTTAAGAGCAGTCGGATAAATGCACATAAGTAGTTTTTTTTTAATTTAAAACTCATTGGAACATGGCCTGCATGGGAATCGAACCCGGACCTCCCAAATTGGGAGACCGCGTCTTAACCGCTGAGCCACCGACATCATTATCCACATTTATCTACATTTAGTGAAATGTAAATTATTTAACTGGATTTGATGACGTCTTGCCTACCGAATAAGCCGGTTTCCGAAAAGGCTATAGTACCATAGACCATATGCATATGCTGTGGCAGGTTATACAGAAGACCGACGAGTACAACTTGCCACTAGGTATAGTGGCTTGTGGGATAATAGTAAGTCTGGTCGGTGCTGCGATCTCTCCAGCGGTGCCATATTGATTATCAGTACTATTAACTATATCCATCCGAGTACAGGAGCAAAGCGCGAGGGAAATTCTACTACACAGAAGCGTGAGACATGGCGACATATCTCTCAGAAACTGTTTACTGTTACACTGGAAGATGCCTTCAAAGTCGTGGACATGGCAAGGATTCGGCGTCAACATAAATGGCAAGTATTCGATATTTTAGTCTGGGCAGAATCGATGGCAGACCTTGGTACTGTGCTCGAATCTTAATTGAGTAGTTAAGATGGATATAGACAAAAAGAAATTTATGACGAATGCTCGTCACGTGCCTACATCAATATCAGTTGCGAACTCCTCAAATTTTGCAATTTTGCAATTTATCAATTGAAGCTAAATTAATTGTGAGCTTTCACCGTCTCATTATCTTAACTGCATACGGATTAGTGGTCTGGAACTTTAGGTATACAGACACATTGACTACATAACCCTAAAGAGCGCGTAATCCGGCAAGCACTTAGCCGGTTTTATTACTAATAAAAGAGGAACATAATGTGATCAAAGTAATAATACAAAAATAATGAACAATATTTATTTTTGGCTGGTATAAAAGTATAAAAAGCATCACATTTTATTTATTTCCTATGAGTATTTTAAACTTGTATCAAAAATGATATTCTCTACTGGGACTTCTCTTCAGGCTGTGGTGGGGCCGTGGCAAGGTAAGCGAGAGCTCGCTGAATGGGCTCCGGAACAGGCGGGGCAGTGGGGAGGTGCGCGCCCTGAGGCTGGAAACCGTTCTCATCAGCTACGTACGACAGCTGAATGTTGCCATTGTCTCCTGGGTACTGGAACTGCCCCTGCACTTCCAATGCTTCCACATCGCCTACCTTCTTCAAGTCTCCCTTCTGATCCGCGCTGATGCCATTACCAGTTTCGAATGAATACTGGTATGATCCGTCACCGTTGACCTGGCTGTCTTGCCGGACGATTGGTATGGGCTCCGTAGACCCCTGAGGAGCAGCGGATGCCACTGCGATCAGCATACACACCAACACCTGTGAATTAATAAATAAGCAATTATTTATCTAGTCGCAAATTCTAACGGTTTTCAAGTGCAAGGAAAACTGGTTCAGAGACATGTTGCTCCGGTTATAATCAACTTCATTTGAATATGTTCTAGATCAAGTTCAAGTTAACAATTTTAACGTCATGAACGGGTTCAAGTGTCCATATTATTGTGAGAGCACATCACGGAACGTTGGTTTATCCTTTTGTCACTGAACTTATCAGGAAGTACCGCGGTCAAGCACAGGTAATTCGATAGCACACTTACAATGTAATTCATTATGTATATGCTTAGATGTTTATTGGTGAAGATGAAACGTGTATCGACTGATGTTCTTACATCCTGACAATTTAGTATTTATAGTGACCACAATTGACCACCTCCCTGTTCTCCTAATTTCACAAGTCGCGATGTCGCAAAATGTATGAAATATGTAAACAGTGGATGCATTACCTCGCCCCGGTGAGTATGTCAAACAGGCGAGGCGACGTAATGGCTGTCAACAAAGCTAACGGAGTTTGCATTTGTTCAGTATTGGCAGTCGGCACCAACGCAAGCACTAGTGTTTGTAGTTAGCGTCTATAACCTGTCTGATATATCACTTGTGGCTATGGTGCTAAAGAGCCTTTCAATTATGTATGTATTACTTTCAAACTGCGTGTGGGAATATACTGTACAGGACGAGTGTTTATTAATATCGTGGTAATTGATAAATTTAATAAAATGAATAATATATACACTTATACATGGGCAGCAGCGTGGCGATTAAGGCAAATCCACTCTTGGACATAAGCCTCTCATAAGGTGCACTTTGCAGTGCTTATTACCGCCATGCTGGTCTAGGCAACTTCGAGATCGCGTAGATCGATCTAGTAGAAGCTCCGGTCTAAAGACTTGCGACCCACCATGTTATTTATCTCATTGAAACAAGATGGGTTGGTAAACTCTTATTATTAATTATTATTAATTACTAATATAATTAGAATCAAATTCGATATATTGTTGCTAATATGAAATGAAAACGAATGCTCATCTTACCTTTGTAAAATCTCCTGTAACATTATGAAATGAACAACGTGCAGTAAGATATGTCATGATCCATTCGGGTGGACTAAATGGGTGAACTTAATTAATTTAGGAAATTTTTCTGTATATAATCGTTGACTATTTCATAATCCCTCTTGCTTCAATAGTCTATTATTTATTTAGTTTTTAATATTTCAAACATAGCACCGGATATCCCATAATAATATCTAACTAATATTATAAATGCGAAAGTTTGGATGTTTGTTCATTTGTTTGTTTGCTTCTTGCTCAATGATTTGGATGAAATTTGGTATATAGGTAGAACATATCCTGAATTATAATATAGGATATTGTAATCCCGATAAAGTTAATAGTTCCCCCCGAGATAAATTACACATATCCGCAATGAAGTTATTACACGCAGGGGAAGCCGCGGGCGGAAAGCTAGTTATTATATATTTTTATAGCCATGCATCTTCAAATATTATATATCATTGTAGAGTAACTGTTATCTAATCTGTGTCCAGATTTATTGGCATCACGTAATGCTTGACACTGAAATATTCAAGGACAAAAGTTTATAAACACGTCGCGCCATAAAATTGTATCATAACTCTAATTTTATGATACTTAATATGCAATAATTTTTAAGTTTATATATAGAAACTCTACTTTCATCATCAATTTAAACGTCTCTTACCGTTTCTCTTGGTAAAGGAAGATGAAATATTAAGGTGTTCATATGTAAATTAATTGTTCATATGTAAATTAAATGTCCAATTGCTTGTTACATGTTTAGTTTGTACTTAGTTTGGTGGGTGATATGGAGCATTTTAGAACTAAAAAATGTCTAACTACTCATCACCATCTTTACTAAGTCTTTCTGCTGCTACAGTATTAATAGTGTTTATGTTTTGTTTCGGGCTATTTGAGAGGAAGTAGCAGATCTTAATTTTTCTTTTTTTTTTCTTTTTTTTTTTATATGAGAGGGCGGCAAACGAGCATGCGGGTCACCTGATGGAAAGAAGATTTGTAGATAAAATTGTCTTTTGAAATGTAAGTCGCATTTTCACACACAAATATGAGCAACTTTCACTACACTCTAAATCGCAAAAAAATCACGTCTTTTTTCCTATGACATGGCAAGACCAACGAGCAAGTAGCGTACTTGGTAGAAATGAAAGACCTAGGACAAGGTCGATTTATAAAGTATTGCACTATTGTTTAGAGCAGCTGATATTTTATTAGCTAATCTAGAATTAGCCCCATACTGAAAGTAGCTCGATGTTTTCCTTTATAAAAACGTCAGTGATATAATGGGGGTGGTAATAATTTATATAATATTTTACATGACAATTAGTTTTACGTATTAGATTGAGATCAAAACCTGCACCTACGTCAAATTATATGGTAATCTCACAATGAATCGTTATTTGAACAACAAAGAGTGTCGCGCCGTCAATTTGCAAATCGAAGGCTTTGTGATTTTAGTCGATGAATTTCTTTTTGCTTAGCAACCATCTGCTTGCTGGGAGTGGCACATGTCTGCGGCGATGAGGTCACAAGACAGTAGTAGTCTAGTCAATGATGATTTTTAAGCAATGCCGAAAAGCGTCGATTAACTTTACGTCTGAATTAAATCAGTTTACCCCATGTATTTCATTGTAATTCCTAAATAAAAAGTAGCTAAATGTTAATCCAGGACATGGTTCACCTCTACCTACATCCAAATCCATTAAGGTAATTAACACTTTAGTTTTAGCGTGACCGAGTAACAAACATATAATCTTGCGCATTTGTATATACGAGTATGTCTAAGAATTAAACTGTACTTGAATGCAATTTCGAAATCGACACTTTTAAATTTATATTTAATATTTTTAATTTCTTCTTTTTTCCGGTCACTTTATGTATCATCATTAATATCGAACCATATCAAACATATGGAAAAACCATAATTTTCTCCGATTCTTTACCAATATCCGGAAAATTAATATAAATAATAATGAATTCTCTATTAGTTGAATTAATATTGAAGATCACATACTTACTGGACATTAATGTTAGATTAGTAGGTACTTATCAAGAACAAAGGTCAATAAAGCTCAGTGTCTCAAACTGCGCCAGGTCAATGGGTTACTTCGATGACCTTTGGATGTCAACGAGCATCTTGATTTCCAGTGGTTTACTGTGAGTTGATCAGACATGTGAGGCTTATGGCGATGGACGGCCGTCGCGACCTTGACATGGTGTGGGGAAAGTGAACCGACCGGTTATTGGGCAACCGGGGTCGGGTAGCGATCGAGCTCCAGAATAACTGGTAGAGATCTGTTGGCGCCGATCATTGCAGTGCGCCTGCGCACATATTGAGAATTCGGCCTATTGTTGTAACGAAGGCTAAATTAATTAACGTTTGTAAATGGTAAATCATAATGAGTTGTACAAATTGGATAAGGAAAGAGATAAGTTATGTCAGGGGACAACGTCTTTATACCAACTCCTTCCTATTCACATTCCGTGATTACACATATAATTGAAAATAAATTATACCTATTTTAGGTCATGAAAATTCCTCAGGTTACGTACGGGTACGGGTAATTCAAACGTTTAACTACTACTTATATGTTAAACCTATTAAAACACAATTAAATTAAATAATTTTAGATTACAATATGAAGTATTACTATTATTGCCTGCCTGAATAAGTATGCGCCGCAGGGGAAAAATTACATGTTGTTCTCAGTGTGTAGGTATAATAAATAAATATCAACTGGTTATACTAAGATATTTGTTACTGGCCAAATGTTATTGGCCAATAGTACAGTCCCTTAAATTATTTCATAAAGAAACAACTTTTTCTTTTGGCATTTCATGGATCATTTTTATTTTCCCAGGATAAATGGTAACCTAAATTTTCGTTCCTTCAAATACTATCATTTCAATTTATAAGTGAATAAAGAACAAACACTCTTCCTCATTTAACAATAAAAAAATTAACCGCCTCCGTGGCTCAATGATACAACGTAGAGTTTACGAATCGGAGATCGTGGATTCGATCTCCAGCGGTAGTATGGTCTAGTGGTAAGTGGTGGTAGAGCATTTTAAATGTCCGCCTGGCTAGCTACCACCACTATATCTAAGTTTGCCGCCAAACAGCAATGTTAATATCATTATTGTGCTCCGGTTGTCAGAGATAAGATAGCCAATCCCCCTAATGAGATGAGGTGTCCGGGTCAGTACTCTTCCACTTTGGGCCTCATCTTCACTTAACATCGGGTGTGATTGAGTCAAGTGCTAACCCGTTGTATATAAAGAAAAAAAAACATCAGGTACTAGTATGTAGTAGGTAGTGGTTCACAACTAAGTATACCAATAATAATATACATCATACCCTATTGAGAACTTGGCAGTCAATCAATCGCGATTACGCTTTGTATTTAGTCGATTACATTATAATCACTAAACAAACATAGAATTAGCGCTCTCAGTCTAGCAGACGAACATCTCAACAATTTTTTGCCACAGATCACCGGTAACATATATCTGTGATGAGCAACATCTAGAGTAATTTTTTATTCGGAAATCAGGAAAACCTTGATACGTCTACATGAAAAATTCTTCAATATTACTTAACATACCTACTTTATGCCGATTTTAAAACAGTGATTTTAAAACTTCCCAAAACTGAAGTATAAATTACCCTTAAATGTAGCTGCAAAGCGAGTGCTGACCTGACAAAGTGGTGTTGTAAGCAATACCGAAATTTAAGAGTTTTCATGTTTACGAAAAGGAAATTAATTAGAAACATAAAACCATCATCAAATTTTTATATTTGTTTTCGGTAATATACATGAATAAAATAATTTACACAACTATCACACTAACTAAAGTTCAAGCTAAACAGACTTCCTCTCCTCCTTTTTTTTACATTTTATAATCAATTAATCACGTTTTCACACGATCACGATATCACATTAATAAAACTATTATCTATGATGTGAAGCCCCAATTGTTTTTTCAATTATAAACCCTTAACTACAAGTGTGCTAGATTCCTATAATCTCTGATATCTGGGTTTTGAGGCGGTAGCGTAGCAAGATACTGTAGCGCCTTTTGGATCTCTTCTGGTACCGGAGGTGAGGTCGGTAGATGTGCACCTTGAGGTTGAAACCCGTTCTCGTCAGCGATGTATTGAAGCTGAATTACCTGGAATTTGTAACAAGATATTGAAGGTTTGAGAAATTTGAATTTTTAGTGTCACGGGTTTGAATCCGGCTATAGGCATATGTTTGTATGATGAATACAGACATATGTTCCAGAGTTATGGAAGTTTTTAATGTATATGTGTATTTGACAAAAAAAAGTATTTGTGTAGTTTATCAACTATCTGGTATCCATAATTCAAGCCTATTTGCTTAGTGTGGAACTAGAGGGCGCTGTGTGTATGTGCAAAAAAAAATAATTTTAAGCGGCATTTCGCGCAATATACTTATTTTAATTGACTTCTAATTTTTATTCATGATTGCATATTATGAATACATCCATAATACAACATTTAAATTATATATAATATAGATATATAAATTTACAAAGATTTATGTTTATTCAATTTGTGGCATTTATTGCCGATTTCTCTCTAGATATTTGTTGAGAGTCAAACGTTGAAATCAATTCTGTGTTAAATATATGATTAATGGCCGCGATTTGTAAGTGATATGTTAAATTTTATTTAAATTCAAATGTTTATAATTCGTAGATTTAACAGAACAAAATGTTTAATAAAGCATTTATTATTGATAATCTACTTCAAAAGATTTCTTGTGTGAATAAATACCATTAAGCCAATATTATAGGGTGTTTATGTAAGTTTTCATATCGATATAACCAAGAAGTGCGAGATAATTTTATAGTAATTTTATAGTAGACTGAGTTACGTACCTGTCCATCTGGCGCCGTGTATTGGTATTGGCCCTGCGCAGTCTGCGCCTCCCGCTCTGGGTCGCCCTGGTTTTTTACATAACCTTGCTCCTCAGCAGCTATTCCATTACCCGTCTCGTAGCTGAAATTTAAGTTTGATATTCAAGCAAGTCATAATTTAAGCGCCAGTTCAAAAGATCTACTTCTTAAATTCGATCAAATGAGAAAATTATAACGGTTTTAGAAAATTTTTAACTGTTTATTTTAAAATATAACACACCAACAACGACTGCTTGTTATAGTGGTTAGAAACTCTGACCACTATACCAAAACGTCGCGGGTTCGAATCAAGCTAGGGGCATATGTTTGCATGATGAATACAGACATGACGTGTTCCGAGATATGGATGTTTTTCATTTATATAAGGTCTAACAAAATTAACCCGACAAACTTTGGCAATTGCACGTACATGATAATGAAAAAAAATATAAACATTTGAAATAAACATTTTTTTGTGAATAAAAAAATTAAATGTAAGTGCAAATGAAAATAAAATTAACCTTACTTCATATCGATTGTACCTCATTTTATCAATCAGAAAAAGCAGGCAACATTCATATGGAAGACGCCAAAGAGGGTGGCGGGGCACAGGGTGCAACCAATTACAGCAAGTCGCGGCGCCGCCGGGGCAAGCGCCAGCGGCGAGCGGCTTGTAGTCGCCTTTCGGCGTCTTCAAAGATACCGCGGCACGTGTTTGTGTGTTGTGGCAAAGTACTTAGAGCGCGCGGCCATTTCTAAATTTTATTTTTTGAATAAAATCTGATAACTTTAATGTTTTATTTTTTTCGTAATAGGTACATCCTATCCACTCTGCAACGTTTGTCGGGTTAATTTTGTTAGACCTTATATAAGTATTTATTTACAAAAAAATGTATTTGTATAGTTTATCAACCATATGGTATCCATAACACAAGCCTTGATGCTTACTGTGGATCTATATGGCGATGTATGTATGTGCAAAGATATTTATTTATAATATAATTTCAGTAGTTGAATATTGAATAATTGTTTTTGAAATACGTGAACTTCGGTGCCATAGTCTAATTTTATAAAACTGGCTCTAGACAGTCACATGAAAAACTATCTTCGACTATTATTTTGATTAAAATTAATTAAATGCAATATATCACACAATATAAAATGATATAAGAAAGTTAGTAAATATATACATACTTCGAGCCCTTACATCAATCATCTAGTTTCAAACGAAGCAAAACTTGTATTATGGATTCTAAATAACGAATAAAGATACATAAATATCAATCACTCGGGAATACATATATGTTTGTTTGTTTGTTTGTAAACGCTTTATTGTACAAAAAGGCAATACATTAATTTTGCATTGATATATAAATTGAGTACAACGGCGGACTTATCCCAAAGAGGGATTTCTTCCAGTCAGACATAGGGTTAGTTAGAAAACAGCAGATTGCAGCAGATAATATGTTCGTCTTCATCACACAAACATTTATCCATAGCAGGATTTGAACTCGCAAATTTTGCTTTAGCAGATAAGGTCAATATCTAATGCACTAATCGGTCTAAAGGAATAGTATAGTTATTTAGCAGTTATATTAATAACATTACTCTCTTCAACACACCCCATAAGGAAATATACAAGCCAGTGCCTACAGAGCAAGGTAAAGTTTAATTAATTTTCAACAAATTGAAAAACTTTATCTCTCTCATCCATCATCATCAATTAGCATTTAATATAAGATCTTTTCGATTCATCCATAATCATAAATCATATATAATTACCAACTTACCTCCACTTATATGATCCGTCGGGGTTTATGACTTGCTCCTGTCGTATGATGGGGATGGGTTCCGTTGTGTACTGCTGCTGTTGTTGTGATTGCTGGGATTGGTAGGGTTGGAAAATACTGACGTCAGCCCACGCCACGCCGGCTAATAAAAATAATATTACCTGGAACAATTGATCCAATAGTTAGACATTATATATATACATTTTTATATCTAAAGGTTGCAGACATGACTGTTAGAGCTATAAAATTTATATATTCATGTAAATGTAGTTGTTATTTACATTAATTCTTATTCAATTCAATACATTTATAATATTATACATGTCATTACAATACATTTGCCATTTATCTAAGTAAATTACATTGTAAGAGGTGTCCAATTTTACTGGGCCATGGAGGTGAAATACTTTACTGATGAAGATAGCAAATATTACTAAAAGGAACTTTCGAATCGACTAAAATGGCAAAAACAATTATACTGCTTTTTATAGCGCCAATAATGTAGACAAATCAATGTAATAAACATTGTATCTTAAATTAAACGAAATAAGAATTGTATAAAAACTGAGAATGCCATTTTTCCTATCTTTAAAAATAAAATAAGGTTTTCTTTCAATGAAATTTACTAACATGTTCCGAAAGAATAAAACTTCTATTGTGCTTAATGATGCCCATTAATAACGTGTACTGTATATAATTGTTGGGAAAAATAATTGGTAAAGTAAGTTACACTTGTTATTAATTTTGGACTTTTTTAAAAGAAAAGATAACAATTTAGTGGTATATACGTATATCATTTCATGACTTATCTGTAACTTTGAGGCAGACATTATTCTAATAAATAAATTAAGATACAGTAAATCACTTCGTGTTTTTAATAAAAAACCGACCGACTTGAATAATGTTAGCCTCAAAATTACGGATTAATGATGAAATGATAAACAATAATATGAAACGTTATAAACAAATTAATGAATTGATTAACAATTAAAAATTATTTTAATTATTCAATTGATTAACAATTAAAAATTTAGATTAAGTGAAAGTTTCACTTTATTAAAATAATTTTCCACAACACAAACGCCACTTACTATGCAATTCATGTTGAAACAACTGCAATTGCAAGATGCAATGAACAAGAATGATCCACTCAAGATTCACCCCCGCTATTTATACGAGAATTTTGTGGCAATTGCCTACTTGCTGTCACAGATTCGGTGTCATACTTTATGGTATTTATGTGTGACGAAGGACAGGGTGTCCCTTATTGAGCCGTTGATATCGTGCAACAGTAATAATAATATTTACGCTCTTTAGAGGCTTGTTAATTTAAATTTTCAACCAATCTTCACACGCTTGGTGACAATACCGGCCCTTTATGGTACTCGTAATACTAGTCATTCCGAGTTGCTAATTATAGGTTGTTGTATCGAGGAAAATTAGCAGCTCTCAGAAAGGAAAAGGTTTTATCGTAAGCATGGGCGATTGTAACGCCAAGCCGGTGATCGAGCTTGCAGTATACAGTCTGAAACAGAAAAACCTTCTTCTTTTTTTTTTTTTTTTTTTTTTATGTTTCTCTATTACAGACTGTACTTTACAACTTTAGGTTTTGGTTTAGGGTTCCAGACAAAAGGCCAAATTTAAGATTCGGCCAAATCAAAAGCCAAATATTCAATAAAGAAATATTAAAACTTATTATTTGAAGTATTTAACTCTGTACCTGAATTTTGGTATATGTACAAAAAATATACTACTATATCAGGTGTAAATATTTTTAAATGATGTTTCTATATGCATTTTAATATAATAATTAATGTAATTCGTATTATAAAGTACTACATAACAATAAATAAAAAATATTGTATTTCTAATGCTATTTTATTATTATTTTCCTTTGCATACACTAATTTAAGATACGTCATCATATCAGCCACAGGACGTTCACTACTGAACATAGGTCTTTCCTCATCTAATTTTTGACTATAAATAATTAAATTAACCAGCCCGTACTTTAAATGTTAGAAAGCCCTTTTCTTTGACAAAATATGTAATTTTCCTATTGTGACTTAAGTCTATGATTTCGCCTATAGTATTAGGTAATATTTATATTTTAGGTTTGAGCTGGACCTCCTAATGATGTTATTGCTTAGCAGTGATATTGATAACCTACACCGCAATCTGTAGTTATATATTTAAATAAATTAATCTCTTTATAGAGGTTACCATATATTTAAGGTCAAACTATTAGGTTAGCTTCTAACTTATACATATTAAGGTCATGAGCATGACATCAATACGTAAGTAATATTTTAGGGATGACTCAATCCTTTACGTTAACTTTTTATCATCACAGATTGGGAGTGGCCGTAAAAAGAGTTGCGCAAATTTTTCTTTGAATACCTATCATTTAATATTTTTAACATATGACATGATTTGTATCAATGACACTGATTCCCACTGAGTGGTTGTGGTATCATTAATCAATGATATTTTATTCATCTTTAATCATTTCATTCTTGTCTTTACAATATCGAAGTATTGCATCTCTTTCCATTTTGTAAGGAGACCACACAGACACTTCCTCAGGCATTATTGTTCTGCCAGAATAGTACAATTTTACATGGAAAGTCGATAAGGGACTTCTGCTTTTGGAAAGATTTGGATATTGCTTTCCTTTAGATAAGGCGTGAGATATTCTTCTCTATAGTTTCTGGTAAAAACCAATACAATACAAACACTCTTTATTGCACAAAATAATTTACAATAATTTATGATGATAGGGTCTTGCTGGAAGAAATCTCTTTTTAGAGATAAGCTTGTGCCTTTTGTACATTCTGTATCTAGTGTGTATTTGACTTTTATGTGAACTCGTGTGCAATAAATTATAAATATATAATATATGATAACAATTGAACACGATAACACTAACCCATTTCTTGGCATGAGACAACAAACTTTAAAACACGGCGGATGGATATCTTAATCCCGGATGGATGGAAAAGGTTCCGAAATTTGACGCTACGGGTACGTCTATAGAACCCCCTTCTATCAAATAGATGAGTAAAGTAAGAGTAAGTTACTAAGACAAGTTTAAAATAACTTTATAACATCTCGAGCGATGTAGAGAAAATATTCAATCAATCAATCAAGTACACTTTATTGTACAAAAAATGTACAATATAGCTTCAAATAAAAAATTGTACAACCAGGCGGTTTTATCGCTATTAAGCGATTTCTACCAGACAACTTTTGGGTAGAGAAAAAAGTAGAACGGAATAAAAGCAAATAGGTGCACCAATGATTTAAAAAACTATTCGTACGAAGGACTCGTTGATGTCTTTCATAGGATTAGATTACATTGACCATATCGTGTGGGTAAAATCGCAAATTGTATCTTTTAGAAGCATGAGAATTTATACTTAAATTAATACGAATTAATTAATAAGTTGTTAAATAGATAAGTATTTATATAAGTATGATAATGTTGCATTAAAATCGTAGTTGTCACCAAAGTATAATGGACATATTAATCGTTTCTATAAATTAAATTAAATAACTGATTTACTTTTGGGGAAGCCTTTGCCCAGCAGTGGACGTCTTTCGCCTGATATGATGATGATGAACTGATTTACTTGAGTGCGTAGAATTGAATTAAGGCATTATAATTATATAATCCTTTTCTTCTAGTTCAACAAGCTTAAAGCTTTTTTAATAAAAAGAACTACCCATCGGATTTCTTGCTTGTTCTTCTAAAGGGAAAATTGCTTTGTGTACCTATGAAATAAAGAATGTTTGATTTTGACTTTCGCCCACAGTACTCGCGTGTTACCTGCACGCTGATAGAGGAACTAGTATGCCCGGCAAATGTTAGTATCATCAGACGCAAAATGCAGAGTTGTGACGGGCAGCAGAGGTGTCATCGACAATATGTATAATTTTCCCATTCACAACAGCTCATATATAATCATTCGCTATATTATCGCTATTATACAATAATGTCTTGATGTCTAATTGATGCACTTAATTGAATTTTTTACCTGACTCTTATTTTTAGTGACGATAATATGTAAAATAAAAGGCGATTGATTCGTAGTTATTATTTTTTATTTCAGTTTTAAACAGACATATTTTTGAGATAGTTAATACCAAATGGTATTAACTATCTCTGTTTAAAGTCTAAATAGACTTCTTGTGCGTTTCTTACTATATCTTAGAAAATTACAAGGCATTACACAAAACAGCAAGCTGCAAGTTTGTAAGCTGTCTATGTTATTTGAGATCGGAGTAATTATACAAATGACTAACGACAGAGACATCAGTTACATTAGGTTTTATTCAGTGCTCCCTAATACAAGTGTAAAGTTGCATTGGTGTATTATGCATCAGCATCTCGTCGCTTGCTTTCAAATTTAACCGAGTCGAGGGAGCTTTTCAGGAATCTATGTCATGACGACGGAATATATATATTTGTAATGCGTGCATGTTACTTTATAAATCTCACGGATGTTACGTAAGACAAAGCTGTGTATAGTTAACCTTAACATGAGGGGACGTCACCGACGAATTCCCACAAAACCAGTCGCGAGAATGCGCGTTCGACATACTTCAACAAGGCTTTTGAGGTTCCGTAACACTTCACAGCGAGAACTTGACTTATTAAACATATAATCCTTTGAAAACTTACACGGTGTTATTGTAATGCGGTAGTCATCAAATCACTTTTTGAATAGTTTCAACAAGATAGATGTCTGAATTTGGTGGCACATAGTTACTATGTGCTGTGTGGTTTTGGCGCTCAAATAACTAACTAACCCGACTCTTACCCCCTTCAACCAAAAAAAGGAGTATTTGAAGTATAAAGACAGTGTCTGTCAGTATTACTTACTTTAGTAACTTATTAGTAATCTGTGGTATTACTATGACCACAAAAGAAAACATGTTTCGTTTCGACAACGTAGTGCGTGTGTTGCGAAAATGAGAAAATTCTTTATTTTAAAACTACTTAAAATTGTCAGATATTCCATATTTTTATTCCTGATACAAAAAGAGGGGTGTTAAAAGTTTAATGCCTAACTCTGTCTGTGAATATCTGTGAATATATGATATCGATTTTATACGATTTTTCAAGATCTTAGCCATCATCATATCAACCGAAAGACGTTCACTGCTGGACAAAGGCCTCCCCCAAAGATCTCTCAGTTCTTAGCCATACTTGACTGAACTTGATTATGCTATTGCGAAGATACTTAGCTTTTAAAGATTTAGTTATCTGGATGATAATATAAAATCATTGGCCCTCGGAGAATTGCCAAATTTTCTATTTATCATGCAATTTGGTATTATGCATGGTATTTGTGTTTCTTATATAGAAAAACCTAAGATCTCCAAAAAGATGAAAAAATCATACAATGTAAATGGGCGTTATTCATTAAATTCCTACAAAACAATAAAGTAATATTTGAAATACATATAAATTAACAAATGAAATAGGTAAATAAATTTTGTAAATTACGTTATTTCTTTTAGCAATGTGTGTGATGCACTAGCTTCTGAATTACTCAGCGCTAAAAAATCTGTTCAGATTTGTCTACCTCTACTTAAAAAAACAATAAACCACAAATTGGGCATATTATAATTTCTTTTATGTACGGAATTCTCAGTAATCTATCAGATAACCATGTTTAGTCTTTTTATTTATTCGACAAGAAATTATTGATATTGCCTCATCAAGGCTTCACATACAATTAAAGTTATAATGACCCATTGACATTTATTTTTGGCCATAGTTTATTAGCAAGGGTTCACAAATAAAAAGTACACTTTACTATAGTACTGTTTAAGTAAACGAGACTTTCAAAATATCCAATGATAGATATAAAATAAATGTATACCTATACAACTGCATAATTAATGTCAAACTTACAGCCAGATAAATAAAATCTGTTAAAATATTACATTCATTTACAAACTCCTTATTTTAATGAAGAATGATGTATTTTAACTTCCACTTAAATTTATTGAAGATTTCGAGCTCTGAGCAGAGACAAGAAATTATAAAACTTTTCTGGTTTGAGTTTTTGGTCATACAAAATTCCAGATACTATGTCGTCACTGTCATCGGTTATGTGTTTCGGCTATTTATCTCCAGTGCCATGTTGATTAATGCGAGCCCTTCGGCTATGGATCGCAATGCCTGCCGCCCGCGTCGCTCGTGCCGCCGCCATCGCATCGCTTGCACAAGAGACCCGGACCCATATGAGAATCCACACGTGGAATAATTTTATTCTTTTCTAATGGTCTGGTGGATATTGGCCGTCGGTAACCATGTAAATGCGTGAAGCTTAATTACGAACGCACACAATACAGCTTGAATAATTTAAATAATTAATAGTTTGCGAAAAATTTTATTATTCAAACTAATCAGTATATTATAAAGATGAATGTGCTGATCTACTCATCCATATAATTTTCATAAATATAATTTAAAACAACAACTATCATGGCGTCATCAAAACTTCAGAACTCGATAACCTAGTTTCTTTGAAAAAGATCTTAGACGTACTTTGTTTGTTTGACAGAACGCTTTTGTGATATTGGGTAAGTATTTTATCTGTCCAAACTCCGAAATTCATTGCACATAGCCCACACACAACACAATACAGTCATCATCATATCGATACGATTTGTACATGCTTTATAAAAATTAAAACGATTGCGTTCAGTATCGTCGTTAAATTGAATTTTGTAATGCTACTATTTTATTTGACTTATTATTGATGATCCAACATCCAACTATAAATAAAGAAGTAAAGTTTATACCTATTCATTAAAATGCAGGAAAAGTTTGAGTTGTCATCCAGTCACACACTTGCATAATGTTACCAGTTAAAGCGTGATCAAATCTTTGTAACTCGATAACTGTAGTTTGGGGGAAGCCTATGTTCAGCAGTGGATGTCCAGTGGCTGATGCGATAATGCTGATAAGATGTAGTTTATACTTATACTGATATTTTTATTTTTATTATTTGAAACTCACAACTTTGTAACCTAATAACTTAATGACCTAATGTTTTCCACTAATATTTAGTACTAGCTTTTACCCGTTTGGTTTTTGTTAGTTAAGCTTTAATTGTAAAGATGATTATCTGTATATCTAAAGATAAAGGTCATGAGAAGTCGCTAGACACTTGAGCTCCAACCGGCCGCTCTGGAAAATTTGTGGAGGAGGCCGATGTTCAGCAATGGATCTAACTAATGATCATGATCACCCAGGAACTAAGAACTAGCAATCGCTCCGGAAATCTATGATGGAGGAAAACGTTCAGCAGTAGCCGAACTTTCGATGATAAAGTACTTATAATGATCACACAAATGAAAATGAAAATGAAAATGAAAATCATTTATTCATGTAGGCAATACAATATGCACTTATGAACGTCATTTGTTTTTTAAACTACCACTAGCTCGGAACGCGACCACTACTGAGAAGAGCTAGCGAGAAACTCAGAGGGTTTGTCTCTTTTCAATAAATCATGTACAATCAAGAAAGGTTACAACAATTTTATATATCGTGTAGAGGAGCCGTTTAATCCCATGGATTACTTTCATTAATATAGTCTGAAATTTTGTAATATCCCTTTTTACATAATTTTTGTTTTATAATAAGTTTAAATTTATTAAGCGGAAGATTCCGTATATCCATGGGAACCTTGTTGTAGAAGCGCACACATTGACCTCTGAATGACTTATTAACTTTACTAAGTCTACTAAAAGGTACAGCTAATTGATTTTTGCTCCTTGTATTGACATTATGTCGGTCACAATGTTTCTCGAATGAATATATATTTCTCTTAACATATACAAGATTTTCATATATATATTGTGACGAAAATGTTAAAATATTAATTTCTTTAAATATTTGTCTTAATGTATCTCTTGACCTTAATTTATAAATTGCACGAATAGCTCGTTTCTGTAAGAGAAACTAGAGCTACCTGTATCAGCAGCGTTTCCCCACAGCAAGATACCATATGACATCAAGCTGTGAAAATAGCTGAAGTAGACTAAGCGCGCTGTTTCAATATCACAGATATTTCGAATTTTCTTAACAGCATATGCGGCAGAACTGAGTCTTTTCATTAGTTTTTTAATATGGGGTCCCCACTGTAACCGAGAATCTAAAGTCATACCAAGGAATACAGTTGTGTCCACAAGTTCCAACTGTTCATGTTTAATTCTTATTTACACAGGATCTGGCAAGCCCAACTACACTCATGCCATGACAATGCTGGGATTGATATTGATAATACTAAACAAACATAAATCAGATTACAATAATCCAACACTTTCGTCTGTGTAAAGGCGAAATATAGGAAACCGATGTTAAGAAATGAGACAGCGAGTAATCAAATTACATTTATTTAATAAAATAAAGAGTAAAATCTAATAGGTACAAATTCGTTGTCGTCAATGGCAAAATGGTGTACTAATTATGTAGAATCCTTTTTAGGTTCCTCTTTGGCGTCCTTATTGATAGTTCCAAGAGGACGGAAAGGGTCGTATTTGTATCTCTGGTCATTAGGAAAACGAGAATCATAAGGGTACCGAGGGTCGAAGGGATGCCTGGAGTCATACGGATGCCTTGAATCATAGGGATGTCGGGAATCAAATGGATATCGAGGATCGTACGGATGCCGATGGTCGTAAGGTCGGTTGAACTGGTTATACTGTCCAAGATACCTGTAGAATAGGAAAAATATGTCAAGCATGATTGATAATAAAGTAATTTAAGTATACCTATATTCTTTAAATTTACAATTCCAAAGCACGCCACACACACATATACCCACAAGTCACTTAGCAAATAAAGTTGTCTTTAAAAAATATCATCAAACGAGTTTCTTTGTCACAAAGATTTAAGGTGAAGGTCACATCACTTCTTTTCACTTTTTGTTAAAGATGACTCTATCCTGTTTAGGTCGAGGATGGGTGAGTAATTCTGCCGGATCCAAAGTTCTAAGAGAAATTTAGACTGTTAAATTAGTTTTGCAGTGAGATTTGTTAAGTTCAATTACCCTTTATATCAATAGAAGAATTATGAAAAAGAATCCCACTTTTTACAGTTTTTTTATTTAGCTTTGGTGCTACTGTACAGGGGTATAATAGCACCAAAGTTAAAGCTTTAAATAATTTTAAACAGAAAATCGTAAAAAAATAATATACGAGTACCTGTTTCTAAAATACCTTCATTTCAATTGTAATTAACGTATACAAAATATCTGCTCGAACCAAAAAGCTCTAAACACTAAACTTAAACACCCCACTTCTGCGGCGAGACTAAGAAGGACGTTATATCTATTTAGAATCATACCTGTTGCGGTTGTAGGGATCGTAACGGTTATAAGGGTCATATCGGTTGAATGGGTCAACTATCTTATTGTCTTTCTTGCCGTCAATGAGAGGTGACAGAGGCAGAGGCGGCAGCGCAAGACCCTTGCCATCACTATTGATGTGAACGCCAGATGGACGGAATCCTGTAGAACCAATGAAATAAAAATATACCCTGTCCAAAATTACGGTAAACCTATTCGTAGTAGGCCTTCTGACCCTTCATATTTTATAATGACTATTCGGATATATTGATTGTCAATGTTTATACATACTCATATTGCATAGATACTAAAAGTCGCGGGACATACTCAAGTCAGTAAATGTATTACGATTGGTGGATCGTTAATTACAATTGTGGGAAGGCATTGCAACTGCATTGGACGTCCTGAGGCTAATACGATGATGACGATGATGAAATTACATTATCACGTTTATGAATAGAGGCGCACGAGGATGCATCGGGTCCAGTAAAACCATCATTAGATAAATTACGTTTTCTTTTCAAAACAAAATATATCCTAGATAATAGCTGTAAACTATTTGGATTTATGTTGTACGATTTAGAATGACGCCTCTCTCAATTGCAATTACATTATCACGTTTATGAATAGAGGCGCACGAGGATGCATCGGGTCCAGTAAAACCACCATTACATAAATTACGTTTTCTTTTCAAAACAAAATATATCCTAGATAATAGCTATAAACTATTTGGATTTATGATGTACGATTTAGAATGACGCCTCTCTCAATTGCAATTTACATCTATTACATTTTACAACCTATTGAAAATGTTTAAACATTGACAATCAATGTATCGGCATACGTATTATTATTGTAAATTATGATTCTCAATTAGGGTCAGTAAGAGTTAAGCTATTCCGAAATTGTGGACAAGAATGAAACACATAAAACGAAATGTTTAACAATCAGTATCCGAATTGTCATTGTAAATTACGATTGTTACTTATATGAAAAAACTGTTCCGAAATTTCGAATTCAATAATGACAAAAAATCTACTCGTACTTCTCAGATCTGCTGTATATTGCAAAATAGTGTTGTACCAAAATGTGGAGAGAATACTTCGACGAACGGTCACTTACGAAATGAGTCTGGAACAAGACCATCCAGCCCAATTTGTGTAGGTGCCCATGGTTTAACGGAGTCAAAATGAACAGACGCGATATTGTTACTGCTTTCAGACTTCGTTCTGGACACATTCCATTAAATAGTTTTGCATTTTTAATGACGAAGGTTTTGTCACCCAACTGTAGTGAGAGCGAGGTCATTGAAGATGGATATCACGTTATAATGGAGTGTGTCCGGAATGAGGCTGAACGAAAACAATTCATGCTCCTAATAAATTATAGTGGAGAGGTAGGGATATATAACCATGGCCTGTCTGCGCCTACTTCAGGAGCAACTAGGGTGCTGTACATGATAGTGCAAATAGCTGTTAAACGGCGATCAAATCAATTAAATTAGATGATTTATAAGTGACAGTACAATGAGGGAGACATTTCATCCATTAAGAAAAAACCCTCCATTAAATTCAATCAGACAAAAAAAGGACAAACATGAAGTATTCGGTCTTGATTTTTGGGTTTGTTTTTAGGTTTTGGCAGTCTGTCTGTCCGTCCGAGGCTTAGCTCAAAGGCTCTTAGTACTAAAAAGCTGTAATTTGTTGTAAAATAAAATCTTACGATTCTATGCGTAAAGTAGAGATGAATTACTTTTATATTATACCCCATTGTGTCGGGTATCGTTGGATAGGTCGTTCAATAATATTACATTACAGATTATCTGTAACAGTTCATCGATTTAGGGATCTATTTAAGAAATATTAAGCTTTAAATTGCTCATTTTTGTTAGATTACACTTACATAGCGCGTGGTCCGACACGCACTTGATCGGATTTTGAATCGGATTTATTTTGCAAATAGAATCAAAGATTTCATTTACAAGAAAGAGATATAATGACACGTAACTTATTTTTATGTGTAGGCCCCCAGATATCTATGATTAAGTCAACCGTAACTATCGTCGGGGGTATGTCGTAATTACAAAATGAGAGTATGATATAAATAATGTGTTGAGTATTAGTATAAAACTATTACCGTTTTCATCAGCGACATAACTGACTTGTATTGGTGTGCCATCAGGTGCAATGTAAGCGTAGCTTCCTTGAACCACCTAAAAACAATAACATAAACGGCATGAGTATCACATATATATATTTATGATGTATAAAATATATATAATCAAAGATGATGATGGACACATTACTTTAAGCAATGTCATTTGAGAAAAGTCTATTTATCTTAATAAGGCAATTTCCAAACAATGAAACATTTATTACGTATCATCATCATCAGCCCGTAAACATCCCACTGCAGGGATATAGGCCTTCCCTCGTATATGAGGCAGTATGGGCCATAGTCCACCACGCTGGCCCAATGCGGGTTGGGGATTTCACATGCCTTTGAATTTTTATTTCTCTGACATGACGATATTTTCCTTCAGTGTTTAAGAGCAGTCGGTAAATGCACATAAGTAATTAAATTATATTTAAAGATTTATTGGTAGATCGAATCGAATCGGGATCGAACCCGGACCTCCCAAATTGGGAAACCGCGTCTTAACCGCTGAGCTACGCTCTTTATTACGTATAGGTACTAATTTTCATCACGATAAACTAGTATTTTTAACCCCCGAGGAAACGATAGGTGTTATATGTTTAACGGAGTTGTGTGTGTGTGTGTGTGTGTCTGAACGTATCTCAGTATTACGTGGTCCGATTTGACTGCGTTTTTTTATATTAATGACTACAGGAGGGCTCAGGTTCATGAAATCGGTGTATTTTGATGACATCATAGAGTTAGTCTATTGAGAGTTTTCAATTATTATTTTTTTATATTTAAGATTAAACTCGGGGATAGGTTCTTAACCATGATTGATGAAATGGGTTAAGCAGTTTCGAAGCCATTTAGCTTTTAACACAGTTGTTTCGTTTTATCTGGATAATAATAATAATCGCTGTTTTCTCGGGAGCTTTCTAAATTTTCAATTTTTAGTTATATATAGAACTATCGCGATAGAATAGCCTAATTTTAAATAGTTCGTTGTTTTAGAAATAAATGTAGAATCATGTGTTTCTTTATTTCCATAGTAGAGTCAAAATAAGAATTTTCATTTTTATAACCAAAAGGTTATAAAAATGAAAACTAAAACTAACTAAAAATTTATTTCCAATGCTCGTATGTAAGTAAGTACATAAGTTGTCCATTTCTAAACTTGCTAACCATATTCTACGTACTTTTTATTCTCACTTATTGTCTTTTTTAAGTGAAAATAATTAATTTTCTTTTTATTTTAATGTAAAAGTAGTAGAAAGATATTTTTATTATTGACTACCTATTCTTTAGTGGCAGCAACTACTCCACTGGTGGATTGAAAATCTGCATTTCGGCTGAGTCCCTACACTCTTCGTCACAATTTTATAACTTTAAATACTGTTAACTTGTAATTTAACGTGGTCAATTAATAGCTTTAATTTATTATACGCACTGTAATTTTTGTAAACTCACCTGTGTTCCTTGAGGTTCCCCAGCATTGTCGATATAAGCGTCTTTTAGATACCCGTTCTCTTGCACTTGCTTGCCATCAGCTGTTGAAAAGCTGAAAAAAACTCTTACTTTTTAATTTGTTTATAAAATAGATTTTATGAAAATAATGTCCAAATACACTTATGGAAAATCTTTTAAGAAACACAAAAGCAGAACACTTCAATGCAGGATTAGCTTTATTTCCTTGATATCCAAATTTTCCAAAATTTTGAACAGTAACGAAGGACGTAAAACATCGTTCAGTTTAGTGTATATGTGTATAAATTTCTAAATACAATTAATTGATACCTAAATGAGTAAGTTCCTTGTTCTGCACCATGCTCGTTCGAATAACTTAAAATTGGTATTGCCGGACCCCCCACTTGATTGTAATATGGATTATTGTATCCAGGTCCCAAGGGTCTGTGGTTGGGGCCAAAGGGAAATATGGTGGGGGGAATCGCAGGCAAACCGGGTGTCGTTGGAATTGTAGAAGCGAACGTGGTTGGAGTGGGACGCGTAAAAGGCCCAGGAGTTGCTCCGTACGGCACCACTTGGCCGTTAGACAGCGACATATAAAGCAGGATGAAACATATCGAGCGCACCATCTGAAACAAATTATAAAATTGACAGGTTTGCCTCTGATTTCAATGGAAGATGAAAGCTATTTACACGATAATAATAATAAACACAGACTTATAAACCACCATTTATATGTCGGTGATAATAATAATAAATTTTTATTTTCTCCCATATTAGTTTTAGTACATACCCATAGATATTTGATTCATACTTTTCAGTACAACTTATTTATTTATTTTTGGGAAACTGACAGTCGTTACATTATAATATTAAGTAGAACAAAATAGTCATTGCATAGACAAAAATAGTCTCCACAAATAGTACTTAGTGTTAAATATTTATTTTGTATTACAACAAGCGGATGTAACTTCTTAAAACTATATAAAAATTAGATGTATGTATCTATATACGTACATATATCTAATTTTTATATAGTTTTAAAAAGTTACATCAGTTTGTTGTAACATGGTATTTTTTGTTTAGAATAGCTAAACAAGATAGAAAGTTTACAAACTAAACCTATAAATAGAAAAAATCATCTAAGTCAGTGTCGTGGGGTAGTCTGTGTGCATTACCTCTCTGTATCGCAATACTAAAACATTGAGAGAGGTAGCTGTCAGCCCTCTTGTCGATATCGACCACTTAGTGTTATTAAATAGAAGAAACAAATTAAGTAAAAAAAGTATTCTTTTGTATCACTAATATTAGTGTAATAAAATTACAGGAAGCTATTTTTAGCATAAGCGTCGAATCTATTCCCGCGAGTGGTAAGCGAATTTTTTTAATGCTTTGTGAGCAGTTTTGCTCCTTTTTAAAAAAATAATGAAAGTTGAGTAAAATTTGCTATCATCAGTGTAAGTTTTCCTCCATATACGGTTAAAATTTCCACACTATATGTTAATGGTCAATAAATGGCGGCATCCACATTTTCATAAACCTGCGTTTATATTTCTATAGCAAATTTCATAATTTTTATATGTAATTAATTTAACATTTTACGAATCTGACTTTCTATGAATCTGTCGCTTTGCGATTCTGTCATTTCGCGAATCTGTCTTTTTGCGTTTCTGACTTTTGCGAGAAGCTACTAATGTCTGACGTTGTGCAAATATATAATTTTGCGTTTTTGACATTATGCGCCTAAATCCATCGTAGAAATCACCATCTTATGAAAGTCTGCGGCGAAGCAGCAATGTTGTTAGCATTGTTGTGTTCCAGCCGAGCTACTTTCAAATCGAGGTTAATATACCTAATTCAGTTGCAGCATTGTACACTACACAATTGCTTTTCTTATAGTACCCACTCGTAAAAAATAACGTCAGTGTTAGCGGCACTTGCGGGTTATAGGGCAAATCCATTCTAAACCTCAAGGAAAATATTTTTTACCCTATAGAAAATATTACATGACATGCGATATTTGTAGAGAGAAGTTTTTTCGAGAATGTTCAAAAGTTTTCACTGGTGGATTTAGTAGATTTAGTTATGATATTTTTAATGTTCAGTATGCATGAATCCGTTACAAAAATTGTATTTAAAGAGGCCTTTCGTGTTAGATTTACACCTCCCCTACTGGGCAGTAGGGGAACCGCTGTTTTTAAAAGCTGTATAAATATTTACTACGTTATATAGCGAAATTGACGGAAGCAGGACTGACTCTATGTATTATCACAGCTAAGTAGACTATTAGTTTATTATAAGACTTAGCTATGTCATGTGTTTGTAAAAAGTTCACAGAAACCTCATACAAAATAATATACTAGTAAGTCGGTTGATTTGTTGCATAGATAATTTCAGTTGCAAATATAAGCTTTATCATCGCTGACTGACGCCATGAATCTACACTTGATCACTCGCATAAGGCAAAGCTCGCATTCTTTTCTTCCTATGATTTTATTTAATGACATTTTATATGAAGTAATTATTGGTTTCATCACCCTGTTAACTTTTCATTCTTCCGAATACGAGAAACTCCAATGGCGAATTACGTATCTGGTCCTCAGGAAAGTTCGTTAGTCTGTTATTTACAATCCTGAGCAGATGTCTAATCATTTTTATATTACTTATTTAATAGTGCTACATACTACTAATTGTTTTATCTTTGAGACACTAAAGTTATTTCATGAAATTTAAGTTAATTATACTATCAACTCTGAGAAAAACCATTTTTATGATCGTAAAAACACAATAGATGTTGCAAAATTAATGAATTGCACAATAAACCAGTATATTATTTTAATAATAGGGTATCTTATAGCAATCCTAAAATGTAGTTCAAATTTAAAATTAATTATCTAAACCGAAAATAATGTTCTAATCAAAAATAGTAAAAGAAACTACAGATTCAAAATAATTACGTCTTCTACATATCAGTAACACGTTTAGTTACAGTTCAGACTCCCAATGCACGCACTTTGAACTTCTCACAAACCAACTTCCCATCGTATTTTGGCACTGTTAATTATTTAATTTTACCTTAATTATGTACTTCGTCAAATCCAACTGCACACGTTGTTCTCAAAATGCTACTGTTTAGCGTGGGATTCAAATATTCCATTTATAGTTAGCAGGGTTGCTTTGTACTGATATTTTTTGTTATGCCATCGTTCAAACGTGAGGTTCACACACGTCCCTTCTACCGATCAGCTGTTATTAACCGAGTTATGCTTATAAGTATACTACAGAGCTTGTTGAACACGAGCACGATGAGTTGGTGGAGCATTTAGTAATTCTAACCCAAAATTGCAGTAAATGTTACGAGTTATGCGGTAAGTATACGGTATTCTATTATCCACTCATAAGTTGCACAAATATCCGTCGGTGGACGATTACTTTGTATTTAGAAATTACAAAACAGGTATATAGTTATTGGGCCAATTTGTCTTCAAGTATAGTTTCTAACCAATCAATAAACAAAGGTATCGTCAGCAAATAATACCACTGTATGTGTACAAACGCTTTATTCAGAGGTTTGGTGGGCGGCCCGCCCAAGATATGGTGAATCTTGTTATCTAAACTATTCTCTAGTCAAATTTATTGAAAGAAAGATTTTGTTTATCAACGAAAACCTTTTCGATAAAATGTGTACCTGGCCATATGAATGAATCACTGATTTTGCGCAGTCTGCTTACGAGTCCTGGTTTATCTATATTTCTTATTTAATAAATATAATATGGACGAAATTATTTTCCTTTATTTAAAACTTTGTAAAATTACGATTTATAGTTTGATCTTTGTGTCGTGTTACAAGTAGTCTTATAATTTATAAACATTAAAGTGAAGTTATGTGTTCCAAATTTAATATGCATCATGGTTGCATTGGTTCTGTGTGGTTATGTACGTAGTACAAATTAATTCAGCAGAAACACTGCACATACGAATGCCGCCATATTCTTATCCTATTCTTATTTTTGTATTCGTTTAGACTTATAAGTCATATGTTGTCTCTGTAGGTGTGTGTAGGGATATATAATAAATAAATAAATTACTACTTATAAGCGATATTAGAAATCACTATGTAATGCATGAGTGTCCGATGATGACATTGGTACGATGGTGTTCAAATAAACCTATATAGGTTTTTATGACACCTGTAATTTAAATCTTACCAACATTTTAGATAAATAAATAAATACAAATTTACTTAAGTTGGACCAAATCAAATACTCAAATATTCTCAAGTCGTAATTGTATGTATATTTCTTGTAAAATTATTACACGCGCTTGTCTTGAGTATACCATAACAAAACAATGGTACTTTGATACTAAAACTACACACTTGTACAACCAACTAGTCCGTAGTCCATAATTCATCAAAAGAAGGTCAAAAACGGTGTTTCATTAAAGAAAAATACAACAACAGATACTTATCTTTTTGTCAATTAATCTACGTAATTATAATACGTCTTTTTTTAGGATATCATTACGGACAAATTTATTAATTAGTTAACTTTTTGTGCCCAAGATAATTAGCAGCTTGAAAACAGAGGGGTCATTGCATATTTAAAACAATTCAAGTTATATGATTTATGCTATGATATCTTTATGATATGGACTGTTTTAAATGTAATAAAATAGTTGAACAAATTTTATTTCAATCCTATAGTAAAAGTAAACAAGTAAAGTGAGCTCAACTCAATATTTATAATTAGATGACGAATTGGGGTGGTGCGCAATGAAAAAAAAAATGTTGCGAGTTCGAGTTCTGCTAGGGGCAAATGTTTATTGTGATGAGTAAATTGACTTGGGACTTTATCTTGACTCAGTGATCTAGTATCCATGGCATAGGATTTGCCTAGATAGCGAGTAGATTATCGGTGCAAATGTCCCAAGTTGTAAATTGTGATTGAATTGAAATTCATCGTTTTGGTTTCAGAAGGACCGATTTACTTCAAAAACGTGGTTGAGAATAACCTCGCAAATAACGGTTATAAAACGAATAGGTATGTATAATGTTATTTTTGCAGTTTTGGGTATCTATGAACTTTTTACAACAATTTAATGATGATGATGGTTTTGTTATCTGTGGAAATAATTTGGTCTATGATCTACTCGTATCTATAGCTACTTTACTATATTGTTATATATAGAACTGTAAATTTCCCAAAAAAAATAAAAAAAACTGAAAAAGTTATACCCTATTGTTTGATTCTATAAATATACTGCAACTGTTAAATTTTCAAAAATAACGCGTTAGGTTTAGTTACGTAACTCTAACAAATCGATAAAATAATTATTAAAAAGGTCTTCTTTTTAATAGTCAAAAAAATTATCGTGATCTGGGAGCCGTCGTATCTCACCGAGTAAAGCTGATAAAAAAAATGTGTGTATTGATGATGCTCAGTTTGGTTTAAATCCCGGTCTATCAACAGATTCTGCAATACTTAATTATAAGCATACCTTGAATTATTACCGCTGTCGCAATACTACATGATATGCCTAAACTATGTAAAAGTATCAAAATCTGAACCTTCTCATACATACATTTGGCGTAGTGGATAGTGACCCTGTCAGCGAAGCCAACGGTTGCGGGTTCGAATCCCGCGACGGGTAAATGTTTGTATGATGAATCCGAACATTTATTCCCGAGTCATGGATGTTTATATTAATATTTATGTGTGTTTATCCGTTATCTATACAGGGCGTCCCAAAGTTATGGGACATGAAGGGGAAGTACCTTAAATATCGTAGATAGTGAATTTTGCTCAAAGAAGACTTTATGTTATTTTTAAAAGTTAGTAATTCTGCATTCATAGATTTTCTAAAAATTATTTGCTTCGGCTGGGAATCGAACCGACTCAAATGTGAAAAAAAAAACACCCTACTTTTATGATGCCAATCGAAAGAATAGCTAAAAAATAATAACTCTGCCTAAGTAACATAGTATTTTAAAAGAAAGGAACAACGTGAAATTAATCATTTTAATCAAATAAAAAACATACATGAAACTGCCGTAGTCAATTAAGTAGGTATTTTTTTGTAAATTAATTAATTAAATGCTCAAAATGTGATCCCTCTTGTCTTACGCAAATCGCCAATCTTTTAATGAGCCCGCTGCCTGTTGATTTTCTAATCATTTTATGGTGAACACTCGATGTGATATGGCACAATTCTGTTTGCAACTTATTTACGAATAATCAATGCTATCTTTGGAATGATAATATCGCTACTTTTCGAACGTCGTCGGCAATAAATAACTTTCTTGAAATTTGACTCAATCATTTTATGTTGTTCCTTTCTTTTAAAATACTATGTTACTTAGGCAGAGTTATTATTTTTTAGCTATTCTTTCGATTGGCATCATAAAAGTAGGGTGTTTTTTTTTCACATTTAAGTCGGTTCGATTCCCAGCCGAAGCAAGTAATTTTTAGAAAATCTATGAATGCAGAATTACTAACTTTTAAAAATAACATAAAGTCTTCTTTGAGCAAAATTCACTATCTACAATATTTAAGGTACTTCCCCTTCATGTCCCATAACTTTGGGACGCCCTGTATAGTGGAAGTCTACCACTGTACGTTTCTCAAGAAACTTCTTACCACGTACGACCACCCTGTGGAACGGACTTCCGGCAGCGGTATTCCCCAACGAGTACGACATTGGAACCTTCAAGAAACGAGCCTACACCTTCCTCAAAGGCCGGCAACGCATCTGTGACCATTTTGGTGTTGCGGGTGTCCATGGGCGGCGGTGATTGCTTTCCATCAGGTGACCCGCATGCTCGTTTGCCGCCCTCTCATATAAAAAAAAAAAATCTAATATCCATAGCACAAGCTTTGGGACTAGATGATTGCTGTGTCTAAAATATATATAAATATATATATATATACACATTATCATCCTATAAAAGTGTACTACTGAACATAACTCTCTCCAATGGCGCAATTTTCATCGCTTTTAATGGGAGGATTCTGTAAACGCCACGCTATAAACTCGTTTGTGTGGCTCGCGTCCGAATTCAGTGGCTATAAACAAAATCCGTAGTCATTTGCGGTCGCACCGTGGATTCCGATGGGAGTTATGCCCGTGGGCTTACAAAATAACATAGCGAGTTTTTTGGGTTATTTTTTTACATGGGCTTCCAAATCTTCTAATTTTCGAACCCCAAGGTTTATGACTCTGAATAATAAAAAAAAATCACTTTTGCTTTCGCTAAGATGGGAAATAATCAAAGCCTACTTCAGCGTAGTCTACGCTGGGCAACGGATCCACCAACACCGTACAGGTCTGGGGAGTATTATTAATATTAAATTCTTTATTGCACACAATATAAAATACAAAGAACATTTAACATAAATGATAAAGTGCACAAAGGCTGTATTATCACGGATAGCGATTTCTTCCAGACAACCTCACTTAATAATAATGCCAAACTATTCTGACACTCATCTCATATAATTCTAATAAATTTATCTTGAAACGCTACCATCAAAAAAACTTTACACGCTATGAATGCAATAGGTGCCTAATCTACATAATGTTTTTGCTGCTTGTATTAATTATAAAAAATACGCAGCTTTATCTTAACACTAAGTTCATACTCGTAGATAGATAACCTACGCTCCTTTTAAGTAAATCAACAGATTTATTACCCTAAGAACCTGTTTTAGAACTGCACGTAATGTTTTTCCTTTAATGCTCAATTTAAATAAAATTATCTAGTATCATATTATAGATTCAAAAGTAAGGTTATTTGTCCTTCCTTCATGTCGTTAAGTGACATCATCGTCAAATTTTACACAAGGACAAACATTGGATGAAGGGCGTTAGTTAATTTTCATCAAGGAAAAATAAAAAAAATCGGATATTACATAGTACATTATATTACTCCAGCTTCCATTACCTATACCTATCATCCAATACATAGGTAAAGACAGATTTCTGTTTTCATCTACCGGTTGGACTGAATCCCTCGCAAATGTAACACATACTTACCAATACCAGATGGTATCCATAACACAAGCCTAGATGCTTACTGTGGACCTAGATGGCGCTGTATGCAAAGATATTTAAAAAAGAAAAAAAAATTACCCCACAGCGTGCCCACCGTTGGGATCGTCACTGGGACGTTGGGAATAGAGAACTTTCCATGACAGGATTCACCCTAATCGCGGAATGACTGTGACTGTTGGTAAGTATGTGTTACACTTGCGAGGGAAGAGACGGGATAGTCCTTTTCTACTCTCCCAGAAATAGTATTGTCGCAAGCAGAACCTGTTGTGTCGTCTCTATTATGTTGTATCTGTATGTTTTTTTCTTGTGTGCCATAAATTATAAATAAATAAAAAAACTATTAAGGTTGTTTACCTACCGAACGATATGCATATAACTGACCAAGTACTAAAATGCGGTTCAGCCTATTGTATCAATGCACTCTATGAGCATACAGTGAAATCGACCATTAATATAAGCCTGTGATACTCTAAACTTGAATCATAACTGTTATTTTCAGACGAAAAATTAATTGAATCAGCCCGTCAGGGTGTCCTAAACGACGAGAGAGTTTACACCATAAACATTCTAAAGACTTACACGTTTTAAGGGCGTAGGGCTCATTACTGTCGCGTGTGCATTTCCTTATATTTAAAAAAATTGTCTAGCACTATTTGGTATATCAGTGACCACCCCATTTGAGATTAAGGTCGTGACTCTATGTATGTGTATAAATAGTTATATGAACTCCTTGGGAGCTTTCTCACAGTTACCTACGACTACTGTGTAAAACATATTGCTCACGCAATATGTTTACCTTCATATTATGCCTGCATGTAGTTATTTCGTATGTTACGTTAGACACAATAGAGCAGCACTGCTAGAAATAACGTTTTTATAACTCATATACTAAAGTGTACGCCTTGATCTTAATCAGAGACCTATATCAAAAATATGTCTAATGATGTTACGATGATGTACCTATACCACACTTATTCGATAAACGATTGTATATATTCTTTATTGAATTGATATATATGATTGAATATTATATTCTATCGAATAACAAGTAATTAATTCAATACCCCTTGTATTAATATATAATAATGGGTTATAATGTAAGTGAATATAACCCATTATTAGGCTTAATACGATGTAATAATCACAATCACGCATGAATTAAAAAAACTTGGGCAACGTAACGAAATCCATGTTCCCACGATAATCCGTCACAAATAGACATAAATCCTACATACCATAGTATGGAAGTTAAAATACCTAATAATTAATATTTATTCCTACTACAGTTTGCTAATAATAAAGTATTTATAATTATATAGTTTTTATTTTAAAATTTTTAATATTGCTCTATCAAAACAGATCAATTGAGTGGCTCAGAATAGTTGAAAAATAATAATTCTCTAGAACGAAAAGGTTAACCATTTTTATGACAGATTCAGAGATTCACAGACAAAAAAATAAAGTTATTTCTTTTGGATATATCGTAGGACAATGCTCTTTATGATGTTTAACCTATTCATTCCTCGAATGTAGGAATCTATTCCATTTTATCTACACCTATTACAAATATTAATATATTATTATCCTTCTGTTTTTGAATTCTGTACATTAAATAGTAAATAATTATATCGTTAAAATATAGGTTTAATGACGTATGCAATATCAGGAGTATTGAAAAATGAGCTACATGTAAATCTATGGGCTGTATAATTAATATGTCAGTTAGTTTACAATAGAAATAACATAATATTTACATAATTACAAAAAATGTATCGCGTCCAGCTCTCCCACCTGGGGCATTGTCCCCAACACACTGGCTGCATTGCCCCGCTGAATAGCTAGGCTTAATCTTTGAGCGAAAAAAGAGCCCGCCCTTATATCACCTGATGCCGCAATTAGCTTATCAGACACCGCCTTTACGAATTTTTTGGTGTCTGAAGACCAGGGCCCCAGAGTCTCGAAGGCAAGTGCCGCAAACTCATAATTAGCAGATAGAAATGCGTATTTGCGGCACTTTACTATCTGGGCGAGATCGGCAGCAGCACCAGGCTTGCGGGCAGAGCTCTGCACGTAAGACGGGGCCAAGGTGTCAACACATGTGGCATCCCATACCAGAGAGCGGCCGAGTCGCCAAGGCACCAGAGTGCAACCGTCAGGTCTCTTGCCATCCACAGATGACATTCCCGAGGGTTCCAGGGTTGAGGGAATTGAGGCAGAAGCAAGAGACCGACGAATGAGGTCATTGAGGGTACAGTGCCTAAATACACGACCGGCACTTCTGGGGCACGAAAGGCCATGACGACCAAGATTGTCCACTTGCTGGCCACAAATGCAACGATGCGTTGAACAAACATTGGCCCCGAGCCTAAGGCAAACAGCAATACGTAGTGAACTGGGGTCCAATACCGTCCCTAAATTGACAGAAGGTAACGCGTGCAACCAATGCCCGGATTCCTTCTCGGAGACTGCCAACAATCTAGCAATTTCCGAGGGGTTTGGACAATGCTGGATTAGGGCAGAATGCTTAGACTTAATAGAAACTGAATCCCAAGCACTCTGAAAACCCTTTTCAATAGGCATACTCCCATGAGGATTAGCAACACACCAAGCTGACTCCGCCTCCAGCAAGCCCGACACCCGCAAGTCAGCAAGATTAGAAACGTTGAGAATCTTGCTGATGAGGGTAGAAGTGCTGTGGATGGAGGAGATAAAGCCCGGCAGTGCCAAATCTGAAATTGTTCGAATGCCCAAACCTCCGTATTTTACAGGAAGAACCGCCTGGGCCCATGACGACGAAGTTAACTGTACATTTAAAATTTTGCATACATATTTTTGTAAACTATTTGAAATTAAAATAAGCTTGTACCATATGTCAGTAAATAAAGACAAGAAATATAGGTAGGTATATCAACAATTTGTATACCTAGACCAGAACAATTAACCACTTATTTTCTTTAGCAGTACACGTAAAATAATAGACTTGGAAATGGAAATCTTACGTGCATTTAATCAACTTTATGCGAAAGGGTACGATTATAGATAGATCCATTGTAACATGCTTAGCTGCAAATTCAAAATATTAATAATCAACTTAAATGATGATATACTCTTTGAAGTTCACCCAATGTGCTGAAGCTTCGAATTAAAACTAAACGTGTTTTGGATTTTAAATGAACTATACAAAAACAAGAATTATTCCAAGAATGACGTTTTTGTTTGTGTTTTTTTTTGGCTAGTTTTGGTTTAAAACCTTGCAGAAAAGCAAGCGACGCAGATTTGATAACGCAAATAAGCAGCGTCACGTACTTCGAATTTTTCTTTTTATAGAAAAAATATATATTCTGTTATTTTTATGTCATGGATAGAGCATAATTTGTTTTAAATAAATGTCACATTAAATATCACACAATACAACAGTAAGGAAATTGATGTTTGACGGCAGAGAAAGTTAAGAGCGTGGTACTCCGGCAAAGGGATAGAGGTATACCACCGAGTAAAGAGGCCTACGTATGTAGATACTTAGGGAAATGTCTAATTTGACTAGTCAAATTGAAGAAAATTTACTCCTGTGCCTTCTATCGTAGCAAAATTACAAGCAGACAGTTGCAATCAAAACAGAGTAGGAAACTGATATTTCAAAGTTATTGATTTTTTTATATTGATTAGGTATCCTAGGTCGGGTTAAGGTCGTAGATACAAATACTTATTAGTAAACAATTAAGAAAATATACAATTTTGTACAATGATCTTTATTGACTACATAAATCGATCACTTACAATGTAACAAAACAGTATAAAAGTACAAAAATTGGCAGTGAGCATCAAATAATAACGAGCAACAAATGTGATGTGAGGCGGATGCTACACCGCACATCGCATGATATGGCAACACTTTATTTCCCTAGACGTCCGATGAACAACCGACCGAATTGCATTGTCAAGTCAATCGATAATTCGTCGGCAAGTTATCACTGGTCACTTATCTCCTAGCAGCGGATTTAGGGATAGAATCTCCTTCAGCATGGTAGCCAGTTTCGTCGGCATAGTATGTGACGGTCAGAGGCTTGCCGTCAGCACCGGGGTAGGAGTATTGCCCACGGACGACAACCACCTTGTGAGGTTTGTTCTCTTCATCCAAAGCTTCTTTAAGTTCGCCATTCTCGTTACGCGTTATGCCATCCTCGGTCTCGAAACTGTTAAACAGAAATAAATATATTATGTAAAGGTCGGATAACAGATATAACGGTGGGAATAATGAAAATATTTCCAAAAAATTGTAATTAAAAATGATGAAGGATATTTTTTATAACTTAAGACAATCAATATCCAGGTTTTAAACTTATTAAAGTTTCAAAAGCTTTGTTTTGACTACATTGAATTATAAAAATATAAGCAGGTAATTAATTGTCTTTTAGAGCAAAGCGTAGACACATTTTCTTAACAAACTTTTATTAGATTGAATTGTATGTAAATTAAATAAATAGGCAAATAAACTAATCTAGTACCTAAGTAAATTTTTACACACTTTTTTTTTTATAATTTTTATTTAATTTAGGGACTTTACACACTTAATTGTGTTAAATTCAAACTTTGCTAATGTAAACGATTCTAATAGATAACAAACTGACTTGAAGCTGGAACATGGGAAAGTGAATTATAGGTAACCTTCAATGTCAGGCAGGAAAACCAACAAGTAGGACTTATTTGATATGAGTCCTATTATATTTATATATTATATGTTAGTGGTATATTTTTTCTATAATTATTATCAAATCATTGCATCCACTTCACAGAACTTAATCCTGTCAGAGACGCTCGTATACTCATTTGTAAAGAGATGGGTAACTAAATTAGATTAATACTAACATACTGCATTATACGCGAATTAATAAACACTTGAACTTAATAGTTCACTAATAGAACTTTAAGAAGAAATTAATAGAACAACAACTAGGAATGTTCAATGCTAAGAGCATCTAAGATTTCCAGGGGCCTACTCAGTACCTACAACCGTCCCACAATTGCAATTTTTACAATTATAATTTTTTAAACACGTGCCGTCGCGCTTACATGAGACAAAATAGCTGGCAGCTTCCTCAGGCAGCGAATTAGCCTTGCCATTCAACGGTGTAATGCTGCATCCTCAACGGCGGTCACGTTTACCTACCTTTCATAGTTATGGAAAGTAGAGAGTGTTCAGATCTCTTTTCGTGTTCTTTTTTATTTTCAGTTTTTTACTCGGTCTTTGAATTAAGTTACATAAATGAAAATTTAATATTCCGATATTTAAAGAAAGTTAACATCAATTAAATAAATGTCACTCTGCATCTCTTGGCCCCTGTAGTTATATTATGAATTATACAATAAAAAAATACAAAAAGTTTTTATTTTCTCTCACAAAAATTATAAAGTATTTAACAGTAAATATCAACGTCTATCTAATGAAAAATCTAATATAAGAAAATTGTGTGCTTTGCATTCGTTATAAGTAAATGATAAAACTGAGCCAAAAACCTAACAATACAAACGAGGCGTTTTCAGTAACACAACAAATATAATATTCCTTGTATTTTACTGATGTGTGCAATAAATAATTTAATAATATCTAATAGTAAAGGGAAAGCGCTATAACAATACATCTACACCATACTATTTAATACAAGATTCACAGCATGGCAGTCGTCACATAGTGCTATATTATAATGACACAAGAATAAGATTAAATAAAAGTAAAAAATACATACCTGAAAACGTATGCACCATCTGGCTGCTGGTCAAATTCAGAGCGGGTTATTTGCGGCACCTTATCAGCTGGACTACCTTGTGGAGCGGCGAGAACGCACGCAACCAGAGCAAGAGCGACGATGATCTGCACAAATAAATATACCATTAAGCACTTACTATTTGACACAAGGTTAATATTACAACATACATACACAGAGAGTAAGTAAGCCAGACCTACAATTTTCACATAACGAGAAATCTGACATGACATTAGACCAAATTTATTTGTCAGAAGCTTTTTTACAAAATTTGCTTGATAAAACCCGGTGTGCTTTTCAGCACAAACACAAAATTATGTAAGAAACTCATGAAATTGATAAAGATAATGACAACAAAAAGCGCCTGTTATTGGCTTAAAATGCCCAGTTATCTTTGACATTGCCCTAAGTAGGGTCTTGATTTCTCGACTAGTAATTTGGCTATACCCACCAATTTCATTTTGAATGATTTAGTTTGATTCGTTGAATGCCCGATGAGCAACTGATGCCAAAAAGGCCGAAACTAAATCTTATATACATTTCTCCCGGCATCTAACGTAATGTCAAACGGCAGCAAACAAACGTACGATGTCGATATTCCGGCTCCCCGGATTCGGTCATCGATGATCGCCAACGATGCGCGCAGGCGCATGTGTGCAAACGTGCCTAATCATGACATGATTGTGTTGACGTGTGCTCACGCACTCGAACACCTAATTTGACAGTTTTATTCACATGTATTTACCTAATAAATTGTCACAATATATGAAATATGACAACGGATATTATGGGTCAAGGTGTAGGTGAACACGTCATTTTATTAATAATAGGTATTTTATAGTAGGTACTTGCCTAACTAATAAAACATTTGGCATATAGGAATTAAATACATTTTTATGTTAAATACAAATAAATTATGTGTAAAACCTTCGTTATAAGTATTTTACAAGTAAACAGTCTTTTATAATATGACATTGGTAGGTAGATACCTACTGATGAATGACATCTAAATACTATATACCACAGTTTTCTTTAGAATTTTGGGATAGACACCATTATATAGGTACGTTTTGAATAATTTTTTTAAAACGCAGTAATAGGGAGGTAGATATTCTTTATCTATTTACTAAACTCTCTGTGGTGAAATTTTCTATCATAACCCGTTGAAGGAGAGGAACTCCTCAGGGTATCGATTTTTGGGTTTCTGCCACGCCACTCGAAAATATAGAAATTTGAAATTCTATTTCTCCAAAACGGCTTCTTTAAAATAGATAGAGAGTCATCATCATTATCATATCAGCCACAGGACATCCCCTGCTGAACATATGCCTCACCGACAGAATTCCAGAACTGGTTGGAAGGGGGCTGCATCCAGCGACTTCCCGCGACCTCTATTAGGTCGTCTGTTCACCTTGTGAGTGGACGTCTTACAGTGCGCTTGCCGGTGCGTCGTCTCCACTCGAAAACTTTAATGCCCCACCGGCCATCAGTTCTTCGAGCCATGTACCCTGCCCACTGCCACTTCAACTTGCTAATCCGCTGGAGAATGTCAATGGCCTTCGTTCAACTGCGGATTTCTTCATTCCTGAATCGAGATAGATAGTTGTAGGTTTATACTCGTAAATTTGAGGTAGGTACAGTTTTATTTTTCAGATATTACCGCTTTTCAGTTTTATAGTTTTTAATTCAGCGATGCAGTATATTTCTCTTTTTTTTTAAGTATCATAACTGACTGGTGACTTGTGGTAAAGTTAAATGACAAAAAACTGACGAATTCACGTCGTAATAGTCATCGATATGTCTAAACAGGCGATTTAGCTGAACTAACTCGGCAAGAAATTCACAAATCGACGAAAGTGATAAGGAAACAGACTAGGAATATTATGACGTTGCAGAGATAAAGATTGCCAGGTTCTACAGTGGTGGTACAATATTTTTTATCGACTTAGTTCTCGATATATTATTATCTTCATTTGATTATGACTTTCACATGTTATTCATCGTAAACCAATTAGAGTAGTGGTTAGAGCCCTTGCCTTCAAAACCCAACTGTTTCAGTTTCGAATCCGACTATAGGGGAAATTATTTGTATGATGAAATGAATGTTTATATATACTTGTGTATGTTTACTCGTTATCTAGTAACATTATAGGCATTTCCTAGTTTGGGACAGGATAATTATTTGCCCAAAATATTTATTCATTCAAATGCAAATACTATTTGTATTCCAATAAAACGAAATACTATATACCTCAATAGTTTCAGTATGAGATGCAGGAGAGATAATATCATGCCACCACGTTCGATTTTCAGTTGTTTGGTGCATTTACTAACTTCCCATGACTACAGCTATGTCGAAGAAAATAAACCTAGCAGAGAAAAAAGAAATCTTGCATATATCCTTGGTCAAATGTATATTTTAGAACATCATAAATTATATTCTTAGCAGATACTATATATATATATTTGACACTCCTATGTATAATTAAAAAATCTAACAACAAAAACCTTAAGCAATCGTTAAACAAGTATTTAAGGGTTGTTTTGATATTCACATTAAGCTCGTTGGTTACACTTGCATTTTAAAATATATAAATAGGAAATCTTTGGTTTAACCTCTAAATCAAAAGAATTTTTAAAATCTGCAAGAGATTGTTTACTAAAAAGTTCAATGTTTAAACGATTAAGAATATTCATAACGAGTCATTAAAACTTACATTTTAATAGAACACTTCTTTAAATCTAGAAGGCCTTAGAGTGGTCTTATATAACTAGCTTCTGCCCGTGGAGCCGCCCGCTTACAATATTGTCTCCGTCCGTGCTAAACTGAACGGAAATGCTCAATGAGCCATCTGCGGGTCCGTTCTTCATACATCCGCTTCCGGTTTTCACGATCTCTAGTCCAAAACATATCTGCCTCAATAGCAATTGACATAACAAATATTTATAATAACAAAAACATAAACGAAATCTAGACACAATAAAAGTAGGTATACTAAAAAAGAATAAACCAACCAATTGAGAACCATGTAACTTCTGAAGACATTACCCAGGCCAGGACATCCAGAGTGTTGAGGATCGAGCTACAGAGGGCGGCGGATTCGTTTAATTACGATAAATTATAACCACGAACGCTTGATATTGTAAATGTATATTTTTCACTTGACGTTGAGATTTGTCACATTTGTAACATGTTTCTAAAATACACAGAGTAGCTATACAACCAGCCATTATTTGTCCTCTACACTCCCCAAACGAAAGAGCGAGAAAGCAAAGCTCACATCTGAAATTGTCGCGGAACTTTAACTATCCTACAACTGCGTGTACGCACCGTTACATTCTCGTCCTTGTGATTATTTGTTGACGATGGCACAGCTGACTCGTCCACTGAAGTTAGTTCACGAACTTCCCCGGACGGAGGACTCGAAATTTCCAAATTGTATAATCTCTTGTAGGGTCTTATCTTAACCCCATCCGCCGTTCTTATCTTCGCTACCCTAGCGTAGCCATCTCTACCAGCAAACACTTCTGGAATCATTGCCAGAGGCCACTGTAATCTCTTACCATTTTTCCATAATAAACCGACTTCATACCTGCCATCTGCATTTACTGTCACTGTGCTCTTGAAAGATTCCATGGCATCCGTTTCTATCGACTTCTGTGTCTTGACTTCAATGGGGTCGGCAATACCAAGAGTCTCCAACTCCCATAACTTGCTAAGATCAGAATTGAAATAAGCGGATGTAGATGTTGAAGGACCGCATGATCCTATTGTCTGACCCTGTATAGTCCAGCCTAATTTCGTCTTTACTGCTACTAAATTATCGTTAATATTAATAAATTGGCTGGTAATCAAGGATCCCAAATAATCCGAGCCAATCAACAGACTTATTTCTAACGGTTCCTTTCCCTGATCAGACAACACAACGCTGTTAGCCTTTAACAAAGCTATAGCTTCATTTGAACTCCCTATTCTTGGTACATGGCCACATATCTTTGCCTGGTCTAAGACCTTCATACGTAGACAGAAATTGTCTTCCAGGCTTTCTACATGTACCTCGTAAAGCTTGTGTACTTGCCGAGCCGTCTCCGAACCACCAAAAACAAAATGACCGAGCATTTCTTCGCCAATTTTATTTAAACTCAATTGTTTAGCGAGTTTTCCTGTGATATACGATCTTTGCGATCCAGAATCTACTAACGCGCGCACAATTGATGCTCCTTTACGCGACTTTATGCGAACCAGTAATGTTGGCAAAAGGGTTATATCATTTTTATAGCACAACATTACTCTCTGGCCCTTGCTATTTGCAACATCTTTCGTTGACTTAATATTAATGATCTCCGCACACATAATAGCATGATGGCCTCTATTGCATATAATGCACTTCACTATCGCCTTGCATTTAAAGGCATTATGCCCCTCCTTGAGACATTTAAAACAAGCTCGCTTTTTCTTCAGCATGTCCTTCCTCTCTTGTAATGGCATCTCTCTTGCCTTCAAGCATTCTGAGCTAGTATGCGATAGCTTGGTACACCACAAACAAGCCTTTAGTTCTTTCATTTTGTCTGATGATGATTGTCCTGCTACGATACATGCCGCAGTTGGTAGATGATCGGAGGTTGAAGATGATCCTGCTTCTGTCTCAAAGCCCATTTTTGCCATTTCTATCCTCTCCTCACTGTCTACCTCTCTGCCTAAAAAGCTTAATAATTCAGCCAACTGGTTAGTCTCATGCCCATCAGTAGTTGAAGAGCCAAACTGTCGACGGCATCGCTCCCATGCGCGTAAGACATCCTCTGAGAGAGTGGACTCCACCATCGGATATAACATAGACGCATACTTCTCCTTCGTAACTTTCAAACTTTCAAGAGCATGTAATTTGTGTCATAAGCTTGTCATATAAAACTCTAATGCTTGAAGTTTCCTTATTTAGAACCAGTTTTAAAAGCTCTCGAATGTGCATTTCTATGAGGAGATCGTCTCTAGCAAAACGCGCCTTAAGCATCATAACAGCCTTCTTATAATTAGGACCCGATGGAGGAAAACTTTCTACTAACTGTCTCGCCGACGTACCTGGGACAGTAGCCTGCATTAAATATTGGAATTTATCCTCCTCATCCAAGGATCCATCCTCATCAATTTTCTTAAATTGGCCCCAAAAACCTAACCAATTTTTTATGCAGCCGTCAAACTTTTTTAATTCTACTCGTATTTTCGGCAATACATATTTCCGTCTTTCTATCGCCGTACTCGCCTCTGATGATGAATCGTTTACCTCCTTGAGGTACTTCGCGCATTCTCTAAGGTGAAGTACCTATACTCATAAGACTCAACTTGCTCGATTTCCGAAAGCAAAGTTGATTCGTCGGTGATGTCAAGAAGGTGACCCTTGAGGCTCTCATCGACCTTGAAAAGGTCATCTGCCTTCTTCTTAAGCCATTCTCCTGCTCTTGAGATGGTTTCTGGACTTTTCTCTTTCGCTGTCATACATATCTCTAAGGCGTTCGCTGCCTTCGTAAAAAGACTACGCGCAATGCCGCGCTCCTTTCGTAGCTTGTCTGCCATTGTCACGGTCGCCACTTGTTGAGGATCGAGCTACAGAGGGCGGCGGATTCGTTTAATTACGATAAATTATAACCACGAACGCTTGATACTGTAAATGTATATTTTTCACTTGACGTTGAGATTTGTCACATTTGTAACATGTTTCTAAAATACACAGAGTAGCTATACAACCAGCCATTATTTGTCCTCTACACAGAGACTCACTTCTGGAAATAAAAATAATAATAAATATTATTTGAATAATTTTCTAAAATTATCTCGAACGGGAATGGAACCCGGGACCTTTGTATAATAATCGAGAAACGAAACCACTACGCCACAGAGGCCGTCGTTATTTTTCAGATTTCTGTGAACTTTCATACAAAAATAGATTTGGATTAGTTGTTGATGCAACCCACATAGGTACCTAACGGACTTCGTGCATAGGATAGGTAGCTACTTACACACAAAGGTAGGTTCCGTAGCTATATAGACTGGATTTAGTCTATAGTCCTCCTTCAAATCTATTATTTGCTGGGTTCATAACGCTGGTTATACCTTTTACCACAGATTACTAAAAAGTTACTAATTTTACTTCGAAAACCATGTTTCATATTAGAATACCTACACCAAAAATTAAAAATAGATATGAATAGACCAAAGTGATGCGAATAATCTGCGACCGCAGGAATCGTAAAATATTAGGAAAGGTCAAATAATAACAAAAACAAACAGGTATAGGTAGGTACTTTATTTAAATGCCTACATCTAAGAAATTATGTACATCTACATTAGAGAAGCCTTATAGTACCACAGATTACTTAATGGTTTAATAGGTGGATACATATAGAGTATTAGGTGGTAATAATTCAGTGAATGTACCGAGGTATCTACTAATGAACTCAATTTATCCCTGTTCCTCAGTTTCTGTAATAAAAAATGTTATAAACAAATACTTAATACATATAAATCTAAAGAGCAACACATAATTGATGTGTTAGTCTGGTAAGTTGAATACAGATGCAAAGCTCAAATAGGTAGAGTGATACAAGTTCACAACCTTTACGTAGGTCGCACCCACGGGTCATCTCTGAAATTATAATTCAAGGTCTGTTTGGTTTCTTGCAAGATGTAATGCCGTCGTTTTAGCCACTAATTAAACAAGACGACTCTACTGAAGCAATAGAGCGCATTCTTTATGACCTGTTGATATACTTACCTTTGTAAACAGATTTTGTTTAATTTTCACACCTTGATTTAAGGTCATATTTCGTACGATGAGCTCGCATCGATCGATTTATCGCATCGTATCGATTTTGTGCTCGTGCACTAATTAACTTTACCTACTAAACAGGAAGTAGGTACATACTTCATCATCATCATCAGCCCGTAAAAATCCCACTGCAGGGATATAGGCCTTCCATCGTATATGAGGGAGTATGGGCCGTAGTCAACCAACGGCCCAATGCGCGTTGGGGCCTTCACCTGCCTTAGAATTTTATCTCCATTTTATTCAGTAGCAACTATCCGAGTTTTATTAAACGCGACATATGTCAACATTACTAAATATAGCTTCCGATACAATAACTCGTGTTTTAGGTTACTACAATACATTCACTATCTCATGCTAGCGGCAGAAACGGTTTGAGTTAAAGACTTGGATTGCATCCCAAAATTAGAGATCCACAGAATCCGAAGTTACTCAGGTACTCAGGTACAGGCTGCGATTCTAAACCATACATTAATGAGGATGACGATTGGTAGCCAGCTGTCTTGAATATTGCGCTAATCAAGAATTGACATTTGTCAATTCAGTGTATTTACACTAATAGATTGTTCATTGATGATGATAATGCACGAGTCTATGCACAGAGGTGAGACATAACGACGAACTAACTCAAATTAAAATCAATTGGAACGCATTGGAAATGTGCGATTATGTACTACATTATAGCCTGTATCTATCGTAACAATCTAAGCGTCGTAACATGATACCGATCGATGTAACCATCTATTATTATCGACTATCGAAACATGGGTTCGGACTGTGTTCCAGTCGTAGAAAAAGGAAATCCCAGTTATCGATCGGGTAATGGTTCATCCAATGTTTTACTGCGTTAAATATTATACTGCATAATCGGATTAGCCTAGCGTGGTTCACTTCGACTATTGCAAAAAATCGTGGTCAGACATCGTTTAAAATACCAATATGTGATCAATCAATCTTCAGTCTCGAAACAATTAATAATTTTAATAGAAGGTTCAACAACGTAAAATCTATGCCGCCATATTGAAATATTCAGAAACCTAATTATTTATTTTTTTATCAAGTGATACCAAAACAAGATATCATTAGAGAAATATATAATTCTAAATGTTTTTGTTAATATCTTTCATTTACCTAACCAATGTAAACCAATGTACCTAAATTCTAAATTAATAAAATAATTATTATAATAATAGGCTCTCGAGTGAGGACAGGCTTTAGGTTTCAACATTGGCCTCTTTTTCTTCTTGTTTACTTTTATTATATATACATATATATATATATGGAAAGGCAAAAACGTATAAGGCATACATTTTTGCCTTCCCAATATAAAAAAAATTGTTGTAACTGATGAAAATAAAGTGGATGTGACAGTATTTTTGGGATTCACACTTTACTCCAAGCTTTTGTGGTGCCTCATATTTCGCTGTTCGCGAGGACACAAGCTTTCAAACCCGCTCTTGCAACTGTAAAAGTTTTCTGTAAGAGCGGAAATAGTTGCGGATTTCTGACTGACAGACAAAATATACTATTCCTAATTTTTCAAAAGATTTCAATTGACATACAGTTATATGATAATTGTACATTTTACATGCTATAAATGCTTGCAATTTTGCCCTAAAAGTTACAAACAGCGTGAAAATTATATCAGGAGCCTGTTTCCAATGTTAATTATTATTATTTATTTTTCCTTATTACACAGATACATGTATAGGTGGTAATAGGCTAACCCCACTAAATAAATAGATCTCTTTATCTGTGAGAGTATACCAGTCTCGACTACAATCGACAACCTACTATCTTCTTGTATTCTTTACATTACATATAACAGAGTACAAACAATAAACTATAAATATCTTAGCATTTAAGAAAAACTAACGTTCATTTTTTTAAATAATGCCAGCCAAGTTTATTTGCCTCGATTACCTGTACAATGGACATTCTTGCAAGGTCCCGAGACTAGAAAAGAATAGTCCAAATCGAACCCTAATTAGACAATACGAAGTTCTGCAAATCTTAACTAGGTCATAACAACAAAAAACAGAGTTGTATTCAAAATATTGTATATTTCATTCAAACAAAATAAATAAACATGCAATTAAATTATACTTTCACCAAGTTAGACGCATAACGTGATCAGTTTTTCTTTTCGAAGACTTAATGAAGCCGAGGAATTGAAGTTCAGCCACGGCTCGAGTAAATCGTACTCTGAAACAAAAATACAAGATAAATATCGGGATAGTAGTATTTGCCGCCAAAGTTGAGCAACCACTCTTCCTGAGTATGCCTGAGTAGAAATGTCAACATTCATGCTGAGGAGGCAGTTTGTCCTACAATCTGCAGCCGACCCGTCTCATGGACGAAATTCTGTGCCCGGCTGTGAAGATAGACCTGCTAACAATGTATGTGCGGTGCTGTACGTATTCGCTCCGGTCGAAGCAAGATGCTTCGACCGGATGCTTCGAAGATGCTTCGGAGAGGATGTCTGCCGGACGAACTAGATATATTTAAGAAATTTCAATAATTAAAACATTCTAACATAAATGGTTGACTAAAGTTATAAATACTTTATCCATAACTATCAATAAGAATAATCTTCACCTTGATGCGTAGATATTGATAAACATTTAAACCTAATGTTGCATTAACACTGAATGCAGGCAACTTTGAAATTTTCAATATGATATTCCATACAGCGGTGATTTTTTTTATTTTATTTATTCATATCGAATCTACAAGCATTATCAGTAAGACTGTCGATTCTGGCGTGCACTAACCTAAATCTACAAACTCTAATTTTAAATGCATTTCCTTGCTATTCTGAAATACACCTATCGCTAGAGATGGTTTACGGACGCCTAAATTGAATTGATGTATTGTATTGCCATAGTCAAAATCAGATATCTTTACTTCAGAACAGGCTTTTTAAATATTTATTAATCGACGGTTTAATGTAAGGAATTCTTTACCGCATTTTATAATTTAAGTTGACTTTTGTTTTTGACTCCAAATTTACCTAATAGGCTTTGGTTAATTACGTTTTTTTATCGATACTGGGAAAATGGCAACAATCTGTTAAAAAGATCTCTTCTCTTCGCATTCGATAACTAACTTGTTTTATATTACAATCAAAGAATTTGTTTGATACCATTGATACTAAACAGTTACTAGAATTAAGTTATTATCTTGAAAAAAATAAAATAAAATAATTATGTTAGGCATATCACCGCGGCCTTACAATCAAAATAAAATATGTTAGGAAAATTTTTTGTACCCTTAAAAATTCACACTTTTTGGGCAGTAGATAGCCCAATAAATCTGGAAAAACCTACTCTCTAATTTTAAACGTGATGTTTTTAGATGACAACTAAATTTAGCTAATAATATGTCAAGTTTTCTCTTAAATGACTTTCTGGAATAAGTTTTGATCTCTAAAACCTAAATAGAATTGAACATTTAGAGTACCTACTCTAAATTCAAATTTAAGTTTTAGAGGCCACTTCAGAATCTACACCAGTATTACTCAAATTTAAATATTTAATATTATTTTGGCGAAATTTTAAATTTTATTCTATAATGCATAAGAAATACATACAGATTACAGTCAGAAAGTATTGTACACATGTACAATATTTTGGTGAGCTTATCTCAAATTTTTATTTTAACCGTTTTCTTCGCGCCTAGGTCAGTGAGCTAAAAAAAATGCGTCTTAGCTGTAGGACTATGTACGACGTGCACACTGATGTTCCCACAACGCTGTTCGACGTCGTCGCATAGTTAAGATGATAGGAAAAAACTAAATACTGAGCTTTGAATCGAATCTACCAAGCCTTAAAATTTGTTTTGGTTGCATTAGCTACTAGTATGACACAAACCCACCAATTTGCACTAGGCTCGCGTGGCGACCCAACTCCTTTTCTTTTTTCTTATCGTATCTGCTGTGGTTTTTTCACAGTACTTACTGCACGCTGGCATCCTGATGGCGACGATCGTCGTCGTCATCGTCCGGAAGCAACACTGCTGCAAACGCCTGCAGCCAGTCGTAAAGGTTGATGTGCTTACCGCACTCGCGGTGCAGTTTATATGCGAGGCACACGTCTGGCAAACTATCTGACATGCTATCTGACGATGGCAGATGACAACACGTACACTGAAATATTTATATTAACTTTATTTTTAAATTTTGAAGTAGTTGAATGGCAGATTTAACGTTATCCTTTTAGGTGTTGAACACAGGCAATAAGCCTCCAGTTCTAAGTCTTGAGTTTCGTTAATTAATACGTGAAACTCGGCGCACCTCTCAAGTGAGTACTGCTTGAGTATACACGTGCGTTTCAGGTCTCAAGTTAGGTTTATTAATCAACACGTGTACTTGAGACCGATCACAAGACTGTTCTCAATCTTGAGAATGGTTTATTAATACGGGCCTTAGAATACAACGCGCCAAGGAAAAACTCGCCGTTCAGCCAGTTTACAACTTGAAAATTTCAAAGCCAAAGTATTGTCGGTAGCATTGGCCGTTTCGCCAAATTAAGAAAACGGCGAACAATCTTCACGCCATATTTTGTGGAAGTATGTAAATTGGAGATCCTTGGGGGATGCCTTTGTCCAGCAGTGGAGTTGTCTCGGCTGATGATGTAAATTGGAGGAAAGAACTAACTTCAATTTCCAGTCGAGTGTTCTATGGCGACCCTTGCATATTTGGCACTCTTATTATTGGCGCTAAGCTCCTACTACTGCAAAATTATCTAGGCACAGTCCGTGGTATATATACTACGATATATCGTAGGCAGTTCGTTGAATTAGTCATTCAAGTTGAATGCCTAGGCGGTTCATAGTATAAGGCGGACATTTCCGATTTTACAGAAAACTGTGCTGCTTATAGCGGGGTGGTTAGGTAGTGTTAGGTTCCTTTGGATACTCCCGAGGAGCCCCACACAATACCTACTACATTGCGAAATGACTATGCCATAGTAATCTTCAAATTGAAGTCTTTCATAAAAATCAAACCTAATAAAATACACACCTGAAGATAATACACTGGGTTACTGAGAGCAGTGTGCAGAGCGCCTCTTGGGGAGCCGACTATCTGTTTCTTGACGCTTGCGACGTCACCGAAGAAAAATATCTCGTGGAATGGCTGCGCACGCGGCGGCCGCAAACCCTTGGCAAACAACTCCTCGAGGTAACTCAAGAAGCGACCGCGAATCATCTCGAATTCAGACTGGATCTTGTCAACCCTTGTGGCTTGAAGGAGTTTCTATGAATGAATACAATAATTTAAAAAAAAACACGTCACAGACAGGAAAGGTTTGATGGAAATGCACATCGTGAATTTTCCGTTGATTATGGAGCCGAAAACTAATAATTAGAAAGTCCATAAACGAGATCGAAAGGAATAAGAATTAAGTTAAAACGATGTGATTTTTTTATTGTGGAGCATGTACATAATAACCTACACACAGTAAACTGATGAATGTGAGGTCACAACTAATAATGAAATAAATTATTCCTATTGTAACATAAAAACCATTTTTAAAAAGTGCAAACCTTTTCTTGCCTGTTCACCTCAGGCGAAAATTTCGATTTCGAACAAGCGATAGCTTAATAACAGGATTGAACTCATGGAGCAGTCGCATTCGCTATTCGTTTTCGATTAACGAAGTTAAGCAATGTCTGGCGCGGTCAGTCCTTGGAGGGGTGACCAATAGTGGCATTTTATTACGAGTGTTTACGTGCTTCGGAGGGCTTAAATAGTCTTTAAGCCCTCCGAATCCCAGTTGTCGTCAATTGAATGCATACGATAAGCTAAGTCGGTGTACCGAGGCGAAAACAGACTGTCAGGTGGCCACTAGTCCGACACAAATATCTTCGAAACAGCTTAACTAATTTACATTAAATATAGCTGAGAACCATTTTGCATGTGGATGGTGCTTAGCCATGTTTGAAACGGATTTCAAATCGGTACAGTGTTTTGCCACTACAGTGCTACATACAGATACACGGATAAATAGGCTTCAAACTTATAACACTCCTCTTTTTGAATCGGGGATAAAAAAATGTTAAGTCCGACTATATTAAGTGTACCTACAAAATAAATAATTTTTTACTTCGACTAACTCGCGCCACACGCGCACTACGTTGTCAAAACGAAACAGTTGATTTGTTTGTAGCCTTTATCGGCGCGCCCACGCAGCTAAGGGTGTGCCGCCGCAGTGTTCTAGGTCGCAAGCGACTCGTTGACTCTGATAGAGCCACCTAATGCCAAAAGTACTAATGTTACTCTCTTAAATGAAATAAAAATGGACTCCGTGTAGATAAGAGTCCATTTTGAAGAGAGGGGTTATGTAACCCCTTGTTAAAAATCAACGAAAAGTTATAGGAGCTATTACTTCAAGGAGCATTAGGTGCTGCAAATTGGGAAAAACAAAAATTTAAAACTTAAGTACTGTGACACATTGCTTAAAGGAGATTTAATAACTGAAAAGCGAAATCGGGTAGCACTAGTAGCATTACAGGCGCGATAAACGTTTATGTCGCGCGAGATAATATTTGTTCTGCTCATTCAATTGGACGAAATATACAACTATCTCACTTCTACGTCGCGCGCGACATACGATGTCATGCTACGGGGGCAGGATTCGACTCTTGCGCAATACCGCGGCACAATAAAATTTCATAACATATGAAAATAAAGATGTAAACCTCATTAATAATGTTATATTAACTCTCTACTGACTCATCTTCAATAAAACCATGCTAAGACAAAAAGGTGAACAATTTAGTCAGAAATATTTCATTGAAATTACCTCTTTTAGTTTATATCTATTGCCTGGAACATTTTCTACGTCACATTCCGTATTTTCAGCCTTATCATTCAAAATAGTAGCGTCCGTATTAGAATTTTCTATCTGTCTCAGGAATAAAAGCAAATGTACCCTAACAGTCTTGATAAAGTTCTCCCCTAGTTCTTCGTTCAGATGCACATTGTTTAGGTTGTTTTTCGTTGGAGTCGATCGTAGTGGCTTCACAGGTGAAACAATATGAAGTGCTGAGTTGACTAATTTTAACGCATGCTTTATACTTTCAACTAATTTCACTTGTGATTGAAAAGTTAGTAATTGCATACACTCTTTAAATGCTTGAGTTTCGGTAATGTTAATTTCTAAAGTACATTTGGCGTAAATTTCACGTATCTGAAAATACACAAATCGTAAAATTATTAGCATGCCAAAATTCATCAATGCATCATTTGTGCTAAATTATTTTTTGGGAGAAAATTTGTAGTCACTTGACCGCATGTCAAGCGTAACACGTATAAGCTGAACTGCCGTACGGTAGTGCGCCCTTCAACACGCAGACGGTCGAAAGGTTGAAGTGTTACGTCTGATGTACGGTCGACTGTACATGTTCTAATGATATATTAATAAAAGATTTCAAAAGGCAGGAAAAGTACTCAAAAAATAAAGCACCAAATATCAAAGGAGATTACCGATTTTCCAAGTAGAGTTTTTGGCAAATCTTTCACGAAAACAGACAACAATCTCACACAAGTATAAAAACTATACAAATAGTTATGGAACTTATTAATTTCTTTATACAAAACATCTCTAAAGAAAACATCGTCTTCAAGCAGCTTGATCTGAGATCGGCAATCCTGCGCTTCTACAAATGGCCTAAATGATGGCAACTGTCTTATATTTTCCAGGTCTTCTGGACCCAAATTCATGATGACGTCTTCAACTTTACTTTGTTCACAACAAAGCGATTTCACATTGTCACCATAGTAATGCTCCATCATACAATACTGCAAACAAGAACACAAACATTATACCTTTAGTATTTTACTGTAACTAAAAACTGCTGGACAAGCAGTTTCTTGTTCAGCATAAAAGATAGCTCGACTATGCTGCAACGGCAGATGGATTTTGCCGCGCTGGTGGCACACATATCAGCAACGTACTGTTAATAGTCTAAAATAGATAAATAATCAGTTTCTTCAAGAAAAATACATTAAATTCTACATTATAATTGAGTTGGGAGTATAATTAGACATAACTTTTGTAATACCCGGCGGCGTTTTTATTGCGTTTTGAATGCCACTTATTTATTGGATGGCACCACGTGGAGGAACGTAATTAAAGTATAGTCCAATACATTAGTAAACTTACAGGGCAATTTTACACGATCAATGGTAGCATGCTGGCTATTTAAGCTGTACCATGCGAAGTTCTCTAAACAGATACGACTAGACAAAGAGGTTATTTTATAAAACTTCAATAGGCATGCAGATAATTAATAATATAGAACAGATATTAGAATAACTATGACGCCGACTGTACATACTATGTTTGATGCGTCACATTTAATATAAAAAGATATCATCTTATTCGCATTATATAATTTTTGTGAGACATAATTAAAAATACATAACATAATTTTCGCTTAACATAAATTTGATATTTTAAGAGAGGGTACTTTAATGATTGGGTGTTTAAGACCCAAACTTTTAAGATATCAATTGAAACATTGTCTGTCACGGAACCGTTATTTATTAGGGTTGTTTTTTTTGTAACAGCCCAGAAACTTACCGATAGTGCATCTTTGCTCTTTATATCGTATCAGGCGTATCGAATCATTTTTCTATAATTATAACATTTAAAGATACATAATAACTTTTAAAAAACTTTTTACTTAAAAAATATTAAGTAAAAATATTATACTGTGTGTTTAATGTACTGATCTATTTTTCGAACGTTATACCACTTGTTTTGTATCATATATTACACACCTACTAAGTTCTTTACTGTTAGTAAAGCTGTTTTCTATATTCCTATTCGAATGTGGTCCATGCCTATCTCTTGTGTTGTCTTATCGACAAAGAGCCATTATATCCACCATAACTTCACTATAATATTTCGGGTAGGAATTGTAATCGAAAGACTTGTTATAATTTAACCTATTATTTAAATCAAAATAAATTTGTACTTACCTTGATACTATGAATGAGCCCTGTTACAGAAAAGTCGTAAAATAAAAAGACGTCAGTCAGCAAATCAAACGCTTTTCCGGATAAATGAAATGGGCTTGTGTGAGTTAAAAATATATCTTCCAACACCTGAAATTAAATGAAAAAAAAAATACATTGTAACTATGTATTATAATTTAAATACATTGTATCCAAACACGGCGGTGCTGCGCGTGGTGGCCTTGTCTAGTTCAAGGAGGCCACGGAAGATCAGCGTCGTGGTATCTTACTGGAACCTCGGCATATGCTGAGTGGATGCCTTTTCGGTACCACATAATTATACAGGGTATATTTTCCAAGAGGGCGTGCATGGCGAAATCCGAAACTATGAGGAATAGCGAAAAGTACTCAAAGAAGTCTCGAGCCCGATTTTGATGAAACCTAAAACTGAATCATTGGATTTTTGAAAAATCATTATTCCGAGAATATTCGAACCCGTTGATTTTGAAAAAGAAAACTGTATTATTACACCATTCGATAGTGTCGCTAATAAGGTATGAATTCCGAGACTCCTTTGACTACGGATATAGCCATGCATACCCACTTGGAAAATTCAATTAAATATATACACAAATACATTTTTAGGGTTTCGTACCTCAAAAGGTATTAAAGAAACCCTCATAGCATCACTTTGTTGTTCGTCTGTCTGTCCGTGTGTCAAGGCCCTTTACAATCACAAACAGCTTAGGGTATCAACCTGAGTATATCATCATATCAGCCACAGGACGTCCACTGCTGAACATAGGCCTCCCCCATAGAATTTCAACTTGAGTATTGTTGTACAAAATTCAAGTTTCTAATTTAACGCAGTAGAAAGATACGACCTTTCAAAGCGTATTTCCATACTAAAAGTTTCACTCACTGACTGATCACCAAAACCTATAGCGTTGGAACAGACCCCAAACACCTTATAACAGTATATAATATATTAGCTTTGTATGTTACTGTCAGTCAGCGCGGGAAATTGTATTAGGAAAACAACTGTATATCCGTCACTGAAGAGCGAAATGGATGTGCTACAGCGCGCTCGTACATATAATAGGATACTTCTCGATGACCTGCAATCTTGAAATTTGGCACGAAGGAAGGTCTCTTGGCACAGGTGAAAGAATAAGTACGGATATCATTGGTTTTCAAATACCGTATGGAATTATTACGACACTAACATTATAATAATTGCGGTTATTATAATAAAGAAAACATATATTAAGTTTGTGGATTTAAAAAGGTTGTCAATGATGACGATAGGTACGAAACATTCGAGGTACGAGTTCTACTTTATCAAATTTAATGCTCCGTGAGTATTGCCAAGGCAGCAGAGATTCTTATTTTTAAATTAAAAAACTTGGAATAGGTATGTACGTCCTCTCTGCAGTCTATAATTTTAATAACAGAAGCCCAGTTATGCTGTGTGTTTAGAATCCGAAAGATGAGGCTGAGGCTTATCTTGAGCAATGGAGCAGGCTGCAATGATGATACAAGAAACATATAAATGACTAATCAAAAAACTTACTAGTTCAATACTCCACTTACCCTGTTCATGTAAACGGGAGATGAGTGAGAATGGAAAACTTTAATTAGTAACTTAGAAGAGACGTGATATGGGAATGACTTGTGTAGTGCTGATACTGACGTTGCAACACCAAATATAAACATTATCGGCAGTGATGTCACATAGGAACTGAAAACACATGAACAAAATAATTAGCATTGGTATCTCAAACTAAGGGTCCCATGTAAGCTCGAGTGTCCATAGATTACTTTTTCGAATTATTTTATAAAAACAACAAAAAATACTTTATTTCATTATACGGATCGCGGCGTCCAATTGAATTGGTACACTGTAAGCGATACAATAGATAAACAATAGCTTCCGTCACAGATCGTTGACATTTCGCAGTATTGTCCAACAGTAACTACAAGAACCCTTGATAACTAATAGACATGCAAAAAAATTTGGTTTGGTTTTTAGTTAGACCCGACTTATTTTTCTTAGATTTTTAATGAATTCGACATAAATTAAATATGTTGTTGGTTAACCACTATACGAGACGGCTCTGTTTCACCACCTGCTGATAAAGATCCGGATAGTCTATCGAGAAGTTATCTCACAGATAACAAACAAATTTCTGTTTCACCACTCTCGGTTAGTTATAACTGGCTGATAAAGTGTCATAATCATAACAGTCAGTTCAAGTGGTTGATATTTTTTATCTGACGGATAATTGGAATGTTTTGATATGGCGGGTAACTTTAAGAATTTTGCTTTTTGTATGTCGGTAGTATTAGCTTTGTAATCGGGTAAAAAATAAGTTTGCATGTAAAATCGATTTATTTGAGTTATTGGAAGATGAATTTAACGACTTTCTCGGTCGTATAGCACGACCTCGGAGGCGTCGAGTGGTGCGGAATCGTCCAAATTATTTTTTGCTATACGACGATCAAGACTTTAGGATTCGATTTCGATTGACAAAAGAAGCAGTACCTAACTATGTGTTGTCTTTGAAAGAAGATGTGATCAAAGTGAGTGAAATGATGGATGCAAGCGTTCCGTTTTACGTGATGGAATTTTGTAATATGTAACGTTTTTTTTAACTTTTAAAAACTTAATTATAAGTAAATAATATACCATATCTACCATAATTCAATAAATAATGTTAACATGCACTCGTAAAGACTTTATACTATTTTTCAAGATTATATGAAACGTAATGTGCTATAAAAGTTTTCTGTAACGGAACGTAATACTCCAAATGCGACGTTGCCACTCCGACTGTCAAGCAGAGTACCTATTCGATAATTATCTGTCAGTAAGTTTATCAGGCACTTAGATGGTGAAACAGGAAAAAAATATCAGCTAGTTTTAACCGTCGGATAAGCTATCTGTTAGACTGCTATCTGAAATTTTATCAGAAGGTCGTGAAACGCTTGCATCCATCACTTCACTCATTTTGAGAGGAGTTTTTATTTTGTAAACATAACATAACAGGCCATCTTTGTGTTAAAATGGAAAAAACAAAAAAGCGAGATAGAAGTGTAAATTTCACTCGGGAAGAAACGGAGAAACTTGTTTCTTTAGTGGAAACCAAAAAACATATTATAGAAAATAAAAAAAGTGATACCATAACATGGCATGGTAAAGAAAGTGCGTGGAATGCCATTGAGGCAGAGTTTAATAGTTGCTCAAACAGTGGCATTTTCAGGGATGCAAAACATTTAAAGATAAAGTACGAAGCGCTGAAACGTGATACCAGAAAAAAGGCCAATGTTGTACGTGCCGAACGGTACAAAACGGGTGGCGGTACAAGCTCAGCGCCTCCTTTAACCCCTATTGAAGAAAAGGTGAAGGACATAATCCTTTTGTCAGTTGAAGGAGGGGAAAGTGTTTTCGACTCCGACCAAATAAGTAATACCGGTGAGTACACTTTAAACGAAATATTCATCTGGTCAGTCAAATTCTATATACCTACTGATGATATAAAAATAATCGCGGTTCAAGAACTTTACTATTACAATGCCTTGTAGTAGCAAACCTTTGCTCTGAACTGTATAGCGGCGATCACAATAGATTGGCAATAGGCACAGTGATACAGGGCTTCTTAATATACCTGCAATAGTCCCATGCATTACCAAAGCCAATAGTGATAACTGGAAGTTTAATAGAGACCTTTATCATACAACCAGAGGATGTAGTTGATAGTAAGTACATTGTTTGACTGATTTTATATTATTGTGGATAGTAACTTACTGTAAAATACTTGTTATATGTTATAGATTTTGACCATCCTGATGAAGTGGACGGCCCGGAACAAAAAAAGAAGAAAATTGATACAGCTATCCCAAGTACGTCAAAGCAGGCTGATTATACTAACCGGTCACCTAAAAAATGGGATGAGTGGAAACCTGTATGCCTCAAGTCAAAGAAGCATCGAGCCTTAAGTGAGTATTTTTTGCTTATCCTGCATCTGAACATTGTTATCTCATTGTACGGACACATCATTTTGCTAACTTATTGTGTTCACATGAGCGGGATGTAGGCAAAGCCAGTCAGCTGACGTCCGACCACGGCGCCTATATGTTTAAAGCACTCACTTACTCCCAGTAGTGATAGACCCACCACCGTGTAAACTCAGGATTATAAATATAGATTCCAAACTATTAGTTCAAACAGTTGATATTGTTATGAATACAAATAATCTAAATATTTATAATATGCATGTAGTGTCACATATGTGCGACTAAAAGAATATAATCCACGGAATGAGCAGCAGTATTCACCTGCGTAATCAACTACTACTACATTCCCCAAGTAGCATGCCAAGCACGGGGATTATGGCATTACCTCCCATACAAGTGTCCAGCAGCCGACTTTACATCCTCATACAAAACTGGAAATGTAATCGGTAATACAATACAAATACTCTTTATTGCGCAAAATAATTTACAATAATTTTTGATGATAACAATAGAACACAATTAAGTGGTCTTATCTTATCACTATCTAAAATTCAAAGAACAAATAAATCTTAATACATTTCTGTGCCAAGATTTTTTTCTTTGCACATTGCTAGTAATGTATCTCGGTAATGTACGAGTATCAAGGGGGACTATCATAGGCTCTTGTAATGATTTTTTGATATATCAAAAACGTACACTATATGTACTTAATTTTGTTTTTCTATAATACCTGTTAGTACGAGAATCAAGGGGGACTATCATAGGCTGTTGTAATGATTTTTTGATATATCAAAAACGTACACTATATGTACTTAATTTTGTTTTTTTATAATACCTGTTATAGTAATATAAATATCTTTTAAATAGTCAATAGAACTAGGTACCTAATTTTATCTTTTTTTCCAGGTAAACCTAAGGAAAAAAGGTCTTTTGACAAATTGGCCGAGGAAAAAAATCATATTGTTAATGTACAAAAACAGCTTTTAGAGGAAGAGAGGGAACATAAGAGGATCCAGAAGGAAATTCTAGAGGAAGAACTACATCATAAAAGAGAAATATATAAACTGGAAATAGAACAGATGTTAATTAAAACGGAAATATTAAAACAGGAGCTTGAAAAAGCAAAGCAAAAATAGTACTATTTTGTATTTTTTGTTTTCAAATTTTTGTATTTTAATATCAGTAGTAAGTAATTTATGTATTTTGTGTAATAATAAGTAGTGTCTATAATAAGGAAGAAAAGTATTCTATTATTAGATTATTTCTTGCTTCATTTCTAATGTCCCTTCTAGTTTCAATGGTTTCACAGATATGTTGGTCTTCACCATCTTGTGTTGATGGTGGCATGTCGTCAAAGTGTTTATCACCTGACATTATTGCGAGATTATGCAATACTGCACACGCCACAATTATTGCTTGCACTTTACTCAATTCCAAAATATTTTTTTGACAAAACCGGAAATCTATTTTTCCAAACACCATAAGATCTTTCCACTGTATTCCTGGTTCTAATTTGAGCTTCATTATATAAATTTTCTGCAGGAGTTGTAGGGTTATGTAGTGGAGTTAATAAATAATTTGTATTTTCATACCCTCTGTCTCCTAGAAAAAACTTATTTCCAAATTCATTATCCAAGATCCTCTGCTTGATACGGGAATTATTGAATACAGTTTAATCATGACATGACCCAGGCCATCTCGCGACTATGTCCATAATTTTATTGAATTCTATTCTATTGTTTGAATGTTTAGCGAAAAATTGTTTGAATGTTTCTATAATCTATTGTTTGAATGTTTAGCGAAAAATTGCCTTTTCTGTCTCTATAATATTCGGCATTATTTCCACCTGGTGTTTTTATGTTAATATGAGTACAATCTATAGTTCCATCACTCTCGGGAATCTAGCTATGTCATAAAACCCTTGGATGACGGTTCCCAATTTGTTGGGAAGGTGATAAACTTTAAGAACTTTGCTTTTGTTAGAAAGTCGTCAAATTCATCTTCCAAAAACTCAAATAAATCCATTTTGCATGCAAACTTATTTTCAACAAAGCTAATAGTAGTAGTTAGTATAGCACGACCTCGGAGGCGTCGAGTGGTGCGGAATCGTCCAAATTATTTTTTGCTATACGATTATCAACACTTTAGGATTAGATTTCGATTGACAAAAGAAGCAGTAACTTATGTGTTGTCTTTGATAGAAGATCAAAGGATCAAAGTGAGTGAAGTGATGGATCCAAGCGTTCCGTTTTACGTGATGGAATTTTGTAACATGTAACGTTTTTTTTACGGAATTATCAATAAATAATAAACCATAATTCCATAATTAATGTTAACATGCACTCGTAAAGACTATTTTGAAAAAATACTATTTTTCAAGATTATATGAAACGTAATGTGCTATAAAAGTTTTCTGTAACGGGACGTAATACTCCAAATGCGACGTTGCAACTCTTACTGTCAAGCAAAATATTGGAGAATTATCTGCCAGTAAGTTTATCAGGCACTTAGATGGTGAAACAGGAGAAAAAATATCAGCTAGTTTTAACCGTCGGATAAGCTATCTGCTAGACTGCTATCCGAAATTTTATCAGAAGGTCGTGAAACAGAGCCTAAATATTAAAAAAAATCTGTTGCATTGCATATATGACATTTAAAATAGTTCTTATATTACCGTATCAAGAATTTATTTTACGATACGAGAGTAGAAAGAAAAAGGTACTTACCTCACTATCATTACAAAATCTTGTAATATATTGCAATTAAAACTCTCAAAGTCAGGTATTATAATAATTAACGATCTTCTCGAATCAATGTGTTTCTTTTTCTTTGGTGAACTGTTTACGTATTTGGCATGATACCAGTTCTGCAATGCTTTCATTGTACATTGATTCTTTTTTAACTTTCTCGAATTTTCCGAGGTTATATCATCATCAGAATCTTCATCATAGTTGTCCTGGAATTCAATAGACATAGGTTGTGGGTACCTATTAGGAGACACTGAATCTAGCACTAATAATACACTTTTCTAAGTTGTAACTTCCTTATATTAGTTGTGCCACCATAGGACTATAAAAACGGACAGCGGTTTCAGTTTTCGTCGAGGTTTTATGATGGTCCTCGGTTTGGCTAGTGGTAGTGATTGATATGGCACATACATATATATACATAACAAACAACAATTGTGAGTTCTGTAGATAATTAAGATTTTTTTTGTAATTTTTCTTTCTTTGTTTCATTTTGGTGGTGTTGTTATACTTATTAGTTCTGTTGTGTTACAATATTTATTTTATATAATGCTAAGTATAACAATACATTCGTTGGTCGCTTTGGAGATGGGCGTTTATAGCCACACCACAATTTCCAACTACAGTAGCTATCATCGCTATTTTGTACTGTGTATATTTATTTATGTGTCCTATAAAATTATGCTTATTCTTATTATTAATAAGAACGCTGGGTAACAGAGCTTTGGTCTAATCTTCAGATTATAATTGAGGATAATGTATAACAAAACCTTTGTGTCTAATGAGTATAAGCTGTGACTGGTATCAACAAAAATGGAAATTCTTCAATTTCCTTGCATTTTGTTGAAATTGCTGTAACTGCGCGCACTTGTGATTTTTAATCGAGCGATAGTTTGATCGTTCTCGAATTCAATATGGAGTTATATGGCAGTGCGCGCATTTGACGAACCGATCGAACAATCGAAAATGCTTGCGACTAAAATATCGGTCGACTAAAAATCACAAATACACGCTGGCCCTTAACCCTAGACTTCGTAGTAAATACTTTTTTACAGTTAAGTAAATAAATATTTTAGTTTAGATGATATTAATAAAACTGTTAATTTATATCCGTATAACTAGTGATTGACTATACAGAGAAATAGTGTACCTACTTAGACAATAAAGTTAGGTACAATCCTTCGCATTATTATTATTATTGTTCAGTTAATTTCATCCTGCTATGAATTAATGTCAACCTCTTCAGCACACAGACGCTAGGGTAAGCTCGCTCAGTTAGGTCTCCCAGGCCACTGGTAAAACGCCTGCCGGAACTCTCATTCGCAATATGGGAATCCCCTGCTAAGCGCACCGCAATTGCAAATTCGACTTAGCATCACTGAGGCCAAAAACTTCGCCTTAAAAAAAGAAAGTAGGGACGAGGGGCCTCAAATAAGGCCACTTGAGTGATTCTCTTCTTTTTTTGCACAATGGGTTTGTACTTGACCTCAATCACACCTGATGTTAAATGAAGTTGAGACCGAAGGTGGAAGCGTACTGATCCGGAGACCCCATCTTATTTGGGAGACAGCCATTTAAACAGGGATGTTGCGAACATTCGCATCCGCATCCGCAAATGCGGAACATCCGCATTGATTTGGACATCTGCATCCGCATCCGCATTAATCAATGCGAATGTTCATGCGGATGCGAATATTATACAAGTAGCGACAAGAAAGAAATTGGGCGGGGCCGGTGGTTGACGCGTGCCGGTCGCACGTGACAATGACCAATGGGAGCGAAGAAATTGGTAACAAGATTCGACACGTTTGTTTGTTTTACGAGTAGCTAGTGCATCATTTGTTTCTTGCTAGTGAGTGAATACTATTACGTGTTTGTTTGCGCTGTGAAGTTAAAGTGAAGAAGAAGAGTTTATAAGAAAACTTTATATTCCTTAGACTAATATCCATAAGATCGCAAGGTAAATTTATTATATTACACCGGTAATACATTTTATTGTAGGAAAAATTATCGTTTTATGACGGAATTCGTTATTTTTCCAGGGTGATTCCCGTTATTGATATTTTATCAATTAGTCATTTAACAATGTCGCCACCGACCAAAAGTAATGTATGGGATTATTTTGAACCAAATAAAGAAGACCAGGATAAAGCTAATTGCAAAATATGCAACAAAAGTTACTCTCGCAAGGGCCGAACCACGTCGTCTTTGAAAAATCATCTTAAGTCGATGCACTCAGAAGTAAACTAAGTAGTTTGTGTTTGATTACAATAAAAATGTTAATAATTACGTTATCATTGTTTTAATTCTTCATTAATAGACTTTGTTTCGACATCCGCGGATGCGAAAAAATCGGCATCCGAAACATCCCTGATTTAAACCAGTTGTCGAAGGGCAGTCAGATTTCGACATCAGACCAAAAATATTGCCAGTGCTGAGATCGCCCAGGTGAATTCCATTCAGAGCTCCTCTGATTGACATTCGGTACGGCAGTAATGTTGGGGAGCAATATTGGCCAACATGGGCAACCACGATGTGGGTGTCGGCGTTTCCGCAAAACTGTTGGTTTTGACGTCCGTTTTACCGGTTGTGCACTCCAGTACAGACTAAGGCGCAGTACTCGGCGGCATAGGGCTTTATCAAGTTTACCCGCAATTTGGTTTTCGGTGCAGTACATTCTAGGTAATCTTGGAAAATTAACGAGCATGACACCAACATCTTTAGGGATAAGGTTATGACCTACAAAATTTAGTGATAGTACTGCTAGTTCTTTTCGAACCAAACGTTTAGGAAATGGAAAGTAACCTTCTCTTTAGACGGATTTCGACAGAGGGACCACTTGCTGCAATACTTACTCGTTAAGAATGCTACTTCCCAATGCAAAAGTCATAACTTTGGAAAGCTAATTGTCGTCAGCATAGACGAAACATTACCGATCTGGTAATCTGGACCGTAACACGTCACGAATAAAAACCGTAAAAAGGATATAGAACAGCAATATTCTTTTTGTTCTGGGTATTTGCTCACGCATTCACATACCCTGTGAACCTAGGAACCGGGGAAGTACCACCCTCTCGCAGAAGACCGACGTCTGAGTAGTGGCATTTTGCCACTGCGCTTCGTCCGGTGAGCGAGGGCGCCGGAGGCCCACCTTCCTGTCTCTCTCCAGAATGGTAGCGGTATTTAAAGAGTTGATACCCCAGGAGGGTACCAGCACTATTAGTGCTGGAGAATCCCTCATCGCTCAGGCTGCCCTACTTATTCTGGGGTGGACACCTTCCTCAAAGGCCGGCAACGCATCTGTGACCCTTTTGGTGTTGCGGGTGTCCATGGGCGGCGGTGATTGCTTTCCATCAGGTGACCCGCATGCTCGTTTGCCGCCCTCTCATATAAAAAAAAAAATAAAAAAAAAAAAAACCTATTCATTTGTTGGTGAGTGCGAATCCGAATTGATAGTTGGGTATGACTCTGTTTCCCTCCAAAGAATTCAATGAAGAAGAATTTTCTCCATAACTTTTGATAGTATTGGCACATGTTTACTCATGTGGTATTCACAACAAACTATTGGGTCTAAATGATTTGTAGCTGGTTTGAGACACTTTCCAGAGATCGGGTAAGTTGTGTGCTGTGTTCTTATAATATCCATTAAATAGAGGGGAACACAATGGCCTTTCATGGTAACTCTTTCAGTATCTCATTGGTTATAATTATAAGGTTAAGAACAGGCGTTTTAAAGAGTTTAATCATTTGTCAAACCTCCCATACTGTGTGCTGGCTTTGGGGATGGTGGTGGTCCAACACATACAATAGATGGAACTTCTTGAACACAACTGGTAGCCTCCCAGTCTCCAAGATATTGTAACTAACTAGCTGTTAATATTCTAGGAGCTCGAATAAACACCATCCAGCCGTCTTCCGCCGTACCGCTCTTTATTGAGAGTAGGGCGACATCTAGCTAGTGTACAGAGAAAAGGGCATCAAGCTCACTGTTTGTGGAAAGTTTGACTGGTTTGTGTCGATACTTTACCACGCTCCAACGAGAACTGTAAATAATCCCCTGTTGTGTGGGAGCATTGTGGGCTCAATTGGCTCCGCTGCCACCGCTCCACCCACCTTGCAAACGTGTGTCCATGAAATATAGATTTCAGTAGGCATAGGCCTATCACTGGTTCCACTGGCTATACACGAGTAAAACAAGTAAGATCACATACTAACCAAAATCAGGTACTAACCAAAATTTCATGCCCATATATTAAATGCCATACTGCATTTTCCACTAAATGTTTCAGTGTAGTTGCGTCCTGAGAATTTATCATTGCTATGTGTGGAGTCACTTCATCTCTGGAATAAATGAAATATTTTTATATTAATTAAAGCATTATTTTCACTTTATAAAATACATTTCTATTTGAAATAACACTTGGTTCAACTCAGCCTCCCCAATTTGTTGTTTGTCATGTTTGTTGGTTGACAACCTAAAATAGGCAAAATAATTATTACACTTTTTGACCAAATTATCAAATAATATCAATATCAATTATAAAATATTTTGCCTATTTTAGGATCTTAGGTGTTCAATATATGCACTTAGCACATAATAAGTATGAAAATATTTTATGTTATAATCAAAAAGCTAAAATATTTGATGTTTTTGGTTTACATTTTAGCAAATAGCTCATTTTATCACCTGATTTTCTCAATTAATGCCATGAACTGGGACACATGGTCCGGTTGATTTACACCAGTCAGCAGAGTAGCACTCCGTATGATACCATTCACAGCAAGGAGTTCATTATCTTCATGGGATGATTTCACATAGTTGACAATATCGTTTAGCAAGAAATTGTATGTCTGGTAGTGTAAATTCTAAAAAAAAATCGTCACCATTTAATATGTATTAGTATCATACGTAAAAGTAATATTACTTTCTTAGTTTCTAATTTATTCCTGCTTTTTCTAAATTAAATTAATTGTTTTTTATTAACTGGGTAATTTAATTACATTCTGAGGCATATCTTATTCAATGACAATATCCAGCAAGATAGACCAGCAACTTAAAATAATACATTTATTTATATTTATGTAGGTAAGTACCTTAATTTGGTTTTCAATTATTAGCCAATTATTTTTATATGTTGTATACCACAATGCTTGTGTAAAGAATTTGTCAAATAAAGCTTTCGGCTTCTTCTGTTGTTTTTGCTTCCTGAATCCATTAGAAAAGAGGAAGACTCCCTGTAATTTAATGAGATTATTACAATATGACCTTACAAATGTAGGTAGGTAAGGGAAAGTAGAGAACCATAAAAGCTAAAGTTACGACACAAATTTAAAATAATATTTGCATATAAATCTGATATAAACGAAAAATATTTTTTGATTTTTATTATAAAAATCGGATTTTTCCGCACCCTGTACAAAAACAACTTCATAGCTTACCTTTGATACTGAAACTGTAGACTCCATGAAACTGCAAAAACAAATTTATCACAAACTTAGCTGATCAAACAAATATTAATTTATTGTTCGTCTTACATACATAACAAGGAATTAAATTCCACGATGATTCACGAGATGCACAGACTTTACAGAACACTTTAGCTACAATGTACTCAGTGACAAGAACCAATTATGTACTATGTAAAAGTAACACGTTTGTCTCTAAACTCTGTCTGAACAGCAGACACAGAAACTAATGCAGAATTGCCGAACACTATCTTCTCAGTGCACTGAAGAACTGATTGACGACCACACAGATGAGTAGTGTAATATATTGAGATTACCAGCAAATATTTTTAGTAGGTAGCGCTTGGCTACAATCAACGTAAATGAGCTCACACAGAGAATCCCTAATTTTTAGGATTCAACACCAAATAGAATTTTATGACTATTGAATAATCTATTGTGTACGAACCAAATGCCAATAATAGTTTTTTGTGTGTTTAACATTAGATATTTCTTTTAACCTTTTAACTCTATTCGGACGGACTTTAGAGATTTAGGTTACACAAAAAAGTTGTTATTTGGCTTAATTAAAGAGCAAAGTAAATTAATACCAACCAAAACATTAGCTTTTTTTTTTTTTTTTTTTTTTTGTTTGGGGCTAAGGGCTTCCACCCATACTGCCCTGCTGCAGTAGCATTTATGTTATTTAAATTTTTTTCCCTGCATCTTTCAGAAAATAATAAATTGCCATGTAGGCATCCTGATTAGCCAGTAGTTTCTGCAGGTCACGCGGGATTTCTTCTCCTGACTGATATATGTTCCTTAGCTTTTCTACTAATACTCTACGCTGTGATTCAAATGCAGTGCATGTATAAAACAAGTGGTTCAAGGTTTGTTCCTCTTCGCCACTGCAATGGTTGCATTCTGGTGATAAAATCATTTTCATACGATGCAGGTGAGCGTTGAATTGGCAGTGTCCAATCCTCAAACGGCATAGGGTAGTGTAAAAGTCTCTACATCTGTACGAGCCCTTGTCGAACCACGAGCACCCGATTTCCTTTTGAATATCTCCATACCATTTGCCTTTATGTCGCAGGGAATCTTGCCATAAAATTGTCCATTTTTGTTTTAGGCTGTTTTTGATTACGGGCATAACATCGGTACATGGTAACATCACATCCACAGCAAAATGTTCAGCTTGTGAATTCTCCACAATGGATCTGCACAAGAAGTCAGCTCTCTCATTTCCTCGTACTCCGATATGAGACGGCGTCCAAACGAAATCCACAGTCAGTTGAGTTTGATGCAAGTCCCACACCTTTAATCTGATACATTCAATTATGTAGCTCGATTTCGCTTTCAACTGCTGGTTCTTCAAGGCAATCAATACACTTTGACTATCAGTCACTATCAACCATTTCTTTTGAATAGCACTATTTTTTTCAATATAGTGTAATGCTTCCAATATGGCATAAGCTTCTGCTGTGAATATTGAAGCTATAGGATTTATTTTTATGCCAAAACCAGTTCTTTTTTGAGGATCATAAATGGCTAATCCAGTTGCAGTAGTGGTCTTAGAACCATCAGTGTAGATTTGAAAATGCTCAGACCATTTACTTAAATAAGCATAAACATCTTCTTTTATTTTTAAATTTAAATCTATGTATATGCCGAGATCCTGAAATCTACACTGAAAACTACCCCAATAACATGGCAATCTACTACTTTTATGAATTATATAACTATAACTATTTACAATTGACTGTACATTATTACAAATATATGCAGATGACCAAGTATTATTAACAATTTTTCTAAGCAATGAATCACTACTTTTGGAAAGCAATGACAAAATAAACTTGTTCTTCAACCATTCAAATTTTATTGCAAGAGGCTCTATGTTACATTCAACTTGTAATGAGTTGATTGGAGATGTGTTCATTGCCCCAATAATCAAACGTAAACACTTGTTTTGAATTTTTTCAATTTTATCTAAAAGTAACTTGTTAGAGGCTATACAATAATAAGCATACTCAAAATGGCTTCTTACTAGTGCCTTATATAAAATTCTCAAAGTTTTAGGGTCTGCACCCCATGAAGTTTTTGCCAAAGATCTCAAAATATTATATGCTTTATTTGCTTTGTCACATATTTCAGAGACATAAGCATCAAATTTTAGATTAGAAGTAAAAGTCACTCCTAAAAATTTTATACTAGAAACAATGGGCAAATCTATAGTATCATAAGTAATAGACACATTATTTACACGAGCTTGCTTAGAAAAAATCACAACTTTACTTTTAGTTGGACTAATTTCCAATTTTAATGTTTTAAAATATTTATTTAATTGTGATATTGCCTCATTTATGGTTCTGGCAGTGACATTAATATCATTTGTCGAACAATAAATAGCCAAATCATCTGCAAATTGCAAGCTAGTAACATGGGGACCAAGTATTAAATTTAAACGTTTTATGTACAATATGAACAACAAGGGGCTCAATATTCCTCCTTGACAACAACCTTTATAGGAATAACGGGGACCATATAAATTGTTATTATGTTTAACATAAACTTTTCTGCAATTTAGGAAATTAAAAATCCAATTTATAACCTTTGCAGGTAGTCCAATGGAATTCAACTCTGAGCAAAGTACAAGGTGGTCAACATTATGGAAGGCACCTATAACATCAAAAAATACACAAATCAATGCATTATTGCTGGAGAAAGCCTTCAAAATGTCTAATTGAAGATGGGTAATGCTATCACGAGTTGACTTACCTCTGCGGAAACCAAACTGATTGTCTGGTAAGATACTATTTTTTTCAATATAAACTTCTAAACGTTGCTTTAGCAACTGCTCAAATATCTTACCTACGCAAGAAGATAAGACTATTGGCCGATATGAATCTGCTTCATTGGGAGATTTATTTGATTTTAATATTGGCACAATACAGTCTGTTTTCCAAGAGTCAGGAATCAAGTTGTTAACCCATAATAAATTAATGATATGTAGAAAGATTTTTAAAGACTCGTCATTAAGAGAACGTAGCATTCTGTAAGATATCCAGTCTAATCCACAGGCAGTATCCCTCCTAGAGTGTACGGCGACCCTGAGTTCATTCAAAGTAAAATGGTTTATAATGTAACTATTACTTTCATTTTCATTGTGTCCTAATAGCAAAGGAGAGCACTCCGTTACATTATCTGGCTCTGATGTGTATTTGTGTAAAAAGGGCAATATCCATTCATCACTTAGACCGATGTTTTTAGTTGTAGTCTTGTTGAACTTTCTCATGTATTGCCAGATAATTCTAATTGGAGTGTCTCTGTTGAATGATTCACAAAGTCGCTGCCAACTCGTTATTTTTTCCTGTCTTAAAATTAGCTTTTTCCTAGCCTGTAACCTTTTAAAATTAATGTAGTTTTCCTGGGTAGAGTTATCTTTAAAATCTTTATATGCCTGACGAGAAGCTTCGACAGCTTCACTACACTTACCGTTCCACCATGGAATAGAATAATTTTTCCTATTTTTACTAGGTAATCTACTATTCTGTTGACTTTGGCTTATCCTCTGTGAACTGCTTAACTGAATGACTGATTCAAGAACTGAACAGAAGTTTTTATAAGAGTCAAGAGGATCATCATCCATAGAAAATTCCATAAGTTTAGAATTAACAAGTTCTGTGTATTTTTCCCAGTTAACTAACTTCAAATTGCAGTGTTTAGGTATATTAGATGCTTGTGTAGGTTGATTTAAATTATTCACCAAAGATATTTTGGTAATTACAGGAAGGTGATAGCTGCCCAGTGGATCATCATGAACACCCCAATTGCAAGATATCGCCAGTGAGGATGATACAAATGTTAAGTCAATAGCACTTGGTCTCCATCGGTCAGAACCTACAGTAGTAGCCTGGCCATTATTAAGAAGTATCAAGTCATTATTCTCGGCTACATCCCATAGATCTCTACCTCGACTGTCAGTAGAATGACAACCCCATATGGTGCTATGAGCATTAAAATCCCCTGTAATAATTATAGGACCAGGTAAACTTTTTATAAGATGATCGAATTTAGATTTATCAAAATGAGGCCTACATACTGTAGGACAATAAACACTGACTATTGTTAGCAATTGGTTCATATATTTAATTTGTATAGCGATATTTTGCAAAGAGTCATCATGAGCAGTGTGAATAACTTGAAATGGAATGTCATCTTTGATAATTATAGCAACGCCATTATGATTGTTACCTGAGTCAAGTCTAGCAATTTTGTATCCTCTAATTGTTAATTTTTGTTCTGGCCTGAGCCAAGTCTCGCTTACAGTAGCAATATGTATATCATTCTGGTACAAAAAATTAACCAGTCCAAATTTATTACATAAAATACTTTGTGAATTCCACTGAACCACATTTAGATCCATTAAAGATTAAAATTGGAATTAAGAATCTCCTGTAAAGTTTGTTTAATAGTGTTTGAATTAGTTGTACCACTTGATTTAATTTTGATCAGACTTTGTACTAAAATGTCAATTATTTTATCATCTTGTAAGATAGTTCGCAAGTTGTCTTTTGTAGGTTTTATGTTAGAAAATTGTCTGACGTTTGTTTTTTGAGTTTTAAGTAGTGGGAATTCTTTTTCATTAAACAAATCAACAAAAGCGACCGATCTTACTTTTTTCTTATTTTCTATAATTTTTTGTTGCTTTACAGGACATACTGTCGCTATGGCGACATGGTTGCCCTTGCAATGAAAGCATAGTGTAGTGTCACTAATGCATTCTTTATAATTATGACCTTCAGAGCAAATAGAGCACCTGACAGTGTTTTTACAAAATTTTGCAGTATGTCCGTACAGCAAACATTTATAACATTGTTTTACAGGAGGTATATACTCCTTGACTGGAAATAGCCAGAAATTCAGCTCAACCGAATCTGGAAGAGTAGTTGACGCAAATGTGATGCTGACTGTTTGAGTAGGAATTGTAGTATCTTTATCTTTTCTCATAAATCTCCTTATCGAAATGATTTTTGGTGAACATGTAAGGTGTTTGAAGAGTTTCGCATTACTATATTCTACCGGAACCCCTGTTATTACACCAACACGCTCCGAGGTGGACGCCGGAATAGAGGCCTCTAGAGAGTGCTGCTTCAAAAAATCCAGGTTCGATAATAGAGTGTTCGCTGCTGCCGGTCTGTCGAAAATTATGCCAAACTTGTGCCTATTTATTCTTTTAAATTGTTTAATGCCCTTAATATTACGTTGAAAAATGTTGGACAGGTACATGAGATCTCTATTTCCAATGGGTTTATTGTCATCGGTACTTGATATGAATACAATGTACTCTGCAGCTCCTCCACTTTCCGGGTAAGCTCGGGTGTAATTTTTTGTAAAATATGGCCTGTACTTATCGTTGTGCGGCTCCTCACATGCCGCCGTCGAAGAAGAGGACTCGTCGTCCGACGAGGACACGAGGACATCATCAGGACCTTCATCGCGTTTGCGCTTTTTTTTCCTTCCCCCTTTCGTCTTCGTCATTTTATAATAAAATACCCCAACTGTTATTTATGAATAACAAGCTATTTATAGAGTATTGATTAATTATTTAATTAATTTCACTAAAAACTTTTAAAAACCCGCCTATACGTTCAAGCGTTCCCGCGCCTTTTTCTTTTTTTTTTTTTAGTTTTTATTTTCTCCTCTAGGAGAAGGCAAAGGGATCTAGCCCATAACAGCCATGTCTTATTTTTCTTATTTCTTCATTTTGTAAGTCAGTCTCAGTCAAAACAAGTCATTCGTCGTATACTTGGCGTATACAGAGTCTAGTCACGGTCAAGTCATTCTTCAGTAAAGTGGCAGAATGCTTTACAAAAGATTTTGGCGGCTTCTTGTGGGAACCCGAAAGCTCCGTTGCGCACTTTAATTTACACTTCCCTTCACTTGTACACCATCACTAACGTTTGCTGCACAATATTCTGCCATTATTAAGCTTCAAAAGTCAGAATGCACAAATTATAAGAACTATAAAGAAAAATGCTACTTTGCTCGACGAGTTCCCGCCAAAAAGCCCCAAAACATTAGCTCAACATTTGTTTGGCAAATTAGGTTAGTTTTTTATTTTAATTCATTCCTCTCGGAGAAGGCAAAGGGGTCTAAACCCATACAGCCATGTCTCATTTCTCTTATTTCGTCAATTTGGTCAAGTCAGTCAGTCTCAGTCAAAACAAGTCATCTGTCACATAACAGTCTAGTCACGGTTAAGTCCAAAGGAATACAATCACTAGGTACGTAAAGTCATTCTTCAGTAAAGTGGCAAAATGCTTTACGAAAGATTTTGGCGGCTTCTTAGAGAAACCCAAAGTTGTTATCTCAGACAAATAAGTTAGTCCGTGTGTTACGCACCAGCACACCAACACTCAGAATGCTCAAATTATAAGAAAAAAAAATACGGCTCTCTTTCTAAGAAGGCGACCAAAAAGCCTGTAGCTATATAATTTTTTAATAAAACAGGGCTTTTTGGCGGGAACTCGGCGAGTGAAGTAGCATTTTTCTTTATAATTCTTATAATTTGTGCATTCTAACTTGTTTCGAATAAAACTGCACACATTGGAACAGAAACATGATTTTATTGTCAATCAACGCCCAAGTTAAAGGCAATAACTACCAAGTACCTAATAGTGATAAAAACAATATCTACTAACTTATGTCCGTTCGTAGAATAATAGTCATATTTAATTTTCTTTTTACCGGATGCGACCGTGAAATGACACAATTTACACTTTATTCGATGAAGGTTTTGAAAAAGAAAGTAAACTACCTATGCCAATATCTTTTATTTCACTTACCTAATATGCCATATTTTTTTCCTTACGTTTAAAAAACTCACTACACTAATAATAGCAAGAAGTATGAGAAGTAGGTGTACAAGTTTATAGTGTTTAAGGTACAGTGGGCGAAATAATTAGTTACTTGAATGACAAAATAGGTAGATCGTGAGGCGATTGACAAAGTGACATTTAATTTAATACATATCTATTAGTTATGAAATTTTAAATGTTGTCTTAGAATATTCATTAAATATATTTTTGTTCTACTGGGGGACTAACTCTGTAATAACTATAGTAATATTTAAAAAGTGGAGTCGTCGTCTATATTAACGCAGACAGCAGTAGTTGTGATAATTGGACTAACTCTATAGTAAATATAAATGTAGGTATATCAAAAAGTGGAGTCGTTTGTATACTAGCGGAGATAACAGTAGAGACAAGAGAACCCTTAACTCTTTATCATTTAATTCCGAGTCCTGTTGTATTCACAAATAGTCGCACTATTAGAAAGAGACACAACCCTTTAAAATTTATCTCTCTCGGGTCCTTGACGTAGGTAGGTACATACCCTTAGATGTGCTACATAAATTCTATCCACGGTGTAAAAACCGCGTCAGTTCACTTCACAAACTTTTATAGACATTGTGACGTGACCTGACGACGTCACCAACTAATAGTTACCAATTTATTTGCACACATCCAAACGGTCTATAAAATATAAATAAAATTCCTATTATTCTGTACCTATATATTTGTAAATTCGAATAAAACTGCATACATTGTAACAGAAACATGATTTTATTGTCAATCAACGCCCAGCTAAAGGCAATAGCTACAAAGTTATATAATAAAAATAATATCTACTAATTTATGTACGTACTTATGATAATAGTCATATTTATTTTTATGTACATTAATAATAGCTAAAAGTATGAGACGTAGGTATGGGTTCACAAGTATATAGTGCCTAAGGTACCTACAGTAGGCGTCATAATTAGGTATCTATATGACAAAATAGGTAGATCGCCAGGCGATTGACAAGGAGACATTTAACATAACAGTATATATATATATTCCACCAGTGATGGGCAACAGCGTCATTAGATTGTTTGTTCTGTATCCTCATACGTATGCAATATACACATGAATAATCTAGTCTAATCTAGTCTATCTATGCTGATATGTTCCACTCACCCAAAGCAACGGAATTCTCTAAACCCTGACCGCCTTTTCCCATTAAGAATTCGAGAATTTCTAAAATAGTTGTCAGGTCTAACACATTGATTATTTTTGGAATTAATTTCCATTAAAATTTAAACAGTTATTTTTAGCAGCCTTCTAGGTACCTAATTAAAATTACTAAATCAGAAAAATAAATTAACGAAACCAAATTATAACGATAGCTATATCGTCATCATCAGCCTTACACGTCCCCGAAACGATAAATATACTTAATCAAAATAACACAGTTTTTTGAAAATTTTCGATATAGATTTAAATATTATTTATATTTTATTTATTTTGCTTTAACACTTTATTGTACACACACATGGAAATTCACTTTAAAAAGAATTAAATATAAATGTACTTAACTGTAATGCAGGAAATACATAGTGTGTACACGAAATAATTATATCCATGTCAGACGACCTAAAGTAGAAAATGGAAACTAGTACATATGGACGAAATGCGAATTGGACACTTAAGCCATGAGAGGAATGTATAATCGACAATAAAATTAAGGTTGCACGCTCAAAAGAGGCTCTTGGTTGAATTTTGTTATAATATTCATTTACACCTATCATGCCATCATGTGATAAATAAATTTCAGTTAAACTTTAATAACAATTTCCCTAAAGGAAAACAGATCTGATAACTTTATGGTGTTGCCGAATGTACCTACATACTTTGATACGAAATCTGTGTTGATACGATACATACAACGCCGTCTATTTTGACTTGAGCAAAACCACAGAATACTAAAAGTGACAAGCGTGAGATGTTTAATTTAAGCGAGTGCCAGGAAAGCGATAAATGGCTATCATCTCTCTAAATTTAAATAGTGTTTATGTTCATAACTCATGTACCTTGTATGTAGTTCATAGCAAAGAAAAAGAATCTTATGGCTGCTTCAGTAAGAACAACTGTCGCTTCACGTAGGTGCCTTAATAAGGCGATCAAAGTGTAAGGGATTCATCGTACTCATTCATCTAGGTGTTATATCGGATGAGTTTTTTACCGTAAGGAAAAAAATAGGACATATTATTAGGTATAATATACTAAGTAATAATATTTATTTGAACTCTACTCAAAAAGGTATATAAGTGAAATAGAGGGTATTGGCATGGGTAGATTTTCTTTTACTGACGGAATTCGTAGGTTTCCTATCATGCGAAATTTAAGTGGAACTCTTACTTTTTTCGAGTTTTTTTTTATTTAATTGGCGGCAGATTTAGATAAGATGGTGGTTGCTGGCCTATACCACCAAACACACGTGACGCCAAGTATGCTCATTTAAAATATTGAATAAAGCACTGTAGGCACAATTTTTTTAATGATGTAATTATGTGGAATTGGCTAGGTCAAATGACAACGTTTTGTAGTGGTTGATGGTTTGAAGAAAATAAAAAATTAAACTACTTAAGCCTTTAATTTCCCTTACCTAATATGCCTATTTTTTCCTTACGGTAAAAAAAAATAATTGAAAGAAGTGTAAATTCGAACTATCCGTTCTAGTGCGCCTCTAAGTAACCTAAGGCAATGTAAGGTAAGATACTCCTTAGGTTACTGCTACCTTACTACCTAGGTAAGCATACTAAGACCTGTCTTTCATGAACATCGGTGCACGTGTTTCATTTGTTGCCCGTAGTACGACCAGTGTTACCAGTGTACTACTGTACGACAGGTATAAAACATCGCGTAGAATTACCAAGCAATTCAGTAGTACCACGTGAAGTTGGTCTAGACTTGCCTTTTATGAATATACAACTGCGAATGTTTTACCCCCAATATGCACGTGATCTACACCAAATCTATTTTGAAAACTATGACGTCAACTGTACCTATATACTTACATGTTTGTGAATTTATTCTAGGGTACTTCTTTGATACACTCTTCCAACAAAACCACAGAATACATAATAGACAAAACTAACTTCTATTGCTGCGATTTAGTTTTCACTTAGGTATTAAGGTACCATAATTTGTCCATTGCATGTTACCTATTTAGAGAACTCAGCTACTTAATATAATTAATTTAGGAATCATATTTATAATATTAACATTATTGTACTAAGTTTTCTCACGTTATATAACAATTTCTACATTGCATCGTGAATGAGTTACAACTTCACACAATAAAAATTCATCTCTTTTGAAATGCACTTTTAAATGAGTAACTATATGTTTAAAGTATTTAGCACCTCAGTTACAAATACAGCTTGTATTTACTGCTAATATTACACTGTTTTTAATATTTTATTTATTTCATAAAGACGAAAATTGTGGTTGAATTGAGACCATTGCCACGCGAAACTCACATACCTATAACAAGTGATATTATAACACACGCCATAGTAAGAACGTTTCGATATGAATATCTCCATTTTTATTTATTTTTGAGAAAAATTTCACAAGCAATCATAATTTTCTCACGAGAGAAGCAAGTGTAAAACTCACTTAGACGGCAAAATCACTCGTCGGAATGTTATAGTACCTACCATGCCTTCACATTTTATTTTATCAAAACGTTAGTGTAATACCAGCCAATTACAAATTAACATCACGTGCTACTTGGAATGTAACGTATCCATTCTAACACTTTGGAGACTGGGTCACTGTGTGGGAGACCTTGGCGGTAGCGCACTCTCTTCGCAAGGCGAATGACGTTCCTCCTCTGTGCTAAACTTATATTCCCTTTCTGAGGACTGGTGTTCCGTTCCGGGTGGTGTGGCCCTGGAGTCTCCAGATGGGGCTGGCTCTAATGAAGGACCAGAGGGCCCATAAGGCATGCCCTCAGCTCCGTACGGCACTTCGCCACTGCCAACATACTCTGCCGATGGCTGATATCCGTAGCTGTTTAAACTGCGAATACAAATGTCAATATCAGTTGGATGTCAACCGGTGTCTCAAAGCGTAAGTTGATCATTAATATTTTATTAAATACACAGAACAGTGCAGTTGTCGTTTACACTAGTAAAGATAACATGGACAACTGGACTAACCTCGTAGTAAGTATAAATGTATATCAAAAAGGGGAGTTGTTGTCTATACTCGTGGAGACAACAGTAGAGACAATTGGACTAACCCCGTAGTAAGTACTCATCGTCTATATTTGACGACCTGTTTGGTGTAGTGGTTAGAAACTCTGCTGCTATACCAAAAGGTCGCGGGTTCGAATCCCACTAGAGGCATATGTTTGTATGATGAATACAGACATGTGTTCCCGAGTTATGGATGTTTTTCATTTAAATATAACGTATTTAGTTACAAAAAAAAAATAGTTGTAGTCTATTAACCATCTGGTATCTATAATACAAGCCTAGCAGCTTAGTGTGGAACTAGATGGCTCTGTGTGTATGTGTAAATATATTATATATATATTATATATATTTAGTGGAGATAGCTGTAGAGACAACTGGACTAACCCTGTAGTAAGTATAAATGTATATCAAAAAGAGGACCGCTCTCTGGAGCTATCTCCATCCCGTAGTAAATGTAAATACGCGGACGCACTACCTACATATTGTAGTACACGGAGGGAGGTCTTCTGGCACACATGTAGGAATAAATAAGAAAACATTAATTTAAATTTCTGTGTGGAATTATTATGAAACAAACGATATTTCTGGTAAATACCTTTAGATCGTCTGAGTAACTAAACACATAGTTTTTCGGTTTAAAAAGTTGTCAATGGTGATGTTGATAGTGATGTCACACTACAGCCTATGAGTTTGACATAGTTGACAAACTTTTTAAAATTAATTTATTACATCATACATCCAGCCGTTGTTTCTCAAAAAAGCGGCCTTGACACTCGGACAAACAGACGGAGAACACAAGGAGTAGAACTATAAGGGTTCTATTTTTACCTTTTGATTACCGGAACCTTATAAATATATACCTAAATAAACAAACATAAAGGCTACATCATCGGCCTCGAAGTATTAGAGGAGTTGTTGTTTATACTAGTGGAGACAACACTATTGTTGTCTATATGTCTCTATAGACAAATGGACAGACTAACCCCGTAATAAATATGAATTGTCAAAATTTTACGTATACATACCTAAATGTAAATCAAAGCTTAATGCTCACCTATTAGGCCAATACGAAATATCTTCGATCGCATGATGGGTATACGGTGCATACGCGTGTTGATAGTATGGCGAATGATGTTGCGCGGGCGCTTCGTACTGCAATGAGTAGAGTGGGGCAGGCGCCGACGTCGGCCCAGGAGTACTCGCAGGCGCCGGGGAGTACTCGAGCGGTGCAGGATACGCATGCGGAGGGGTGCGGTAAGGGGTCGGAGAAGCACTTGGTTGAGGAGAAGTGTTTCCTTGCGCTGAGCTCCAATAGCCGCTGCTACCGGTCCAGGTGTAACTCCCGCTGCCGTTTGAGGGCGCTGCCGAAGTCCTTTCCGAGTTGCTGTAAGATGCTTTGAAACAAAAATAGGTAAATTTATAGTTTTTAATTTGATAAAATTTATGATGATAAGTTTGATCAAATTCGTGTTAAAGAACGTATGTACGTGATGCTAGAATATACAAAGTGCAATAGTTTATGAGTTATTCAATATTTTAAGTTCTGGCGTCACATGTTGCTGGAATTCTCATTCTCATATACAGAAACTGCATTACTTATAATTATAATTTATATCTCAAGAAACTGTGCAAAAATAGTGCTACCGAAATATAAAAGTCTAGCTCTTCAAAAACAACGAAGTTATTTAGATGTATTTGTGGCAAGGGACAGCGCAGACCACGGATTTTTTGTAGGCCGGACAAACAAATACGGAAGGATGGTGTGTATGGCATTCTATGCAATAACAGATACGGAGAACAAAAAAGTGCGACCGACAGAAAGTCCGTCGTCTGCGTTGCCTGTTTCCACAAAGACATCTAAATAACTTTGTATTTGAAGAACTATTTATGGAACTTGTATATATTGGTAGCACTATTAATGCACAGTATTTTGGGATATAATTATAATCATAGGTAAAACAGTCTCTGCGTATAAGAGTTCACACAACACGTGACGCCAGAATGCACACAAAATATTGAATAACTCTTAAAACTACAGTAGTACAAATTTTTTCCTCTGGGCACTATTTGGAACTACCTAGTTTAGCACAATTTTTTGACATTATCAAAATAGCTAAATTCCATTTCTTGTATCTAGTATCACGTACGTGTTTAAGACATTATGAAGACAGTAGTGCCTTAGGTTCATTCATAACAATATCTGCATTTGCCCACTGCTGGGCATATGCCCCTCCCAAGATGCGCCACAGAGCCCGATTATTATTAATCAAGTAGAGTCCACAAACCGCAAACCACATACGAATATAGCATTTTAAATCTGCGAAGAAAACCTAAGTTCAACAGTGGAGTGTGCAATGTGCACCGCTGTAGAAAACAATCATAATTTCCTGAGAAATCATATTTTGTTTTATGCATGGGCTGTAAGTTTCAGGCTGTACCATCGATTTTCTTATACTTATAATATCGATTGTAAAGAGGTACAATTAGGCTTCAAAAGGGCATTTCCTGGGCCAGCTCTGAATATTTCGAACACATTGTTATTTCTAATGTAAACTAAATTAAATTCTTGTTCAGGAGAACGTGCTACCTAAGTATATTAAGTACATACTTGATACTTGCCTTAAATATTTACGAAGCCGTTTGAAAAAATCTAAATCGTGTAACCTGAGACGGATACATTCTACTGATGCCTACTGTACGTACCTGCTATTGAGAAAAATCGATGGTTATGAAGCCGATTGTAACTAATCTAAACAGTCTCAATATTTTGTTCACTTTACTTACATGGCGGAGATAGAGTCCTGGGTCGCGATGGTGGCCGCGGCGGATAGGGCGTCGGTCTTCTCGAAGCGGAGTTGCCGCTGCCGTATAGAGACTGGGATGTCACGAACCAACCGCCGACTGAAATAACAAAAGTAGATTCGGGTTAGGGTGTTATGTCTCGTAGCGCTAAAAAAGTGTTTTTTTTTTAGTTTTCGTTTGCCTTGTCGATTCTCTAACCGATAATAGTAAATTGACACTAAGCTTCTTCAACCACACGTCTCTTAGTCTGTAGGAAATCGTTCATTATAGTTTGCACGTTAATGCCCGTCATAATTACTCATAACAATAACAATTCTTTTGTGTATGCCCATCATTGTATTAAAAGATTTGTTTAAGATAAATAGACTTAGAAAACATGGCGAATTCGTGGTAAGTATGTAGGTATACGTTTCTTTTTTTCACTTTGTCCTATATTTGTAAGTAAACATTAATGACAAAGTGATATTATAAATATAGAGAGAGTCTTGTGAGAAGAGAGCCTGTACCATGGAAAAATTCATCACTGTATTGTACGTATACTAGTATCATGGTGTTATTATGCACCGAAACAGAACCACTTATGTTGCCTCTATAAAAAAATATAAATTATTGCAAGGTAGAATTTGTAGAATCGTCTTTGCAACGTTTAGAATCTGCATATAAACTCATAGTCAGCTTTGTAGCTACAATGTGCGCTACCCTGAAATATATACTATATATACGAGTACCTACATCTAAAAGAAGCTCCGATTTGTTTCAAGGTAAATGATATTTATACTATGTCAGTTCTATAGAAATGTTACCCCATAAACAAGAATGAACTACTAGATAACAATACGAAATCTTTGAAATAACCAATACTTACATTGCGGGTATTGATGCGGTGAAGAACTTTGCTGAGGATAGTGCGTCCCTACAAAGTCTCTCTGATAGTACCCTTCGGGTCTTTCTTTAGCGTCCAAAAAGGCTTTCGCGAAGGGATTATATTTGATCTTGAGTGATGTGACTTCCTCGTTCTGGTAAGCGGTGACGGCAATGAACTGAGTCTCCGGGAAGGGGTACGTCATAATACGACGGAGATCTGTGCCAACCTTCACTAAGTGCACCCGAGGCTCGTATTTGTGCAAAGAGTTCAGCATTATCTGGATAAAAACACTGTTATGTATATATCTACTTTATAATACACAATAAATCGGGATGTGATACATAAAACTACGTTAATAATATAAACTACGTTAATATCTACAACTGTTTCAATCGTTCATTATGGTGCATGAAGATTTTCTAAGACTAATTTCCTACTTAATATCCCACAGCAAAAAGATTTTGCAACAGTTTGTGATTCATCACCATATCAGCCGCGGAATGTCCACTTTAGATCTCCCACATTACATTTCGAGAATGACTGGTTGGAAGCGACCTACACCCAACGACTTCCCATGACCTTTATTGTGATATAGTGTTTATGTAAATATTTGAGGCATTGTTTCTTTTGAGACAACGGCAGCATAAGGCGGGCCCAAGTAGCCATGCCCCCAAATCAAAATATAAAAACTTATCAAATACTATTACTACCACTTACAATTAAACATAATTAAAAGTAAAATTATAAAATTTTGGAAACACCTACCTCATCCTCTTGCGTGTGCGCAACAAAAAAAAAAACAAAATTGTCATCACAATGTCCTTTTGTTTCATGAATGATAAAAGTACTAATAAATGCATATAGGATATGTGAATTATAATAGTCATATATCCACTCCATAGGTTAAGCCAAATAGCTGGACATGCAATATGGATACTTATTGGCATATAAACATGGGGGCACCCAACATAAAAAGAGATGTGTAAACATAGCGCAGAGACAATAATTATTACAAATGATAGTGCGTACGCACACCTGCTAAACAGTTGGTAAAGCTACAGATTTCACACCGAGACGCCAACATATGGATCTGGATGTATCAGATGTTTGCTTTCATATTCATTCGCACCACATTCAACCGTGAGAACTGGCTTCTATGAACTAGCGGTAGCAACAGAACTGTAGCACCTCTTAACCAATGGCTTTCTATTACCGAGATTATTATTCTGTCAATACTGTGAACTAATTATGCCCGATCTGGCCTCTGTGCTTTCTGAATCTAATAAATATGGAGCAGTTGGTAATAACAGGATCGACTTTGATATTGTTCAACAAATAACTGCTTGGCACTAATTATTTTATGGGATTGGTGTCCTATTCTGGGAAATCCAGAAGTAACGTGGACTGCCACATTTTTATCAATGAAATTCGGTGATATCTTTACAAAATGACATCATGGCTAAGTTTGTGTTCATTAAATATGATGTCATCTAACCTAAGTTCGCCGACGTCTATGTGCAATTGGAGACAAAACTAAGCATATAATTCCCACTAAAAACTATCAGCAATAAAAAGACTTTTTTGGAAACGACTACGACGACTTTACCATTGCTGTCTTAAAGCTAATCGGCCGTGATGCGAATTTGTCGTAAAGCTAATCTGTCTTAAAGCGAATCTGTCCTAAAGCGAACAAGGGAAAATGACTTGTATACCCCAAATTAAAAGAGCGATGATGGAAAATTGGAAAATTCACTCCTAAATACTGGTGGAAAAAAGGCAAGGAAGAGAGGAAATTATCATATAATATTTTGAATAACAAATTTTACTCCAAGTAAACTTTATTTCAGTTGTGAAAAAAAAACAACTGTATTATTAGTTTTTATTTGTTTTATAACTTCGACACAATTCTAACTTGAAATAACCACTTCCAACTTGAAACCCGCAACCGTTGCTTTCGAAGACAGTATCACTAGTAGGCCGAAATGGACGTTTAATGTAAAACCATGCAGGTTTCTTCTTAGTAGAATTTGTATAGGTAAGTATTTAATGTTTATGGTACATTCCCTACACCGACCGCGATTAAATTTTCACCTCGTATAACAAGAGTTAACTCTTTCATGAAGTCACACATTATCGAACATCAACGTTCACACTTTGTCTTTCCGTATTTTGCCTCAATTACAATTTTTTTCCCAAATGAAGTCGCATTTTGCCTGAATTGAGTACATTAGAGTAAATAATCACGATATCGTAATGTTCTAATAGAGAAATACGTTTGAGCTATGACTCTCTTTTTCTAAACATACACTTAACGTAGTCACCAAAAATAGATGTACCTGTCCATTTCCATTAGATTTGTTGGTAAGTTTGACCTTGGCGAAAGAAATGGGCTCCTTCATCCAATGTGCTCCGAAGTTTGGACTCTCGGGATGGATGTAAATTGTGTTTGATGGTGGGACTTCTGCTTTGCCACCAGGGACCTTGAAAAAGGAATAATTAGAAATTATGTCTACTGGATCCAAATTACTTTACTGCAAATTAAAACCGATTAACATTTACACATACTATACAGGGTGAAATTTAATTCGCGGAATTCCTGTATACATAAACTCCACTCCTGATTACAAACAACTTTCCACTAAGAACAATAGTCGAATTCAGCCGGAATTGTTGGACTTCGATACTAAAGGTGGTTTCAGAATAGATGGGTAATCGAAATTTGTTTTGATCAAATTCGATTATAGTTCCTTGGGGAAAGTTGATCGTAATAAAGAGTGGCGTCACGTTAATGGGATTACACGAATTCGATTACACCCTGTATATTCAAATATATGACGATTTTACCAATACGATATCTCAGTTTGCTGCGGCCGAAATTGATAATTATAATATTCATATTGTAATTCATTACAATAATCTTTCAAGATTAAGTTGATAAATGTGGCAAAGTATGTTGCTAAGTATTCATTCGTGTATTCAAGCAATTCGTTATGTTAAATCAATAATTGAGAATACAATCAGTAATACCTACCCCAAAATAAATAGTTTTGACCAACATAAATTTTATTGAAAGCACTGCTATGTAGGTCAATCTTATAAAAATATTAGGTCAATATTTTTTACATATCAATAGAGAGGTTGGTAGCCTTTCTTTCAAGGCAGTGATCATCTCAGGGATGTTTAACTCCTTGCGCTCCTAAGGAATCACGGCTACCATTTTCCTTACAGTATTCATTTATATTAGAATCATCGACTATGTTGACACAGATGGAATAGCAGTCCTGTATTAGAACCAAGTTTTATTACACTTAAAAGTTATGAACGCCTTGATATGAACAGCGAACTAGTCGTCAAGTGAATTTATTAAATTGTTATGAAGTTTATTTGGTGAAGTAAATGTTACCAGATTTAGTAAAAATGCGCTATACGGATAAGTAACGGACAAGATGAATATCAACTCACCCATTCGCCATTGACATATTTCCATCGATGAGAGTCCACCTGAACGAACTCCAACAGAACCGTATACATTGCCGTGGGGTCCAAACCGCTTGCTGTTACCTTTACTACAGGGAACATCCGCCTGAAACAAACAAACACTTTAATAATTATCTCATTATTTAGTTTTGTATCGCAAAAACAGAAATAAACTAGAAACTAGAGGCAGGTTTGCTTCTCGCTAGAGGATTCCAACGCCATTGCCGATTCTGTCGCCGACGTGGTGCTCCAGGGCATGGAACTTTTTGTTCCAAGTTCTGTGGTACCCGTTGGTGGAAAGTCCCAGCCCTGGTTTGCTTTACCCTGCAAAATCGCGTCACGTCGAAAGCAGGAGAAATTCCAAGCCTGGGCCATTGCAATGGCAGCTAAAGATCCTAAAGCGAAAGAACTTAAAAAAGAGTATTACTTTGCCTCCAGATCCCTCAAAAGAGTTGTGGCCAAAGCTAAGTCAAAGCACATCGGCAGAATTGGTGAAAGGCTGGCCCGTCTACCTTCGTGGACACGTGCATTTTGGTCTCTTGCCAAAGCTGTCCAGGGGAATTTCTGTGTGCCTTCTTTTCCACCACTGCGCAGGGAGGGTGACGTACTGGCCCATGACGCAAAGGAGAAAGCTGAGCTTGGATGATGGGGAGAAGCTACCTCCAACCATTCCACAATGTGGAAGTTCTATGCTGGAAGTCCAGTTCACTCAAAAATCTGTGCGTAAAGTACTTTTCTCCCTTGATATTCATAAGTCTTGTGGGCCTGACGGTATCCCTCCCATTGTGCTGAAAAATTGTGCTCCAGAGTTGGCTCCGGTATTGGTGCGTTTGTTCCGACACTCGTACTCCACAGGCGTAGTACCAAATTCCTGGAAGACGGCCCTAGTGTACCCGATCCCTAAAAAAGGCGACAGCTTAGATCCAGGAAACTACAGACCTATAGCCATTACGTCCCTGCTCTCCAAAATAATGGAAAGCATAAACCGCCAGCTCTTGCAGTACTTGGATGAGCACCAGCTGCTCAATGATCGTCAGTACGGATTCCGTAGGGGTCGATCGGCTGGTGATCTTCTTGTCTACTTGACGCATAGATGGGCGGAGGCGGTAGAGAGCAAGGGCGAGGCGTTGGCTGTCAGTTTGGACATAGCGAAAGCCTTTGATCGGGTGTGGCACAAAGTGCTTCTCTCGAAGCTTCCTTCCTTTGGGCTGCCCGATAATTTTTGCAAATGGGTTGCCAGCTTTCTCACGGATCGTAGCATTAAAGTCGTTGTCGACGGTTCTTGCTCTGATTTAAAACCCGTGAACGCTGGAGTCCCGCAAGGCTGCGTACTATCCCCCACCCTGTTTCTTCTGCATATCAATGACATGTTACAAACCTGTGACTGCCATTGTTATGCGGATGACAGTACGGGTGATGCCTTATATGCCGGCCGTGCTAATCTTTCTCGGGCGCACGTTGATGAGTGTCGGGACAAGCTTGTGTCTGAAATCGAGACCTCACTAGACCAAGTCTCTAATTGGGGCATTCTCAACCTAGTTAAGTTTAACCCTAAAAAGACACAAGTTTGCGCATTCACCGCAAAGAAGATTCCATTTCCCCTGTCTCTTCAATTTCAGAGCACTCCCCTTGACGTTAAGCTGAGTATTGGGATTCTCGGAGTGAACATCTCCAGTAACGTTCAATTCCGCGGTCATCTGGAGGATAAGGCCAAGTTGGCCTCCAAAAAGTTAGGTGTCCTCAGTAGAGCGGCTCGTTACTTCACGCCGGCTCACCGCCTCCAACTTTATAAGGCGCAAGTTCGGCCGCACATGGAGTATTGTTCTCACCTATGGGCTGGGGCACCTCAGTACCAGCTTCTTCCTTTTGACCGCGTTCAACGTCGCGCAGTCCGAATTGTCGGCCAAGAGAGTCTCACCGACCGACTGGATCCCCTGGCGTTGCGAAGAGACGTCGCGTCCCTCTACATTCTCTATCGCATATTTTCATGGGGAGTGTTCTGAAGAACTGTTCGAGCTAATACCCGCTGCTCAATTTAACCGATAAACTTCTCGGAGAAAATTAAATTTCCATCCACATCACCTGGATGAGTAGAAGTCTACCACTGTACGTTTCTCAAGAAACTTCTTACCACGTACGACCACCCTGTGGAACGGACTTCCGGCAGCGGTGTTCCCGAACGAGTACGACATTGGAACCTTCAAGAAACGAGCCTAAACCTTCCTCAAAGGCCGGCAACGCATCTGTGACACTTTTGGTGTTGCGGGTGTCCATGGGCGGCGGTGATCACTTTCCATCAGGTGACCCGCATGCTCGTTTGCCGCTCTCTCATATAAAAAAAAATAACCCCACAATTCAGGATTAGTTTATCATGACCCACATAGTATAAATATTAGAACGAAATACCAAAGAAAGAAAAAATTATGCAGTATATGCTAATGGCAAAATTTTGATTTTTAAATGTACTTATACGATCTGCAAGACCAGCCATTATATGTGGGATAAAAAAGAAACAATGCACCTATTTCTGGACCTATTGAATTACCCCATAATAGCCATGATTATAGGCGAGCGGGTATATATAGAGAATAGGCGAGCGGGTTGTATCAACAATACGCTGCTCATCTTGGGTCTATGCTGTACTTATTAATAATAATAGGTAGGTTGATTTTCAACCCGTGTTGTTCCCCTGGGTGCCAGTAAAGGCCGCTGTACCTATTATTATTAATAGGTACAGCATAGACCCAAGATGAGCAGCGTATTGTTGATCCGACCCGCTCGTCAGCCTAGCATGGCTATTATGGGGTAATTCAATAAGTCCACAATCCCTTAGCGGCCTTTACTGGCACCCAGGGGAATAACACGGGTTGAAAATCAAAAAAGACTAGTACTAATTCAGTCAACTTGCAGATGGATGTTTCCTAGTATACCTATTATATCAAAAACATGAGATGCACACAACGAACAAAGGTTTATACTGTGTGTTTTATATATTGTGTTCATTCTGCAATACGTCTGTAAGTGATAGCTCGTATAGAAAGTTAAGCTAGCAGCTTCATGTAAAGTTATTGACCTTACAACTTCTCAGCGAACGGGCCGGGGACGCTACACGTGCGACGAGATGGCGCACCGCTCGGTCGTAGCGGGAACTTCTTTATGAAAAAGACATCAACGCGCAAGTCTTTTTCAGAGAATATTTTATTACCCATTAACATCTTCAAAAAGTGCAAATTGGCACTAGTTAGTAATTGCAACTGAATAAAAAACTCACACCTGTCATAGAAATTATGTGAACAGACCATAAACGTATACTCTAGTAGGTACGAATACTTAAACGAGCCACACACAGAGGCCGGGGCGGGAGCGTCCCGGGGCGGTAGCAGGATTTTGTATGAAACCGCCTTCTCTTATAAGCATTCTCGGCTCTCTGCAGCCACGGATCGCTCTCGCTCAAGCTCTGTGCCTGTTGCGTTTTATAATACCAAAAACATTATAACAAAAAAAAAACAACTGACTTCAGCCACTACAAAGCAAAAAATAATTCTACTGTAATGCTCATATCGCTTAATCATTTATCTGAACATTGACACCGACTTCGAAAGATATTTTTTAAAGTAAAAAATTGACATTAAAAACATTGAGGCATACTTCGAAAGATTTTATCCATATATCAGAAATAATAATAATTACGACAGTAAAAATAGAAAATAACTGATTAAGTGATACAAGCGTTTCAGTTAAATGATTTTTTTATTTAGGAGTGGCTGAATACGGTTATTTTTGTTGTTAAAAAGTTTTTATTTTTTGATATTTAGTATTTTAGCGTGCTTGCTAATCTCCCTGATCATTTTCGTGCCATAGCGCCCCATTGACATTCCTACAGTTTAGATGGGCAGTTGGGGTATAACCAGCTAGACCTGATGATCTTTGATTTGTCATATTTATTGGTAGTCACACCGACCTTCTCTACAGTTTTTCCATACAAACCCAAACTGCATATTATATAGTCTCCCTGCTAGTGAATGTGCAAAGACTAGAGCAATCGTCTAAATATGTCCAGCTAGTCTGCTACTAAAATGACTGAACTGATTATACTCAAATTGCAATGGGACCAACTTGACGGTAACCTATTTCATTTACAAAAAGAATTACGCAAATCTCGGAACGGAATTATCGATTAAAATACATAAAAAAGAAATACATACAGCCGCCTCCTTTCTTGATTTATGAACTGAAATCGGTTAAAAATGACTTGGGCTTTGAGAATTGGAGACCTGGGAGATTGAGAATTTATGTCTTATTGACAAATTATGTCTGTAACTGTATCAAAATATAATATTTTATGCAAAAAATCATTTTGTGCAATAAAAAGTATTTTATTAAAACGAAAGTTAAATTAAAAGAATATCTCAGTACTACACATAGGCAGGTTCTACAGAAAGCCGTGATCTATGCTTGAGAGACGCTCTTTTGTGTAATGACAATCGGATCTGGGCTTTATGTATATGGCATTTTAGAATTTTGCATTGTGAGAATCTGGCATTTTGATAATATGGTATTGTGCGAATGTGGTCATTTGGAAATCTGACAAATTTGGGAATCTGACGTGTTTACGGGTTAAGTTTAATCTCTGCTTAGGAACAAATGACGACTCGATTACCATTGTGTAATAATTTAAATCTGTGATTTATTAAGTGATTAACAATTGGGTAACAACAAAGAGACAATTAATATTATCAATTATATCTGATTAGTCTTTTATTTATATTTATATCATAATCAAACTGGTATTTTTAGTGTGTCTACCCTGCATACATACCATAACTTTAGCTTTTGGATACTAAATGCTTTACCTATGTTAATAATGCTGTAAATAAGTACATTCAAGGAATAAAACGTGTTTTTCATTTTCCAATACGATACATTAAAGTTATCATTTCTACCAAAATGAAAATAGAACGAGGCCCTGTTATATTTTCCATTCATTATAAACAGTTTTTGTTTTCTTGTTTCCCGGAGACTGGTTGGCTGGGTAGTAGTCGTGGCTCATCAACATCGGGCTGTGCCAGTTAGCTGCCCTGCGATAATGAGTAAGGCCTACGGTGCTAATAGCTGAAAACCAGCCGCCCGTCAGCGGTGGTTAGCACTGCGAATGTGGCCGCATGTATTCGCTCATCGTATTCTATGTAGAGCAACCCTTTTACAAACAACTAGGTAATAAATAGACATACATCGAATTTCTCTCGCACTTACTGTATTTGATACATGTTTCTCTATGACTTTAGCGGGATCTACGTTGGTACTATTTTTGAAATTACAAGGTCCGGACCAGACAGGACTTACAATCTTCTTCTTATTCGTGGTTTTCTACGGAAACAACAGGCAGAGTAAAAGTGTCGTCACTTCTTATATGTCTAGGAGTGGACTCTCTTACCAGTTCTGCGTGTAAAAATCGCTTTTTCCCCCGGTTTGAATGCAAAAGGCGGAACTTCACTCCTACTACAAGTGGTTTGATGTCCACAATATGAACTCCTCGACTCACATAATAGAATAGACTATTTATATTATGAAATAGATGACCTCAATACGGCATTTCGATTCCGTGTTTCACTGTTCTATGAATTGGTCTGCAAAGCACAATATACGCTTTCTGAATTCTTACCTATAAACTCGGTACCCACTGTATAATGTGTGTAACAGAACGTGGTTCCAAGAACGAGAATAAAGTAAAGAAATATGTAAAAATAACCTATAGAACCTTATGAAGAGTAAAACAAAAAAAATACACAAAATAAAATTCTTAGGTTAACAGACTTCGGAAAATATTTATTAATAGTTCAAACATTATTTGTGTTCCTTATTGTGAAGAAATCTATATGTGAAAACTTGTTAATGGATTTCTGAAATTAATTTCTTAGTTTATATAAGTATATCAAGCAGCAAGTTTCCTAGATTAATAATAATATAAAAATTAAAATAAAATAATGTATTTGTAAAAAAAAACGCTGCAAAACACAAACGGGTTATACTTGACCTATAATGTGACCATATATATACAGGGTCAAATTTTTCAAGTGGAAATGGATAGGTAAATCCAAACTGTAAGGAAAACAAAAATTACTCAAAGAAGTCTCGGGCCCGATTTTGACGAAATCTAAAACTACATCTTTGGATCGTATGTCATTACTTCCCAGAATTCGTTCAGTATTAGCAACACTATCGATGTATAATAGTGTCTTTTCTTTTTCAAAATCAACTGGTTCGATTTCTGGCTAATATTAATTTCTCAAAAAATCCAATGATGCAGTTATAGTTTTCATTAAAATCGAGCCCGTGACTCCTTTGAGCTATTCTTCATAATTTCGGATTTGGCCAGCCACGTCCACTTGAACAATTCACCCTGTATACATCCTGCATTCAAAATGATTAGCGACAAATACCTAAGTTACTATCGTATTATAGAGGAAATCCCTATATGGGTTACTTATGGGCACAACTCCAGTGTAGATAACTACCTACGGAATGAAATCACCAAATATATTCGCAGAATCTATGTCATGGTTTTTTAAAATTGTTTGATAAAGATGCTTCATTCATGTAATTGACTCTTTCAACTACATGGATTTATAACAAATTTTTAATAAAATTTGGAAATTTAGTTTTCCTTTCTTAAAGAAAACGTTCAAGTAAGTAACATTAATGCTATTTTTAATTTTTAAGTATTTTCTTTCCAGATGAAATTTGTTATATCCACCTTGTAGGTCCTTAATTAACTACATAGATAACGATATACCTACAAGTTCTTGTGAGTTATTTCAAAGTACACTTAAATATGTCTATAACTGACTACGTCCCTGTTGACTGACATACGAAGTCTAAAATGTTGATAATTTTAAAGTTCCGTAATTGCGAGAGAAATTCCATATTCGTAATAGTTTGAGAAATGGAAACTTATGAGAGAAATTGTTGTTTGTATAAGCTGTAAGTGGGTATGTACCAAACAATATTTATTTTATTTGTAAGGCCTATGTATACATGATAATTTTAAAGTTTTGTAATTCCGAGAGAAATTTCGTAACGTAACCAAGTATTTTCTGTGAAATATGAGTGACTTACAGGTCTTTACAAAAACGCGCTTTCTCATAATTTCTATCAAAATTGTCAAATCATCTGCAAAGAAGGACAAGATAAAGACAACAAAAACCTTTAATAATAAATAACACATAGTTCTGTAAAATTTGATCAAAATATTGTTAGCAATTTTATTAACAATATATCGGGTTAGCATTTGACCTCCATCACACCTGATGTTAAGTGAAGATGAGGCCGAAGGTGGAAGCGTACTGACCCGGAAAACCAAATATTTGAGGAACTGGCTATCTTATCTCTGATAACAGAAACACAACAATGCCGTTAACATTGCTGTTTGGTCTTTACCTATGAAATAGCCGTTTTGTATGAAAAAATTTAAACGAATTTTTTTCATGTATTTTTTATTTGTATTAATCGAAGTAATCACCCATGCAATCAATGCATCTTTGCCAACGCAGTGGCAGTTTATTGATGCCCTTTTTAAAGAAATGAGCTGGACGGGAGGCAACAAATTCTTCAAAGGCATTTTGTACTGCCTCTCGGGTATTGATTTTTTTTCCTGCCAAGAAGTTATCCAAATTCTGGAAAAAGTAATAGTCTGTAGGCGCAAGGTCTGGTGAGTAGGGCGGTGACGAAGAGCTTCCAACCCCAGTTCTTGCAACTTGGAGACCGTCTGCTGTGCAGTATGAGGTCGCGTGTTGTCGTGCAGGAGCAGCGGAGAGGAGCGATTGACCAATGCTGGTTGGAGATGTGCCAGCTTCTCCATCATTGTGTTCAGTTCTTCACAGTACACATCTGCAGTAATGCTCATCCCGTTTGGTAAGAAGCTGTGATGAATCACACCGGCGCTAGGCTACCAAACAGTGACCATCACTTTTCTAGGGGTAAGTTTTCGTTTAGGGCATTGTTGAGGTGCTGAACCAGGATCCAACCAGCTTGCTGAGCGCTTGCGGTTATCAAACAGAATCCATTTTTCTTCGCAGGTAACATTGCGGTTCAAAATTCCTTCATTTGTGCGTACTTCGCGCTGACGATCATTGAGTTCGTGGGGCACCCATTTGTCAAGCTTTTTTACCTTACCAATTTGACGCAAATGGACCAATATTGTTTTGACGCTAACGTCGAAAGCTGCTGCTAATTCAGCCGTAGATTGTCTATCATCAGCTTCCAGAATCGCCTTTAATTCGTCATTGTCGACCAAAGTCTACGGACGACCGCGAGGTTCATTTTTCAGGTCGTAATTTCCAGAACGGAAGCGAGCAAACCAATAACAGGTGGTGCGTTGGTTTGTAGTGTTAGCTCCGTAAACGTCGTTGATGTTGCGTGCCGCTTCTGCCGCGTTGCTGCCACGACGGTTCTCATATTCCATAATTACTCGAATTTTTAACGTATCCATGATGACGAAAAAGATTGAAATGCGATGAAAATGTAACACTAATCAATAAACAAATGACTACTTTTGGAAAAAGAATTCCATGTTTTTAAAATAAAATTAATTAGAAATTAGAATTCTTAGCAAAATCTTTGTAAAATTTCTGAGTAAAGTTGGATGAAAATATGTCTTTTGCAAACAACTATTATCTCATAAATACGGTGAAGGTATTAAATTCTTTACTATAATCGATGGTACAGAATTTGCCATAATATTTGAAAAAGCGCATAGTTCTTATCTTTCTTTGAAGTTACTACAATCACAATGCACAAGCAATGGTTTTATTCGCTGGGGGCGTCGGTCGGCTGCGGCATTGTGGACGAAATTAGTACAAGGTATTTAAATGATTATAGTAACAAAATGATTTTGTCTGATTCCATTACATGATGATGACACAGGTACAGTGTTCGGATAAATTTGTATAGGTTTTTGTGACACACACAAAATATTTTAGATAAATAAATAAATACAAATACAAAAAAATACAAAATTAGCCACATTCTTTTAAAGTCTGATGTTCTCTGCAGTACCTACACAATAACAAGTAGTACCACCGTACTTGCATTGAGTCGTTTAACAAATGTATACCTCTGTATATTGACGACCCACACGGTGTCTGGCAAAGCAAACTAAATGTGGGGGTGTTGACATGTTCGCATCCTGCTTGCAAACCGCTGCTTCTCCAAAGTCCACCTTTCAAAAACCAGTCTTGGGAAGCCAACTCACGCCCCACGTATCAATATCATTGTCGAAGTACGTTTTTTAACCACCTCCTTTGTTAAATAAGTAATGTTAGCTATATAGAGCATATGGAGGTCATAGGTTCAACCGACTGGACGCATTGTACACAATACCGAATAATAAAAGTAGGTAGGTGATGGGTCTAGTTGACGGTTGGTCAATTTTAAATGTGTAGATATACTGACTTTCAAAGTCTACCCCTAAACTCAGTAGTAGTAGGAATGTGGGTTTCAGGTATTTGAGATGAATCCTTACCTACCTTACCGTACCTTTTCCAATTGTTCAGTTTCCAATGTTTATGGATTTCTGATGAACGCGAATCCATTTACGGACTACGACATGAATTGCGACTATAGTCAAGCAATTAACTTATGTTCATGTTAAAAACCCGTGTGTGAGGGTACAGCAAAAGCTTAATGATGCACCTATTCCAGCTGCGATGAATTGTTGTGTTAGAGCTCTCACCCAACAAGGTAGAGCAGATTAATAACATCCTTTACGAAAATTTGTATTAAATATGCAAAATAACACCACCTTCCATTCTTAGTGACGATCATTTCGTTGGTGAGTGTCTGGAAGCGCACCCACAGCTCGCGATCATCAAGGGCCACGTTGACGTCCCGCTCACGCCCCCCGCGTGACCCGCCGCCGCCGCCTACTGTTGGCTCTACCGCGCTGAGGATGTGCGACGCGGCCATGCTGTCGACAAAAGGTAGATGATAGATATAATTAGAAAAACAGCATCCTTAGGAAACTACCATAAAACTATAAGCAATAGGCTATTATTTAATTTACCACGCGACTGACACTGTCTCGGTCGGTAGCAACGCCCACACCCATTCTACGACATATTTATTTCCTGAAACAGATCTCTCAGGGAGTTTCGGAAGCGTAAATAGTATACCTACCTATTGCTCTGATTGCTCTTTTTGTAAAACGAATATTATTTGTATACCTGTGGCCATGCCCCACAGACCCTAAGCTAAGACATAATATTGCGAAAATAGCTGAAATAAACTAGTCTCACTGCTTATACTATATGACGGTTGAGTGGCAGCTATAAAAAATACGATATGGTACCAATGGCACCATGTTGATTCGACCACGAATTTTCGCAATTTGGCGTGTTTGCTTTTTATTGAGAAGTACCGTTGGTGAGTTTTCTTAGACTTTGTTTCAAATATGGGATAGAAATTACCCAAAAGTTGATGTTAAGATTGTTATACCACCAAGTTTAGCTACGATAGTAGAGTCTCTTACAGAACTAACCACTAAAGTTTACCCCGATATGACCTAAAGTCGAAACCTATAGGCTGACATAAGCCAGCGTGACATTTTGACTCCGAAAAATGACAAAGCAGCTGGTATTAATGATGTTTTATTAAAATCATTCGAAGGAGAAGAACTTTAGTATAAATCAATATACGGTAATACAAACTGAAGAAGGCGTAAATTACCCAGTTGAATTTTTAAACACCCTTAACTCAGCGGGTCTTCCCCCTCATAATCTTACTCTTAAGATTGGTGCACCAATAATGATATAAAAAACTTGGAACCCTTCGAAACTGTGCAATGGCACTAGACTATAAAGCAAACAAAGCTCAAGGACAGATACTGAAAATGGCCGAAGTAGACCTGAGGGAGGGTTGTTTCTTTCACGGGCAGTTGTACGTGGTTTAATCAGTGCCGCTAGCAGACTAATGATTCTAACTAAAGAAAAGCGTACCACACATGTGGTATTGAATAGGATACTTTTTACCCCGGGAAAAATGTCACTCCCGCGGGAAAACAAAATGAACGCGTGCGAAGCGGGCGCGAAAAGCTAGTCATTACATAATAGTTTTGAGAACAAACCTGTTTAAAAAAAACAATAATATTATTGCAAGCTACTATAGACGAATAGACAACGTATTCACATTCAATTATGATCATAAACTTATTCAATAAAGTGACAAAAAAAACCTATTATTTTAAATAATTAACCGCATTATTTCATAATTGATAATTTAATTTCCTAATAATTTTATATATATTTTTGAATAAATTTTTTGTTCGCTGCATTTATTTTGATGAGGCTATGGTTTTGAATATGAAATTCAGAACCTATTTTGATTACAATGTTAATAGCATTGTTGTGTTCAGATTGTCAGAGATAAGATAGCCAGTCCCCCAAATAACATGGGGTTTCCGAGTCAGTACGCTACCACCTTCGGCCTCATCTTCACTTAACATCAGGTGTGATGATTGAGGTCAAGTGCTAACCCGTAGCAGATAACAAAAAAAAATTACGTTTTAAAAATTACAAGTAGTTATGTTGCCACATCATTCAAATTATAAGTATAATAGTGATACTGAATAAGTATTAGATATTGCTACGCTATTAGTACAATTTTATGAGTTATGTGACCCAAATTTTTACGTAAGTCAATTTAAAAACTATTTTATTTACAAAATAAGATACATACAATATTACAGAAACTATGTCAAAAAAAACTCATAGCTTAAAAGAAAAGATTAAACCTAAATAAAATACTAATTATATTAATCATCATCATCAGCCCGTAAACATCCCACTGCAGGGATATAGGCCTTCCCTCGTTTAATGAGGGAGTATGGGCCATAGTCCGCCACGCTGGCCCAATGCGGGTTGGGGACTTCACATGCCTTTCAATTTTTATTTTTCAGGCATGCAGGTTTCCTCGCGATGTTTTCCTTCACCGTTATATTATAAATAAAATAAATAGAATAATAATTAACAATAATTATAATTTTAAAACGACATGTACTAAGTCAATAATGTAAAATTCATTCTTTTTAATTATCATTTTAGGTATTTCTTTGGAAATTGTAATAGGTGAGATGAATATGATTAACAGGATATGTAGTATGAATTTAGCCGTGTCACCACTTTATAGTACGAAACGTGGTCTGTCACTATGGGCCTCTTAAGAAAGCTCAAAGGTATGCAATGAGCTGTGGAGAACACGATACTCGGTGTTTCACTAAGGGATCGAATCAGGAATGAAGACATCCGTAGGCGAACGAAATTCACTAACATAGCCAAGCAGATTAGTAAATGGCAGTGGAGAGGGCACATAGCTCGAAGAACTGATGGCCGGTGGGGCATTAAAGTTCTCAAGTGGAGACCACGCACCGGCAAGCGCAGCGTAGAATTTGCACTCACAAAGTGTACAGACCTATTAAAAGTCGCGGGCAATCGCAGGATGGAGATCGCTTCCACCGGTCGCCCTGGAAATTTATGGATGAGGCCCATGTTCAGTAGTAGACGTCTTATAGCTGATAACATCATATGATGATCATAAAGAGCCGTGTGGTTTACAGCACGTATTTGGTATTATTATTATCGTTCGGCCAATAGTAACTCATCCTGCTATAAATTTTTGGCCAACTCTACTATGACACTCTAGGGATCAAAACTAATCTAACCGTTTAGGCCACAGAAGGTAACATAGAAATCTACGTACACCCCAAAAACTTTACCCTCTTACCTTTCCAAGTAGTCGAATGAAACCTATACATCTATTCATTGGCTGCACAGTGGACTTCTTTCGTTATAAATCCAATAGAATCAAAACCTTATCTCCCGCATGTAGTTTTGCAAAGATGTGATTAAAAATGGAACTCCATGTCTTTATAAGATACTTGGACACTTTATTAGATAACTTTGAATTACCCCACACATTAGTGATTTTAACATGTCGTGCCAAGCAGATTGAAGTTGCTAATTTAATGTAAGTATCACGTATGATGTCTCACTGAATACATATGTAGGTAATGTACAGTGCCTTCTATTTGCAGTATTACGACAACCACACACCTCTAGTCTCCGCTGTCCAAACGGAAAGCATCACGAAATCAGATGGCAAATATACCGAATATTTTATTTCAAGCTTGGCTCACGATCTCCGCGTCCATCCAATGTTTATAGAGCCTATTATCGTGAAGCGGCGTGTCGGTTCAACGTCCCGCCCTGCTCTCATGATAGGCACTTTATATTTTTAATTTTTTATATTGACTTTATAGAAAATTATTTATATATATCATGCTATCTACTGCTAGAAATATTTGCATGTCGTGGTAACTTTTAATTAAAGTGGCACATCTTGTTGGTAATCCTAAAATAAAATATAATAAATAATTATTATACAAATTATCTAGTTTCAAAATAGGCAAAACCTGCACTATGCATGTAAGGTAATGGATAAACATGCTTATTCGTGATTTGGGAACAAAATATTCGTATTCATAGCACTACATTTATCCCCAGCGGGATTTGACTCCGCAACAATAGGTTTTGAAGGTAGGGTCAGTCACTATCCACTACGCTAATCACGTGTTGTTATTAATTCGCCTATAACGAATTTCGAAGACCTACAAGTCTTGCATTGCGACTTTCTGGCTAACCCACCCAGACAAGCAACAGCCAATGTCGTTTTAAAAACGTCTGCCACCTGTCTATAGGCCCTAATACTTTAAAAGGATAATACATGTAGGTAGGATATACTAATTACAAGCGGTCTAAACATATGCCCAGAGTTTAGTTCTAGTTTTACAATAATTGCGGGAGGCCTATATTTAGCAGTCTTGTGCCTGATATGATAATTGCAATAATTAACGGGTTATTACTACATAAACTTATTAGTAACAATACGAGTATTTTACTGTTGCAAGCTTTACAAGTGCCGCGGACCTGAAGTAAAAATAAGTCAGGCATAATAAAATCTTTTGTACCTCTGACGATAAAAGACGGGTATTACAAGTTTAAAACAAAATTTACAATTTATAGAAGCTGAAGTGGCCATATCAAGTCGCTGTAAGAAGTGTTGCAAGGAAAGGATTATTCACTGTTAGAAGTGTACCTACCTATTGCGTCAACTAGAGCCAATTCGAGGGTATGATATTTATCAAATATTTATCTTATTTATAGTAAAAATAGTTATTTGGGGTATAAAAATAGTATATATACTTAATGTATTTAGAAAGTCTTATTGTAAACATCGAAGACTTGCACGTACCTAGCTAATGATTGCATTTTCATGAAAACGAGACGTTTTGATGAAGATAATATAATCCTAACTCCAAGAAGCTAATTGTTCATTTGGAATTTAGCCGTAACATCGTATAGTCTTCACTAATTTCCATTTAGCTTAATAAGCATTTACGAAGTTCAGAAACACTCCGGCAGTTTCACGTAGGCGTTTACTGAAGAGATGCCTTCCGGGTTTAGTGTATTTTAAATTCATGTAAACTATCAACCGTAATAGTTACCTCGTGAATGCGTTCTACTGTTTTAATATTAAAATATTTTTATAGGGTTTCGTTGACGATCCCGCCTCTCGGTCTTATAACAATGAAAGGAGATCACCCAACGTCCGTTTTTTAAAAGTGCCGGCCAACACAAATAAACCCATTATTTTGTTAGAATATAGTATATGGAATATTTTTTAGTACTACACCAAAGTTCTAAATCAAGTCTGAGAGTTACTATAGAACGTCAAAATAGTTATTCTTTCTCTGGATTTCTTACTAAATAATCGAAGTGAATATAACCCAGCATGGATTACTATCGGATATTTATCAGATAATTATCATGTTAATTATCAAGATAATTATTTTTTGACAATTATCAAATAATTAACATGATAATTAACAACGAGGCTTTGTAAATCTACATGAAAATCGAACCCATTGCTCACGTGGATTTATGTACTTGTTGTGTTGTACAGTCGGTTGCAAAAGTCCAGACGCCGTCATAATGCCGCCGAAAACTATGCATGGACTTTTACAACCCACTGTACGCAAGGTAATTAAAAAAAACAAAGCATGTTTAGATAATGTGTTTATTTTTTATTAAATAGTACAAATAGTACATTATTATTATTATTATTATTACAATCTTACAAAGATATCTTCTAAACCTTCCGCGGGAATGTCAATTCTAGGCAGATGCCGTGCGTACCCCATGTACCATACGATGCACATAACGTGTGAACAGCATCCAATCGTTCTTCTACCATTATGGCAAGTGCAGTAATACTGAACAATCGCTTCTCGACCTGTGGACGCCGTGTCTATCCCAATATAAACATAGTACGTGCGCGATCGGACATGTCGCGATTGAATACGACCTCTAAGCACATAGAGGTTTCCCGTTCCTTCGAGTTCTTCCAAATCATTTGTGGGTATTTGACCTCCAATCTCGATCAGGAATGTGCCAGCTGCATGGGTGTGCTCTGCATAATAAGAGCGGGCTTGTTTCAATTGGTAAATACCAAGAGCGAATAGAATTAGATCTTCTTCCGTCAATACGGGGAATGGAACCTCCAGCATATTTGCATCTATTGGCTGAAATTGCGCCCGTCGTCTATTATAATTGTGTCGGGTCACCAGGTCCCCCAATGCATTTGGCAAATCAATTCTTGAGTTAATGATTTCTAGAAATCTTGAGGCCCGAACATTGTCCACAATTAATTGGTGATACGCATTTAATAACGCTGCAGCTATACGGAAATACTCCATCATGTGGGGTAAAGCGCGATTTGAATGGACGATCCTGAGTAGTCGGAAATCTCTTTTGAAGCGCCCATTTACGACTTCGACTACCCAGCTGCACAAAGTAACTAGTCGTGATTGGTTTGCTTGCCAAGTAGTAAGCTGCGTTTCGTTTGCATTTTTTGTTTGAGGCATATGTACCGTGTATCCGTGTGACTCTAACGGATTTACTGCATCTCTAAAGCCACGATCCAGTAAAATCCAGTAAAAATATTCTGTTATGTGCCGTGTTTCTGAATGTGTTAAAATTAATAATAATTAATAGCGCGATTTACTGCTCCATTCCAATATGTTCAATAACTACTTTATTCCACTTTTGTAAAAAATAACTAGGCATAGCTGAAATTAATATTGATGATCAATTTAAAAAAAACGTTTGAGCCGGTAGGTCATTCCGTTTTAATACTATTACTGAACTTTAGATATTAAATAGTTTTATAAATTTGTATACTAATTATTAAAACGTCTTGATCTTATTATACTGAACTTTAGATTGATGTTTTTATTTTATTTATATATTTATAGACCTATCTCTCACTTATGAATACTTTTTTGCGTCATTTAGACAAGTACGGTCTACGAACGATACGAATTATGACATGCAGTTAAGTTAAAGGTTTGATCATATAATTTTGCCGGGAGCTACAATGAATATTCATCCATCATCATCATATCAGCCATAGGACATCCACTGCTTTACTCTATATCTTAATAGACCTCCAAAATATGTTTCTAGAGCGACCGGTTGAAGCGGACTGCAACCAGCGAATAACGAGCATTAATTCTGATGGTTTATTAGTGAATAATATTCGACCCAAATAAAAAATAAAATAGCTTTTTTCAAAAATATATTGTCGGGCTAAATATTAATTGGAAAAGTTGTGATATAATTAAATTCAGCACAAATGTATTTTTTTTATATATGAGAGGGCGGCAAACGAGCATGAGGGTCACCTGATGGAAAGCAATCACCGCCGCCCATGGATACCCGCAACCCCAATAGGGTCACAGATGCGTAGCCGGCCTTTGAGGAAGGTGTAGGCTCGTTTCTTGAAGGTTCCAATGTTGTACTGGTTCGGGAATACCGCTGCAGGAAGTCCGTTCCACAGGGTGGTCGTACGTGGTAAGAAGTTTCTTGAGAAACGTACAGTGGTAGACTTCCACTCATCCACGTGATGTGGATGGAAATTTAATTTTCGGCGAGAAGTGTATCGGTTAAATTGAGCAGCGGGTATTAGCTCGAACAGTTCTTCAGAACACTCCCCATGAAATATGCGATAGAGAATGCAGAGGGACGCGACGTCTCTTCGCAGCGCCAGGGGATCCAGTCGGTCAGTGAGACTCTCTTGGCCGACAATTCGGACTGCGCGACGTTGAACGCGGTCAAAAGGAAGAAGCTGGTACTGAGGTGCCCCAGCCCATAGGTGAGAACAATACTCCACGTGCGGCCGAACTTGCGCCTTATAAAGTTGGAGGCGGTGAGCCGGCGTGAAGTAACGAGCCGCTCTACTAAGGACACCTAACTTTTTGGAGGCCAACTTGGCCTTATCCTCCAGATGACCGCGGAATTGGACGCTACTAGAGATGTTCACTCCGAGAATCCCAATACTCAACTTAACGTCAAGGGGAGTGCTCTGAAATTGAAGAGACAGGGGAAATGGAATCTTCTTTGCGGTGAATGCGCAAACTTGTGTCTTTTTAGGATTAAACTTAACTAGATTAAGAATGCCACAATTAGAGACTTGGTCTCTAATTGGGGCATTTAATTTTCGGCGAGAAGTGTAATGTATACACCAAAATTCGAAATGCAAAGTAAATAATAAACAAAAGTAGAAAAATTTTAAAAATCCAATCAACCCAAAGACACTGAAACATGTTTTCCGCCCGAAATCTATGCAAAAGTAGTAAGGTTTTCAAGATACCGTGCGGGTATAATCTGAATAAGGTAAGCGCCAACTCTATGATCGCGGGATACTTCAATAACGCGAGTGCATAAATCTTTAAAGAGCTTCGAGTTCTGATTGCAATTTGTAAACGTTATTTCTGTTGATATTGTATTCTATTGTTGTCTTCGTGTATGAGCCATCACATTTTTGAGTACATTGCATTTTGGTTTATATTTAACCAGTTCGGTAGAAATATTGTGATTTTTCAATTTCCTTTTCTAGCAATAACTTAGTAATTGTATTGTATTGTATTGTATTGTAAATGTATTTATTTAGACGATTGACTTTAAATAGTTAATCTTCATACAATCTTAATTATTGTTAATACTTTATCGCAAATTAGTATACACATAAATTAAACAAACATAGAATATAAATTAATATACACCAAAGGCGACCTTATGGCAAGAGATTTTTACAGAAAACTCTCGGAAGAAGAAACAAATTAGATGTTTTACGAGTAGACAAAGAGTAAACAGTAACATCGAAAGAAGAATCTAATTTCACAACTATCTTTTTTTGGCATGTATTATAATATTGCTATCTAATTAGGCTAACTAATATTATAAATGTGAAAGTTTGGATATTTGTTTGTGGTTCAATCACGGCGAAACGGATAAACGGATTTCGAGGAAATTTGGTATATAGGTAGTATATACCCTGGATTAAGACATAGGGTACTTTGTATCCCAATAAAGTGAGTTATTCCCGCGGGATAAACCAACTAAATATATCCGCGATAAAGCTATTCCACGCAGGCGAAGTAGCGGGCGGAAAAATGTATAAAAATAAAAGAATATGTACTACAGTGCAACTTCATAAATAGTCTAAATGATGACATCCGAACTTTCGCATTTATAATATTAGTTGGATGATATAAAGATGCATCTATTTATGATATATACCTACTGGCGACTATAACTAAATTAAAGCTCTGTAAACATGGTAAGCAATAAATGATAATGAATGAAAAAGTTATCAAATTAATCCTTTGTGGTAGTCAGCATCTAACAATTTTGACAGTATCATGTCAGGCTGAAAGTAAACGTTTCAGATACTATGCCATCGATGAGAGAGAACGATAACACTGTACTTAATACTTCTTTAGCCACCAAACCTGCATCATTCTGGCAACAAAGCTGAGAACCCTATTATTAAGCGACCTTAAAACAGCAATCATCTTTACGTCCATCCAACTATTACTCTTATTGAATACTAGGTAACCGATAATTTAACATGACGTGAAGGCCTGAAGGTCGCCACTCGTTTGTTTCTTTAATTTTAAAATTATTTTTGTAAATGGGTACCTATAATCAAAGATCCTATGTAGTGAAATAGGTTAACGTGAAATGTTTCTGAAATAAGTGGAGGTGATAGATGGACAGACAGCGAGATGATTACGTAAGTATTTAAGTGTTCACAGTTTTAGTTCAGAACCCTGAAAAGAAAAGGAGTTTCTTGTCGCTTCGTTATTCTAACCATAAGACCGTCTAAAATGAAAAATAAAAATCTACACACCAGCAAATGTATATACAGTCCTCATCATATAGGCAAGGGTAGTGCAAACCCACACTGAACTATTTTTGTTCTGTGTTCAAAGCTACAATGTATAACCATTGAAGCTCTTAAATTGTCATAATAATTTTTACTCATCATAAATAATTGGCGGATTGCCAGCTAAAATAGGATTAATCTCTTTCTTGAGCAACTAAAATAAAGATTTATTGAGAGTCAATAACACCTTCGAGCATTGATGAGTCGTAGCATCATTAGCGAGGAACGCCTAAAAAATCGATTGCAAATTCGTATGCACAGCGCAACAGAGATAGGATTGCAGTAAATTTTTCCATGGAAATTTCAGTAAATTAAAAATTTTAATTCCGTAATGTATATGCATACGTAATACTTTAATATTCGATGGCGTCATAATACCTATAGAAAATTTGTTTTATGTAATGAGGTTAGCCGTGTGGTTTCATACAGAATAAAATATAGGACTGGCTGACGAAAGGTGACTAAGAGATCGTGAGATTAAAAACATAGAACAGTGATGGCCAGAAGCGTTGACTGAGGCAAATTCTCCAATAGAAAGTCATTCAAATCAAGACATTGAAAAGGCAGCAGCAGCAGTTGATTTCCATATTCTATTTTCTATTTCTATATTCTATTGAAATGGTGTGATGAGATATCCGTTTAGCTTATAGTTGGATACCTACATCTAGCAAGAAACTCCAACATTGTTACAATGATACATTTTATTAAATCAATAAGTAGATACATAGTATGTTAAGGATCGATGAAAATTAACTATAACCGTAGAGCCAGGAGTCCCGGCCAGGCTATCCCATACCACGTATAGTATACACTAACGTAACCCATACCTTAATGTTGACTCAGACCGGCTGAATGTTTTATTGAATACTGTTATTTGCCGACAAGAGTTGGCTATACCATACTCGTAATTTGCTTTACGTTCGCGACTACAGAATGGATACGAAGGTTCCTATCGTATTCGTACAACATTTAAGTTACAAACAACAAGAAAGCACCCAACATGTTGTATAAAGGCGAAGTAATTACAGCGCTAGCCCACTCGTCTGCATCGTCATTATTCATCGTTTTACGACTCCATGAGGTATAAATATTAAACTTGAGTCGTATAGATGAATTGCGAACATTTCCTTTTTAATGGCGAGGTTAAATATGATGTACAAGTGTTCGGCCCCGGTTTTGGATCTAACTCTGTATTAAAGGAAGACTCGCTACAAGGTTTTCAAAGCGTGCCAAGTAATATAAATTATTTATCGCTTTTTAATTACATGCAATAACGTCCTTTATCGATTACCGCCTCTCAAAAAGTTGGAGCAAGAGCAAACTCGCTCTGTGTCGTGCGGCGTTCGGCGCGAGGAATTTTTGTCTCTCGCTTGGCAGTGCCGGCCGGCGTTTTACTGGTCTCTATAAAATATCAAAGATAACGACGAGTGACTCCGACGGTTGCTTCGAAAGGGACTCGTGCGCAGTGATTGGAAGTTTATGGCAGTTCGATAAATGTAAGCATTATGCTTGCGACGCAATTGTCCCTCGCGTCAGCCCCAGCGGCGACCGCCGCGCCGGCCGAACGAGCCGCGTGAGCCGTGAGGCGAGAGGTGCTAATTATCAAATGCAAGACCGGCCAAACCGAAATTGAAACCATTGAAACAATATAGCTTGTGTTGTCTTTTCCAATTTCAAAGTTTGCGGAATGACTGCGTAATGAAGGCCGAGAAGGCTATGCAAATAGAATGATGCCGAAAACTCAAGTAAGTATTTTTAATGGTCTTGCGTCATCGGTGTTTCAAACTTGAATTTTCATTATCACTTGGCATGTATTCAACCATCAGCCTTGATATGTTATTCAAACAATAGTCTTAAAATCAAATAACCGCAACACATGATCAATAACGTTTGTCTTTACAAATAACATATTTTTCTGCCGGTGACACAATACTTACTACCTGTATTTAAATAATTGTTGCTAAGATGTAAAATTTATATCCGTAAAGTGGCCTTTGTTACTGATCTTCTTAAAATATTTTAGTGATTCTGTAACAATAGACGGCGGCGACAACAACACACACGAAACTAGCGCTCTCTACACAGGGCGGGGAGATAATATACCTAGACCCAATCACTTTAACATCTTCTCGAAATATTCAATGTAAATATTCAAATTCGGAAGCTGATAACCGCAATCAAACTTTTTTTGGGGGCTACATTTCAATTAAATTTTATTCCTCAATTCTGAGGTTGTCATAAAACTTTAAAGTTTGACGAGTAAAACCCATTGAGAAACTCCGAATTGATATTAATTCAAATAACTTGGGTTAAAAAGTCAGGGTTTTATGTGTGCTGTAAAAGTTTATTGTAGGGCTTTGTGGCGAGCCGGACGCGCCGATAGGCCTTCACTGCTGATGACGGAACCTCCGCCGTCGTCGCTGGCTCTACAGACGCGCGAAGGCGCACTGCCCGCGCCGACAGACATCTGGTATTCTACTCACATTCCACCATCCCACACTTTGCACCATTTGTGTAGGTGTTATAAATTTATAAATGCCTCTCCCTAGAATTTTTATTTGCAATTTATTTCGTGTCAACTCTATAATTTATAATTCTCGGGCATTTTTTCAGAGACAATACTGTTTACACGCCGCATTTTTATTTATCAATAATTTGTTTGACACATTCACCTTACATTAATAAATGACATGAGCCGCTTCGTCCATTTGTGAAATCTTATATGTTAGTTAGCCAATGCGGATAATTAAAGGCTGCATTAATGAAGCTCTTGTGTATGTTTATGTATACCTACGTCTGTGCAATTAGAAAATATCATAAAGACATTTATAGAGATAGTTTTGCCTGACCAATAAGCGCAACGGTTTCATGATAAGTATCTAGTTGTATAGCTAACTTATGAGTGGATATGAACCTACATAGTATAATCTTTAAAAGAGAAATGGAGTTTCATTAAGACGTAATCTTAAAAATATTATTAGAGTATACCTGTTCTTAGAACCCTTTCTAATATTGTAAATATGAAAGTTTGAATGTTTGTTTGTTGCTCAATCACGGCGAAATGTGGTATATAGGTAGAATATACCCTAGATTAGGACATATGATTTGTATCTTAATAAAGTGAGTAGATCCCGCAGGTAAAACAGCGATAAAGTTGTTCCAAGCAGGCGAAGCCTCGGGCGGAAACCTAGTTAAACCTAAAATAAATTTATTTCGAGAAGCAACAGGAAGACTCATATAGATTTCCTGTTTAGTTTATCTTATGTATCTGGTTCTGTCTTTGGAAACAAAAGCTTAGCTAAAGTATAAACTGGACTTAGCTTAGGCGTACCTAAGCTATAAAATCGTACCTAATCGTAAGTAGGTACTCGTATCTCAAATTTAATATTGCCAGTTATTTATAAATGATTGTGATGTGATTGAACCATACCCCATATATAAATTCTTTTACCTTGTAGACACTCGACCCACAGTAGTAGTATCTATACTCATTTATTACTAAATTCACTAAAGACTGATTAAGTTGAAAACTATGAAAATAAATTATTGTAAAATAAATATGAATTATTTACGAGTACATGATTTTATTTTTATTACAATTAAAACAAACAGAAGTGTGGATGGAATAATAATCATATAATAAAGTTGCAATTTATGACAACTTTACAACACATTTCTGATTTGATTAAATCGATGAATTTTAGTTAAAAAATCATGATTTAAATAAAGTTGATTTAAATTTTGACGACCTGTTTGTTGTAGTGGTTAGAAACGCTGACTGCTATACCAAAAGGTGGCGGGTTGGGACCCGCTAGGGGCATATGTTTGTTTGATGAATACGGGCATGCACAGACCAACGTCTGTGCGGACATGTGTATCCGAGTTATATGTTTTTCATTTATATATGTATTTATTTACAAAAAAATGTATGTAAGTAGTATACTACAAACTGGTATCCATAATACAAGCCTAGTTGCTTAGTGTGGAACTAGATGGCGCTGTATGTATGTTCAAGGATATTTATTTATTTATTATTATTTAAATACGTCAAACCTTGCTATTTAAGAAATAAGGTGCTCTTTTTACCCGACTGCACCAGGAAGGAGAGTAATGTTATCGAGTATATGAATGTATATTTCTATGTTACCTCCTTTTTTTTTTATTTTTTTTTTTCGAGGGGAAATACGTTTACGCATTCGACCCGCCGCTGTGGGGCAGCGACGGGGATATGTGGGACTCCCCGCTCCAATGACAGGAGCGGGACTACCCACTAAAACCCCCCGGCGACCTTCCTCGGCAGTAGGGAGGACCTGGGAACGCATAAGCGGCTCCAGGTCGTCCCCCGCCCCGCCTCCCCTCCCCCGCGGCTAGCGCGCCCTCCGCGGGAGCACTGTCGAGCCCCACACCGCGATCAGCGAGCGGTATGAGGCGCGACAGGGCCCGATGCGACGACACCCCCCCGGTCGCTCCGGGGGGTGTCATCCTCTCCCGGGTCGCGTCCGGCGGCTACATCGCCCCGAAGATGTAGCCGCCCGCAACCCCGGGCTACGTGCAGGGGGGCTAGCGAGCGTTGCCGCCCCCCCGACGTCGCCTCCTGCGAGCGGGATCGGCCCTCTCCCGATCCCGCTCTGCGGCCTCCTTCTCGAGCATGACTGCTTCGCAGAAGGAGGCCGCTGCCCTCCAACCCTCCTCGCTCGCCAACATAGCCGCGACTAATGCTGGCGGGGACAGATCTCGTCCGATCCGGTCGACCAGGTCTCGACGCTCGGACTGCCACGCCGGGCAGTCCTCCAGCGTGTGCTGGGCGGAGTCCTGGTCGACGCGCAGTGGTGGCATCGTGCCGTCTCCTCCCGTCCGATTCGACTCAGATACTCACCGAAGCACCCGTGCCCGGTGAGTATCTGAGTCAACCTGTAGGTGACGCAGCCTTTCCTCCCCATCCATGCTTCGAAGTTCGGCAGAACGGCTCCGACGGCGCGTTGGCGGGCGCAGCCTTGTAGCACAAGGCGCTCCCGCCAGAGCGTCAGCGCACGTCGGTGTGCGTTCTGCCGTAGCATTTCGAGCTCTCGTTCCGGCGCGACCCCCTCGGCGTCCCGTCCGACAGAACGGATGAGGTCGTAGACCGCAGTGTCCATGTCGGCCAGGATGTCGAAGGGTGGAGTCCGCGCCAGGACCGTCGCCGCCTCAAACGAAATCGTCCGGTAGCCTCGTACGATCCGGATGGCCATCAGCCGCTGCAGGCTCCCGAGGAGAGCTCTGCAGCGGGAGGACCCCGCCAGGTCGCTGGACCAGACGGGGGCCCCGTAGAGGGCCATGGATCGCACGACGCCACCGTAGAGGCGGCGAACTTCCTCCCGTGGTCCCCCGAGATTAGGTAGCAGGCGGTGCAGCGCGCCCGCTACCTTCCGCACTCGGGGGACCAGGCGCTCGAAATGCTCTTCGAAGCCCCATCGGCTGTCCAGGGTGAGGCCCAGGTACTTGATGCACCGCCCCACCTGGACTTCAGCGTCACCTACCCGGAGTCGCGAGCTGGGTGGTTGCCGGCCTCGTCGGAGGCCGTGGAACCATAGCGCCTCGGTCTTGTGAGGCGCTACCTCCAGGCCCAGCTCGCGTACCTTCCCGACGACACATGCCACGCCAAGTTCGGCGAGCCGAAGCACCTCCTCGAAGTCGGTCCCCTCGGCCAACACCAGTGTGTCGTCTGCGTAGCAGACGACAGACAGGCCGGGGGGGAGACTGATGCGAAGGACCGCATCGTATGCGAGGTTCCACAACAGGGGCCCTAAAACGGACCCCTGTGGAACCCCGCAACAGACATCCCTCCGTGTTTCCACCCCGTTCCGACAAATAAACCTCACGGTCCTGTCGCGCAGATAGGCCCCGATAACGGCCCGCAGGTAGGGAGGTACCTCGTGATATACGAGGGCCTCCCTGATCGCCTGCCAGGGGAGGGCACCGAAGGCGTTGACGATGTCCAAACTCACCGCCAACGCCACACCCCCCCCGCGGACCGCCGATTCCGACAGGGAGCGAACGAGGTTGACCGCGTCAACCGTCGATCGCCCCTGCCGGAATCCGAACTGGCGGTCCGACAAATCGGGACCCACTCGCGACAGGTGCCCGCTGATACGAGCGGAGATAACTCTCTCGAAGAGTTTCCCCGTCTCGTTCAGCAGGCATATCGGTCGGAACGCAGAGGGATTGTCTGCGGTCCTTCCTTCCTTCTTCAGGAGCACCAGTCTCGCTTCCTTCCAGCCGAGGGGGAACACACCGTCACGGAGGCAGCTAGTGAATAGCTGCCTCATGCGGTTCCCCAGGATAGCCAATGCCAACACCAGCGCCTTACCCGGGACTACGTCGGGTCCAGGCGCGGTGTTTCGGGAGGCCAGCCGCTGAACGGCCCGGTCCAGCTCACCCTCCGTGACTTCGCAATCGTCGGACCGGGGATCCCGGCCCGACTGCGACGGAGGGTTCGAGGGACTATCCTGGACCCTTGGGAAGAGCGTGTCTACCACTCTTCCCACGAATTCGGGGTCCAGGGTCTCAGTCATCGGAGGGACCCACGGTTTGAGCTTGCCCATTACCATTCGGTACGGGCGCCCCCATGGGTCCCTGTCCAGTCCCTCGATGAGCTCTCTCCAGGACCGGGCCTTGGCCTCCTATATTACCTCCTATAGCCTAAAGGCTTGACCTATTTTAAGTGCATGTGTCGTTAGATTTGTCTTGATATCATCATCATCTACCCGTAAACATCCCACTGCAGGGATATAGGCCTTCCATAGTATATGAAGGAGTATGGACCATAGTCCACCACGCTGGCCCAATGCGGGTTGGGGACTTCACATGCCTTAGAATTTTTATTTCTCAGGTTTGCAGGTTTCCTGACGTTATTTTCCTTCACCGTTTAAGAGCAGTCGGATAAATGCACATAAGTAATTAAATTAAATTTAAAAACTCATTGGTACATGGCCTGCCTGGGAATCGGCCCGGACCTCCCAAATTGGGAGACCGTGTCTAAACCGCTGAGCCACCGACGCTCGTGAGCCACTCAAGCTTTAATTTCGTCAAATTGTTATCACCCCGTTTACATGAAATCTGCTTTCTCGTAATTTAATAAATTAATTTATAAAGTGTATCAGTTTCGTCAGAAAAGGTAGAGTATAGTCAGCGTAGCCGATAGCTATGCTTGGGTCGATAGATGATAGAAAGTAACCTATTAGAGGTGTTTTGAACTATTGCTTTGCAGTTGGAGCAATTAACGATTTCTCCTAATTCATTATAAACATCCTTAAAAAAACTTTTAAAAAATATTTTGCGGTTGCATACAACATTTATTTTCATTTATTTATATGTATTTAAATTAGTTATTTTTAAAATGTTACTACAGAATACCTGTTAAACTCTATGGCAATAGTGTTCATTTTTGACAAATACATTTTTTATCTTGGACTTCATAGTGTTCTTATGGTAAGACAGTAAAGGTCTAGCCAAATCTATGCGGCTACATGACACGGAATGTGGGATGGAATATCAGCATCAGTATTGGTTGACATTGAACACGTGAACAAAATCGAATTTAAGTCTCGCGTCGCATCATGCTGTCGCATAGATTTAGCCAGACCATTGTACTAAATGTGGAAAATAAAAGCAACTACACCTTGATCTACTAAAATTTTAATAATAATATTAATTACTTTAATTATTTTTAACCCTCAACGTAAAACGACGAGTTTTATGTGTTTGACGCCTTCGTGACCCGGGGTCCACCTGACAAGTTCACCTGGGTTGACTAGGGGCACTTGTTCCGACACCTCAGAGGTGTACCAAGGGCAGCGCCATAAATCTTATTACCCACAGTTCACTCGAGCGGTGACTATTGCTACTTTGAAAAATGTTGTGACCCGTGGTTCACCTGACAAGTCCACCCCGGTGGACATGTGTGTGACGGTGTGTGTGTGTCCAGTCTTTGTCCGGACTTATCTCAGTAATGCGTTGTCCGATTTGAGCGCGTTTTTTTTATATTAAAGACTAAAGAGGGGACATATTTTTAGCCATGTTTGATAAAAATCGGTTAAACTGTTTTTAAGATAATTAACTTTTAACACGGTTTTTGGTGTATTTCGATGACATCATAATTTTTCGAGGGATTTCTGAATTTTATTTTTTTTTAATATTTTTGCCATGTTTGATTAATTAGCTTTTAGCATATTTAGCTTTCAACATTGTTTGGCCTATCTAGATGATATATCATACATTTGTTTTGTTTTCATGGGGGTTTTCAAAATTTTCGTTATTTTGGTTGTTTGTAACAATTTATTTTATTTTATTTATTTATTTATCATTTATTGCACACAAGAAAAGAACCTACAGATACAACAAACAATTATTTATTTACAGACATAAAATTGTTTGACGTAATTTATTGTTAAAATTTTAGGATTTTTTTCGTAAATGTAGTGAATACGACTGCAAGTTTTTAGCAAAGAGTCGTTAAGTGTACCCTAGTAAAAAAAATTATACCGCCGCCTATAGGCATTCGCAATACCTATACATCGTGATCATAGCTATCTCAACTCTTTTCACTTTTAGAAGGACCCAATATTGCAGCAGTGCTGTGGATATATCGCGGCGGCTAGCTCCGTTTACATTCGACATATTCTGTCTATTGCGTACCAAAAAGATCACGGGAACTTTCGGCTCCAGATGCGCGGATGAGCATTGTGTCGACCGAGTTTCAAATAAGTGCTATAAAAGAAGGTGGATAACAGTACAGGAAATTCATTAGAACCAGTTCTTGTATACAGACGGTAGAACAAGCAATTCTGTCTTTAAAAGTCTTAAACTCACAATGTTCGACTTCAAAGGTTGTTTTAAGAGCGTTTACTCCGATCAGTGGTGTCCTCATTGGACAAATTAAGTTTACTTTTTTAAATATAGAACAAAATGAATATAGAAGCACTGATCTGCACTCGAACAGCCTATAAGCTAAATATAAATAATACGTAAGCAGCTTGGTTACCTCCGATAATTTCAAGTTATTGATAAAAATGGCCAGTTGGCTTTATAATCATGTATTCGGGAAAATAACCCCCATTAAAATTATTTAGGTACTATTTATAATTAGCTTTTAAGCTTCTCAAGTGCAGGTTAGAAGGATTCTTTCGATTTTTTCTGTATTTAGGAAGAAATCTTTATTTATTCAATGAGGGTGCTATTGGAAAGAATAAACCCTCTTTATATTTCCGTACAATACAGACTACAGAGCGATCTCATTTCAATTATCGCTGTGTAGTGTGCAGCCTACGTAGCATGACATCGTTCGTCGTAGAAGTGAGAGTAGAATTGTTGTATATTTCGTCCAAGCGAATGAGCAGGACAAATATTATCCCACGCGACGTAAAGGTTTATCGCTGCTGTCATGCTAGGGGGGCAGGTGTTTATGGATTGGCGCGTGGTCGGTTGTAGATGGTAAGAAAACTTTAGCAATAAAATATCAACCAGATTATTTTATTTTATCCTACATTCATCGCATTAATACATGCATAGGTACATGCTGCACAGCAGTGGAACAGTCTTCCGAGTGAGCCATACACCACCATTGTTTAAAAACCGTTTAAAAGACCACTATGAGATAGATAGTGGTATTTTAAACGGTTTTTAAATAATAGTTTATGTAATGTATTTATTTATTTCTTTCTTTATTTATAATGTTACAATAAATAATTGGTAATTAATGATAGTCACCTACATCCCATGAAATGACAGACAGAAAGTCTGTCCTCTGTTAATAACAAAATAAACTTAACCAAGTAAAGATTACTTAAATAAATAAATTGAAAAACGACTTATAAATAAATCGTTATTATATCAGTTAAAGAAACCCCGTAATAATGTGTCTTACTGACAGGTAAATATTAACATAAAGGGTTAAACAATACAACATACATAATAACTTTATAAGTAATGTTTTGGCAAAATCTAGGTATATTAAACTAGTTATTTAGATATTTACATTTCTGGAGTATGTTAGTCACCCTCAAGGGTACTTTGTAATTTTTATCATGGATATGATGTATGAAAACGTCGCACGGCGAATTTATATCAAATTTTGTGTTGCCAACGAAACTTCTTCTGTTGAATCATGGAAAATATTAGAGAAGGCTTATGTACTTAGCATGAATCAACTTTATCAAAAGCAAGATCATAAGTATGTGGTACAAAACATAAAAAATAAAGTCGAATAGATCATGAAAATTTTCTTCGTTCTTCGAAAAATTAAGAGCAGAGTCATGGAAAATTGATGCTGCTCGCGATGTGAACATAGGTATCTCACAAATCCTTCACAATATTTTGGTTGATATTTTGAACATGAAACGCGCCGCAGTAACTCGTTATGAATGAACCGAATTTTGTCATCAGAGACAATGCCAAGCATGTTGGTGCAAGCATGCTTGAATGAGCCAATTCAAATCCTGATAAGGCCTTGTGAAATTTTCCTTTTTCAGACTCAGATTACCATTTCGTTCATCGTTTCAGACGTTTGGTGACTACTGAGGGTTATAAAACAGAATTCGTTGAAGGAGCTGAAGGCCGTTCATTATAAGTATTTTCATAAATGGATAATTCACTGGCTGAAATATAGGTGTAAGCATCAAATTTATAGTTATTTCTATTGGTTTATAAAGCAAAGTCGTCAAAATATTGGTTTTGACGTCGGATTGGGGCAGAGGGTAGAGACCCAGCTTTCGAAACCATTCCATTTCAAGTTCGAATCCCGCAATTTATATATGGTTATATATTGTCTGGCATTCATATTACAAAGCTTTTGCCTAGTAGTTAATTGGTGGAATAGTCCGAAACATTTATTTGATTGTCTGACATTCATATTAAAAGGCTTTGCCTAGTAGTTAATTGGTAGAAGGGTCCGAAACATTTATTTGTTGTTATTTTTAGTTATTGGTTCAATGTAAACAACATTGGGTTTACGTTTCGGAGGTCGCGGGTTCGATCCTCAGCGGGGTACATATTTAGTACTCGGTTTAATTGGTGGTAGGGCATATTAAATGTCCGCCTGGCTAACTACCACCATCTTATCTAAATCTGCCGCCAAACAGTAATGTTAATATCATTGTTGTGTTCCGGTTGTCAGAGATAAGATAGGCAGTCCCCCAAATAAGATGGGGTTTCCGGGTCAGTACGCTACCACCTTCGGCCTTATCTTCACTTAACATCAGGTGTGATTGAGGTCAAGCGCTAACCCGTTATGGATAAAAAAAAATGCCCCAGCCTGTCTTGATATTTACATGATGAATTCTTAGTTAGGGTGTCGTTAAGCCATTAAAAGACGTAAAATATGCGCTAAAAAGTCAGTTTTTTGCTCACGCTTATCTACACTGATTGAAAAACGACCTACATACCTACAGTTTTGTTATATAAAACTATTTATTACTAAATTACACATTATTTTAGTTTAAAATAAACGGTGTCTGAGATGTCAGTAGCAAGATGAATGTTAGTGTCAAAAATATATATCCTTATAGTTTATAACTTAAAACGCAAGTATAACCTCAGAGTTAAACACGAAATTGAAGTTTCTTAAAATAACTGTTAAACACTTGTTTAAGAATTGTTTAATTTTTTTTTTGTTATGGTTGATTCCTCAAAATCAGAAAGAAATGAAAAAGGTCTTACCTGTCTTCACTAGCTATTTTGGAGTCAATCCCGTACACTCATTTACAATTTTACAATTTCTTATACAACTAAAACTATTACATTCCAGTTCACTGCACGAAACACACCATAGTAATTCCCAAGAATATTCCTGGAAATTTTTAAAATATTCTAAAAGTCTCTAGCACTTTATAAATGTGATTTAATTAATTTCTACGGTTATTTTTGTACGTATTTTGACACATCACAGTCTGTGCTGGCGCGCCAACTGCTTGATCAACTACTGCGAACTCAACCGCACTACACGTCATTAACATACGTGAAAACCTTTTAAATTATTTGTTACTCCATATCCAGCTTTACTACCATGAAAAAGAGCATAATTTTCAGTAACAAACCTTAATATGTTCATACTCCAACTCAAAGAATATTGAACTCTATGTTCCGCTGCGAACTGTTTATTTTCCGCTCAGTGTTATAAAGGAGCATATTACCAAGTAAGTGGGGCGAGACCCCGCCCCCGGAGGCTCTCCAAATAAACCGATTGGTGGTAGCGCAGCTCTACGCAGAGACAAATCCTGCGCACCTCTAGGCGGTTACTCAGCTAAACATTAACCTCACCTTGCATTTCCATAAATTTAACTCCATCCAAATTATGCTTCGTACGAGTATACCTACTCACACATCAATGTTACGACCTTTCAATCATTAACATTGCAAATAAATGTTGTAAAACACTGATCTATCGATAGGTTTATGTAAGCTTTTCAAGTGTTTGTTAAAGTATTAATAAGGATTTACTTTTACAAATATACCCTGTGTCGTACTTATTTTCCATCTTTTTTCAGATATAATTTTCTTCAGCCATATTATTTGTAGGCAAGTACAACAGTAGGTATCTACCTACTTATTACTGAAAATGGATACAAGTACCTACCAATGTGAATAATGTTTTATTTGAATATTATTTATTATGTATCCGCCGCAGCTGAGTCATTATAGTAGTCCATCACTTGAATGTCTAGGCCGATAGTAATCTATGGCGTATATTTCTATTTTTACAGAAAATTGTGTTACTCAGAGTGGATTGGTTAGATTGTGTTAGGTGTCCTTATGATACCTATATCAGTCTACCATACATTGTAATCCACCTAGGCATTCAATCGAAGGGCTAATTTCACCGTCCGGGTGCGATATATCCATTGGGATATTATTCGAATAAGTATCTCATTAGAGTACAATTGATTCAAGAAGTAGAAGGACGACCGATTGGTGTAGTGGATAGTGACCCTGTCAGCGAAACCAACGGTTGTGGGTTCAAATCCCGCGAGGGGTAAATGTTTGTGTGATGAATACAAACATTTATTCCCAAGTCATGGATGTTTATATAAATATTTATGTACGTTTATTTGTTATCTAGTATCCATAGCACAAGCCTTGCTTAGTTTGGGAGTAGATGATTGGTGTAAGTGTCCGAAATATTTATTTAAGTCGAAATTTATACCTATTTATAAGTTCTTGTTATAACCTTCATATTCTGAAACCTGCACCAGCATCGGTCTTGTCACTTGTAAACTGGATCATTGTTTAATAAGAGAGTTTAAAATTAAAATTACACTATTTGCAATTATAATTGCAAGTAAAATGAATATATATATTTCGGGCTATAACACCCTAATAAGATGGATTCCAAAAGGATGCATGATTTAGAAGTGTAACTGTTTAGTAATGGACTAGTCAGCCTTTTACCCACTTTCAACATAATATAGGAGTAGACGTCCTGTGGCTGCTATGACGATGATGATGACAGAAAAAAATTATCTTATGCTTACCAATGACATTGACGTTTTCACAAACTGCCCATTTTGAACTTGGCAAACTTTTGTTTGTTTGAATAAAAATTTCAAATATTTTTTCAATAACGCCAGTATTCGTGTTTTATTATTGCCCATCTATTTGTTTTCATATTTAATGTAGATAACAAAATGATACTCATATAAGTAATTAAAAATTCGCATTGTTTTTGAACACAATTAATTGTCGTTGCAGCACAGACGCAACGCACATTTTTGGTTGTTCGCTTCCGTTCGGAGAATTTGGACCTCCTATGGAAAATCCGAGAGGCTGTGTAGCGAAGCTAATTCTTAGTCTTATTGATCAGCCCTTTCATCGTGCGATGCCTTAAAAAAACTAAAATATGCGTTTGCCCCAAGGAAAATCGGAGACTAAGGTTTGAGATGAAGAATTTAAACTGAAATTGTGGAAATAATGACTGAGCCAGCAGCAGCTTCCAATATTAATGATTTATTTTATGCACAACGGGTGTGCATTTGACCTCAATCATCATGTAAAATGAATATGAGAGCGAAGGTGCAAGCGTACTGTCAAGAAAACCCCATCTTATTTGGGGGACTGGCTCTCCTATCTCTGGCAACCAGAAGATAACAACGCTATTAACATTGCTGCTTGGCCGCAGACTTAGATAAGGAAATGGTAGATGGCCAGGGGGACATTTAAATTGCCCTACCACAAACCAAAACGAATACTAAATATATAACCCTCTGGGGATCGAACCCGCGACCTCCGATTGTTTACGTTGAGCCACGGAGACTCTGTAAGTCTTTTTCATAAACTTGGCAAAATAAAGAAGCTTGAGAAATACCTACGTACCCTATGAGCTGAATGAACTCCTACAAGAAGCTCGCATCGATGCCTACGCTTCTTTACTGAGCCGACAAAATAAAGAGGGAAGTCTGAATAAGATTCTGTGAGCTCCAGCCAAGTAATGACCAAAACGAAAGATCACCAAATATAAACTTATATGGTAACGGCATGGTGGCTCATGTGTCGGCATTATTCACTGCTGTTTTAAGATCCACCTCTACTGGCTGAACTGTAACTACAGACTTATATTGTCATGAATTATAAACAATAATGGAGAATGTCGCAGTAAAACAACCGTTGCTGGTGGTAATAACTCATCGTCACTACTCCCGGCAGGTAGGTAGTTCACGCTGTAAGAGTCATAGCTGGAAACTCTCCACCATCCATCATACTCGCCAGGCCTTCCTCTAACTGATTATGTCTATCACATTTTCTATAACTTATGAAAAAGAAAAAAAAAAATTCCTAAAAGTCATTGAAAAATACTTTCATAGAATATGTCGACTCCCGCGTACAGAACTTTTACAGCAAATGCATCTACCAGCTATCTAAATTAGGTTATATAAATATTATAGCACAATATCTGGATTCGATCAATATTAATTTTATACAAAAATCATAACCCGTGCATAGCCCGCTAGTTTTAATAATGTTTTTATTTTATCTAGTTGAGAAAATTAACCTAGATTTAGCTTCATGTAAAGTCAACTACTCAAGATATTTAGAAATGACGTCTTTTAGGCACATTAATACAAATAATGTGGGACCAGAAAACTGAGAATATGACATTCACGTGTTCCTTAACTGTGAATAAAATAGACAATAAACTAAAACCAACACATTACCTATTGTTCTTCAACTAGGTACGCGTTATATTTTGATGCAAAAGAAAACAAAGAATCTAAAACTCGATAATTCCAGGTTTGCAATCTCCAATGTATCTATTAAATTATTACACATTTATAATATTGGAGGGATGCAACGTCATCGCATCTGTTATTTCGTCACATACTGTATTTATCAATAACTGCTCTTTGCTGTCTAAATTTTATAATCGCAATCAGACCAACAATCAGAACCAGAAGACCATAATTATAAGATAAATCGCTAAAATCGCATATATCAATAATTTTTTTGGTGTGCTTACCTTCTTTCAAAATAAGTGACATTTTTTATTGTAAAACTTTAAAGATTTTTTAGATTTATGACCAAACCAAATATACATGTTCACCCATAATTTAGGTGCACATTAGAACAAGACGAAATAAAATAGTATATGTTAGTATAATATTACTCATGTTTAATTTATCTGTGAAATCAAGTAAATATGGAGTTTAAAAATCGAAAAACTATTTTGAAAATTTTACTATAAAATGTATCCTATGACAATCCAGGGATCAAGACGGATCTATCGACACCATGCACTGCGAAATCGGTCGAGCCGTTTAGGCTACATGAGGTAACACAGAAATCTACATACATACATACACTCGAGAAACATTACCCTCCTTCCTTGGGCAGTCCGATAAAAGTGACAAAGAGCTCTTCAAGAATTACAGACCGATCTCACACGTTACTCACATTTTGCACGTTTTCCTGATAACGTACCAAATGATAACGTAAAACCTGATATATTCCCCAGGGACGAAAATTGGGAAAATTAAATTATTTATTTCTTCAGGAGAGAATAGGGAAAATTTATTACAGTTTACTGTTTTGGTGAAAACGTGATATATTTAATAAATAAATAACATGAAAATTGACTTTTGTTCGATGGACAAGTCAGGATCCTAAGAATTTGGCACTTTGAAGAGTATATTCGACAGAAATATAATTTTAGATCCGAAATTATTGAGTGTCCAGGTCAATGAGATTAACAGTTTTGAATAGAAATAAATTCTATCCATTACATGTTTCGTGATATAAGTGACTATCTTTTCGCGGGTTTGCCTGCCTAGAATAACATTATCGCGGATATGTTTGTCAATCCCGCGGGAACGACTCACTTTGTCGGGATAAAATAAAATAATAAGTACTACCTATGTCTTAATCCAGGTTATTTTCTACCTATATACCAAATTTCATCCCTATCCATTCATCCGTTTCGCCCTGATTCAGCAACAAACAAATAAACAAACATCCGAACTTTCGCATTTATAATATTAGTTAGATGACGCCGAAAATTCCCTGTTTGAGAACTACTTAAAAACCGAGATGACCATTTGATGTTCTTTCGAAAACAATGAAAAAAGTGAGCCATCCATCACCATCATTATTAAACATAAAAAGAGTTTTCCAATGCTGACACCACCCGTGCGAACTGTCTCCTCAGCCACTTTCAGTCACCCCTTTCAGAATATATTTATATGGTTTCTCCATTTACTAATATTTTGAACTAATCTTGGTAATTAAAGTTAGGTTAGGCCCTATTTCAGAATACTACTCAAGCGTGGATCTGCGATTGAGCATAGTTAGAAAGAGATGTCGCTATACCAGTTACATAAAGCTGTGGCTTTTTAACTGTTCTCAAGCGGAGATCTCTGCTTGAGCAACATTCTGTAATACGGGCCTTAGTTATGAATTTCTGCATAATAACGCCGGATTCGATTATACATATATGTATATAGTTCATAAATTAGTCTTCGCTCCATCCCATAGCATCCCATTAGGTACGTTGACTTAAGCATCTAAATACTTAATTAATTACACAACTGATATTTGCAACCTAACTGCATCAAATTATTTTAAACGCTACGACATTCACAAATTTTTATAATAAGTATATCCTAATTAAATTAGTTTCTTTTTATCTACAATATCTAGATATACAGATATCGTTGTTAAACTAATACCTGTATTTACGCGAATATCTAACGCACAAATATATCTTAGGTAATTTTAAAGTGCCTATGAGTTTGGAGCTTCTGGAGCACCTTTTGTTAAAATGGAACAACCTTTGTTATACGACAGAAATACCAACACAAAAAATATTTCCCCACACAATCGCCAATCACTTAAAAGAATCTAGTGTGCATGGATATATGTCAATATACATAATAATTTACTTAACTGTGCCATATATATATATATATATATATATATATATATATATTCATTTCTTAATAACAAAAATTACAATGTAAATCATACCTTTCGTTCTCTAGAATTTACCCCGAATCTATTTACAGAGACAACAAAGTAAAATCCAAATGTGTTCAAATTCGGTTTCCCAATGCAATAATGTAAATAGCTTTCACAAAACACGATCAAGCCGTGTCATACGTACCTACCTCCCGCGAGCTTGGAACTGCTGTAGACACCTAGTCAGCATTCCGACGCATCGGCCCGCCTCACCCAGTTACGGTCTGCCGGCCGGCCGAGTGCTAATTGGTAAAGGAAACCTCAAACAACGACCGAGCTCAATGCTCTCCACAGAAATGTTTCATTTTTAAACATCTCCGTGACCGTTATAACCGATGGCTACAGCATTGCCGATGCATCAACGAACAAAATGCATATTATCTACTCAAGTCGTAAAGGCACAGGAAATCATTTTTCGTGAACTGTACTGCACTTTTTATTAATTTTCTAAACGGAAATAAGTACTTAAAAACAAATACTGATGAACTAAAAATAGTCGGAACAATGCTTTTACTCTATGAATATCATAACTGAGTGATTCATACGTCGATCCCCAGATGTTAAAAGTACTTATATCAAAAATATTTCTGAAGAAACTAAACAATAATTTCTCCCAAACAAACACGATAATCAACATCAGACGCAGACATCAAATTTAGCGTTCTCAAACTCAAGTATCTACATTACAATGACCGAAAATCACTTTCAAGTCACATTTTTTTAGAAATAGTTGAGAAACTATGATTACATGAGAATTTACGCTATAAAATAATTTGTGAAATAAAGCGTACCTTATTTGGACTTAGTTTAGTTTATGAAGGGTACCTACTTATGTTCCTCTCGATGCTAAACACTTTAACTATTAATGTAAATAGCTTTGCACTATCTACAGTATCTTAAACTGGTCCGCTCTTACAATCAAAAAAGAAATTTTATTATCTTATGTACGAATAAATCTTTAATACAATACATCGTGATCTTTCGCATTACACGATATAGGAAAGCTTTAAATAAAGTTAAGTAAGATCAGTAAGACAAAAAAATATACTTGGATTTTATTTATTAGGCTTTATGATTAAATCGATTACAATGATCTTAATTAAACAATGCCCCACAAAACCATTTGCACAGTTTGTCTGTGGGTACTCGAGTCTCACAAAAAGCTATGTTACGTAGTTACAATGTGGACATCGTCCTCGTCGTGTACTGAATATGTATTTATATAGGAGTTACAGGTTATCTATGTATATATTTTGTATATTATTTATGTATGAAAAACGGAGTACCTTAAAGAACCGTGATAATCCTATGGCAATATTTATTTAAGATTAGATTATAGATTATATAAGATATTAAGAAATCCGCAACCAATGCCAATAATCAAAGTGTCGCCAACAAATTCCTCTTTAATCAGTAGTTATTTCCTATCCCCATTTTTTACACTACTGCAATTTGCTGCAACAATTCGTTATAGGTTCGTTATTCCAAATTTTCCTTATGTTACTACTACTAGTAGGTAGATATGTTCTTCCCGATAGTATTTAAAGACTTCGTATACCGCACCCCCTTGAAAATTGACCGCATAACTTGCCCCGAATTCTCACATAATACCTGTTTAAACTTACCCTGTCCCTTCCTTCCTAGAAACTACTGAACCGAATTCTGTTTATCCTTGTGTTTACATACAGAGTCATAGAAGACAGTGATCGGAGTGATGTTTTAAGTTTTATCGTTGTATTTCCTCGACCATGCACAAAATGGGAAAGTTATAAGTTTGGAATTTGAACCCGTATGCTATTGCGAAATTTTTCAGTCTTTCGTCAAACAGTTTCAATTTTAATATGATTTTCAGTAATGCTTATACAAGTAATATTTTTGTCAACTATAGACACTAACACATCTTAAGGCATGTCACTGATCAACAAGTCCAGGTTGCAAATACGTTGCAAGAAAAATAAACACTTTTAGTAAGGTTACGATTTCGACTACAACCTGCAGCACAGGCACAGACTCAGGACGTCCCAACTGTGCGTCCATGAGAATAAGATAATAGAATCTTGTAGATACATTCGCCTAAGAAATGCAGTCTATCGTGAGGTTTTTAAAATTTTTCTGGTATAAATAATAATAAATATTCTTGGACAATACACACAGCGCCATCTAGTTCCACACTAAGCAACTAGGCTTGTAATATGGATAAACAGATAGTTAATGAACTACACGAATACATGTTTGTCTGATTTAGATTAGTGAGGACGTAGGATATAAATGAAGGGATGATATTTATTCTCTAATTTAATTTTACTTTCGATGTAGTGGTATACATGAAACAGTAGGTAAACATCATTAGGTACATAATCATATGCATTGAAAATAGAATGATATCAGGAAAACATACCGTAATGTATATGACGATGTGTATTCTATTCTGTTTACTGAGAATCGTTGAATCAATGGCATTTTAAAGATTTATTTGCATAGTGTCACAGTCCTAAGGCTAAATAACATCAATTCAGTCTTACTTCCCCAGTACTAAGGACTATATCAAAAAACTATACTGAAATAATTCCCAAAAAATTGTGCCCGTAGTATTTAAGTGAGCATTCTAGCGTCACAAGTTGTCTGAATCCTCATTCTCATACGCAGAGACACTTTACTTATGATTATAATTTATATCTCAAAATATATATTATCATCATCAGCCCGTAAACATCCCACTGCAGGGATATAGGCCTGACCTCGTATAATGAGGCAAAATATATATATAAACGACGCAAATAAGTATATAAGTTCCATGAATAGGTACAAAACAACGAAGTTACTCAGAAGTCTTTGTGAAAAGGGCCAAGGGACAATTTTACTCGCGAGTGTGGAATGTATATGCAATAACACGCACGGAGATTAAAAAAGTACCGCAGTATCATGATAATAACGGAAAAATTTGTACCACCGAGTATCATAGTTATTCATACAACCAAGGCTATTTTACGTAATTAGTGGTAGTATCCAACCTAATTAAGTTATTACGTCCGCAGTTCTTCTGATCAATTTGACAAAATCTAGACGATTCTTTTACAGAACTGCGAATACTCCTGTTACCATATTGATCATGTAAAATAGCCCCGTGTGAATATCTATGACGCTTACTGTACACACTTTGGAACAAACGAAGAGACCCCGAGATCATAACATCAGGCACAGGATATCCACTGCTGAACATAAGCCTACCTTACCTACCTCCATTATCAATACACTAGTAAAACTATATCTTTTAACACCCGTTAACTAAATATTTATATTGTTGCAGAAACTTTGTTCCACAATTTACTTTCCGTTGATCTCTTTAATTAGTACCAATGTACCATGTTGGGTGGGTCAGACAGATCACATCACAAGTTGGTTAGACTGTAGCACTGTGACGCGGACGCACGCGCGCACCTTTCCCGCCCGCCAACTCCGACGCAGCTCTGTTTATTCGGAGCCCAGTGCTAACTCCGTCGTTTAAACACTACGTGCTAGCAGGGCATGAATTAACTTTTCATATAAATAAAATTCACGCTACTCTAACCTCCTGAAATTAACACCTTGGCGTAAATACTATTTAGTCTCGTCATCTCGTGCTAAGTCTGGCTTCCTTGGATCGAATGTTGTGTTTATGGTTTACGAGATTACGTTGGCGGTCGTATTTAGGGTAATTGGCAGCGGAATGTGTAAAACCAATTAACTGGTCATTTGACGAACTTTATTAGTAACGCTATGCGACACGAGCGCTTTTTGATAATGTTTTATGGTGATGTTATGTTGTGTATCCGTTCATGAAAATTTAAATTAAAACGAGTTATCGCGAGTGTCACCCATCAGATTGCCGTTTTATGTTTATCATACAAACAAACACACCCATATTTTTTTTGTAAAGCGTGACGTATGAAAAATACAGTTGCATTTTATTAATTTTATAATGATTTTATGAGACGCGACCTTATGTTTGATTATAATTCCTTTATGACAGATTTTCTTGTTTACATGGGTACCTATTCGTAGGTATGTATGCGGTCTATGACTTCAACCATTAGGTAGGAGCTATATACCCAAAACACAGTAAATTCCAAAAGGGGACCGATCGGGTTTGGTAACTAAGATGATCAATTTTTACAACGTCATACATAACTACATATAACGTCACGATCTTTATCCTAAATAGTGTGGTCAGATATCCAAAACATTAGTGTTTGTCACCTCCTCACCATGCATGTGCATTTGTGTATTTTTCATGAACCGTGGAAAAATGCACATGTGACAGGAGGTGAGCCCATCGCCGTTGAAATGTGCAAATCTATATAAAATATTGCGACACTTCTTCTTCTTCTTGCGTCGGATGCTTTACTTTTATAAGGTTTATATGCATATATTATGCATATAAACCTTCCGGATGAAATTCTCTAAATGATAGTGACAACTGTATGAAAATCAATTGCGTAGTTTAAAACAACAAAGCACACAAAAGGCAAGCGCTGATAGCGACTTAGTTTTATAATTGAGACTAGAGAAGAGAAGATTATAGGCTTAAGCATGAAATAAAAACATTGTTTAAGTACCTGTGTAAGTAGGTATATAGAGAGGCAAGTGACTATATTCTCTAATGAAATACAGAGTTAGAATAACAAAGTTGAAATAGTGATTTTTTAACCCATTTTCATTGGAATGCTATTTACCTAGTCAAAACTCGTTGCACCAAATATTTTATGCCATTAAAAGTGTTAACAAAACGCTAAAGATAGCAGTTTTAGAATTGATAGAAAATCAACATTTACATACCTTCATTTCTAACTCGAGTTCTCAGATGTATCTGCGGTTAGGGTTCCGTAGAACTAACAGATATACCTGCAATTTTAAATAATCGTAAAGAATAAAATTAAGTAGCTGTCATTATGTTACCATTCTTGCTACGGCTTGTAATTAATATACTTATATTAATTCCCAAAGCCAGGAATGAAAATCTTTTTACATATATTTGAATGTATATTACAACCAACAGATTAAGAATAGATACCATTTTGGTACCTAGGTTCAGGGATTACTTAATCGAAACTATGATTAAAATCTGTTTAAAGTATAGGTAATAGAGGATATAGTAAAGCATAAAAACTTATCAGCGGATCCCAGTACATTCAATAAAATGCCTCATCGCGCCGAGGTCCGCTTCTCTGTCCCTGGCTGTGTTAGTTCTACCTACTGCCTACCTTTACGATTCCGTACGTAAACTTACAAACGAGTCACTCGCCGTCTCTCGTCCACTTTTGTGTTTAAACATGTTCTTAAACATGGTGACATGAAACGTGTTCGATAATTATTGGAAGGATCAATAAAGCTACGCCAACTATTCGTTGCTCTGCAAACAAGGTTTATGAGTGTCGGCCGTCGCGTCTGACTTCACTTTATGTTTCTATTTGAATCTTAATTTGAAACTTGTATTTTATCTACGTGTTCAAATTTTACTAAGTAATTTTGTTTTTTGAAATGACAATAGTTACCTAATTATATTTTTACCGCCTAAACAAGATTATACAAAAGATTTAATAACTATTTAAATATTTAAAAACCAAAAACCCGGCAGCATACGAGGGCTGCCTTTTCAGTTGTGTCGTTTGAAATAATAAATTATTACCATTTATTGTTTTTCAAAGAATTCGCCGCGATATTTAATACACTTTTGCACGCTTTTGAACCATTTAACGTAAAAAAATCGTTAGGGCTCAAGTCAGTCAAAAATCGTTAGTGTAAGGCGGGTAAGTAATCTAACATTTCGACATTTTGGGTGCTCAAAAACATCTTTGTTGCGGTGTGCGAACTTGCATTGTCATGGTGCATATGACGGCTTGAGTTGTTTTTCGAAACTCTGAACTCTGACTTGTGGCAAACAAACAGTGGTATACTAGTCAGCGTTAACCGTCTTGCGATCTTCTAGTACCTACAATATAGTGGTGTCGATTCGGATGTACACCAACTAAACTAAATTAAAACCAGTTTTAGGAGTGGTGCCGTCGCATCGTACTGTTGCAGAGAGAAAGAGACAGTACTACTTTAAAACTGGTTTTAGTTTAGGTTAGTTGGTGTACATCCGAATCGACACCAGTGGCGACGTGACCACCCTTTGCTACAAACTAGGCAACCATTTTTTATGAAGTGCTTCGTAAGCGTATGACTTTGGTCGTTTTGGCTCATCTTGGAAGACCCAGATAGTTGACTGCTGCTTGGAATCTGGATCGTAAGCATATATCCAAGACTCGTCACCCCTAACCATATCATAAACGTGCTTTGACTCTCCTCGATTGAATCGCTGCAGAGTTTTGCGACACCATCTAACACGGGCTGTTTTTTGGTCGTCGCTAAGCAAATGTGGTATCCAACGAGAGATCAACTTTCTTACGCCAAGTTCTTAGTGCAGGATTTTTTGGATAGTAGTCCCTGAAATACCCACGGATGCCTCTATTTCAGTTAGGTACATTGCGATCTTCGACGATTAGCTGCCGTACGGCGTCGACATTCTCTTGCGTCATGGCGGTTTTCGACGACTTTCACGTGGCTTGTCACTGGGGCTAGAGTGCCCACGTTGAAATTCTAAATACCAGCGTTCTACAGTCCTAAGACATGGTGCTGCATCACTAAATACAGAAGTGATCTCCTCAAAGCACTGAAGTCGCGTCAATCCCCTTTGAAAGTTGTAGAAAATTAAAAAAAATCCTTCGATATTTCCATTTTTACAACCGACTTGTCACGTTTGAACAGACGCTACTTGATTAATCAAAAAACATTCTTTTGTTTTCGAATTCTAAATTCCAAAAGATAAAAAAAACATGTTTTTATTTTTTAATCGCGGGAGGTTGTAAACGAGACAACTTAAAAGGCAGCCCTCGTATTGTGTATTTTGCGGACGCCATGTTGGATTTTTTACCATAAAATGTATCGTATGACACTCCGGGTACCAAAACGAATCTAACGATAGCATGCATTTCGAAATCAGTCAAGCCGTTGCTACAGGATGAGCCAAAGGGACGGACATTAATACATACATTCATAAATACATGCATACACTCGAAAAACGTTACCTTTACGCGACGCGACGTGAGAGTGGGATAGTTGTATATTTCGTCCAAACGAATGAGCAGGACAAATATTATCTCGCGCGACATAAACGTTTATCGCGCCTGTAATGTTATGTATGATAGGTGGGGACGGGGACAACCGTAAGTAATTTTAACGAAAGTGTCGACCAAATACGTAAACGGATCTCTATATCGAAAAAGCGGTCAAGTGCTTTTTAGACTCCCATAAATTTAGGGTTAAAACCATTCACCGACATACCCTACAGCGATAAAATAAATTCACCCCCGATTTACATATAGAGAAGGAACCTTAAATATTTTTTCATTTTATTTCTTAACTTTATAGGTATTATAAACGTATAAAATACCAAAATTTCCATTTATACCACCAGTCTGTGATTGAGGTCAAGTGCCAACCCGTTGTGAAACCCCCCCCCCCCCGCCGAGTAAAAAGGCTGTAATAGACGGATGCGCGTTATTGACTGTGATTGTAGTCCCTTGTTTTACGTGGTTACGGAGTAGCCGACTTAATTTTTTGCATAAGGATATACTGGTGAGTTTTTTACCGTAAGAAAAAAATAGCATATTAGGTAAGTGAAATAGAAGTTATTGGCATAGAGTTTCATTTTTTTTTTCAATAACGTTCACCTATATATACTGAAGTGGGACCATGCATCGGCAAGAAAAAGTGCCCGTGGTCCTAGGTGAACCTTACCTGCATTAAAAAGAAGACAAGGAAGCTAATTAGGTAATTATTATTACAACTTACTTGGTACAAAACATCACCCCGCTGCACGCGTGCTGCCCAGACAGCAGACGTGAGCTCTACCATGGAAGCACGTACATACCTACAGCACGGATAGAATCGGAGTGGAGAGGCGACCAAAATGCCCTGAACACCTTTCGTTAATTGTTGAAGGAGAACGTGAAAAAGAGTGTCATCAAAGTACTTAGTACAAAGGTGATAGACCGCGCGTAACAACCAAATCAACGCTCACAGGGATAGCGATTAGATACCCTTCACCCACAGAGAATGAATACTAAGTAGCTACTTGCCTTGGCCAGACAGTCTACCATAGAACAAAGCCAATCTCCGGTGCTCCTATTATGGCGGAGCGGGGAACGGCGTTCGAACTTCTATGATTTTTCTGTAAATACGAGTATTTTGTAAAATAAACAAACGTATACACCGAAAGCTTTGCAGTATATTTGGGGCCATAAAAATTTGAATTAATAAAGGTAAAAAAATCACCGTGGGGGGCATTATGCAAATTACTTTACCTGTAACCCTGCAGCATCCAAGACAAATAATACGTTATCCTGGCTCGCCCTGGTTTGCTTAGGTTTACGATGCGGGTGTAAAGTGCGATTATTCCGTAACCATTGTCGGTGCCGAGCGGCGACAATCCACAAAAGAAGTTTGCGTCGACTGACAATATTGTTATTACATAATTATTATTAACTTCCGAATTGTTTATCTGGTATTGCAATTTAAATTATGCAATAGATTGTACGTGCAGGAGTTTGATAGCTAGCTTATTAGAGGCGGCCCTTTATTGTAGATTAGTTCAGTACCTATCCTACCTATAAAGCAACGCAAAGGGCAACAGGTGTAATCCTTTTTTCACCTTTCACTACTATTATTTCAAGTATATATAAAAAGAATTAAAATAGTCGTGTAACAGAAAAGTTAGCGTCAGGATAGTCCCTTCACCTATATAGTATGCTACACAGCGCACGGCGACGACGTTGACGTCCATGGCATCTTACCGTCAACAGTAAATTGAAAGCATTTCAATACAATTGTACCATAATTCTGCACATTTTGCTTTCCTATTTGAACGTCACGTGTTGCCGTAAACAAGGTCGTCGACAGCACGACGACCGTAACACTACCAGCACCATTGTAAGCCGACTGCGCGACGCTATCGGAAATAGGTACGTACTGAAGTGTTACCGTCGTCGCGCGGCCGCGTGTACATAATTATTTAATAATTGCTGTGTATTTTAAAATTGAAACCAATTTTTGTAACTCCTTACTAAATATTCGTCAGTTCCCTCACGCTAGATCTATAGCATTGTCGTGCAAGGAAAACATACCATGTATAGGCACCTAATAGCTAGCGCGCTATATATAGAACTGCAATCACTGACCACCACCTACCCCAGCGATATACTTATGTAGATCTAATTAGGTACATATAGTCATAATACCAATAATAAGACTTACAGAAGTTATCGCTCATCTTGGCAAGTAAAAAGACTAAAGTAGAGAACGGTAGAGAATATCCCCGTAGAAACAACGCCACTATCAAATTCCAAAGAGAATATACTCAGGAACGTTTTTTCATCGCATCACCATACAACCACATACATACCCATGTATGGACAATTCATTCCGTTTTCACTCTATTGACTATGATTGCGCTGCGGTGAGAAAACAAAATACACAGGAGGGAAACACTATCGTAGTGCTATTTCTGAACGCGATCAGTGCTTGAGTGTTACCCCAAGTGGCATAAGTGTATTTCCGTCCTTTGGAAGGTACATTAAATTGAACGACTATTGTATATGGTAGTTTTGAATTGTAGGCAGCTAGAAAAGAAACAGCCAGGTGAACACAAATCCCCGAATCGTCCTGCCTGTCGTGAGGACGCGTGTCTAGCACACAGGCCACAAGGATGGTGATGGCGAATGTTTAGTTACCAACTCATAGTCACACCAAGTTATCACACCAGTGTTACAAACAGGATTCTTTTTCTTGTTAGTCACACTACTAATTTTTCCACACCATTTATTGTATTTATTCCCTAACTAGTGCTGTCCTAGCCTGTCCTGTCCTGTAAAATGGAATGTCATCTATATTTAACTGGCGCAAGCGAGCCGGACGAGTGCGAGCGAAGCGAGCACGGGAGTTTTTGGCACACCGACATGGATAGGTTAGGTTCTATATTATAGCATTATAAGAATCCTGTTTGTAACACTGGTGTGATAACTTAGTGTGACTATGAGTCGGTAAAGGAATGTTTACGTATGTGATTGTAGAATACACAAAATGGAAATCAGCTTTATTGAAAAGGTAAAAAATTGTTCTGACATAGTGCCACTATGCTCATTTATAATATTGAGTAACTTTTAACTTACGTTAGTACTATATTAATTCTGTGACTACGGTGGCACAAATTTTCTCCTATGTGCACTATTTGGCACAGTTTTTGACATTGTCAAATTAGTCGAATTCCACTTTATGAATTCTTGCATAACGTACGTAACTGTTTCTTAATAATAAGCGTTTGGGTCGTGTAAATGTAAACAAATTCAATATAATATTGACGCATATATTTTTTTTATTATAACATTGAAAAAAATAAAATGTTTAAGTGAAAATTTGCATAATTGAATTGAGTTCGTGGGTTCGCCCGCTACTCCCTTGCTTATCGAACACAACAACTCGCCCTTAAGAGCAAACATAACAACCTTAAACACATACAATAATCTACCCTACAAACTTCACGCAGGAGCAACGCGCTATACCGAATGTGATATATCGAATAGATTACAATCTTTATTACTATCATCTACCACCTATTTACAGGTGAATTTTACACAGCCTATCATAATAAAACCCACTGCCGCGTAAATCGAAGCCCAAATAATTCCAAAATTGATTTATAATCAGAACTAGCTAAACCACGATCATCGTTAGTCTTACTGCATCGGAATATCATAATTCGGATCGACCATCGCACGCCCCTTATAACTCACAAATCAACAGCGAGGATGAAAAATTAAATTTAACAGCCTCTAATAAACTACAAAAATAGGTAATTTAATTGCAATAAACATTCGGTCTAGCTGGCAAAAAAATATTCAAGGTTATAAGAAACATGCAGAGTCGAGAGGGCAGCGAGCGGCATGCACAATGCCTATTTGTTAGAGAGAAACGACGTAGAAGCACAAATATATTTCAGCGGAGTATGCGGAAATGTGCATAAATATACAACAAAAACCTCACATATAAGCCTATAATTTTAAATCACAAATTCCCATTGTCTCCGTAATTTTTGAATAGATTACAGAAATCGCGGATTTTGTACCTCTTAAATACTACTTCTGATACATACATTATGGTTATTTTCCAAGCAGCTATCTCCGTATGGCTGCTAGCTAAGTTTATTCTTATTGAAGTAACCGCAGTGCGGTTTTAAATGCAGTTCGGTCAAATAATAAAAGCTTTAGTCTACAGAGATTTTGTTTTATCCAAACTACACGTAAATTTCATATAGCTAGACGACCAGCGGCGCCAGGGCTTCGCTTTATAATTGCTTAATGCTATTATTATACCAAATAGGTAAAGCAATTCAATGCAACCCAGTCATATACACTACATTAAGGCCCGGACCCAACATTCCCAGTTTCGGTTATGATTTATAGTGCTCCTACGTCGTTCACTAAAATAAAATACACAGCACGAGACAATAGAAGTTCTACTGAATGTCTAGAATCCAAATTGTCCCGCAATGTGTAATATCACCGTCGAGTGTCTGTGCAAAAGAAATGGAACTAACACAATTATGTCAAAACATTTATTCTGTTGGGGACTTTGCGTGGATGACTTGTTGGCCAGCGTGGTGGACTATGACCATACTCCCGCATTATACGGGCTGAGATGATGATGATTTATTCTGTTATTATGTTGTTTTATTTATTTCCAAAAATATCGTGTCAAAACAGACCATCTATTAACCGACTTCTTAGGTTTATAATATACCGCACTTTTAGTTATTTTCATCCAACGTGGAATAAATTATTTTTAAAGTAGTAGTGAAAGGGCTATGGAGAATGGAGATGTCAGCCAATTAAATTGTTTTAGTGTAATATAGCGTCTTTCGCCAATTAATCATATTTCCGCTCTGCGTTGATTTAGGCGGGTCAAAAGGCGTATTTAGCTCTCTAGTCGGGGGTGTGGAGTAGGTGTATCAATACTCCTTGCGGGTAAAATCTAAACCCTCAGTTGTACAAGAACATAGTCAACCACGACATTTATAATATAGTGAGTGATTTGGCTTTACAGATCTGCGAATTACAATTCCTTCACCCCTAATTTCTGTTAAGTTGAATGGTCACAATCATTATTATTAATAAAGGGTTGTATTTAATGGTTAATCGTAACATGTGTATAAACTTATACCACAGCTTCTCTAATATAAAGACTAGCATAAAGAATAAAGTTAGAGATCCGTGAGTAGTATACCAAAACTTGAATACGCATGCCCACAATATGCTATTATTAACATGAAATACAACCCTGTATGAATAATTATAACACCGACGAAAGCTGCCAACTGTATCGAATTCTGCGCGACAGAAGATAGATTATATCCTTATAATGAATATGGAGGAGAAACGTGTATTTTCATGTATCGTCTATATACCTGCTGATATTTAAAGTTATTCACCTTTTACATTGCACTATCCAACTACCTATTAAAAAGCTAATTGAGGTTGTATGGAAGAAATCGCTAGCAGCGATAAGACACATGTACACTTTTATCATTTATGTTAAATATTCTTTGTATTTTATTTTGTGTACAATAAAGGATTTAATAATAATAATAGCGTCCTGCACAATGCCTAAAGATCATTCTTCATTCTTGTCGGTGGAGTAATGACCTCTGTTTTCGCTCTGCTTTCAGCCCTCAATTACTTTAATTATAATCAATCAACGTCACATTTTGCGAAGAACATGAGAGAAATGGCAGATAACTCTTGAATTTGGTTAGCAGGATAATTTATTATGATTTCATAGCAGAAAATGTGCCAAGTCTGTACAATAGTTTAAATATTTTAAAAAATACGTGTGCTCGAAAAAAGAACACAATAAAGACCACACAGGACTTTGAAACTATTAATAACACATATAAAAAAAAACTTACTGTACTGTACTTTTTTTTTTCTGTCCCGCGGTTTCAGAAAGTTGGCAGACTTATAAACCCTACATAGTTCCATTTCTTTTGCTTGGCAGCTCGTTAGGTAGTATCTCAAATCACAACAAGAAAGATATGTCAAGGTAGCGTAGAGCTGTCGCTTCGATAGGTTCCAATTGCGCATAAGGAGTACGCAGTGCCGAAAGTGACGACACTAGAACCCTTTCTAATTTGCTGTAACAACAACACTTACCAGAAAAAAAAGGACTGTGCTGTTTGACTATGTATGCATGATGTGAGCTGTAAAAAAACCCACCTTTTTTAGTACGTAGCCATCCGGAACATATTACCCCTGTATCTAAGACAGATGTCTCACTAGAAGGACGCAAAAAAAATCATTACGTTGTTGTCTTTATGCACTAGTGCATGTAATTTAAAAAAAAGACGAATTTAATCATTTTTTTTCTCTGAGTTTCATTTGTTTTTCACCTGAAGATCACAGTCAGAAGTGTGTCTTCCTTGAGCAGTTAAGTTAAGTTTTAATTACCATAAGCTAGGTGATGGAAGAGTCAAAGTATGGAACCACCCCCAAAAAAATACACTCAGTATAGCATTATTCAAAGAGAACCTTATCATTAGTTAAGGTATGATAAGCGGTGCCCTTTGCCCCATATATAAGTAATATTTTTGTTCATGATGCCCATCCACATACTGCAGCAGTATGTTTATTTTAGGTAATTACGGATTGAAGAATGCTAGTGAGATCATGGGGAGACACAGTAAAGACCTTAAGAGTGCATTAGAGGAATGGAATCAGATTCACAGTTTCATTGATAATCTGATAAGAATCATGCCCGACGAATGCAAGCAGTTTTGACAGCAAGGGTAGGCAACGTCAAATACTGGGCGTGCCCCCAGCATAAGAACCATTTTCAAACATTTGAACAATTGTTTATTTACCCCAATGAAACAAAAGTTCTTTCTTTTAGATATGTATAAACTTTTATAAGTATTAAATACTTTAGTTTTTGCTTATTTATAATTTTTTAGTGAAGTTTTTTGCGTTCCTCTAAATATGACCACGGGTGTATACTGTTTATGCATATGGAAATTATGGTCATCTGTTTACTATAAATGTCCACTTTCGGTTTTTGTAACGCAATGTCCTTTATTTTCTGGACCCTTAGACAACATATCTCCTTGTTTTTGTGATGCGAGAGTAGTGTTTCTCGGAGCGCATGGGGAGCGTTATCAACCACATAACCCATAGACGCCTAATGTTTGATTTAATATACCGAATTAGTTCTGTCAACTAGCTGACGAATAAGGGAGGCGGAGTATAGCATTTCGATTGGCCCTACCAAGATTGTTATTTACCTGTCCTTAACAGAGCCAATCAGAGTGCAAAAAGCGGACAGGACTAGGCAATAATTAATTCAAAGTTTTTATGTATCAGCAGGACTAGCACAACTTATATGACGTAACATAGCGACTCGACAAAGTTTCATGTATCACATTTCGTCATTGCTATGAAAAGCAGAATCTGTATAATTACGCTATCTCAACAACTGTATAGATGCGTAATTCTTTCATTCCATAGACTATATCGCGCCCGTGACTCCTTCTCACTCTACTCGCGATAAGTTGTGCAAACCGTGCTATTCTATTTGTGTGACGGATGTCCCTCGTCTGTTATTAGGAGTCTATGGGCTGCGGTCGATGGAGAGCCTAGTCCTTGGAGGAGGTGTCCATGGGGCTGGCAGGCTGCGCGATAATTGGAGCAGGCGGAGCGGGGGGGTCTAGCGGTGCGCGGGGAGGCAGCGCCGCGGCGCCGGGCACGGCAGGCTTCACGAACCGCTCGCTCGGCCGACGCGGCTGAAATATATACCAATAATAACAAATTAAAAATTTCGAAAACGCGGAGGAACTAAACATGATAAATTTAAATAAATATTTCGGACACTTACACAAATCATCTATTACCAAACTAAGCAAAGCTTGTACTATGGATACTAGATAACGGATAAACATACATAAATATTTATATAAACATCCATGAATCGGAAATAAATGTTCGTATTCATCACACAAACATTTACCCCTCCGGGGTTTGGTTTGATTGACAGGATCACTATCCAATACACCAATCGGTCGTCATGATATCCAGCAACAAACAGTTTTAAAGTTAAATTGGTCGGTATTTAACTTTAACACAATTGCTTTGTATTTTCATCAAGCATAGCTTTGCCCTAGTTTAATCTTAAATATCACTCGTCAAGTACTCGTGGCGCATTCTCTATTCGTTTCGTTTCGGAGGGCACGTTAAATAGTCGATCCCGGTTGTTTTCAATAGAAGTTAAGCTAAGTCGGCGTCTTACAACAATGACTGTCAGGTGGCCACTAGTCTGATACAAATCTAACAATCTGCAGGATTATGGCCCATAGCCTCTCCCAGTGACACAAGGCTGTGCCCCAACAGTGGATCTTAATTTTAAACACCGTACTACAATCGGAGCAAGCATTATTAAGATACATCCGGACAAAGACTGGGCACATACATACAACTTCGCCAAACACATAAGACCCGTCGTCATTCGTCGGGAGATAAAAATAATAATAATGTAAAGAAAAGTTTTGTCTCCAGTGGCTCAAGGGTGGGTAAACGATAGTAACTGGTTTTCATGCAAACTATAATCAACCACAAGTTAAACATTATGCGATATTTTACGACCGTGATGATACACATAGTCGAATTCAGCTATTTTGATAATGTCCAAAAATTGTGCTCAAATATTGGCTAGGGAAAAAAATTGTGCCACTGTAGATACGAAATATTCAATACTTTTAGAGAGGATATGCTGGACACCTCACCTGTTTATATCCCAAAAACTCTTTAATTATCTCGAATTTTTCTATTTGTACAAAATAATCCACGGTAAAGTCCCCAACCCGCATTGGGCCAGCGTGGCGGTCTATGGCCCCATACTCCCTCAATATGAGGGAGGTCTATATCCTTGCAGTGTGATGTTTATGGACTGATGATGATGATCCGCGCTAGCTAAATAGTTTATTTAAACATACTTCATCCGGCCAACTAGACCCTACCAAATATAATTTTTGTTACTAATACAGAAAATAACATCTTTTTTTATTCGATTATTGTTTGCATGACAATTACATAAGTGTTTATAATAGAGGCAATCAAAGGCAGCTAAGAACTATACATTCCATAAAGTGTGAGTGAGGTAAAGCGCTAACCCGTTAAAAGCATCTTACTTCATGATGTCGATCTTTACCTGTGAGTTAAGATGTAAGGCGGGACGCGAGAGCGGCATGCCGGCAGCATTTGGCAGGAGTGGTGGTGCGTATGGAGACAGCGGCCGCGAACCACCCGGCGACGACACACTGCGTGACCGCGCCTGAATACAAACAAGTATTTTTTTATGGAGGTGGAAAAATAACCTGTCAAGCGTTAGAATTTAACTATGGAAGTTTATTAGGCAGCATAATATCCAAAGCAACACAACCTATTCATGTCTTCTGTAAAAACGGAAAATCCTAACTATCCGCCTAAGCATTCAATTGAATGTATTTATCTGCCTACGACATTCATATTGTTAACTGAATAGTCTATAGAGAATTTTTACACATTTATTATTGTTTTGTCCATAGGTTTATTATAAATAACATTATACTTACACTTAAGGCTTCATTGAATTGCCTTTCTTCCTCCATTTCTAATGATGATTCACTCTCTGAGAGGTGCCGACACAGTGCCTCACGACGTTCCACCTACAATCAAAACAATATTGCCATTGTATGTGCATGTTGTGTCACTGATTAAAAATCCAACGGCCTATCATGCAGGCTCCTGTTTCGTGTTACTAAAAATAGTACATTACTTCGTTGACTTACTAATCTCTTGGCCGAAACATCCTGGCCGAGTATGAGTTTGAATACTGATGTATACCTCTTTTCTCGGGGTTTTGATGTGACGGTTGTTGACGTTTGTCAGTCGATAAAATATATACAATTCAGATTTCATATGTAGCAATTATTTAATTGTACAATTTGGCGACGATGGCTAAAGAAATTAGTCAAAAACTAAAAAGAACCCGCGGCTCGCTTCGGGGAACGCTTACACGAATGGATACCTACATATCCTCTACTACGGAACGTAAGTTCCGTAGTACTACTACGTAACGTAAGTTCCAGATAATACATTTAATCTGGTAGCGACTTCGTCTTCTTTTAAAGAAGACGAAGTCGCTACCAGATTAAATGTATTATCTGGTACCATGCAGCAATTTGAGAAAATTCAACACGACATTGAATTGGAAACAGCAGACGAAGAATTAGAAATAGAGGAACAATACCGATTTGACTTTCTGGAGGCTTACACCTGTCTGAGAGTAAATATATTAAAACGTCAAATGAAACCTACGGTTCAACAACAGATACAGTCTACAAGTACAGTCAGTAACAATATTTTCCCACCAGTGGCCAATACCGTGTCAAAAATACCTTTACGCCCTTTTGAAGAAAAAGAATCATTTAAAAGTTTTGTGAAAAGAATAAACTTATACTTCACATTAAATTGTATTCATGATCCGAAGACCAAAGTATATGTTTTTATGTCAACGCTATCGCCTGAATTACACGAAAGAATGTACAACTTATGCTCACCTGAAGAACCAGTCAATATGACCTTTGAAGATCTTACCAAAATTTTAGGCGATTACATAGACCCATTACCCAGTCAGTGGGCTCTACAACACCAATTTATTTCACGTTTACAACACGATGGTGAAACTGTTTCAACTTATGCTTCGGAATTGAGGAAACTGACCACTGATTGTGAATTTGAATGCCGTAACTGCAGTAAGTCAATTTCAGAATTTTTTTTGATTCTGCAATTCATAAGAGGTCTACGGGATGGAGAAATACGCACTAGAATTTTGCAAGACAGAAAATCTTTAAATATCCGGGAATTAATTCAGATGGCTAGTGCCATAGAGATGGGAAAGACAGAAAACACAATAATATCAAAACAAGCAACAGACAGTTTAAACAAAATTACTTCAACTAAGAAAACAGTTAACTTTCCGATTCGAAATCGTACTTCACATAATGTTACTGTAAAAGATTTAAGAGGAAAATGTTATAGATGTGGGAAGGACGACCATCATTCAAAGGATTGTGGATCTATCAATGATACATGTTTCAAATGTAACCGTAAAGGTCATTTAGGCCGTGTGTGCTTACAGAGAAAGAAAGAAGTTAATCAAATCGATGAACAGAGCACAAGCCAAGAAAGTAACTGTGATATTAACATCTTACGTACGGATATCACAGACAAATACATGATTAAAGTGAATATAGAAAATCGAATGCTTGCTATGGAATTCGATACCGGCGCTTCTCTCTCTTCGATTTCGCTGGAACAATATAAAAAGATAAATATTCCAAACAAATTATTCAAGACCGATATAAAAATGAAAACATACACTGGTGAAATTATTAAGCCTATTGGTGTGACGTACGTGAAATGGGAATATAAAGGACAGTCATTTCACGGGAAGCTGTACGTAATTAACAAACCTGTTGACGCTATTTTCGGTAGAAGTTGGATGAAAGATATAAAGTTGGAACTTGCTGATATTAGAATTTTAAATGCTGGACACTACCCAAAATTGGATGAACTCCTGAAAAAATACGCTACCTCTATCTTCAAACCTGATTTAGGGAAAATTCCTTGTTTCTATGGTCATTTAAACATCAAAGAAAATGCTCAACCAATATTCTTCAAACCATGTAGAGTTCCGTATGCATTAAAAGGAAAAGTTGATGATGAAATCGAAAGACTCTGCTCGGTGGGCGTGATTACAAAGTCGACCATTCTGATTGGGGCACACCTATAGTACCTATCGTCAAACCTAACGGAACTATTCGATTGTGCGCGGATTACAAGGTAACCTTAAATCAGGTGATTAAAGATGAGCAATATCCGATCCCAATAATTGAAGACATTCTGGCGGAAATGAATGGAGGTGAACTATTCTGTACACTTGACATCTGCCAAGCATACTTAAATATGGTTATGGACGACGAAAGTGCTATGTTGCAAACCTTGAGTACTCATAACGGCACCTACAAGGTGAATCGGCTCATGTTTGGAGTAAAAGTGGCTCCAAATTTATGGCAAAAATTCATGGATAAGCTGCTACAGGGAATCAAAGGAGTCAAATGTTTTTTTGATGACATAATCATACAGGGTAAGAATGAAGAAGAACTACTGAATCGGCTTAAATTGGTATTTCAAAAACTTAGAGAGAGTAATTTACGGGTTAACAAAGATAAATGCCATTTCTTTCAAAAAAGCATCAACTATTTAGGACATACAATCGATAAAGACGGATTACATAAGAACGAAAACAAGGTCAAGGCAATTTTGAATACACATCGCCCGACTAATGTCAATGAGTTAAGAACAATTCATGGCATGGCCAATTACTACAATAAATTCATTGCAAATCTAGCAACTTTATCCAAACCTCTAAACGAATTACTAAAGAAAGAAACTCAATTCATATGGTCACCTGAGTGCGAGAAGAGCGTTAGCAATATAAAGAAGGCGATCGCTAGTAAGAATGTTTTGATACATTTCGATCCACGCAAACCCATTGTATTAGCTACGGATGCTTCACCTGCCGGTCTAGGGGCAGTTTTATCACATAGACTACCCGATGGATCTGACAGACCTATTGCATTTGCTTCAAGAACACTTACAACCAGTGAAAAAAAATACAGTCAGATTGATAAAGAAGCTACTGCGATATACTGGGGATTAAAAAATTCTTTCATTACTGCTACGGGCGGAAATTTATTTTAATCACAGATCACAAACCACTGACTTCTATTTTTCATCCCCATAAAACCCTTCCTGCGCTAAGTACCATGCGGTTATTCCATTACGCACATTTCCTTTCTGGTTTCGATTATGACATTGAATACCGCCGATCAGCTGCAAATTCAAATGCTGATTATCTTTCAAGATTCCCAGTGGAAATCGGTCACAAATCTCATGTAGATCAACACGCCACTTTTCAAATTTGCCACATGTGCCAGTTATCTCTTACAAAAGAAAGAATTGCACGTGAAACTGAAAATTATATGGAACTGGCAATTCTTTTAAGAGCCTTGCGTGAAGGGGAAAGTTTAACACGACACGGCTTCAAAGATAACGAATTAACCCTACAAGATGCGTGTATACTCAAAGGCATACGGGTTATGATACCCTACAGTCTTCGTCGGTTGGTATTAGCCGAACTTCATGCGGGACACATCGGTATCGTGAAAATGAAACTACTTGCGCGAAGTTACGTATATTGGAAGGGAATCGACAAAGACATAGAGAATGAGGTTTCTTCATGCCGACACTGCAGATTACACCAAAACAACGCCCCGAAGGTTCCCATACACCACTGGGAAGAACCGGGAGGGCCATGGCAAAGAATACATATTGATTTCGCTGGGCCAATTGCAGGCCACCAACTATTAATCATTGTCGACGCCTATACCAAATGGGTGGAAGTTATTCCTACCAGAACTACAACTAGCAGTTGGTGTATTAATAAATTACGAGAGATGTTCTGCACCTTCGGGATTCCAAACCTTCTTGTCTCTGACAAAGGTCGGCAATTTGTGTCGGCGGAATTTGAACACTTCCTTCACGAACAAGGCGTTGTACACAGAACAAGCGCACCGTACCATCCAGCTACGAACGGGCAAGCTGAACGTGTCGTACAGACAGTTAAAAAATCATTACACTCTATGGCTGTTCAACCTGGCAACTTAATGGATAAAATTCTCATTTTCAAGAACGTCCATCGACGCACCCCGACTTCCAAGGGCTACACTCCTTATGAACTAATGTTTGGTCGAGAAGTTCGTACAACATTACATGTCATGTGCGGTCACCGGCCCGGCTCCAACGTAGCTCGACGGGTACCCGTGGGTGCTGTGACGAAGCAATTTAAAGAGGGAGACCGGGTTCAAGTGCGTGCTTATGCCACACCAGGAGATAAATGGCGATTTGGCACAATCACCCGTCGCTTCGGAATGCTTCATTACGATGTACTGACGGACCGGGGCGAGGTCTGGCGGCGCCACGTTGATCAGATCCTCCGTGCTCCTCGGATTGCGGCGGAGGACTGATGTATACCTCTTTTCTCGGGGTTTTGATGTGACGGTTGTGTTGACGTTGTCAGTCGATAAAATATATACAATTCAGATTTCATATGTAGCAATTATTTAATTGTACAAATACGTTTCTATATGAGGCCAGGACAGCAATGAGCCCTTGTCAAGGTCTACTTCCACAAAAATCTCATAGACGGCACTGAATAAAAATATCTTGGCTTCGTGGGTTTCATGTTGTTCTTTACCTTTCTAATAGTAAAAAAAAAAACAATATATAGATAGGTATGCACATAATATACATCCGTGGGCTGGGCGGCAAACGAATTCATTAATGCAAACAAAATGTACTATTTTTATGTATTAAAACCTTAAGTAAAATACAAGGAAGGAATTCAAGGAAGATGTGTTGTGCCTGGATGCCATACTATTGATCATTTAACACTACAACGATTGCTCTGGATGAAACCATGATGTTCGGTGGACAGTTCTTGAAGTTGAAATAATATACTAGTCCGGGTCCTATTGCAAGCTATTGTATGGAGACCCTGCAGATTGTGACCAAAGCATGAAACTTGGTACGGTTGTAGCCCAGGTCAAATTGAGTAGATTAAGCCCTGGCCCCACCAGATCCGGCCACGGGTGGGGGAGGGGGGGGGGGTGGTTGAAGACCGCTCACACCGCTCCGCAAACCAAAAATTCTGACGCCTCGAGACTACATACGAGACCGTGTTTGGTGTCATTTTCGTATAAATTGGGGATGAGGAATTCATATTTGAAGTTTTCGTAATACCTCTCCCTACAAAAAAAAATTTTTTTTGAAGGAAACGTGAAAGTTAGAAGTATTATATTTCTGTTTGAATAAGCGTAACTATAAAATTGGTAAGTTATCATAAAAACAAAAAATACTGATTTATAATATGATTACTCTAGTTTGTAAAAATATATAATTTATATATATTTATTATATAAATGAGACCAGAAAAAAATCCAAAGCGTCGCGCGGCGTAGAGGTCGAACGAGAGTTGTTGAAGTCCGCTCGGCCAACCAAAAATTCTAACGCCTCCTGATTTTGTGCCAGACCGTGTTTAATTTCTTTTTCTTAAATATTAAGGGTGAGGCATTACTATTTGAAGTTTTCTGGTATCTGGGTGCCACACTGGACAACTGCACCTGTTGCTGCGCGTGCTTGTTTAGAGCTTGTACGCTGCAAATGCAAACAGGAGTGCAGTAATAGATGCAGTTGTAAAAAACAAGGGCTGAATTGCACTGAACTGTGTTTGTGCAGTGGCAGACATAGGGAATAAAGATACATGTATGAATATGTGTGTTTCTGTTATTTAGTACTGCTGTTGTATAATGTTTTAAGTATTCCTACTGTAATATTATAATCTATACAATGATGATGATGATGATATTATGATTATTTATCATATATAAAAATATTTTAAAATCAATTTAAAATTAACCAGAACATATCCAACCATTTAGTGTGTCGCGCCTTTTGATTTCCCCGCCGCGTAGCGTTTCGTACTTTTCTCTGGAATCATTTATGTAATAATTATATTTAAATTATATTTTTATTTTAAACAAGAAAAGTAATACTATAAATTATTTTTTTATGATTACCAATACTAACCAATTTTAAAGTTACACTTATTCAAATAAAAAATAATTCATCTAACTTACACCTTTTCCTATTAAAATGTCAATTTACTGTATTAAAAGGCAAACTTCCCCTCACCTCACCCTTATTATTTAAGAAAAAGAAATTAAACACGGTCTGGCACAAAATCAGGAGGCGTTAGAATTTTTGGTTGGCCGAGCGGACTTCAACAACTCGCGTTCGAGCTCTACGCCGCGCGACGCTTTGAATTTTTTCTGGTCTCATTTATATAATAAATATATATAAATTATATATTTTTACAAACTAGAGTAGTCATATTATAAATCAGTATTTTTAGTTTGTATGATAACTTACCAATTTTATAGTTACGCTTATTCAAACAGAAATATAATACTTCTAACTTTCACGTTTCCTTCAAAAAAAAATTTTTTTTGTAGGGAGAGGTATTTCGAAAACTTCAAATATGAATTCCTCATCCCCAATTTATACGAAAATGACACCAAACACGGTCTCGTATGTAGTCTCGAGGCGTCAGAATTTTTTGTTTGCGGAGCGGCGTGAGCGGTCTTCAACCACCCCCCCCTCCCTCACCCGTGGCCGGATCTGGTGGGGCCAGGGCTTAATCTGCTCAATTTGACCTAGGCTATACCTGTACCAAGTTTCATGCTTTGGTCACAATCTGCAGGGTTCATCGCAATAGGACCCGGACTATACTGAACATTCGCACTAAGAAGTTCGACTCTTCATTCGTGTTCGGATGACTCAGCCAATGCATGGAACTCCCTTCGGGCGTCAGTCTTTCCTGAATCCTACAACCTTGGGATCTTCAAGAGCTGAGTGAATAGGCATTTACTGGGATAGCGTGCTAAATCTTCGACCACTTAGTCACTTTCCATCAAGTGAGATTGTGGTCAAACGCGAATCCAGTCAATCATAAAAAAAAACTTCTACATTTTAAGGAAACTGACTACAATGTCGAACCGCTACGTAATTTGATCTTTTCATTTATTTTTACCCGACTGCCCAAGGAAGGAGGGTAATATTTTTATGTAGAGGTAATACTTGCCGCCACCCAATATTTGTTCAACACCGTCTATGAGATTTTTTGTAGAAATTACCCTGGATGGAAAACGGCTCATTGCGGTTGAAGCATGTAAAGAGCTTTTCCAAAAATAAAATACATTGGCAAAGAACACGAATTCATATTGATTTCATTGAAATTCCCGCATCTATAACCGCATTTCGCAACGTTGTTATAAGGCAAATTATAAGGTAGGTAAGGTGCTCACCTCTTTAGTCGTTTAAAAATTGTCACAGACATATCTATTCAAAATTTGAGATTTTCTATTAGTTACTAAAATAGTGAATTCCAAATTGTAAATCACTCCATTTCCGAGAGACTTTAAATTAACTCTCCAGAATGCTTAACTTTGTCTTATGATTGTGGATGTATTAACATTGTTGAGAAAATGAAATTTCCCATTCCTGCTTTGCTGTGACCTATTTATCTTGCGCCTTGACTAACTTGATTCAACATCTAGACAAAGTAAAATCTTAGATCCAATATTAAAACAAAATTAAGTACCTCTTGTTGCAGTTTTCTTTGCAAACGAAGATTCTCTTCCCGGATATGTTTCTCCTCTAAGGCAAAACGATGCATCTTCTCTTTATTTTCATTTTGTGAAACTGCCAACTGGTTCCTTGATAACAAAATTTTACAATTAAATAATAAGAATACATATAACTCTAATTATAAATATAGTAAATACAATACCTTAGTTTAACAACCTCCGAGCGTAGTGTTTGGATATGATTGCTTAAATTGGATGCTGTATCACCATTACTGATGTCCCTAGCAAGAAGAAACTGTTATTATGATGTGAGATTATAAAATAAATTGTTCATTCTCAGAGTAATTCATATTCACAAAACATACTATTGCATAAACAGCATCAAAAGTAGCACAGCATTATGAAATTTTTAGAACAAATAGAATAAAATAGAAGCTTTTGTCAAGTATATAACATGCACATGATTAACGCAAACAAAGTAATTTTTTCTTTCGAATTTAAAAAGAATTTATATACGTGGAGCTTTTCCAAAAATTTCATTAAGAGAACATTTCTTAAGTTTTGAAAATATATAAAAAATGATCGCCACACAGAAGCATTTTATTTTATTGTTATTAATAAATAAACTCTTGAATTAACAACATTCACCTAGGACTAGCTGGATCAGATATAGGTTGATCTAATCTAATTTGCAGGGAGCGTTTTTCTGCTTCAAGTTTGTCCATACGCTTCCAGAGCCTGTTGACTAAAGCCTCCTGCTCTTGTTCCAAAGTGTTTTCCAGTTCCACCTGAAACCACATAAAAGTTCAGCAATTGGACGTCCATCGCCGAACCGGTTAGAAGAGGCCTGCATCCAGCGATTTCCCGCTGTTTAGGCTGTCTAACCACATAGTAAGACATCCCAAGCTCGATGCATATAAATTATTTTAATTAATTTGAAAAGCAAAAGATAACCGCCTCCGTGGTTCAAAACAACATTGGGTTTACTAATCGGAGGTCGCGGGTTCGATCAGGGTACATGTTTAAGTACTCTGTTTGGTTGGTGGTAGGACATTTGAAATGTCCGCCTGGCTAGCTACCACCATCTTATCTAAATCTGCCGCCAAGCAGCAATGTTAATAGCATTGTTGTGTTCCGGTTGTCAGAGATAAGATAGCCAGTCCCCCAAATATGTTGGGGTTTCCGGGTCAGTACGCTTCCACCTTCGACCTCTTCTTCACTTAACATCAGGTGTGATTGAGGTAAAGTACTAACCTGTACTTTACCTCGATACACCCTGTATATGAAAACATTAATAGAGCCAAAACTGAAAACCAAAATACCTTTTCTCTGCGGAGCCTTTCTAAATTCGTTTGTTTTGCAAGAGTTTCAGCTTCAAGTTTTTCGATTTTCCGCATGAGTTTGTTGACGAGACACTCTTGCTCTTGCTCTAATGTCTGTTCGAGGCGACATTTTTCTTGACGTAACTAGAAAAAAGTAATTTACACTACCATTGGAAAAACAAAAGCAAATTTATTGTGGAAAATAAGAATATGTTAGTTCACTTATTTATGGGTGGATATAAATTGGCTATTCAACAGTTTATCATGATAATGTAGATAGATACTGTACATTTTGTTTTTCTAGTCGCGCTTTACATAATTTACTTTTGTTTTCAAATTTCTATTAAATCGCATATAATTTTAAAGACGGCTAAAACCATTTATGTGTTTGTAAACGCTTTATTCTGCTTCATATCATTTACACGAATAAATGTTCATATATGAAAGTAAAAGTTGACAATCTTATCAAAACTTACCTGATTTAACTTTCTGGAGAGATCATTAGTAAGACATTCCTCCTCCCTTTCATAATGATGAGCTAAAGTTTCCTTCTCTTTCTTCAAAGCTTGGATCTTCTTTAAAAGTGTGTTGGAAATGTACTCCTCCTCTTGCTCCGCCTTTGCTTGCTTTAAAAATTTAAAATTATAACTATCACAAGGTAGTAAAGAATGTATTGAAAATCAATAAACTGTATTCAAAGACTGTTAATAAGTGACTAGTCTAAGCCTGGCCTAAGGCGGAAAAAAACGATAGCTGTTATTTATAGCTACACCTCTCATATCAAATAATCAATCAATAATGCTTAAATGCTTTTTCCTATTTTTTCATTTAGGGATTTTTTCATCTAAACTAATTATGCAGTTACAATACACTGACGAGCAAAACTTCCGGGTCGCTTACAAGAACCTCCATATCTTCCAAAATATCGAACATAGCCCAGTGAAATAAGTTTTATGTGAAAGAGATTTTGTAAATTAGTAAACTAAACTCTTTTTTAATAAATTTTTACTTTTTTACTGTTTTTAAATATCGAAAAATAAATTTATTATATTTTTGGCACTTATTGACAAAACATGTTTTTCGTGTTTGTATTTAATTTGTCAACGTTAGTATAAAACGACGATAAAATTGCAAAATTATTCAGTTTATCTTTATTAAGCATGTCTCTTACACCAGAAGAACGCACCCGAATCATCACAATAGTAGAGCTAGGGAAGAGCCAACGAAATACTGCAAGACAGTCGGTGTATCGCTTTCTACAGTCCAGCGTGTACTTCAGCGCTACCAAGAAACTGGATCCGTCTCAAGAAGGCCTACAAATGGGCGACCAAGGTGTACTCGTAGGAAGGTAGGACTCGTGAAGGCCGCTTTATAGTGTCCACGATGCTTAGAAATCGACACCAAACGGGAGTTGCAGTGTTACATGAGCTTATGCAGTCCCGAACTGACCCTGTAAGCGAATGGAGAGTACGAAGACTCCTTTTGGCGAAGCAAATCTGAAATCTTACAGACCAGTCATTGGCCCAAAATTAGAGTGAGAGCATCGTGCAGCGAGAACACAATACGCGCGTGAACATGTAAATTGGGGTGAAGAGGAATGGCGAAAAGTTATGTTCACGGATGAGTCCAGGTTTACTCTCTACAGTCATGATGGAAGGCATAGGGTGTACCGACGCCTCGGAGAGCGATACATGTAAGCTTGCTTCGAACAGAAGGTTCCTTATGGTGGAGGGTCGTTACACTTATGGGCCGGTATTTCTGCTGAGAGTCGCACGGAGCTCGTGTTTATTGAAAATGGCACTCTATAATCTATAATGGTGATATATAAAAAAAATGCACTGCTCATGCAAGATAATGCCCGACCCCACACGACTCATATTGTAAGGGAATACTTTGAAGAAGTGGGCATAGCTCTCCTAGGGTCACCAGCACGAAGTCCGGATCTCAACCCTATCGAACATGCTTGGGACGAGCTAGGAAGATTAGTAAAGGCCGCAGTCACCACCCACTCACCCTACGAGATTTGAAAAGTTCGCTTATTGAAGAATGGCAAAATATTCCTCAACATCATCTGAGGAACCTTGTATTAAGTATGACAAATCGAGTAGACTGTGCTGACAGAGAACGGTGGCAATACAAAGTACTGAAATAATTATTAGGCCTGTTTTATTTAATTATCTGGTTGCAAATTGTATTTGTTTTATGTTGAGAATTGTTAATTTTTTGTTTGTTTTATTTTATAATATATAAATTGGATTTTATTTTACATAAATTTTATTTTATTTTATGCATGATAAAAATCCATATATCATACTTTTTATTTAAAATTTATATCTTGCAAACTTTGGGAGTAATCGAGGTTTTTCGAAGTGATCCAAAACTTTTGCTCGTCAGTTTATTAGTTAGACTGGACTGCTCTGCTATCTAGAAATTACTTGTTTGTTGTGATGTACTACTACAGCTGGTATAAGAAAGAAAGGCAATGCAAAAAATACAATATAAATCCCAAATGCAAATGTTCACAAGATACCTTGACCATCAGGCCTGATAAAGGTATGGAATTCATAAGCGATGAGTTCAAAAATTTATGTCAAATATTAGGTATAAAACTATTTCACACGGCCCCTTAATCCCTCCCAACATATTGGCCAAGTTGAAAGCCAAAATATGCAAAATAGAGTTTATTATTATTAGGAGCCCATACTGTGCGACTCTTAGGCAAAGAAAAATAGAGATATTTTCAAAAAATTTGGTATAAACCAAGGTCTCAAATCAGATTGGCAATAAAGCCTTCTTAAGAAATTCATTATGTACAATACTAGACCACACTCGACTACTGGCAAAATATTTTAAGAGATAAGATCCCCTCTTCATGTGTAAGTGTAGTTTCACATGATTCAGAAGTTAAAGACCATGATATTATGATACGGAAACGAAAGATAAGAGGACAAAGGTGTGTGGATCTAGAACATAATGTCACCGAAATTAATTACCAAAGTGAACACTATAGTATAAATAATTATAATGAAATAAATATAAATAAATAATGAAATAAATAATGAAATAAATATAAATAAATAATTAAATAAATATAAATAAATAATTAAATAAATATAAATAAATAAACATCCTTGGACATGCATACAGCGCCATCTAGTTCCACACTAAGCAACTAGGCATGTATTATGGAAACCAGATGGTTGATATTACTCTACTTATAACCTTAAGATTACATAAAACCCTTCCATTAAATCCTGATTTATTTTCAAATAGGAGGAAAAACAATGTTGCCTCTCTACATCCTACCAAAACTACTATTGCTAGGAGCCCATACCTAACACAATCTGCGCATATTTACAACCTACTTATTAACATTTACAAATTAAATCTATGTGATATTAAAAAGATCTTGACAGAATGATTATTGACACTGAACTATAAAGATACCGATAAACTTTTGACATATATTACTTATAAATAACAAAGTCATTACAGATTAGTAAGCACAATTTTACATGTCTATACCCGCACACTGAGTCACACCCAGCTTCCGTTCCCAAGACAACGACGACATTAACACACATACACAAACAGACATACTCACACCAAAACACAACATTCACATTTACTCAAAGGAGCTCATTATCATCTTATTAACTTCTTCCTTTTGTCTATATGTGAACATATACAAACATGAGCGTAGCCAGCCATAGGCTCAGGGTGGGGCAGCAGTCTAAAATAATATGTAACTAGCAAACTAAACCCACGGTCTTACCTTTATTTATTGAGGTATTAATTAACTTCATAATATTACTTTAAGAGAAGCCAGCGTGAGTTCTGGCCGAATGCCAATTTATCACTTTCCCACTCACTCACACACACAAACGAAAATGATGTGTGGTCAATCGTGCACGCACTTTGATTGCATTTTTTTGTGTTGAGTGGGAAATTTCTTACAGGTATTATGTATTGTAGTTAGTACCTAGATAATTTAATTTCTTAGGTTTGGTGAGGTACCTTGCCCTGCCTCACCGTGGCTACGCCCATGTATACAAATAACATATTACATTGTTGTATGTATATAGTTACATGTGTGCCTGCTTAAGCACCAATATATATTATTTTAACCAGTCTATGTATGCTAGCAACAAGGACGAGTGGGGTCACCAGCCACAAACATACTCATTATGCTCACTAGGTTGGCTCCATCCACTGTTCATAGTCACTATTTATATTAAACTGAAATAAAGATTTTTGTATTACATAAAGCCATATCTGGCAGTATAAACCCGGCCAGATAATGCACAGTGAACTCACCATCTACACATAAACCAATGAGGTATCCGTTAGATGGAAATGTAAAGATTTGTAATTTTTATTATAAGTATTTTTATCAATCAAAGGCTACAACTGTGACTAATAATTAAAAAAAAAAATATTGCTGGATCCAGAGAAATGTATTAGTAGATGGAAGTTTAAAGGCATATTTTTGTACACTTTATGGGGGAGGAGTACATTCAGCATCGGATATCCTGTGGCTGATGTGATGATGATACATATATAGGGTGTCCCTGGAAGTATGGATCAAATCGAACAGGGGCATGGGGAAGGTCATTCCCAAACTTTTTAACCCTATGAATGTCGGTGCCATTTTTGACGGTTCAAAAGTTATGATCAATTTTTTACATTTTCATATTATCGAATAGTGCTTATACAAAAAAATTTTTTAAAAGAAAACTAGCAAAGCTATCAGCTTAATTTTTTTTTCACGATGTTTGTTTTCACAATAATTAATAAACACCGAATTACTAAAAATTCTACCTGAGTGCAAGCCTGCGGTACCCACCGTCATTGTTTACGACCCTTTCGGTTCCTTTGTTTAAGCCCCCTCCTCCCCCCGCACGTTCGTATCTAGTGAGGTTTTACTTTAAAAAAATGTTGTCTTATTATGTTAACCACACCAAAGTGCTCGGATAGGTGACTTTGTACATGAGGGTTGAGAGTAAATCGTATTTAAAGCTAAAAATATTAAAATCTTAGAAGTTCGAAAGTTTTGAAAAAGCGACCTTTATGATAAAAAAATCTAATAACTTTTAAATTAATAAGAGTAACCCAGTGTTACACATCTCAAAAGAATCTGTATGGAATGGGCAACTTTTTGTGATACGTGGTCAACTTTCTCTAGTACATTTTTTTCCCATGGCAATCGCTTGAAAATTGAGTGAAATTTTTGGCAGACCAATGTCTTTGTATTCAATCTTTTTTTTTGTAGGAATCATGTCTGCTATCGACATAAAAGTATTAAAACATGAAAGTCACATGCTCGAACAAACATCGTGAAAAAAAAATTAAGCTGATAGCTTTGCTAGTTTTCTTTTAAAAAATTTTTTTGTATAAGCACTATTCGATAATATGAAAATGTAAAAAATTGATCATAACTTTTGAACCGTCAAAAATGGCACCGACATTCATAGGGTTAAAAAGTTTGGGAATGACCTTCCCCATGCCCCTGTTCGATTTGATCCATACTTCCAGGGACACCCTGTATGTATAGATATGTAAACCATGTATTTGAATCTCTGTTTAATGGTGCACTATACTAACAAAAAAACCCGCCCCTGAAGGCTACATTGTGACCAAAATATTTTTAAGTAAACCCCCTGATATAGTATTTTCAATGATCCTAATAGGAACAATAATACAATAAAATTACTCACAATGGAGACAGATGCTTGCCTCAATGCACGATTTTCTTCTTGGAGTGCTTTCACACGGAGTTTGTAAGTATCAAGCTCCACTTTTAGCACTCTGCAAGTGGTGTAAATGTTGTTTATAAAAATTCATAATTATGATTTAGCATACGTTTATCAAAATTAGTTAAATAGAAAATATCCCTATGAATTATAAAATGGAATATTTGTAGATTGATTTGCTGTATACCTGTTTTGCTGTTGCAGAGATTCAATTCTTTTCTGTAACTGATCACGAGAAACAGTGCTCGGAGGCAACATTGCTCCGCCGTCTAGAGAACTCGAGTCACTTTCAGAAGCCGAATCTGCCATCTTATTGCCTAGAAACATAATAACAATCGAATCAGGTGGTAAGACACGATTATCGCAATTTCTCTCACATCAACAAATAGTTTATTCGTTACCTGGAGAAATCACAGAATCATCCATTTGCACGAACGAAGAAATGAGGACGGTAACCAAATGTCATAAAAAGTTGAAATCAAATTAAAATTTTTGTGAGATAGAGAAACACTGTACTGTAGATCGCCCGATGACAACAATTCATGGAAATAAAGAAGTTTTAATGGGAAAAAGTTATTAAAACCTCACGCACGAAAAATCTGAACACAGCCGACGAAACGGACTACGACCACAGAACACTAAAATTAAATTCATACACGACGAATCAGACGAATGAGTGAGAATGACGACGGTAGTCCGTCATCGTCAAATTGTCGTCAAACGAATGAAACGATTTTTTTTCGTTTATTCTCCAACGAAGATGAAGGCAAAAATATCTCAGCCCATACAACCTAGTCAAAATAGCAAAATCCTATTACTTTTTTATTTTATTTCTTGCTCTTAGTTTGATCCGACTATCGGAGGGCGTTGGAGCCATAGTTTTGTTTGAACACTCAATACACGTCCAATCCAATAGTCGGATAAGACGTTCGAGTCGGAAACAGCGCCGAGGTGCATACGATTTTACTAACCGTGTTTTCTTCTTTCGCGTCAATAGGCGCAAATACTTTCATTTTTTTTTGCATTAATTAAATGCAATAAGTAACAACATAATTCGTCGTCCATTTTTTCGTACTGCTCCGCGTGCAAACACTTGGAATCATATCTCCAGAATGAGTGAGTTCAGAAAAAGTCTTACGGAAGAATCGGACGTGTATTGAGGAATACGATTCAGATAATTGGAAACACTATCGGACGTATATTCCCGGCCTAAAAATCAAATCTTCTTTGGTAAATCTGTATAGATCTATTTCACTCAACCGTCCGGCCCGCGCGGCCAAATTCCAGTCTAGTGTCCGCTTCGCGTGGCCACCTTACCTTACCTTTATCTTAGCCTTCCTTCTTCCTTCAAACCTTAAAATCTAGTATACTACAACAGCTATAGTGACAAGAAACATTAAGTACGAGTTTGTTATATGTAATGTATTATATGTAATGTATTATATGTAAGTTGAAATATTAGAGATTAAAACAATATAAAAGAGAATACAGAAAATCTTATTACAGAGTACTAAAAACTGCGTTTAACGATATCTGTAAAAAAATCCCCAACTTTTCTTTAACTCTGCTCTTATACTAATTTTCCTCTGTAATGACACCAAGATGTCTGCATTTAGTTAATTTTTTTACACGGCTTTCAACTCGCTCAAGGACGTAAACCTGCTGAACATGTCCAAGTTTAAAGCATCCTTTATCAAATCCTATGTATTTCCATCAGAAAAGTGTATGTGTGGTGTATGCAAATAAAATAATAATTAAACTCTAGGAGCCATTTCTATTTTAGGCATTTGATTGCGTTAATCATGACATCTTCATCAGGAAATTACGTCATTGTGGTGTAACAGGCCGTGCTATTGACCTTTTGAATTCATATATGAGTGGCAGAGTTCAGAGGGTTGATATCAGTGGCAAAACATCGTCAGGGTCCACAGTCTGCATGGGCGTCCCGCAGGGTTCCATACTCGGGCCATTTTTATTTTTGGTCTATATAAATGACTTGCCTAATCTTGTAAAGGATAATAAACATGAAATAGTATTGTTTGCAGATGATACCTCGTATTATTTAAAGTAAATAGACAAAAATTAAGCTATGACGATGTGAACAATGCTATTTCTGAAATAGAAGAATAGTTTACGGCAAATAATTTGTTACTTAATGAGATAAAAACTAAATGTGTGAAATTTGTACTACCCAATGTCAGGGCGATGCCCACAAATATAATGATAAAAAATGCTACTTTAGATCTCGTATATTCTACTGTATTTTTGGGCATTACTTTAGACGCCAAAATGCAATGGGGTCCTCATATACATAAATTGGCGAAAAGGCTCAGCTCTGCAGCGTACACAGTCAAAAAAATTCGACAAATGTCAGACATAAATACCTAATGCTAGATTAGTATATTTTAGTTATTTCCACAGCTTGATGTCTTACGGTATCTTGCTGTGGGGAAATGCCGCGGATATAAATACAATCTTTGTTTTACAAAAACGAGCCGTTCGCGCAATTTATCAATTGAAACCTGCAGTGTCACTTAGAGATAGGATTAAAATGTATAACATTCTAACCTTTTCGTCACAGTACATTTTTGAAAATCTAATGTAAGTATGTCAAAAAAAATATAGCATCATTTAGGAAAAATAGTAATAAACATGATGTCAATACAAGAAATAAAGATAAACTTGCAGGTCACATAAGTCGCCTCCGCAAAGTCAGTAATTCATTCAAAGGGTTATGTATACGCTTTTTCAATAAGGTCCCAGTTGATATACAAAATCTTCCTCTCGATAAATTTAAAGATAACTATAAAACAGAAACTAATTAACAAAGCATATTATAAAATATCAGACTATTTAGATGATAATCATCCCTGGACATAATCAGATTGTTCGCATGCCAGGCTATTTCACGAAAATATAAAAACCTTTTTGTAGTATAAAAACCTTTATGTAAAATCAAAGCCTGGTTTTAAAAGAGCAACCCTTCGAGTTTCTTGCTTGTTCTTCTCAGGGGAAAATTGCATTTTGAACAAGCAGTAGCTTAAAAAATGTAAAATTGACTATTTTAAGTGTAGTCTGTGTACCTACAAAATAAAGCATTTTTGACTGACTTTGACTTTACGTCAAAATTACACTGAGTATCCTAAGATTCAGATCTACCAAAGATTAATGCAATTCAGATACACTACAAATATCCCCCGTTATGTGTTTAAACGCTGAGGCGCTTTTACAGTCCTTTGTGAATGTCTGGTTGGTGTTTCACGCTCAGGCCGTGCTCACGGCATTCCTTCACATCCATAAATTATTTTGTCAGTCTTTTCACATTCAATATGAACATCCTTAGATGGCGTTGGTGTTGAGTTCGCATGGTCAAATTGCAATCTCCTTCTTCTACTCTGACACTGCTGCTTGGTGTTTGTTTTACTGTTTGTCATTATCTATTCTATCAATATATATTGTTATTCAATTCTCATTGTCCTCTTGTTTCCAAGTTCTAATTTACTTACATTTAACATAATAGCAGAGCGTTTCGATAATAATTGCGTCTGGGAAAGAAATATAAAAGCATTAAGAAATTTCGACTTGTGACATCTGTGCCAACATTACGATGGATTGCAAAGTTATTGCTGAAGCTTCCAAGGTACAGTTAGGGTACCTGGATAGCAAGAATTGGAAAACTTGGAAGTATAAATTAACAATAGCACTTAAAGCTATACCCGTAGCTATGGATATCATAGAAGGTAAACTATTAAAACCCATACTATCCGATAAGGCTACAGCAGACGAGAAAGTAGAATCACAAATATATATAAACATGGATAGTATAATTTTAGTACTCTTGACGACCAATATGTCAGATGATATTTTGCAAGAAGTAATGCGCTTCTCATCATCAAAAGAAATGTGGGACAAGCTTAACAGTTTATACAATGGAGCAACTGAGGATAGAAGCTACGATCTTTGTTTGCGTTTCTTTAGATACCAAAAAGAGTCTGAACATAACATGGTCACGCATATCTCTGTTCTGAAAAACATATGGCACGAGTTGATGTACAATTGGTATCAGAGGGAAATCTGCCAGAAATTCTACTAATTTGTAAAATTTTGGACATAGTTCCTGAAGAGTGTTTTGGCTATAATTCGAATTGGCTACTTATGACAAAGAAAGATCGCACTGTAGAAAACGTAACAGCTCAGTTATTTATTTATTTATTTATTTATTTATTTATCATTTATTGCACACAAGAAAAAAAGACATACAGATACAACATAATAGAGACGACACAACAGGTTCTGCTTATTTCTACAATGAAATTTCTTCCAGCAGACCTACGAAAGAGAGATATGACTGGAAGAGGCAGATAAGACGTGCACAATCTAAAAAATGGATAAATATGATAGATAAAAAAACCTAACTGAATATAAATGTAACTACATACTAATAAGTACATAAATACATAAATACATAAATAAGTACATATTTCAATACATACGAATATAAAGTATAACATACATATAATACACGGAATAACACTATGAAATGGAAAGGTAATGTTCCTTAACTCTTTTCCTAAAGACAGCGATCGATGGACTGGCACGGATAGTGTGAGGAAGAGAATTCCACAGCCTGGCAGCATGCACAGTGAAAGAATGTGAGTAGAAGTCTGAGCGGTGAGAAGGGATACACAGCAGAGTCCTGACATTAGAACGGCAGGGCTCATCCTGTGGCCGCGAAAAAGAAAAGCGCTCACGCAAATAAGAAGGGGAAGAAGGATTATGCAAGATATTATAGAGAAGAGAGACGACATGAGCATTCCTACGAAGACGAATCGGGAGCCACTTGAGCTGCGAACGAAGATGGGACACATGGTCGTACTTGCGCAGTCCGAAAATGAATCGTATGCACAAGTTTTGGAGACGTTCAAGTTTGTTAAGAAGCTCCTCGGTGGCGTCCAAGTAGCAAGAGTCGGCGTAGTCGAATATTGGGAAGATGAGAGATTGCACAAGAGTGATCTTAGTGTTTAGGGGCAAAAAGCTTTGGAGACGAGAACAATGCGGAAAACACTATATTTGAGTAAACTATAGATCAGTGTTCATACAAAGTAAACGGAATTACGATAGTAGTAGGAAGTCATCAGAAGCATGGTGGACTAGTCTGACATCGAAGCTAGAAGTGAACCAATTAACAGTTTCTAATATGTTACAAGTGTGTCATGAGAGGGTGGCACATCGGAATAAAAGACATTATTAAACAGTTGATACAGAGAGAGTTTGGCATTAAAGTTGACTTGAATACGGAACTTTGTGAAAGCTGTGTCAATGGAAAAGCACACAGACAAAAGTTTGGAACTAGGGAGAAAGCAACAGAGCCTGGAGAACTTTTTCACATCGATGTTTTTGCCCATTTATGTATCTCTAAGTAAATATCGATATTTTGTTTTGTGTAAAGATGACTTCACTGGTTTTTGCTACATTATTTTCTAAGACAGAAGTCTGAGGTACATCAAAAGTTACAATAATTACTTGCAGAATTGAAAAACTCTGGACATACCGTTATAAGCTATAATGGAGGAGAGTTTGATAACGAGCAAATACGAGCTATTTTACCTAAAAATGGTATCAAACAAAGGCTTACCGTGCCATATACGCCACAACAAAATGGATGTTATAATGGATATAGTTGAGGCAGCAAGAGCAATGATGCACGCTCATGATGACATACCTCAAAGTTTGTGGACAGAAATAATGAACACTGCCGTTTATATATTAAACCGTACCGGTCCTACAAGAGTTGATCTAAAGTCACTGTAAGAGTTATGGTTTCAGAAAAGATCTGGTATAAAGCATCTGAGTATTATAGGTTGCCAATGCTACGCCCAAGTTCGTAAACCGAAAAGGAACAAGTTGGACAGAAAGGCTCAGAAAGGAATATTAATCCGGTATGATGGAGATGACGGCTACCGAATTTGGAATAAAGACGACCACGTCCTTAGACGAGACTTAGACTAGAGACGCTGTTTTCGAGACCTTTATTAGACAAAACTGCACAGTGTCTAGAAAGGAAGCACCTGAACATAGATTAACCGCCTCCTTGGCTTAATGTAAACAACATTGGGTTTACGATTCGGAGGTCGCGGGTTCCATCCCCAGCGGGGTACATGTTTAAGGACTCGGTTTGGTAGGTGGAAGGGCATTTTAAATGTCCGCCTGGCTAGCTACCACCATTTTATGTAAATCTGCCACTAAGCAGCAATGTTAATAGCATTGTTGTGTTCCGGTTGTCAGAGATAATATAGCCAGTCCACCAAACGTGTTGGGGTTTCCGGGTCAGTACGCTTCTACCTACGCCCTCATCTTCACTTAACTTCAAGTGTGATTGAGGTCAAGTACCAACCCAAAAAAAAATCCGATTCATTTTGAGCTACCATCTTGCTAATTCTATTCAACAATCCACCGAAAATGTTGTCAACTCTACGAAATATCGCGTGCTGTCGACCGAGACGCACAGAATAAATCGCTAATTGATGAACCGTAATTGTTGAACGTAGAGAAATATCACGAAACTGAACTGGAAGTTGATGAATCTGTTGGCGATAGTTAAATTTCAGCTCATTATAGGAAAGGAAAGCAGAAATGACCCTGAGAAATCGTAGAGACTTAAAACCTCCAAGTCGATTCAAAGACTTTATATGCATGTCACTAAATGACTTCATATTATGTGAGCCCAAAACATTTAAAGAGGCGATGAATTCTATTGATAGAGAAAAATGGCAAAAGGCAATGGAAAGTGAAATTGCATCATTAAAAGAAAATGAAACCTGGGATATGGTTGATTTACCTAAAGGCAGAAAATCTATAGCCTGCAAATGGATTTAAAAGATTAAATGTAACCCAGATGGCAGAATTGAACAATATAAAGCCAGATTGGTAATCAAGGGTATTCACAAAAAAAGGGGTTAGTTTATTATGAAACCTTTTGCCACGTTGCAAAATAAAATACTGTAAGAGCAGTTATTAGTATTGCTGCTAAAGAGTTGTTGCTTTCACAATTTGATATGTCTACTGCATTTTTGTATGGGACGCTGAACGAGGACATTTATATGAAACTACCTGATTTACGGATAACTCCAGAATGGTTTGTAAAAGAAGTGTGAATCTAGCAAGATTATATTAGCGCTCTATGTAGATGATGGATTAATAGCTGCAAGGAGTGAGGAAGAAAAAGAGGCTTCCATAGTAGAAATGCGCAAGCGTTTTGCCATTACCACGAAGGACGCGTCATATTTTCTAGGAATTGAAATCGACAGAAAAGATGACGGCTCAGTTTACTTTAGTAACTTATTAGTAATCTGTGGCTCAGTTAAAATACACCAAAAAGGACACTAGGAACTTGAATCTTTTACAGAAAGCCGTAGGCCTTAATGGTCATTAATTTCTATGGATACCTGATTTCTTCAGGAGTTTGTTAATGATGATGTTATTGTAGGGAAACAGCGGGATGTGACTTAATCGTATTTGACCGACATTGTTTTGCGACTGGATTTAAGGCGTCACGTATTGTCACACATAATAAGTGTCAGATTGCATTTTGAGTTTGATCGTAAACATTTTGAGGCTGCCTGCTTATAACCGACAAGCAGTGACCAATTTTTGTCGGTCAAAAACCTACGGATTGCAATATTGAAGCGCACCGCACATGTCTTAAATAATAGGTCTTTACCTATGAAATTGCCGTTCTGCAGTACTGGCTATTTCAAATCAAAATAATTTTTGTTTGGCTAAGAATTCCAATTTCAAATTAATTTTATTTTAAAAACATGGAATTCTTTTTCCAAAAGTAGTCATTTGTTTATTGATTAGTGTTACATTTTCATCGCATTTCAATCCTTTTCGTCATCATGGATACGTTAAAAATTCGAGTAATTATGGAATATGAGTACCGTCGTGGCAGCAACGCGGCACAAGCGGCACGCAACATCAACGACGTTTACGGAACTAACACTACAAGCCAACGCACCACCTGTTATTGGTTTGCTCGCATCCGTTCTGGGAATTTCGACCTGAAAAATGAACCTCGCGGTCGTCTGAAGACTTTGGTCGACAATGACGAATTAAAAGCGATTGTGGAATCTGATGATAGACAATCTACGGCTGAATTAGCAGCAGCTTTCGACGTTAGCGTCAAAACAATATTGGTCCATTTGCGTCAAATTGATAAGGTAAAAAAGCTTGACAAATGGGTGCCCCACGAACTCAATGATCGCCAGCGCGAAGTACGCGTCGAGACGTGCCTTGCACTGCGCAACAGACACACAAATGAAGGAATTTTGAAACGCATTGTTACCTGCGATGAAAAATGCACTCTGTTTGATAACCGCAAGCGCTCAGCAAGTTGGTTAGATCCTGGTTCAGCACCTAAACAATGCCCTAAACGAAAACTTACCCCTAGAAAAGTGATGGTCACTGTTTGGTGGTCTAGCGCCGGTGTGATTCATCACAGCTTCTTACCAAACGGGATGAGCATTACTGCCGATGTGTACTGTGAAGTTCTCCGTCATCCGCCCTACTCACCAGACCTTGCGCCTACAGACTACTACTTTTTCCAGAATTTGGATAACTTCTTGGCAGGAAAAAAATTCAATACCCGAGAGGCAGTACAAAATGCCTTTGAAGAATTTATTGTCTCCCGTCCAGCTGATTTCTTTAAGAAGGGCATCAATAAACTGCCACTGTGTTGGCAAAGATGCATTGATTGCATGAGTGATTACTTCGATTAATACAAATAAAATTTACATGAAAAAAAATCGTTTAAATTTCCTGGTTAATAAATCGTCCCGATTATCGTATCGGGCCTACAAAAAATGTGACGTGGGCGAGCAGCTTTATTTTTTTGTTTTAGTCATCCACGTAGGATAGGCAAAAGCGAGTACTTTATTATATCGCTGTTGTACTCTATGACACATCGTAGCATGCATTCATATATCGGCCCACGATATGTGTCGATACGTTATATCGTTACAAAAGTAAACATTTCTTCTACTGTGTTATGACTTATGAACCAGCGTTTCGGCGGTGGCAGGCACAGTTTTCATAGAAAGAACATTAAGAGTTCAATGCTTGAAACAAAAGCCACGGTTCATCTTACGAAATATACAGAAATGCACGCGTTTATTCATGTGATAATCTAAGCCTCGTAATCTCCTGCTGGAGTTGGTACAAAAATGTTACGGAGACGGCGGCGCGTGGTAACTTTACTTGATTATTGAATAATAGCATTCGAGTCTTTGAAGCGTCTATATAAAGGTTAGATGTTAATTTATTCCAGACCCACAAGAAATGAAGATGGTTAGATCAAAGGATGAATAAAACCTGTGAGAGACCTACCGGAAGTCGCTGGATGCAGGCAGGAGTGGACACCCAGGGCTGATATGATGATGGATGTGTGCCGACTACGTAGACAGAGAATACTATAGACTGCTTGACATATTTCTTTTTCACTCATACAAGAAAAGGATGCTTTAATTCGCGTTACTCGAAAAGAAAAGAGACAATGCGACCCTATTGTCTGTCCCTCATCGCGTGCCGGTTTTTTGTAGGTATTGGAACATAATTGTGCTAAACAAAGTTTGACGTTTGTAGGTAATTATGTGATTATCATTTATTTTATTTCAATTGTTTGGGCTAAAAAGTGCCTGGTGGGCTGGCAGTGACATTTTAATTAGTGCGGTTCAGGGGGGGCACACTTCAAATGTCATCAATTTTCATAGCAGACTGCGACCTCTGAACTGCGGTTGACGAACTAACCGTTATTAGTGTTCTGTGGCAGCAGCCGCCATCTTACCGGTGGGTGATGTCATGTCGAGCCATGGACTTATTAATTAAACAGGACTGAGTACTCGCCGCTGAAAAACGAGCCGAGCAGGATGTGTAACGTAGAGGCCGTTTGTCTCTGTCTAACAGGGTGACCACAATATATTTGTTACTTGGGACAAATGTTGTAATAAAATATTTGTCAAAAAACTTTGGCGTTTTGACATTAGCCGGCGTGAGCCATTTATTTCGCATTTCTTCATTTTTTGGGAAACTGCAATAATAGTACAACAGTCAGGACCCTAATCAATCACACATATTTCACATATTTCGACTCATTTCAAGAATTCATGGGCATCCTACTTCTTTGATTTACAAAAATATTATTTTTAGCTTACCTGTGGAAAGATATGTTGCAACCACCATAGGATTCACTTGGGCAAGTATAAACGCAACACTTTTTCACCATTTTACTCCTTTTACTTGTTATAATATAACAAATACTTTAAAAAACTTTTAATGCAAAGAAAATTCAAAATCACACCGAGCCGCCATGACATGACATGCTTTTCAGGGTTACCATAAAAATAACAAAATCGAAATAAAAATTTATGTTTTCTGTTTGATTTAAGAATATATGAAAATAAATTAATGCGAATGTTATTTGTTTATTTATAATTGTTAAAATAACATAAAAATATAAGTGTTTCAATGGAATTTTTGAGTAGCCAAAACTGTTGATCATAATCATTTTTTTTGCTGGCAAGATGTAAGAACGAGACACACGGCCTCCGTTATTATTATCTCTCTCGGCTCGGATTTGCCTTTGTGTATGGTGCATCCAATTTAATACCTTATTGCGTTGACATAGTGATCATTTTCCTAAATGATTCTTTTGATAGTTATCAGTCCTGTTTAAATAATAAGTCCATGTGTTGTCGAGCTCTCAGTCAACGTCGATTTCCTTTTGAAAGTTTTTGTAAAAGTTCAGATTTTTGTTAATTTGTTGTTTGTTTTTGTTATACTTGTTTTTCATAGCTAATTTAAAGAAATTATAGTTATGAGAAATAAAAATTTCCTCATAAACAACAATACCTATTTCTAAACCCAGTTTCTACCTATATAATCAGTGTACGTAGGTATGTATAGATAGATTTAATTCCTCAACCAATCGCTGGCAGCAGCACTGTCTATACATGCAAATTTAACCACGGAGTTGCCACTCTTTCTCGGTAAATAGTTACTATACTCTTTGGTGCGGTTCAGGAAAATGGTGCGGTGTTGAGTTGAAAGCTGTAAAAGCGATAATACGCGGAAGATTACTGGGCTGTCTTTTCATTCGTAAGTAGACGATTATTCTCGAATATCTTACATGCTACAAGCTTCTGGTAGCTTTGTTTTTGATCATTCTTAACTATGTGCATAATATGTTTGGTGAACTTACAAGATTTCTATTGCTTTTTTTTTATTTTTGTCAATATAACCTCAAAAGTCAGTGTTGCTAGTTTTTTGGGTGGGAAATTACTTTAATGTAGTGGTAATTCATAAAGCCGGGATTACACATGCCTGTAGATGGCTCACTTGCGTGCCAGCTACGGGCACGTCACTGCTACTTCTAACTTGCATGCCCGTAGATTGTAAATTGCACAACAGTTGATTTTTGTGCAAGTAGCAGGCATGCAAGTTGAGGTTGAGGGAGGAATCGAGGGGGGCAGAAACACTTAGCATGTGTGAACGTAGGCGACAGTTACGGGCATGCCAGTAGATGGCGTTGTCAAAAGTTTGGTTATTTTAATAATTTATCGCATTGGGGAAAGGCAAAGTCACTAAGCCATGTCTGATATAATTCATAGTTTTATAATACAGTTTCAGTGATGTTTGAGGTGTAATAATGATGTGATATTGTGCGTACTTACCTACTTACTTAAAGTTGTTTTATTACGAAGTCATTTCAAGTGGTTCGTGAAGAACTGTTTGCCACGATTTCTATTGGAAACTCCATGTTGTGCCAAAATTGTTTTAAAAACTCAAAAGCAGCTTAGAATGTGATACACAAGAAAGTGTCGAAGAAAGATAAATATATATCAGACTTGGCTGTATGAATGATTAAAACTGTTTTGAAATTGTTAGTAAGACTAGTAAGTAATAACTATTAGTAAACATTATAAAATTAACATTGGAAGTTATGGCTGTTTCTTTCTTTGCCTTTCTCGAATGGGATAAATCAAAACAATAACAACAACAACTTCATTATTTTAGACCTTCTTTATTTGTTTGTATAAAAAATATTTTGTTTTTATCTGTATGTGAAAATCTCTAGTTCCGTTTTCATAAATTTGTTAGTTTTATTTATGTTCCAGCCTTAACGGTTGTGATTAAATAACACAATTAATTTGGATATAAATTTCAGATTTCCTGATGACCCTGAATTACGTCCTATGTAGATTGCAGCCACTAAAAGAATCAATTGGGTTCCAAAACGTGGTTCAAGAATATGTAGTGAACACTTTGATGGACAACTTTTAAGGAAGAAAAGGAAAAGAATGTACTGCCGCGTTTTGTTTTGAGTTGGTGGACACCTAAAAATCACCACTTATCGACAAACTATCATGATTGTTTTTTTTTTCGGCAGTTTAAATCATTTACAATTTTGCTGTACAAATGAACACAGAATAACTTTTAGCATGGATAGCGTGTAGCATGAAAATGTATTTGTCTCTCACAAATAAATATTTTTGATTTGTTGATTTTAATTCATTTTATATAGTAAGTTGATTTTAATTGCCCTTATCTTACCTTACTTTACAATACCTTACTATACCCTACGTTACCTCATAATTCTTCAGTCTTTCAGTCGTTCCTGAATCCTACAACCTTGGGATCTTCAAGAGCAGAGTGAATAGGCATTTACTGGGATCGCGTGCTTCATCTTCGACCGCATCGTCACTTTCCAGGTGGGATTGTGGTCAAACGCGACGCGTCCAGTCAATCATAAACAAAAAAAAAAAAATACATACCTAAAGAGGTTGGTACGTACAGTGGCTAGCAGCTCTAAGGCCGATATTACAGAACGACACTGAAGTACTGATCTTCACTTGTATAGTTAAAAGGGGATGCCGCTATTTAAAGCGTGTATCTACATCCTTATCTAACTATACTCTAGCAAAGCAACCCCAGATCATCGTTCTGTATCCAAGCGCAAAAAATAATATAGCAATTCTTATGACATTTACTAAGATATAGCAATATCATAGTAAATGTATGTGCATTTTTGTGCCTGGATACTTTTAGCTGCAAGCCACTGTACATACCACGGGTTAGCTAAACAGTTATTGTGGTCGGTATAATGAAGCTATAGCTACTAGCTCCTAGCTGTACCTTCTAGCCGTATAACGCAATTCAAGGAACTGGAATTGTTGCGAAGTGACGGCTGTTCTATTTTCATACCAAAAGTATGGAAATGAGGCGCGTCAGTTTCATGTCATTCAGTCTTAGATTATATACCTTAATCTAAGCATTCAGTATATTTAAAACACTTAAAAGTACTTCGCCTTATATCCATACGTAATGCACTCTTTGTGTGCGGTGACGCGCAATTTGGAGACTATAACTAATTTTTACATTTGGATACAACATTTCGGGGTAAATTTTCCTCACGGTGGTAACCCGACATTTTTGATGTACTTTTTTTTCTGACGCTTGCTAGCAGTCTATACTATTCTCTGTCTACGGCCGACTATTCTATCTATGCCTTAGAGCATACCTCTACTTTGTACAAGTTTTGTGCCCTTCGCTTGCTCTAGTGGGCAAATTTACCTAAAAAAAAGTATATTTTCTTTGTGGATAATTTTTTTTTTATGATTGACTGGATTCTCGTTTGACCACAATCTCACCGATGGAAAGTGACGATGTGGTCGGAGATGAAGCACGCGATCTTAGTAAATGCCTATTCACTCTGCTCTTGAAGATCCCAAGGTTGTAGGATTCAGGAAAGACTGACGCCGGAAGGGAGTTCCATGCCTTGGCTGTTCGGATGATGAATGATAATCTACTATTTCTACTCGATTTTTATGGTATAAAAGGTAAACCTGGCTGGCAATGAATTCCTTAGCTGGCAATACTGTAAAAAAAGTGACACACACGCCATAATGTAAATTGCTTCTAGATTTGGCGTTTGAGTTAAAATTTAGATTTTCAATGGTAAAAGTTCATTATTGTGGATTAAATAAGACTTTTAAAATGTCCCTAGATAATATTGGTAAGAATTAAACCAATAGTTACTCGTAATTTGCGTTTCCGAGACTCTATGTAAAGAATTTAGGTTGGATCAAATGAATCGAAGCCATTTCGTTTTAAGCGTGTAAACGGTATCAAAAATGTACATCTTATTGTTTAGTGGTTCGTTTTCAAGGCGGTAGTATCGATAAAGTATAAAGAAAGTTATGTTGAAAAATTGGCCGATGTGTCGTCGCCATAGTGGAAGTGTTCGTGTGACCGCGGAATCATTGCAGTGCTGCTGACCTGTTGTTGTACGTAATGTTCAGTATATGGATAGGAACCTGTCATCGTACGGAGTATGATCCGATGTATTATTCTCGTTATTCTAAACTTTACGAAACTGCATTTATAGATGTTGAAATAAGGACACAAGATATCGATATCTTTTCAGTCTTCTAATGATGTAAACAAATCTGATTTAGTTGAACGGCGAATTGTATGTGACTGTATATAAAAGTCTAAAAAACCACTGGAGCATAATGTCAAATGCTTTTAATTCACTGAATTGATGTAAAAAAGATATTAATTGGAATTTAGCTACAAACTAGTCACTTTTACGAAACATTTTTTATGATAGATTGTTAGAAATGAACAACTACAGAACATATTTTTCTGTGTGAACTACACTAAAATTAAAGTTGTCTAAATTTGTCTCATTTCAACACTTTTACAAAGGTAATGTTCTCAACTCTAGTTAATATTTTAATTTTATAATTTAATAGTCACAGTCCATTTAGATCTCTTATGGTGGTTGGCCACAAGCCACTATCAAAAACATGTAAACATATAAGGTTTATTAGCATAAACCTTTCTCCTTAAAATTCATCTAAGATGGATTTTGAGGCCACACCCAGAATCTTTATAAACTACTAACATATTCCTGTTTTTCTTACATAGCATACCTATAGCAGCTGGCTGGATTCCAGAAGTCGAATCTTTCACTGAAATTGTTTTTATGGTTTTTGGTGATTGTCACTTGAATATCAGCAATAAATGAGTACCTAATCATATTTGGAAATAAGTGATTGGCTGCAATAAAATTATAATAATCATTTATTTACTTACCACCTTTACAATAATCAACTTAAAAAATTACATTATAAAAATAAGCTGGCACTTATTTCAGGGAAACTAAGTCTAGGGTCAGCTCAGACTAGGTGGCAAAATACATAGGTATATATAATTTCTGCTGTCATAAGTGAAACTTACCTATGGTGCATTAACTGTCTTTCAACGGCCGATCATTATTTATAACAACCAAATATGTATGGATTTTTTTTATTAGGTACTTTTAAAAAAAAAAAAAACTGAAAGTATCAAACAAATGAATAATTTAAAAATTTCATAAAAAGTGGGTTAAGTTCGAAGAATAATACCAATAAATAAATAAATGTGTTTGAACATTTGACTAGTCCATACTGATTCTTACTCTCCATACTTTTACTTCCAGGATAATCATTAGAAATGGCTCAGTATTACCACATAGTTGGACAAGGACATTCGCTGACACTCGAGGACCTACAAAGATACTGTCCCAATATATGCTTAGATGGCATAATAGTAAATCAAGATGATCAGCAGTATGCACAACAACAGGTATAGAAAAATGCTTAAATACTGTTAATTTAGTAGGTTATATGAATTGACCTAAATAATCAGAAATAATAATTAATTCAAATATTTTTTTTTGGCATATTTTGATAATAAGAAATGTGGGAAAATAACTATATCAAAGAGAAATATCTACATTAATTTATTCATAGGGTAGTCTTATATTCCAACTTGGTAACTCAAGTCTACAGCTGGACAAACTTAAATTATTATTGAAAAGAAGTATTAATTTGTTAATATTATTAACACATTTAATCAATCAATCAAATATGCTTTATTGTTTATACAACCAACATTTTAATTATGCTTAACTAAAGAACTTTTTACAGAACAGTATACTAAACAGTTGTTATGTCAAAAGGTGGTGGTACAGCCAGCAGACCAACCCAATGATATTATAGTGAGTGAAGGGGTTCAATCACAAGCGCAGCTGGTGGTTGGAGATGGCCTTCAATATCAGCAGCAGTACATCATCCGCCATGAACCGCCTCCACCCAACCGTGCTGACTTCCAACAGCAACAACAACAGCAGCAGCAGCAGCAGCAGCAGCACCAACAACAGGCGTTACATAGACATCAAGTAAGATTGTTACCACATTGTGTTACATGTCTCATTCATGTCTAATTAACTAGGATTTGGTTGAAATTTTTAATAATAACTGCTAATTTGGCATATATGAAACCAAATACAATTAATATGTGAATTACAATGTCACTATTTCGGAACTATTTGCATAATGATAATATGTGAAAGAAACTTAGAGCATATTATATTATAAAAATTTATTTGTAGGTTTACTACACGTCTGATTTACCTGTGGACGCTCAGGTTGTTTTGCAACAGGCTCAGCAGATCATTGATGCATCTTTGATGCAACAGTCATCTCCACAACGCTCACAACATGTATGTCTGCTGACTAAATCATTGTATATTTTATGATATACATCCATAAACATAATACTTGCACATTGCCAGTGATAAAATAGACTTAATGAATATCATTAATTCTACTGCTTAGCATGGTCCTACATTTACTTTTTATTTTGTGATATTAATATGATATTTTTATTAGGATTTTTATAGTTCACAAATCAAATTTATTATTTCTTTTTGTCAAAAATTATTAGGTACTTAATACTTTAATTACAACATGAACATAATAATGTAGCTCCACATAATGAAGTACAATAATGCTTCCATGTGCAAGGTTTATTGATTATTTAACTTATCTTTAATGCTTTTGTGGTATAACACAAATAGTAATTTAGTTGCATACCTAGCTACTAACCTATAGATATTGCAAATGCAATGGACCCATATTGTGATCATCTTATCCCATTTTTTCAAAAAATGGTAAATGGTACCATACATATATTTAGGCCCAATATACAAAATGTTACTTAAGCAGAAATCTCCGCTTGAGGACAATTAAAAAGGGACAGCTTTATGTAACTTGTATAGCAGCATTTCTTTCTAACTATGCTCAAACGCAGATCTACGCTTGAGCAACATTCTCAAATATGGGCCTTAATATGGTTACTTACATTTGTTTTATTATTTTACAATATTGAATTTTTGGTTTTGAAAATTTTTCGAATTCTACTAGTATTGAATTTATATACCTATATTTGTTTTTATTAATACAGCCTCACATGGTAAAGGTCTCAGAAAAGTTTAGAAAGCTAATGAGTGTTTCAGTATTGTGGATGTGATAGTAATATTCTGCCTGCAAAATGTTACCAAATAATAAAGATTTGATCACAGACTCATAATAAATAGCAGCAGACCAAACATTAATATACAGACGCATTGTCCATGCCATGAAGCTTAAGGTATATGCTCTTTTTATATAGAAATATTGCTTGTATCTAAGCAAAATGCTTACGAGGTATAAACAAATACTTAATCTAATAAATCAGACAAAATAACGTTTCCTGACATCGTCAAAATCAAAACTTAAATACAGATTATTTTTTATATGATAATTGGTCACACAATTTAATCCTTATGTTCGGTCTGCTTCTAGTATTGCATGTCTGTGGATTTGATACCAATTTCCTTGGAAAAGGTTTATGTATGTGTTGCTAATGTTACAAGCATTGGTGAATGTGTACATAGACTATGTAGAGTACCTGTATTCTGATAATTCTACATATTTGTTAATACTTATTTTGAATGAATATTTTTTTATATTTCATTGTGTCTGTTTATTATGTTTAAAATGATTTAATTATGCAACATTATTTTGATAGATTAATGAATAGTATTTTATAAATACTTCCACCTCATCTTCACTTAACATCAGGTGTGATTGAGGTCAAGTGCTAACCCGTTGTGCATTAAAAAAATACATTACTTTTACTGCCAGATTATTCCCAAATTCATTTTGTGCCTTTGTGGCACTGCACTGGCATGACACAATTTTATTATAATATGTATATAAAACTTATTTCTATTTATTATCACGGGAAAATAAATGGTGTCTATGCTATACAATTTAATTAATGAATTAGTTATGTTATTAGATTTTTAAATGAACTAAATTGATCCGATCACATATTATAATTTATTTTAGGTATTAGATTATCATAATGGTCATATAGATTGGCATTAACACAACATATTGAAGGTGTAAGGTCTCTTTATTTTATCGCTTATGGTGTATACATACACTTGCGTACATTCGTGGCTTTTTAACACTCCTATTTGATGCTATTAACTAATTCTCATTAATAAGGAACCCTAAAAAACACCATGTACGCGGGCCGACAAGTATATTTTGCATTACACTATAAAGGCACTAAAATGAGGTTGTTGGTATGGGTGGGACATGTAATGAATTTTATGCTTATTGGTATAGTTGTTAATACTGTGATTTGACAACAGTTGGTGAGCCCGGCACATGTGTTATCGCAGCCGACTGTGATCCACCCGGCGCAACAACCACCGCCACAGCCTCCGCCCCCTCCGCCACCGCCTCCGCCGCCACTACCGCCGCCACCGCAACCGTCGTCAGCACCGCCAGCGCAACACCCACCGCCTCAAACTGTAAGTTCAGTGTAACTAGTTTTCATACAAATTATAATTGAACACATCAAACAAAATAGCCATACTTTCTGTATTTTAGTATTAAAAGTTGTTGGTACGGGCTAGTTGTCGTGAAGGTAGTGATTTAATTTTTTTGTATGATTTATTTGACATTTTTATTTTCACATGAAAACATGAAAGTGACGAAGTAATCGCATCAATGGCTTATAAATTTAAATCTATGGTATTTCATTTACTTTAATCTACTTATACGAGTAGGTAAAGAACTGATTGTAGATGAAACTGAGAAAAAAAATTCATTTACTCTTAATGGCACAAGCAGGCAGACAAGGATCACTTTTCACCAGGAGATCACCAGGCTCTCCTGGTGAAAAGTAATCCTACTTTTCCTTTGCCATTGTGGCCATAATCATAATAATGTTTTTGAGAGTTGTTCTCGTCGTAATTTGATTCAGCAAATCCAAGTGAGAATAATTAGAGTAGTTACTATCATTGTAATGTACATTTTTTATGCATAACGTTTTAGTTCTTGACCTCAATCACACCTGATGTTAAGTGAAGATGAGGCCGAAGGTGGAAACGTACTGACCTGGATACCCCATCTTATTTAGGGGGACTGGCTATCGTATCTCTGACAACCGGAACAAACAAAGCTTAACATTGCTGTATGGCGGCAGACTTAGATAAAGATGGTGGTAGCTAGCCCGACGGACATTTAAAATGCCCTACTACCAACCAAACCGAGTACCCCGTCGGGGATCAAACGCACGACCTCCGATTCGTAAACCCTTTGTTGTTCACATTCAAAGCTATGGAGGCGGTTAGGTTAGCGTACTAACAAACTACCTAAATGATTTGTGAAACTATCACATTTCATAAATAAAACATACAAGGTTGAGAATAGAGAAGTTTCTATGTATTACCTAAAAAGGTGCTGATACCTATGCAATTCCATAGATGTGGTAAGGAGTGGCACAGGGTTCTAAACACTTGTAGATAAAATCTTCGTAACGACACATCGAAACGTCGTAATATTTTCATAGCAACGTCAGAGATGGTTTCCATAAATCTCTATTTACAATCCATGTGCTAAGTCATTTAATTCCACTTAAAGGAGTTTTGAAGTTGTAAGTAAAATACAATCATATGATACAATAGCCCAGTCAAATAATGCTGTAATGCCCGTTTTGTATTACAGTTAACACTACTAAATCAATAACCCATACTTAATTAGTCATAAGATGGTGCTTTCACATCTCGTACTAGTGATGAGCAGCTACCAGCGTGTTGTTAATTCAAAGAGTTCAAAATTATGAAGGAACGTTATTTGCAGTTTTAGATAGTTTATTTTTCATTAGAGAATATTTACTCATATTACGTTAGTACTATATTAATTCCGTGCTCACATGAGAAATCTTATGACAATAATGGGTATAACGCAACTTAGCGAAACTGTTGTATAAATTATGAGTACGACATACAGCTAGCGCCCTACTTAAGGAAAAAAGTGCTATCACACCACCCTGAATTGAGAGCCTATACTATACATTTTCATACAGACTATATTCGACCACGTGAAAATTATGCAACATGTTCTGTTCTTTAGTAATAAAAGTTAAAATTGGTGGGGTCTAGTTGCCGTGAATGTAGTGATGTGTTTAAATTTTTATTTTAATATGGCAATTACAACATTTATTTTCATAGGGAAAAATTAAAAGGATAAAGAAATCCCAACAACAACTTTAAATCTGTTTCATTCACGGCGACTAGACCCTGCGCACTGTTACTTTTATTACTAAAATACAGAAAATATCGCATAATTTGTATAACACTAATTACTTAATTAATTGGAAGTGCCATCAAAACTTATTACGAAATAAATATTTATATCATAAAATAATAAATAAATATTTCGGACACTTACACCAATCATAACTAAGCAAAGCTTGTACTATGGATACTAGATAATGGATAAACATACATACATATTTATATAAATAAATATCACAATATAAATACATTTTATTACACAACAGAAGAGATATTACATTTACAGAAAAAATGACATTGAATGAGTAGGCTTATTAATAAATATTAGGTACAGCTAGGTATAATGTTTGAGCATTTATTTATACATTCATTATATATTTTTTTTAATTTTAATTTTAGCGACTTATACAAAGGGTATACTACGCCAGTCCCATCGTACCTCTTACTGACTTAATCTATTTAAAACTAATTCCAGCGAGACACTGATGACTTCACAGTGGGTACTTAATAAATAGGTCTGTCACAAAGAAAATTGAGACCAGTGCATCTCCTCAAGGCGGCCTAGTGTACAAAGCTATTTATGAGGAAACACATCCAACAAATTAGACGTAAAAGAAACTACACATATAACCCTTATCCCACTCTAGGTGGGGTCGGCACAACACGTCTTCCACTCTCCTCTATCAGCCGTCATCTCCGTACTCATCCGTTTCACATACATATAATTCCTCACTCACTCTATCCTCACCTTCTTCGGTCTTCCTCTACCTCTGTATGCCTCCACATTCATTCTTAGCACTCGTCTCGTTACGTGCCTTTCATCCCTCCTCATAATGTGCCCAAACCATGCTAACTTATTCCTATCCTCAATTTTTATATTATTGGTGCCACTTACAGACTTCCTCCGATATAATCATTCCTGATTTTATCCAATTTAGTCACTTAGTCACTCCGCAGATCCATCTTAGCATTCTCATCTCTTGCCACATGCATTCTACTTTCATCCCCCAACATTCAGATCCATACATGGTGACAGGTCTTATGGTCTTGTAAATTTTCCCCTTGAGTTTCAAGGGCATCCGTGGGTCACACGTAGTTGCCGAGACCTGTCGCCATTTCATCCATCCTGGATTTATCCTGTTCTTTATATGTATTCATTTATAAGTAATGTTCTGGTGTAATGAAGAAACTGTACAAAGTGTAAAATATTTTTGAAATTGTGCTTTAATCTATCATATGACATCCTATAATAATAATAATAATAATAAATATCCTTGACATACACACAGCGCCATCTAGTTCCACTTTAAGCAACTATAGGCTTGTGTTGTGGATACCAGATGGTTGATATAGTACATAAATACATTTTTTTTTATAAATAAATACTTATTATAAATGAAAACATCCATAACTCGGGTACATATGTCCGTATTCATCACACAAACATATGCCCCTAGCGGGATTCGAACCCGCAACCTTTTGGTATAGTGGTCAGAGTTGCTAACCACTACACCAAACAGGTCGACCACCAAAGGTCGAAAACCAATAATATTGACCTTTAATTTTTTATATCCCGAGGTTGTATTTAACTGCTGCTGCTGTGTTAGTAAAAACAAAGGATAAGGATTTAAATTGTCATACCACATGCGATGACGGCATTTTAGGTCAAATAAATGTAAACTTTCCAATTCATAAATCTGATTAGCGAAGTTGTAGTTAAATTGATTTTAAATTACGTTTCAAAAATGTCTAATGCCCATTGTTAGTGATGCAAAGGGAAGACAATAACTAAACTAAACTAAACTTCTTTTGGTTTTCTTTGGAGCCTCCAAATCACGTGCAATTTTGTGGTTCCTTAATTTCTGGTTTGTAGTGTTAAAGCATTTATAGGCATCTGATTTAGACCCAATTGGATGAAGTGAGTTTGTACTGCTCTATAAGCTACCAGTACCATATGCTCATGTGAAATGACTTCTACATTGAGGCGAAGTGTGCCAACTAGTAATCCGCCACGTCCTCAAAGTGAAAGTAAAGTCGTAGGCACATTGAGCCTTACACATGAATGCTTAGGCGGATTATAATGTATGGCGGGCATTTCCGATTTCACAGAGAACTGTGATCTTCAGAGCGGATTGTGTTAGGTCCTTTTGGATGCCACTGTTTTCCACTTAAACGTTATCCAAATTTTCAAATAAAAAATGGAATCAGTTGTGGCAAATGTAACAAGTATACTTAAATCCCATCAAAAACAATACTTGTCAAAAAAACCAAGTCTCGCAACTCAGTTGTTCTGCGGTAAAAAGTTGTGAGATCCATGTAATACCAAGTCGGTTGTTAATTTATTCAGTCTCTACTTAAGCGACTTTCTGTCTTAACTTCTGTCAACTTTTTACCGCAGAACAACTGAGTTGCGAGACTTGGTTTTTTTGACAAGTATTGTTTTTGATGGGATCTCATTTCTTTTTGTATTTTGTAGACAGTTCTACTTTTTTCCTTTTCGGTACCTTCTACTTATTGTATATATGTATATCTACCAGCAACGAATTTTCTTAAAGCCCTCTCTCTGACTTATGAACTTTTCTTATTTTTGTAGGTAGCCTTCCGTTTTCTCTTTTCCGGTACTACTTCTTGAGCTTCAGCTACAGTTTTTCTAAGAGCCCATTCCCTGTCTCTATGGGTTTTTCTGGGAGGCTTTGATGCTACAATTTTTGCCGTAAAATAATAAAACATCGTTACGAATAAAGCCAATATTGAAAAATTTAATTAACTGAAGACTTGGCTGTATGGGATTAATTTTCTTTGCTGTCTTTTCTAGATTTTTTAGTTTTTCCTTGATTCATACACCAAACACTACTTATATTCCAAATTTGAAGCTTCTAGGTCTGCTAGAAGTGCCTTAGAATTTTGATGATCGGTGAGTCAGTGAGTGACAAAATTAAGAAATTTGACCCGTTATAATTCTTAAAAATACTGGTTCAAATTGAATGAAATTTTAAATATACGTGTCTTTACAATGTCTGCATAGTTACTGAAAATTTCAGTCTTCTATTTTTATCCACAACGAAGTTACAGGGGGTCGAAAATGGTCTGAATTGCTTCGAGAAAAGGATGGTACGGCCGTGACGCTTTTTTGCTCGACTTGGTGGGGGCACGGCCGTGCCCCCAGATCATTTACTTCGCGTATAGTTCAGGTAGTACAATACAATACAAATGCACAACAGATAAGAAAATACAGTTTCAGAAAAGTGGTAAGAATGGAATGTACAATTTGTCGACTTATCACTGATAGCGATCTCTTCCAGGCAACCTTTGGGTATAAGGACAGTAAATTTGAAATAGGTAGGTTGTGCGGTATGAAATAGGGATGCAGATACAAACTACGTGAATAGATTTCATATATTTACATACACATACTGTTAGGAATATTTAGATGCAAGTACCAATCTCGTGTTCTTTGATGTACGGTGCGGCCCCTTTCCCCGCACCCACCCCCGCCTATTATCGACCTCTGACAGTGGAGCAGAGACCTTACGACCACCGTGCGCGCTGTGTCGAAAAGTGACTGTCCTTTGGTGCTTTTCGCTGTCTTTCTGTTGTTTGTGGGACTATCTGTGTGTGCGTCTGTAGTCTCAACCTATAGCCATAAGGGTTGGGATCCATCACTTGCCAGAGGAGATCAGTGCGGTCATCCGGGTTCACCAGGTGAGATGTTGATCACTACTATTGCATACTTGCGTCTAAACCTATTTCTAAACACATACATAGATCAATATGTATGAAATTTTCGGGACATGATCTACTATGCTATGCTGCCTGTACAACTGTCTGTATTTTACAGTAAATCAATTCTAAAATCGTTCACTCTGCAGCCCCAGCAGCCTCAACAACAGCAGCAGCAACCACAACAGATACCACGTGCATCGCCCCAACTCATCCAACACCTGCAGCATCAGCAGCAAATTCATCTGCAGCAGCTGCAACAACAGCAACAGCTGCAACATCAACTGCAGCAACAGCAACAACATCAGCAGCATATGCAGACGCAGCAGATACCGCATCAACAAGTTGTAATGCACGCGTCTTATATCAATCAAGCGGTAAGATCTTTATTTCAGGTGCTGCAACAAAACCTGCAGTATCTGCTGCGTATATACGCAGCAGATACCGCATCAGCAAGTTATGATGCACGCGCTTTATACATATATCAAACAAGCGGTAGATTCTAGATTTATTTATTTCACTTTTTCAAACATTATTCACATAATAAATACATTTGCATTAGAATAATTATATGATGTTCACTTATGTGCAATGAAGTTTTAGTGATAGCAATATTTTTAAATGTTTTGTGGTAATTTTTGTATACTAAATTTCATTTCGAGAATATAAAAACAAGATAAAAGCACCAACAAATAGTATAATAATAACTCTATTTTAGGTATGCCAAAAAGCAGAACATGTCAATTTAATTAAATCATATATTGAATTAAAATGTAAGATTAATATTTTTATGTGGCTGCTCAAAAAAGGAGTATTCTGTGTCATGTATTATGTGTGTAACTCCTATGTGGATTAGTCTCTTTGTTCTATCATAGGCGTCAAGTGACAAGTAATTTAGATTTTTCTTTGATTTTGATCTGTATTCTTAATATCTACTTATTTATTTTATCAAAACCTTATTTACTCATCCAGCTTAATCACATTACTCGAGAACCATCGAGAACAGTAGGCTTCTAATGCGAATGATAAGTTTGCTACGCGGAATTAACGAGTTTGGGGAAACGATCTAATTACTCAAACAGGTACTTATTGTTTTGATATAAATTATTATGGCGGTTATGGCTACTAATTATAAACGGTGTACCCAGGATTGCCAGCTTTAAATTACGAATTAGCGGGAAATCATTCTAAATGCTGGGAGTAGGGTTCAATAAGCAGGCGACTAATTTTGTACAAAAAGTTTTTTCTTTGCAAATTAAAATGAGAAGTTAAATAAAACACTTGTATTAAATGTATAAATATGAAAAAAAAACAAGGTATGGTACTGCATGTAGTTTTCTTGAGATAGTTTCACATATTTATGGAAAAAACATACCTAACAATTACATAAATTTCAAGGAAATTGTTTTTTAAATAAGTATTTATTTTGTGGATACAGTGCGTGCATAGCCTGAATGTTGAAAAAACAGGACTTGATTGTTCCGCACGCACCCTGAGCGGGACGTGTCTTCTAGGGTTCCAGAAACGGTATATCCCGCATAGCGGAATCGATGGCAAGCCTAAGTATACCTGATACGACCGTCACGGCCTATACCCAGCAGTGGGTGGATGTGCGCTGAGATTGATTGTTTGATACTTGATTGGTTAGAAACATATAATATGATGTTTAATCTGTCGTAGCTATAAACGCCAAAATTATCTATGTCAACACAATAAGTACCCGATTGTTTAGAGGCCTAATGGTGCTTGAAAATTTATTATGCTAATATTTTTTTTTCTTAACTCCAGGGGACACCTACACGTCAAGCGCCACCCAGACTTCTGAACCAAGCACTGACTAGTCCGGGTGGCGTGGCGCTGGTGCGGACTCCAGTGCGGACTATGCGGCCGCGGCGGCCAGCCATCCGATCGCCGATGGTCGGGCCGCCGCTCGTTCCCGCCAGGCTCCTTAATCCACAACATCAGCAAGTGAGCAAAGTGTGCTTGGCTTCGCTTACAATGACCACACCGCCTAATACCATGTCAACCTGTCACATGATAATAAAACAGTTGCCCTAACATTTCGCATCAGTTATTGGCTGCCCCTGTTAGCTTGTTGGACTTGGCTCTGTCAAGGACGTCGGACCAATATTTTAAGCAAGTTTTCGTAAAGCTGTCAAGTTGTGCTATGAAAAGACAACAAGAGATGAGAAACTTTGTCGAGTCGCTTGTCACCTCATATAAGTTGTGCTCGCTCTGCTGATACACAAAAACTTCGAATCAATTATTCGCTAGTCCTGTTCGCTTTTTGCACTCTGATTAGCTCTGTCAAGGACACGTAAATAACAAGCATGGTATGGCCAATAGGAATGCGATACCTCTTGCGATAATTCAGTTCTGGAAATTTAAATCATTAGGCGTGTATGGGCTGTGTGGTCGATGCCTTACAAGAAAAGAGCCAACGCCTTCCACGTATGTTGAAATTATACTGCATTCTCTTGTTGAGTCAAATCAATACAATTTGGTGATAACTCGTTATTGCTAAACTGCTGAGCCTTGAACATGGTGGCAAGGCCGCCTGGCGTTTAATAGGATTTCTTTCAGAGAGTGTATTCGATTTGCATGAAATTTTCCATCATCGGATCATTAGGCGCGGGGAGGACTTCCCGTTCCTTGTCGACATACCGATAATTGGCACTAAGTAGTACTATATTAATTCTGTGACTAACTGCCAGGCCAGAAGATGCGGTGCGACGCCACTGAGTTGTTGACATTATATAGTACATTGCCGCCTGCAATGGTTTTACCGATGTTGACGACCGACGTTTCACGGCAATTAATTACGTGTATCAACGATGGAGCGGCGCCGCACCGTATCGTGTGATCTGGAACGAAGGGTTTCGCTTCTTCTTTAATAATGCCGATTACTAATTTGTGTGTGTGTTCCCCGAATTTCACAATCTTAGGCCCCTAGTACAGAATCTTACTCGAGCAGAGATCTCCGATTAAGGGCAGTTAAAAAGGGATAGCTTTATGTAACTTGTATATCTGCACCAAGAGGTGCAGACTTAGAAAGATCTAACTATGCTCAAACACAGAATGTTATTCTGAAATACGGGCTATAGATTTTCAAGTCTACGGTGTATAGGCATTTACTGGAATCACGTACTTCATCTTCAGCTACATCATCCTTTCCACCCTCAACCAATGCTCAAAAATTGCAATCTGTCACTCACTGCTTTGAATTAGCTGTTATCAGAAGTTTCCAAAAGGAAGCATTGTGCCCCTTATAACAACATGGTAGTCCGGCACTCTGAAGTCGGCGAACATGCACGAGATGAGGCACACAGCACGGGTGTTGCATGAAATGTCTAATTAAGTAGTTTCATAAATTACTCTCTGTAACCAAACAATAATTTTATCAGAACTAGAAATACATAGAATTTTTCGTGGCTTCTTGGATGTTTCCAGAAGGTTATCGATGTAATTTTGTTAGGTTGTACACACTGCTTTCTTTTTAACCGACTTCTAAAAAGGACGAGGTTATCAATTCGACTGTTATTTTGTTCGTCGATATCCTATCCGTCGTCCGTCCTATATTGCTGGACTGATTTTAATGATTATTTTTTATTTGAAACAGTTATAGCAAAGGTTAAGATCTTTTGTTGCGTTCCGGAAATAGAGAACGGAACCTTACTGAAGTCCATTACGGACCAATGACCCCTCTTTACTTTGCAGTTGCGTAAACTATTACCATATTTTCTACCGGCAGTAAAATAACCTACGGCTATTGCAGGCGCAGTCCCCTAACGCGCTCGGAACACCGCGCGGCATACAATCCGCCGTGAACTCTGTGAACGTAACCGGCGCTAACAACGCGGGCAGCCCTACCGTGAGCTCCAGCGTGCTCAACCCAGCGACTGTCAACCCTGCTGTGACGCCGAGGGCGCGAGCTCGAGCCGCGTCGCCTCGTGTGCTCAACCCCCACGCTGCTCACGCCCAGCACAGACCGCCACGACCCAGAACACCACTACTTCAGGTACCTTCTGGTCATTCCTGGCGGCCAATCGCGCTATTTTATAACGGTTTTACCGTTCGAACGGAACGTTTTTGGTCTTGGTTTAGCTGATGTAAAAAATTGTATCGCGCTATTTTTTCTGAACGATTAAATCGTTGACGTTACCAAAGTAAAACTATACGTAAAACGTTTAGAGCTTACCACGAGTATTTAAAAGTACCGGGATAATTTCCGTTGAATTGATTAGCGCGATGCGAAATGTGCGTAACGTTTATGATTATGGTTTGATTTTGGTATTATCGTTCAAACTTGGCGCGATTTGCTTTAAGCCCTACCTCAGTCCACGATGTTGACTTCTATAGACCTATGATAGCCTGACTACTTATAAAGCTACTAGCTTTCCGCCTGCGAATTCGTCCGCGTAGAAGATTTCATCAAAATCGGTACAGCCGTTTAGGCGTGAAGAGGTAACAAACATACATACATACAGATATACATACAATCTTTCGCATTTATAGTATTAGTTGCGATTTTACATGGGGATCGGATTGTATTTCAAGTTACTGCAATGCTACAGTTTTGTTAGCCTAATCAACAAGGAGTTTGTATGATGAGATGACCCTGAAAATAATTCCGCCGTCGTTAATGTTTGCACTTGGATAAAGTGATCTACATAATAGGTTAGGATGGACAAATCATCCCATATTCGATAAATTTTCTTTAAGTTTATTTTTGTCCATAAAATTGTACCTACTTTTAACACTAACTTATTGTCTAAAACTCTCAAATACAAAGTTCTACTGACGGACGAATTGATATATATGTCGGAGAGATGGCGGGTTCGGGGGTGGGCGTTACTAGCGACCGGGACGCGTGCCAGTCGCGTGGTAAAGGGTGCTCGGGCAAAGGCGATACTATTGCAAGCTACTATAGGAAAACGACAAGATATTGACATTCGATTATGATCATGAAACCTGAGATGCTTTCTGTTCAATAGAAAACATGTGCACGCCCCTCGTGCCATACAACTTGGCCCCCGCGTGCACTCTGTGAAACTCAGCCGTACCTTGTCTATAGTTCCTCCTTGCTCAAATCCCATGATCAACTTCTTATTAGCTAACGACTCACCGGATTCTTCCAAGCGTCGGTGATAATAATCAAATCACTCACAGTCGGTGATGTGTTCAGTGGAGCTCCGACTCCTTCGACGGCTGGTAGCAAAAGTGTCCGTCACTTTCGATGTGCAGACCTTATATTACCGTTAACGTCGTCACCGCTCCCCTTCCGGCGATACGAGCGCCACCAAGTTTAGTTCCCACAGCAAACCGCGTATTATGATAGTCAATTGACCATTCGAATAATTAATTCTATCGCTAATTTATCGCTATCTACGACACGGCCATACTGACACGTCACACGTCCACGTGTGATGAGAACGTAGCTGGTAATCATCATCATCATAAGACGCTAACATAAACTTCAAAAATAAAAATTAGCACACCGTTCGGCCTTTTCTGACCACTATCAAAGAGCAATGCGTCCTTAAAATAGCACCATCCAATCAGGCACGTCGGCTTTTATTACATTGGACATAATTTCTAATTACACTACATTATTACTCTATCTTTACGGCTCTATGCAAACTAGAGTCACATGTGCGACTATCGCACTTTAAACTGTCTACTTCACGTGTTTTACAACACATACACACAAATGCACCGAGTGTGGCGTTCCCAACGAAATCAAAATGAACTTCAAGAAAATTAAGCCTTAAAACTTTGTATCTCAATTTCAATTACGAAATCTTTATTTGACACAGTCATAAAATTTTAAATTAAATTTTACTACATCTCCAGTAGGGTACTACATAAAGTAATGTCATACTGTCTGTCTGGTTGTCGAACAACACTCAAAACTCATCAACCATCAGCGTAAAAGCACAAATTGTACTAGTTCTAAAATAATAATCACAAAATGCAAAGCTCTACCACTGTGTCAACTTCCATCCAGTCAACCAACATAGCGACCTCCATCCGGTCACTAAAGCCTCGGACAACCTCCGTCCGACATCGGTAAAGACAACCATCCTGGCGTCAACATACCACACAGACAACCCTCTTGGCGCCTGAATAAGACATAGACAACCATCTGGCGACTCGCATCAGCTTCACCTCCATCCGATGAAACTGACACAGACAACCTGGCGTCAACAGTCAACTTGAACATGACAAAGACAACCATCTGGCGACTCGCATCAGAATTACCTCTATCTGGTAAAACTGACACAGACAACCAGGCGTCAGCAGTCAACTTGAACATGACAAAGACAACCATCTGGCGACTCGCATCAGAATTACCTCTATCTGGTAAAACTGACACAGACAACCTGGCGTCAACAGTCAACACAATCAGCAACATACCAAACGCATGCCAATAACAACTATGGCAGCACAGCACCGGGAAGGTAGGTCCCGAGTACACTTAAAAATAAAAAGTTTTATTTAGTTGAGCTTTCATTCTTTATCGAGTCACAATCGACTACTATCACTACTTCACTTTCTTCTATGGGAACACCACATCGGGCATATTAAATCGATTTTCTTAAAAATACGATTATTGAAAACGATCTCAATTAAAACTCATCTAAGTAGGAGCCAACAAATTCCAAATCATAATTTTTGTACATCAGTAACCAACCTCATGTTAAACTCGCGCTCGCTATTACAGTAAAATTTAAATCACAGTACAGTTCTTTTAAAGTCATTTGAGGCAAAATCAATACCCAATAAAATCGTAACGAATCCCAGGTTACTCTAACATAAGGAACATCATGGGTGTTCATCATATTTCGACTCAATTTGTAATTAGATTCCATCAGTAAGTACACGGGTAATTGACCACAAAACTTACAATGTCGAAACACAATTGAAAAAAAAACAAGATTTCATACCTTCAGGTCTAAGTCTTTAACATAATCTCTTAAATCTTACTTCAATATTCCTCAGTATTGGTTGATTGACACGTAACATTGTTATTCTGCTACAAAACATCTGACCTTACTTTTAGTTATTTTAAAAACAAATTCCTCTTTGTTAATTTACACTGAAAAATACAAAAAAAAGCAGCTCAGAAACAAGAAACAAATAGACGAAGAATGGTAGGAATGAAAAGAGATGTCGCAGACGGCAGTTTCAAATCGCTTACTGTTGCGACAAAATTTTTCAGCCGGTATGATTTTACGCCGGTCCCTATGTAGGACGTTTTTACCATTTCGCCAATAAGTAGTATTCGAATTATGTCAACACTATCTAGGAGTTGATAGGTAAAAATTCAGTCATGTACATCGGAGTAATAACAAGTAAAGTTTAAACTTTCTGCTCGGCAGTTATAGGTCTGGCAACCGTAAAGTAATCGGATATCTGTTTCACTACTATGGGATAGTACGAATTCGAAAATTAATCACACACGATTTCAGTGTTCACGCAATCACTAATTTACGTACCTGCTAACGTAAACTAAGGTCATCAAGGTCACAACTAGGTCTAATTTCAAATTATCTTGATAAACTCATAAAATTATCAAAGTTACAGATTATTATGTACCATCACTTTTTTTTTTCACAACTTGGTGCACTTTTTTTTATCAGAATCACACAACACAACTAAGAGAACATTGCACTACCAAATAAGTGACCAACATTCAAAACCAGTGAAAGGCGACTGCCTTTTCGTTACACGGATAATTTCTTCGTCATGATTTAAGAATTGTAGGTAGTCGGCAAAATTAATTCTATGACGAATTATTATGAAACAAAGTGTTTACTAGTTCGTTTTAGTTATTACCCGACTGCAAAATAAAGGTTACGTTTGTTTACTTTATATGAAACGTTAACCACCAATATCGGATAAAATTATTGTTTCGATAATTATTTCTGAGCTTTCTTAAAATTGCGTACGGGCACGAAATTAACTTCTAAACCTTTCATGAAAATCTGTTTCGATATCAAAACAAAATACACTCGCTCGAAACAGTAATTAGTGAGGTACCTTCGTTACACAAGTAGGTACATGTGCATGGTGTCACTTATGTTTACAGCCTTTCACGAAGTCAAACATAGATCAGCTTTGCCGGAGCTGATCCCACTTCTGATGTCGGAGAGATGGCGGGTTCGGGGGTGGGCGTTACTAGCGACCGGGACGCGTGCCAGTCGCGTGGTAAAGGGTGCTCGGGCAAAGGCGATACTATTGCAAGCTACTATAGGAAAACGACAAGATATTGACATTCGATTATGATCATGAAACCTGAGATGCTTTCTGTTCAATAGAAAACATGTGCACGCCCCTCGTGCCATACAACTTGGCCCCCGCGTGCACTCTGTGAAACTCAGCCGTACCTTGTCTATAGTTCCTCCTTGCTCAAATCCCATGATCAACTTCTTATTAGCTAACGACTCACCGGATTCTTTCAAGCGTCGGTGATAATAATCAAATCACTCACAGTCGGTGATGTGTTCAGTGGAGCTCCGACTCCTTCGACGGCTGGTAGCAAAAGTGTCCGTCAGTTTCGATGTGCAGACCTTATATTACCGTTAACGTCGTCACCGCTCCCCTTCCGGCGATACGAGCGCCACCAAGTTTAGTTCCCACAGCAAACCGCGTATTATGATAGTCAATTGACCATTCGAATAATTAATTCTATCGCTAATTTATCGCTATCTACGACATATATATACCTGTGCCTCTTCGTTGATTGGACTACCCTTCCGCTAAGATTATTTACTTGAGTGCTCTAGATAATATATAGTACCCGGCCGAACTGTTTAGCTTAGCAGCATGTTGTTTCCGGTACAGCAAAAGTATATAACCGTCCCATCTCGTGAGTGTAGTAAAACGCGACTAAGGGGCCTTGCGCCAAAAATCTATAGACTTCCACGTTTCCACGGCGATGGGTTCACTACCTGTCTAGTTTCAAACAAACATTTAATAATTGGAACACCCAAACGTTTATATTAGGTCTTTACCTATGAAATTGCCGTTTTGTATGAAAAAATTTAAACGAATTTTTTTAATGTATTTTTTATTTGTATTAATCGAAGTAATCACCCATGCAATCAATGCATCTTTGCCAACGCAGTGGCAGTTCATTGATGCCCTTCTTCAAGAAATCAGCTGGACGGGAGGCAACAAATTCTTCAAAGGCATTTTGTACTGCCTCTCGAGTATTGAATTTTTTTCCTTCCAAGAAGTTATCCAAATTCTGGAAAAAGTAGTAGTCTGTAGGCGCAAGGTCTGGTGAGTAGGACGGATGACGGAGAGCTTCCAGCCCCAGTTCTTGCAACTTAGAGACGCGAGAGAGCAGCGGAGAGGAGCGATTGACCAATGCTGGTTGGAGATGTGCCAGCTTCTCCATCATTGTGTTCAGTTCTTCACAGTACACATCTGCAGTAATGCTCATCCCGTTTGGTAAGAAGCTGTGATGAATCACACCGGCGCTAGACCACCAAACAGTGACCATCACTTTTCTAGGGGTAAGTTTCGTTTAGGGCCTTGTTTAGGTGCTGAACCAAGATCCAACCAACTTGCTGAGCGCTTGCGGTTATAAAACAGAATCCATTTTTCATCGCAGGTAACAATGCGGTTCAAAATTCCTTCATTTGTGTTTCTGTTGAGCATTGCAAGGCACGTCTCGACGCGTACTTCGCGCTGGCGATCATTGAGTTCGTGGGGCACCCATTTGTCAAGCTTTTTTACCTTGCAATTGGACGCAAATGGACCAATATTGTTTTGACGCTAACGTCGAAAGCTGCTGCTAATTCAGCCGTAGATTGTCTATCATCAGATTCCACAATCGCTTTTAATTCGTCATTGTCGACCAAAGTCTTCGGACGACCGCGAGGTTCATTTTTCAGGTCGAAATTCCCAGAACGGAAGCGAGCAAACCAATAACAGGTGGTGCGTTGGTTTGTAGTGTTAGCTCCGTAAACGTCGTTGATGTTGCCTGCCGCGTGTGCCGCGTTGCTGCCACGACGGTACTCGTATTCCATAATTACTCGAATTTTTAACGTATCCATGATGACGAAAAAGATTGAAATGCGATGAAAATTTAACACTAATCAATAAACAAATGACTACTTTTGTAAAAAGAATTCCATGTTTTTAAAATATAATTCATTTGAAATTAGAATTCTTAAACATAAATTATTTTGATTTGAAATGGCCAGTACTGCAGAACGGCAATTTCATAGGTATAGATCTATTATTTGGAATATAATCCGTTCACCCCATCTGGGATAAAGGTCGTGACGATGTTATTATGTATGTATTGTGTAGACTTCTTACGCCGCTTCTTTCCCTACAAATGATTTCAATTTCCTAAACAGTAGTTTAGACATACTGACTGACAGACAAACATACCATTACTGATTGATGTTGATTATGTATCCTACATGTCATGGACCACAAAGTGGATTAAGTTTAATACGTTCCAGGACAGATCATCAGACACAATAGAACTTTTATTGTTATAAACTCGAGAGGCGGGTTGTGTCCCGGAACGTGTTAAGTTGCAAACTTTGATCTCAATGGAGACTTGAGATATAGATTAAAAAAAGCTTGTAAAAAGTTGTGATTTGCTTTAGGATCTCGGTCCATCCATATGGTAAAAGAAATTGTACCCTTACCATTTTTGTTATAGAATGTTTGGTTTACACGCTGTTATCTGCAATCTCACATTTTTTCCTGTGAGCGAAGTGTAAATTTTCTTCAGTTTAATTTTACTGTCGCGTTTACGGTAACTTGAAAAACATGTGTATCTACATAAAGTCACGCCTGGTTCCCGATATACCAGACTTCCACTTGTTTGAAAAGCACCTATGAAAAAAATAGTTTCATCAACTGTCCAATCGCTCGGGAAATCTATGGGGAAGTTCAGCAGTGAACGTCTTGTGACTGATATGATGATACGTGTCTATCTACTATCTAATAGAGGCGCTATAATTTCATACAAATCGTCACGTAAACGTGAATGCGGTAGTAAAATTAAATCAAAGCAAAATTCACATTTGGTGAACTTAAGTTGACCCTTAAGAATCGGTTGCATATTAAGACAGTATCGAAAAAAATAGTATTGAGACTGAGATGCGATCTCAATCTCAAGATCGATTTATTAATACTGCCGTAAAACTCGTACTCACTTTGTTTATTTCTATAGCAACAGCAGCAACATCAGCAACATCAACTCGCACAGCATCTCATCAATCAGCAAGTGCACCAACAACAAATACATCCGCAATTGGGACAACTCAAACTCACTCCTCACCAGGTATTACTGACGTCTGTTAGACGCTCTAGGGCCACCGTAATGTAACTCCACGTGCTAGCAATAACATCGAACGAATTCGCATCCCACGTCATTATATGTGATATATATTTTTTGTAATATATCTATATTTTACTCCTACTTTTATTACAGCAGCAGATCCTAGTGAACCAACAAAGTCAAGGGCTTGTACAACCACCATCACGAGTAATCACACCACAGGGCACAATTGTGACTCAGAACATGCAGCAACCCCAACAGATTCCCCAGCATACCGCCGTTTCCGCCAATCAGAACAATGGTCCATTACCTCAACAAAATACTCTTACTGTGATGTCACAACGCGCCTCGCCACACTCGCAACAGATCCCGCAAGTGAAAAAGGTCGTCGTTCAACCGAATAATGCAAGCGATATGGACGATCTCGAGGAGAGCATCACAGCAGCAATAGTGCAGAAACACCCAGTTAACGACAGTTTGAATTCTCCACAACAATTCCACACTCCACCTTCTAATATGCGACAGAATCACGCAAGCGGTTCGACGCAACAACACCAGCAAATAAATTTCACCTCCCAGCAAGGATTCCAGCAACAAGTCACATACGACCCATCCCACCTACAGCAACACCCTCAAACACTCACCCAGCTGCTAATGGAGCCGGACCCATTGGATGAAGAACGGCAACTACTAACTCTGTCTAATGGTCAGAGAATATCTGTTGCTGACTACAAGAGAATACAGCAACAGCCTGTGCGTACACCAATGCAGCATCCGCAATCCAGGTATGTGCTACTGTTTTAATAATTATCGTTTCTTCATTTATTTCTGAACTTGTTCTTGTGTATGTTATTACCCAAACTTCCCAGGAAAGTAATGTTTAAAATTGGTTAATCTGTAGCCTAAATAGTTTGACCAATTTTTAAGTGCAAAGTGTCTTTACGTTGGACTTGACCTCCTGAGTGTCATAAAATAATTTTATCGTAAAAAATCAAACATAATATATAATAATATGCTGTTGCATTTTTCGAGTTTTAAATACATATTGTTTGGGTATTTATAATATAACTGAAATTACATCATCCCCACAGGGAAAGTGGCCGACAGACATTAGTTAGAAGTAAAGAACAGCAAAGGCCTGTACAAAGAGTACCACCAATGCAATCACAACAAGTGCCTCAAAGTGGTATGTGTGATGTAAATATTACGATTATTTATTTTATTTCAGTCTAGGATAAAATCCTAATAATTTTGTGTCTTTTTACTTATAGAAAACCCTGAAGTGCCAGGTGGTCCTTCAGAACAAACTTCTGAACCACAATCCGCTAAAATGTTAATTTTCCTCCAAAATGGAGAACAGAGGCTTATAACTTTCACTTTGCCTAAAGAAAGCTGTACTCTTCAGGAAGTTCTAGAACAGGTAACTCCTTATTTTAAAACCAGTCAAATAATGACTACCTGTTTTGGTGTAATGGTTAGAAACCCTGACTGCTGTACCAAAAGGTCACGGGTTTGAATACCGCTAGGCCGTATGTATGTATGGTAAATTCGAACACATGGATATTTCCTTTTATTTAGCAAAAAAAATAATAACGTATATCAATCTCCTGGTATTCATACATAATATAAGCCTAGTTGCTTAGTGTGGCGCTATATATTATAATGGCGCTGTGTATATGTCCAAATTGTCCAAGGATATTTAAAAATGTTGTATTCAATGTCACGTCATTTCGTTGATCGCTTCTTGATTCTGAATTGGATATCAGTTTGAGCACAAGGTAATAGTTTAAATGTCTTCTTATAGCTAGATGTCAAATGGGTATTCTATAAGTACTAGTCCATAGGGCATATAAAAGTACCGATCTCACCACTTTAGCCGACCGTTGACGACCTGTGCCGAGGTCCGTATTTCTTGTGAATTGCTGATTATATTTATGATTTTTTGTAGGTCAATGTTCCATTTTCGGAAGACACTCATATACAATGTATGCAAAATACTAGCAGTGAAATAGATTATTTTGTTTCTGTTGGATCTACCACAAGAATAGAAGAGATGTTAGAAAACCATCCTGTAAGTATTTACATTTGAAAATAGATAAATAGTTCAATGTACTCCTATTTGATCCATTTATAATGCTCTCGGCAGTAAGAATGTAGCTATTAGGATACACTGTTCACATTTAACTCACTGTTAATCAGTTTTTTTATATATTAAATTCCTTCATCACATTGCAGATGCTTGTAGGTGATATAAGTAGTAGAAGTTCCCCAAGTATCATGACTCAACCACAAACTAGTGAGATGTCGACGCCTGAGAAAGCACAGTGTCCTGAAAATGGTGTGTAAAGCATATACTTTCTGTATATTAATACTAACAATTTAAAAACACAGGAAATATACTTTTTTTGCCACATTCCGTGGGTTAGACACTTTATAACATAGGTTTCTATATGCACACCCTGATTGCACAAAATTAGTTAACACCGATAAGTGCTGCTTTTGTACAGTCGGCATTAAGTAAAATATAACACTGGCGAATAAGCAGACCTCCCGATAGGGAGGGGAGTCCCACATAACCGTCTCGCCGTCCCCCAGGCGAGCGGTATGCGAAATACATTTCCCCGCGAAAAAAAAGACCTATTAGGAGGGCTTATTTCGATAAATTAAGATTTCTTTTTAAATACAGCATGAATCCAAAAATCGCTCTGACCTGCACTCGATACGCTTAAAAGCTAATTATATTTATAATACATAAATAACTTATTACGGTTATTTTCGAGATTTTAATGTACTGATAAATATGGCCCCTTTTTATAATCGTCATAATTTATAATGTGATTGAGGTCAAGTACCAACCCGTTATGCATTAAAAAAAAAAAAATCGTGAATTCTGGAAAATGTTCCCATCAAAGCTATTTAGTTATTATTTATAATTAGCTTTTAGTTTAGGCTTCTTGAATGGAAGTCACAGCGATTTTATTGATTTATTCTGTATTTAAAAAGAAATCGCAATTTATTCAAACCCTCTTAGGATAAGCAGATCCTATTTTTTATTTTATTATCCCTTCATATACCATTCCTCTGGTTACCCAAGTGTAATGCTTGACTTATTGTCGATTGTGCAGTCGGCCACAGGCTAATAATTAGTACTGAAATCAGTAATGAAATGTAATCTTATTCAACATAGTATATTTTCCAATACAGGATTTTGTTAAAGCTGTACATATGGTAAGGTGTACGTACATAGCTGTTACATGAAGTAGTTTCATTTGAATTTTACATAATATTCCTTTGCAGTAAGCAATAGTCCTGAATCACCCGGGACGCGGTCACCGCCACCCCGTTACGTTGATGGCATGTTAGCAGTATGCAAATTGTGTGGCTATACAGGGTTTGACTTCAGTCGTTGTCAACGGCAAGTGTTTTTAATTTATTTATTCATAATCATAAACTCATGATATATGAATAATTATTAGATTACAAGTTATTGTCCTTTGCAGGTGTAAACGAGTATTTACTGAGGAACCAAAAAGTGTACCGATAGCTAGTAAGAAAGTAGAACAAAAGAAGAAAGAACAGGAGAAACCTATTGAAAAGCAAACGTAAGACAATCCTTCCAATCTAAGACAACAACTATCCATCCAAGATTCTATATAAACAACATCAGGTTTATAAACATAGTCGCGGGTTCGATTTCCATGTGTTGAGCATTCTGGCCCAGCGTGATTGCACCACATACTTTATGATAATTCTAATCATCTATGTTTCACACATGTGACATGTCTATACTCTATGTTACACTAGCATTCCGTTAGCGGAATTTTATCGAGTAATCTTCGTAAGTTACACCTAGGAAGCTTTTCACTGGGATAAAAGTATCCAATGTCTTCTTTCCGGTCATTTTCTACTTGTGTGCCAAATTTCAGCCAAATCTATTCAGTCGTACCGCCGTGATTGAGCTTCAAACTGTCATCCAAACTTTCGCATTTATATTATTAGTTAGATTGGATGAAAATACAAAATTTGTGAAAAAGAACAATAATTATATAAAATTTCTATTACGAGGTTTTGATGTGGTTACACTAAATATCTTAATACATAGATTTGTAAATGTGAATATTTGGATGTTTGATGGATTTGATTTGAATGAAATTTAGCACAAACATAGGAATTTGACATTCTTATGTCTATGTCCTGGAATAGTTTTTTTGGGTACGTGTTATCCCGAAGTTTGAGGTAATTTCCGTGTGAGCGGTAATTATCAATTCAATAAAACACTTTTAGTAGACTTAAAGTCAAACAAATGTCATGCTTTAATTATTTTTTAGTAATTTGTTAGTTTAATTTTTCTTTTGTTGCAGTATCTGTGGAGAGACAATAAAATTGAATTTGTTAAAAAATACAATCAAGACATTAAATAGTAAGACTGTAAGTATTGATTTTAATATATGAATAAGCTTTTTAAATCTGTAATGGTTGTAATTTGTCGGTCAGTTACATTTTTTTATTCCTTTTATTGGAAATGGATGGAAACATTTCTTGTGTGCAATAAATGATAAATAAATAAATAAAACACTCGCGGCGCAGTCGCATTTGCTATTCGTTTTATTAACAAAGTTAAGCAATGTCTGGAGCGGTCATTCCTTGGGTGAAATTTAAATGCCACAGACAATGCCGTACCGCCTGGCTACATTCTGGTCTTCAAGAATTTGATGTATCTGCTATCGACTCGCTAAGAAAAAAACGAGTGTTTCCCTGTTTCTGGCCAACCAGGGCGGCTTAAAACACTTGACTGTTAGGTGGCCGCTAGTCTGACACAAATTCGCCAACTGGGCACAAATTCACCAATTATGATCAATATCCCCTCTCCCAGTGAAAGCAGACTGTGCCCCTACAGTGGGGATGTGTAAAGCTAATGATGATGATTCCTTTTATTAATTACAATGACTTCGTCGCGATCTTCTCGCTTCTCCATTCTCCCTTCATATTTTCTATTTATTAATGTCAATCTGGCATTATGTTCTGTTAAACGATTATCGCAATTAATGTTCTATTATATGTCTTATTCTGTTCTTTTTGGTTTTAATGTAATGCTGACTATTAAATATTAGCCTGTGCAGGATAAGAAACCAGCAAGAGTGAGAAAACCGAGGGGTAAGCAGCCGGATCCAGAGCCCGTGATATTGACTTTGAGCTCTGATGAAGAAGATTCCAATAGTTCTATGGTCAGCAATCAGGTAATTGTTTAAATATAAAAATATAAGTACTACATGCCTTTACTGTTATTCTATTGCAATCTGTGGGCGGCATTTTTAATGTCAGTCAGTATTTTTCTTTACGTAAAATATTAAGCACGTCTTCACCTTGCTGGCGTTGTTGTAATTGCCCCGCACACTTCTGGCGGTTAACTTCCCCCTTTCGTCATTTAAGGAAACCGCCAACTTATTTTACTGTTCCTATGAAGAATTTTTTAACGGTTCTATGCTTAAACTAAAAATTTGTTTGTTGATTGTAGCACGAACAATCTATAAATATGAAAGAGCCATCGTTGAGTGAAATTGAAGGCGGCACACCGGACAGTGGAATTTGCTTCGACCATATGGATGGTAAGTATATTTTATTATAGCGATCTCAAACTCGATACGCACGGTAACTCGGTGATTCCACCAGTCTGCGACAAGTAGTAACAATCATTATTATAGTAAAATTTCCGTCAAAATCGAAGTGCGAAATGCTGTCATAAAAGAAAACCAGGAAATCTAACATAAATTTATCTCACCGACCTTAATACCTATTTATTACGAAAATTCAATTGGAAGGAACAGTTAATCCTATAATACATGAATATTTAAGAAGATGATATTTAGTTCATAAAATTCAATTTGAATTAAAATTGCTACCATAAATAGTTTATTTTCCAGAACAGTTTAACAATAATGATATTAATTTCTTGGGTTCTCCAAGTAGGCAAATTTAATAATTCACCTGAGTCAGGAGAAACCGCGTCACAATCATAAGTAGTTAACGATTTTTACTTCCTATAATCTTAAAGTTACTAATTTTAACTAAAACCGATCAATGGCGTGAATTACAAAGTTTATTAGTTTTTTTTTTCTTTTTTTATATATTTGAATGACCAACAGCATTTACAATAACTTAAAGATATGTGTAACAACAGTAAGCCAATTACAGGTCCTCGCTAATAACAACAAATTAACATTAGTATCCAGTACAGCACACTTAAGTGTGTGTGTAAAGGTATACCAAATTAATTTTCTAGTATGTACTTAAATAAAACAAAATATTCATATTATGCTGAAAAGAAATTATTAAATAATTATTAAAATTAGCTGATGCATAACTGGTGTTATAAAGATCAAAAGCGCATTCTTTTGACAAACAATTGTAACTATTGCTTGCACACTTGAGATACGTGTTTTACGCGTAGTTGATGCTTGCAAACGGTAAGTAAATTGGAGGGTTAAGTATATCTAAGTGACACAGCAGGAATTCTAATAAATTTGATAAAAGTTCGGGATAATCAATGAAAGATGTTATTTTTAAAAGAAACACTACTTAAATCACTTATTTTACGTCGATTTTCGAGGGTAACGAGATGATGATTTTTACATAGGCTTAAGTAACTACTACAATTATTACTGGCTCTTGGTTCGATAACATATATGTACATATATCCCATGAAACATTCTGGATATTTTCGATACGATGATGTACGTCGCGTATCTAGGGTTCCAGATTTGCGATGCGTACCTACTCCCAAGTTATTACGTGTAGTACAGTATAAAATTTTAAAAGTTTTAGCTTTTGTAAACTTCTTGGACGTGCGCATAACAAATGCTAGAGCCATTGAGGCCTTCGATATAATATTGTTTATATGTGTCTATTACTAAACGAATACCATGAAAAACAATGGGCATCAAGAAAACTATTACTTATTTAAAAATTTGCTGTCATCAACATTTATGGTACTTTCCCTCGACCGAACGCCTTTTTTCCACCGGTGTTTATTTTACATACGGTCTACTGGATATTGGGACCTAGAAGGTGAAATCGGTAAATCTCTGCCGAAAGTTAGGAAGATTAGAAAGTACGGAGACGTGAGTGACGTTGCGCAGCCAAATAATTAATAAATTCCAGGCCTTTAAAAATGTTGGAATGTGGTAGGCTCTTCAAGAGGTCCTTAGTCACTTGCTGCTATCAATGTCAAAAATACAACCGTATTCTGTTTAAAGACGAGTTCCCACAGTGAGTCGCGCATTTAAAGCCCAGCCTCGTTGTGCTTTTACGAGGAACCTACATCGATCCGTCCCGCTAGTAGCATTCAAAATATGTAAGAAGAGGACGCAGTTTTAGCTTCAGCACAGCAGCTTCCTTATAAGTGGAACGACAACTGTCCTAACGGAGCCGCGGGGCTCGGATGTCTCCCACATACACTCCCGCGCGACCTGAGTGGGGACGCGGCTTGAAACACGTAATTTTTTTTTACTTATTCAATATTGGTCACTTGTTATTCTAGATCAAAGAATCTATGAAATTATCTAAGTATTGATTTACATTCGTAGGAATGTGTATAACAACTGATAAATATCGTTTATCAATGAATCATGAATACACATCACACGTCGTCATAACATAAGTGACAGCTAAAATTGAGGTGAAAATCATGAAGTTAAGCAATAGCTCTGTCAGTGTAAAGAAGCATGGCGAGATCCCACACTGTGTTGGATCTACCAAATGTATGGATACCAAACCTACGTGAAATATAATAATTTGACTTACATCTCCAATCATCGGAAAAATCGGAAGATGATCGCCTATAGTGCGACAACGAAATTTATGATTATTTTTTATAAACATAATATATTATAAACAAAGAATGCTACGACAGCAAGGATTGAAACACAACCCCAATCTGGCTGATCTACCCATAACTTTTTGATTTATTTTAGTTTAAGCGATTAATTTCGGTAATTCTTCGAAAATCAACAAAAAATATATATATATTTTGGTACTGTGGGGCCAAGTCCCGAAAATTTGGGCCAGGTGAGTAACAAATGGACCTAAAAACGTGCAGAGACATTCTGCACTTACAATAAGACCCATACAGCAATGCAGTGTTCAGCTTTGAAGGAACTAGCGTTTGGCAGAGTTTAACACTCCAACTAAATTCTAATAATGGAACGTACTTATGATAAATAAGTAGCATTTTTAATCTATAGAAGCAATTGCTAGTGATCTTAAGGAGTTAATTCCAGCGGTAGCGGTTGAGTTAGTGAAGCGGGGGGCCTAGGGCTTCGACTGGATTGCGATTTGAGAATTTATCATTTTTGAGAATTTCATAAGAACACTTAGGCTCCCCGGCCCACTAACTCAACCGCTACCCCTGGTAATTACAATTTGTATACTAATGAGGTATGCATAGTACCTACATGGAGTTGTACCTATTTATAAATTGTAGTTTATTGAAATGGACCCCCGAGCCATAAAAGCATATTTGAAGAAGAGCTATCATCATTATATCAGCCATATTAGGTCCGGTCCACTATTAAACATAGACCTCCCCCATGGATTTTCAGAGTGCTCTACCCCTATTATTCATAAATGATTACAGTAATAATCCTATAAAATAAGGAATCGATTGACAAGTAGTATTGTTGCGATTACGATAGTATCGTGATATTATCGTGACCTTGAAAATCAATCATAACCTCAATAGTCCTACCGAAACTATCGACTCTTGCTTGACATACAATCGATAATATCGATTTTGTAATACTATTGCTAAAGATCCATATACTATGGATCCATACGGATACTATCGATAGGATGCGTGTCGATAGCATTGATAGTTTGCCCTATCGATAGTCGAATATATTACGATACTATTTCTTGCTTATAAAAGGTAATATAGATGGTGATAACAAAGTTCATCTATCCCATCGTTCATAATATTATACATTGGCAGGTTCATTCATAAAGTTGCTATACTAGATTGACAATGGTGTCGATTCGGATGTACAACCAACTAAAACTAACCTTAACCAAAATTTCACTTAAATTAGTTAATTCAAGTGCATGCGCTATTCGGGTTATCGCACAAACTAAATAAGAAACAAAATAACTAACTAGACCTTGTTTGTAAAAGATAATTTGGTCTAAATTAAATACAGTGTTGCCAGACAGACAGGATATGTGAAAATGCGGTAGCGGCGCTTTAAAAAACGCGGATTTCTCGTTTACATCAGTTTTTCCCTTCTTATACATTAAAATTAATTGTCAATAATTAAAGCTTTAATAAATAATTGAGCCTATATAATAGTAATGTGTTTTCCTTCGAGTGATATTTTGATACTATCATTCGGAGGAAAACACAACCTCAGCATCGTCTAAAGTTTCTCCGAGCTCCATTTTTGGGAAGTTTTAGGAAGTAAAGTGTGGTAGTCATTTTTGACAACATGTTTTGAGAAGCTTTGAAATTTTTGCAGCAGTTTTTCTAACAGCATGATCTGCCCAAAGAATTCCATTCACAGTTGGCGTTAATAAACGGTTTCGCTTGTCGGTTTTTATATTATTTATTTTTGAGAATTTCCTCCTAATCTGCATTTGAAATAGGAACGGACAGAGAAAAGATTTTAAGTAGGTAAGTAAGAAGTCCCCAAACCCGCATTGGGCCATACTATTGAAATACGATAGTTTCGACAAAATTCAATAGTATCGCCTAATTTTCACTATCGATAGTATCGATTAGCATTTCGATATTTTGTATGGGACTATTCCCGCTGTCAACTTTTTCAAGGTCAGCTATCAATAACTGAACTATCGCTATTGCAACAACAATAATGACAAGTAAATATCGGTGATTACAACGCCATCTAGTATAAGCTTTCGAACAAGTATTTCTTTTTTAAGAAAAAGACTTTACTTTTTTCGATTCGCTTGCTCGCTAGATCACTAATTCGAAAATATTTATGTAAACAAAGTAATGTCAATGTCCAACCGACATTTCAGGTATAATAAACATTTTCCGTGAGGGATTTTTTTTTAAATATTATATTTATTGTAAATTATTGCATCTGTTAGTTTAATCAGTACAGGGGTTTGGACGATTTTTAATTTGAATCAAAGAGTATACTAATAGTTTGAATAAATCTACTACTACTGTACGATCCAACCGCAAAAAACAATTATTATTGACGACCTGTTTGGTGTAGCAACTCTGGCCACTATACCAAAAGATTGCGGGTATTTAACTTTGGCAGTATGATTATGCTCTATAAAAGTTTTTAAATTAATAATAGTAATATCCTTGAACATCCACCCAGCGCCATCTAGTTCCACACTAAGCAACTAGGCTTGTGTTGTGGATACCAGATAAACTACACAAACACTTTTTGTAAACAAATACATATAAACATACACAACTCGAGTACACAATGTCAGTATTCATCATACAAACAAATGCCTCTAACGGGATTCGAACCCGCAACTGTTGGTTTCGAAGGCAGGGTTAGTAAACTACGCCTATCAACCGGCAATTATGTTAAAGAAACTAAAATGACGACCATATATCATATATATATATATATATATATATATATATCAGTATGAGCATCGTGCCTGGGTATTAAAATTAATTGACATTCACTATACAAATGTCATAAACAAGAAACATCAAGAGAATAGAATTAGATAATAAATAAAACAAACAATTTCCAGATTTAACACTATTCATTCCGTGGTTTTACTCACGCAGCCACTTATAGACCAGTACTCGTTTTTAAAAAGGAAATTTTTGGGAGTAATTGTGAATAGAAGAGGGAAAATGTTGGGACACCTTATACGACACGATGATTTCATAAACACATTAATAGAAGGATGAAAATAGGGGAAAAGAAAAAGAGGAAGACTGAGAAAAGCTACATGCAGCAGATAAAGGAGAAGTTGAACGTCGTGTCGTATCAGGTGGTCAAGAGGAAGGCGGAGAGCAGAGAGATACGGAAAAAACTCCACCGATAAGAGCAGGGCTCTTAAAATTAATATGATGATGACTCGTTCGTAAGCCATGTTTTATATTTGTGTTTGTAATAATTGAGATTCATTTCTTTTTCTGAAACTGTTAAGGCAGTTCGTCTTCGCTTCTTTGCCGGGGATAGAGCGTCCTTTGCCGTTGAAGGGCCAGGCTTGGGCTCCATTGTATCGTGTCCCACAAAACAATTTCAACAATAAATAATAAAAAATGGGGAAAAAATATTCGAGCACTCCGGACAGGATGTCAGAAGCCGAATGACATGCTTGAGTCATCACATTACAAGACTAACAAAATGGCGAGCGACGACCTATCCTTTTCCTTCAGAACTTATTGCTCTATTAACATTGCTTTTAGTATGCAGAATTATAAAAATGATCCAATTTTAACCCACACCTGCCAGTGCTGCACTGTTATAAAAAACAAATTACTGGAAAACCATTAAATAGTAAAAATTTATGTTGAATAGTTATTTATTTAAAATTAATCATTCAAATTGGTTACTTTAATATGACGTATGGATAAAAGTGTTTGAAGAATTTACAAGTCCGTTTTCTGTATTACATTTCCATTTGACAAATATTTCTTTACAGTGGTCACACCTTTGCTTACCTACATAAATGTTTTCGAATTAGCGATCCGAGTGTAATTAAAAATATAATGTTGTGATAAATTCATCCAAGATTGAACGTACTTTTAAAATGGCACCTGTCAATGTGAGGAAATAGGTTTTTTATTACAATTTATTGTACGTGGTAACATCTTGTTAATCGATACAATAATTGTATCGATTCTCCAATCTACTATATGTCCCATTCATGCCTTCAGTCAGATAAAAAAAAGAATTGTCTATGATTCGTTCTAATGGTGGATGAAGTGAGTGGCTAATCCGTCGCTCGTTCGTGGTTATCATGCAATTTGTGTTGCGATTCTAAGTTGTGTGTTTGTTTTCTATCGTGTGCGGTTTTCAAAATGTTTAGAGATAGCTTCTGGAAAAGTACAGGTATGGATGTCATTATTAACGTAGTTACAGGTTAGTTTTCGGTGAATGATCGCTTGCGACGCGACATTAGTCTTTGTCGCTAAATTGAGAAAATACGCACAATTATGAATACCGTGAATGATAATTTGAAGTTAAACTTAAATGAATCTTTGTAGATAGGTACCTACGTAACGTAATGCATACTTCTCATTATTCTAATGATGCATTGCGCCTGCCCAATACGCCGCATCTTGAATTTTTTTTGTTGAAGCTGGCCGCATTAAATGTTTTAGAAGAGTTTTTATACGTCATGTTAATGTTTTTGAAAATCTATCTGTCGTCTCTCGTATATCTGTCTGTTCTGAAGTTTTTGTTTGTTTCTCATTAAATTATTATTTATTTCCTAAACTCTTAGTTATTCCACTGAATATCGTTTACTCTAATAGGTTATGCTATAGCATTTAGTAATATGTTTTTAACATAAGTGCAAATTGGCTTCTTAGAAGGAAAAGCAAATTGGGTGACATGGAAGTATGAAATTTTAATTTTACTACGTAGTATACAAGGTGCTACGGAGGTAGTAGAAGGGAAACTCACCAGACCAAAAGTAAGTGTCAATGAAGCAGGTGACGCTAATGTCAGTGCGCGATACAATTTGGAACTAGCCAATTTTATCAAAGCAGGCACCAGCGCTCTTCTTTTGATTACTTCTAATTTGAAAGAAGATACTTTATGTAAAGTTATGAGATATACGACAGCTCGTGACGTATGGCTGGAGCTGCACAGATTGTTTGATGGTTCGTGCGAAGATAGAGCGTACAACTTATGTATGAGTTTCTTCAATTACAAAAGAGATACTTCTGACGATGTAGCGACTCATATGGCTAAATTGAAGAATACATGGACCGGGTTAAATCAAGAATTTTCGAAAGACAACAAGGAGCTACCTGATTTAATGTTGATTTGCAAAATGGCAATTTAGAGGAAGGAAATGATGTTGAAGATGTAACCAATGAACTGGGAAATGAATTTCAAGATTTGTTTGAGGAAGTTGATGACGAGGTTAATGATATCACAGAACAAGGTGAAAACAGATATAACCTTCGTCCTAGAAGTACTCTTCAACCTCCTGTCAAATTGCATGACTATGTATGTATGATCATGGAGCGAGATCCAGTGTCATATCAAAATGCCATTGAAAGAAAAGATAAGGAACAATGGTTAAAAGCTATGAGTGCAGAGATGGAGTCACTCAAAGAAATGGGCGTGTGGGAGTTAAAAGATCTTCCACAAGGACGTAAAGCTTTACCATGCAAATGGATTTATAGAATCAAAAGGTACCCTGATGGTACAATTGAAAAGTATAAGGCACGTCTTGTTGTCAAGGGATACAGACAAAAGAAAGGGACTGACTACACAGAGACATTCAGCCCAGTCACAAGGATGGCTACCATTAGATCCCTGCTTAGCGTTGCTGCAAGCGAAAAGCTTTACCTTGCCCAATTTGATGTTGCAACTGTTTTTCTAAATGGTAAATTACAAGAAGACATTTACATGCAACAGCCCGAAGGATATAATGATGCTACATCCAGAGTCTGTCACTTGAAAAAAAGCCTTTACGGACTAAAGCAAGCTCCGCGATGTTGGAACTTTTGCTTCAATGAAATTCTCATAGAAATGGGATTTAACAAAAGCGATGCCGATTGTTGCTTATTTGTTAAGACAATAGGTTTAAAGAAGATCCTGATTACGCTTTATGTTGATGATGGTCTAGTCGCAGCATCAGATGAAGACTTAGCGAATCAGTTTCTAAAAGACTTAAACAGTAAAGTCAATATAACAACTAAGCGTGCTACTTTTTATTTAGGAATGGAAATCGTACAACATTCTGATGGCCGCATATTCGTCAATCAAGAAGCTTATGCCAAGAAAGTACTAGAGCGCTTCAGAATGAGCGACTGCAATCCAATTACGACTCTAATGGACAAAGAGTTCATTGATTCAGAAAACGATGAGGAGTGTGATGAAATGGATTTTCCTTATCGTGAAGCAGTTGGTGCACTGGCCTATCTAATGGTATGCACGAGACCAGACATAGCTTATGCTGTTGGAGTGGTATCACGTAAACTTGAATCGCCTACAAAAGCGGACTGGCTTAAGGTGAAACGTATAATGCGATACCTCAAAAGGCACGTTTTCACATGGCATCCGCTATCTATAAGCCAAATTGTTTGAAGGGCGTACTTGAAGCCTATAGTGATGCAGATCATGGTGGAGATACGCAAACAGGACGTTCTACAACTGGTGTAGTCTGCCGCTACGCTGGTGGAGCTGTATCGTGGTTAAGCCAAAGACAGGCATCCGTGGCGATATCAACCACAGAGGCTGAAATAGTCGCGGCAAGTGAAGCTGCCAGAGAGTTGGTGTGGATTACGAGACTATTTAAACAGCTGACTATGTTGAACAGTATCCCTACTCTGAGCGTGGATAATGAAGCCGCAGTTCGACTTGCGCATAATCCTGAATTACACAAGCGAACGAAACATATACGAATTAGACATTTCTTCGTAAGAGAACTAGTGATGGATAATGCCATCAAAGTTAAGAGAGTTAGCACATCCACTCAGTTAGCAGATGTGATGACGAAAGCTCTGCCTAGGCCAATCTTTGTGCCTTTTAGAGAAGCCCTTGGCCTTAATAAAAGCATTTAATAAGGGAGAATGTTGAAGCTGGCCGTATTAAATGTTTTAGAAGAGTTTTTATACGTCATGTTAATGTTTTTGAAAATCTATCAGTCGTCTCTCATATATCTCTCTGTTCTGAAGTTTTTGTTTGTTTCTCATTAAATTATTATTTATTTCCTAAACTCTTAGTTATTCCACTGAATATCGTTTACTCTAATACTTTTACCTACTGTAACATATTTCGCCCAGTACCTACTGAAGTCTCGTATCATTATAAGAGAGGGACACTGAGGATAGACGGTTTTTTTTTAGGTTTTTAGGTTATGAAAGAATTAAAGGAAGCTGAATAGCTTAAGTTAATAAATTGAAAACTCAAACTACAAGCAAAAGACTAAATAGTCAGAAATTGTCTAACAATTTCTGACTATTTAATGTTAAACAAGCATGCACATGAACCGCTAGGTGATATTCAATCTGATTAATTACTTTCTTTGTTTTGTCAAATCACAAATTGTAAAAATACTGTCTAATCAAAAAAGCAGATTCCAAAAAAGTCAACTTAGCCACTCAACTGTCTACTGTCCGGTCTACTGTCCGGTCTACTGTCCGCTTGGCGCGATCACATTTTTGTGCTGCGCGCACGGTGCCTTTATTAATAAAAACCTTCATATCTGGTAAACTACAACAACTATAGCGACAAAAAAATACTCAAGTGTAGGTGACGGATTACAAATTAAAATAATATGAAAGAGAATACATAAAATCTTATTCTGTAGTACTAAAAACTGCATAATAACATATGATATCCATAAAAAAAATCTCAACTTTTCTCTAACTCTGCTCTTAGTGAAAAATATTGCGAATAACAATGAATTTAGTAACTTCTATATTAACTAATTTTCCTCTTAATGATACCAAGATGTCTGTGTTTAGTTAATTTTTTGTACATAAATCGAAACAATCTTCTTCACTATTATTATTCATTATACAGGCTGTGGTTTTAAACAGTCTCCATATTATACGAAAGTCTACAACAAATAGTATAAATGTGCTTAAAACTATTAAATAACAAATTAACAACATGGTCAGCGCCCTATTCATCTTGTAAGGTTTTATGCTTCATACCAAAATTTGCGTATACTAGCCCAGAGGCTCGAAGAACGATCGATACAATAAAGTCAACGAACATAAAAATTTCGATCGTCTAGTGCTGTGTGGTGTCGGCACATAAAAAGAATAGCACCAACCCATCTCTTCCCGTGGATGTCTTAAAAGGCGACTAAGGGACTTTCCATAAAAACATCCATAGACTTGCAGGTTTTAACGGCGATGGGCTCACCCCCTGTCACGTGTGCATTTCTGTGATTCCTAGGGTGAAACATGGATGTTGTTTCAAGCATTAATCTTTTAATGTTTGGAACATTCGTATGTATACCCATTGCGTAGTTTCCTTCTCTCCCAAATTACCAATAGTGTTGAAGCCAAGTAATGTTGATTAGATTTTTTTATTGGTACGTGTAGCGTACCGACATAAAGACATTTAAAGGTTGAGGTGTTCGAAATAAAATTTAAGGTTGTAGGTACTTACGTAATGTGACTTATGTTACTCGTAACAACTGCTCAAAATGTGCGCCTCCACGAGCAATACACAGTTCGGCACGTCGCCTAGAGTTTTCTTTTAATTTTCGTAAAACGTAAACGTTTTCGTTAACCGTTTCAAAGGCAGACACGACTCGCGAACGCAATTGCACTACACTGGTAATTTCCTCGTTGTACACTAGTCTTTTCACATCACCCCATAAATAAAAGTCTAAAGGTGTAAGTCCGGAGACCGAGGAGGCCAAGCTACTGGACCACCACGTCCCACCCACTGTGCTCCAAACGTATCATTCAGGTAGTTGCGCACAATGTTACCGTAATGTGGTGGTGCACCGTCCTGCTGGTAGTACAAGTCTCTGTGGAGTGCCAATGGGATATCCATCTGCATCTCATCGACAACCTGATGCAGCAGATCCAGGTAGGTAAGGCTGGTGAGACGACCTTCTATAAAATAAGGTCCTAATAAATGGGTGCCGATAATACCAGCCCATACGTTCAAACTAAAACGAGTTTGGAACGAGTCGTTTTTGGTCACATGAGGGTTGTGCTCCCTGTGCGCCCACCAGTGTTCATTATGCACGTTGTAAACGCCAACCCGCGTGAATAGCGCCTCGTCGGTCCACAAAATGTTTACATGCTGATGTTCGAGGAGCCATCTACAAAACTCGACTCGGCCGACGTTATCAGTGGGCAGCAAATCCTGAACTCGTCGAAAATGGAACGGGTGCTGCTGGTTCTTCTTCAATAGGCGCCAAACTATAGTATGATCCAGGCCGAAGCGACGACCAGCTTCACGTGTACTGGCGCGGGGCTCATCCTCAAAAAACTGCAGGATCTGCTCTTGTACGTCGACGGGCAGGCCCACGTTGCCACGCCCACTAGCATGCGCTGGAACTGCAAACTGCCCGTAGTCGAGCAGGCGTTGTGTAGCAGCCAGCATTGTTTCCCGTGACGGCGTCGGACGATCCGGGTACCTCTCCGCGTACATGCGTACTGCTGCACTCAAGCTGTCACCAGCGAGGGCATACATCCGCACCATCTCTAAGTAATCTCTGTTAGAGTAACGCGACATTTTATTTTAAGCAAAATTTACGAAAGTCGTACCACGTGTGCTTGTGATTTCGCGGTGGCGGCAGCGGGCAGACTAACCGGAGTTTAGCGAAGTCGCTTGCATACCCGCGCGGCGCGTGCGGCCGTAGATGCCGACAAAGAAGCCGGTCCCTTTGTCGGCGCTGGCTAGGCGGCGTGTGGCGGCAGCGTGGGAATTTGAACTTGCCGATACCTTAGTATAAACGCAAAAAAAATAGATGCTTCAAAATAAATTCGATATTTTGATTTTTTTACTTTTTTTAATTGATTTATAATCACTTACAGCAATACAATCCCCTCCTTCAATTTGGAGACTGTTTAAAACCACAGCCTGTATATTCGTATAATTATCGTATCAGTAATATGCTAAGACGGCCCATTACTTGGATATGAAAAAACCCATGAAAATTGATATTGAAATAAAACTTGAAATATCGCTACAAACTGTAATAATTATACATCGTAAAGTTCTGATCCTCACGATCTTTTTTTTTGAAACACTGTATATAATTGAATGAACGAACTAACTTTGACATATTTTTTATCTATGAGAACAGCCAAATACTGCCCTCTATGAACATATGCCGTAAGATAAATTATTAGTGGTCACACTAAATTTTTTTTCCCAAACAGTTTAGCGCTCTTTGGTTACAAGTGTAACCACGGACGGGTGAGTTGAGTTATAAGCAAATTATATAAGTTGACTTTTCTGCAGTTGGGTTTTTGATTTTTTAAATTATTTATTTTTGTCTTAGAGTTTTCGTGTCATTTCGTGTATGTCATGAAGATTTCAGAAGTTATTGTCGTAATTTACGAAATAAATAATTTAGAATTTAGTTGTTTTGAACTCTATTTAGATATTTTTTTTCTGAAATAGAAGAGTAACTTTGAGGATGTAAGGGGCCACCAAATTGAGCGGTAGCTATTAGGTCACTGGTAACTACGATATGCAAGCTAGCCATCCAAGAGCCAGAATAGAGTTATAGGCGTTACCAAATGTGCGTCAACGTTTTTTCCCACAAAAATTATATTCTTTACAACTTGGTTTCTTCATTAATAAAAGGGCGGCGAAAGCATCAAAGTATATAAAATTCAGACATTTAGCTTAGCAAGCCATGGAGGCTTACTCAATGCTGAAATACCAATTATCTGCAGCAAAAATAATTAATTTGTATTTTATGCAACTGCCAAGTAAGTGCAGCGTAACTAACATTTGTGAAAGTGTGTAAATACTGTAATGTAATGTTTTTATAATATGATTAAAAGATTTTCAAAACATGCATTTTAACTAATAGGTAATTATGAATCCTCTGAAAAATCTTAAACTTTCTGGCCCCCTATGAACAAAGTTTGTCCACCACTGGTATAGCTCAGTGGGAGTTAACTCCAACAACGATTGTAAATTTTCAACAATTGTAAGGCACCAAATATCAAATTGGACGAAAGAGATTGCAATTAATTTATTACCGATTGAAGTTAGACAATAAGGCCAAAGTTAGACAATAAGGCCGACGTTAGACAATAAGGCCGAAGTTAGACAATAAGCTGCTGGCATACGCGGTCGCGCGATGGCCGTAACTTCCAATATATGAAGCTCTCGCGGCGTTTCATTTCCATACCGACGCGCGGTCAGCTTACACTGGTTTTGTTACGGTCGTCTTGCTGTAGACTGTAATTTTAAGATTTACTTTATATCTCTTATAATGAAATATTAGATTACATGTGTGATTTAAAAGGGTTTAATTTTCAATGGTTTTTTTTCGTATTTTCTAGATGGCAGTAGAGATGAAATCAGAGAGAGTTTATTACAAGGAATTGTGACATCATTTAATTGTCGAACAATAAGAATTGGTTCATACAGATACACTCCAAAAGAAAAGGTACATGTTTTACTTGACTATTTATTTATAGCATGGTTACAAAAGTAATATTTTTTTCCTGATAACATAATTTATTATGTGAATCACCACTGAGGTGAAGATGTAAGAGAACTCTCACATTATTTCTTACTGTTTTGTACCTGTATCTTTTTATTATTTTCTGTGCAATAAAGAAGAAATTATTATTTTAGGTATACATATCAACAAAGGGAATTAAAATAATTGCACCATGTCTCAAAAATGAATCAAGAGAAGTTGCACTTCAGATACCATTGAAAGAAGTAGTCAGAATACTGGTACATTTTGGGAAAGGTCTCCCTGTAATTTTTTTATATACTATGAGCAAGTGTGGTGCCTACATAAGAAAAACATTAGAAATGACTGAGGAATCAGGTTTGTTTCTTTTAAGTTCATGGTTTAATATTATTAAATATACTTGTTTTTATTATGACATTTTCTTTTACAGGTCCCTACTACAATCCCATGTCAAAAAATGATCCTTACAAGAGAATAACTCTCCTACCAGAAACAATATCGGAAGAGGCAAAATTGGCATTAGAAACTCTATTTGGTAAATTATTGGACGAACTGACTTCTCGTGAAGCCAATGATATTTTAGTGAGAACATGTCCCAAGGAATCTACTAATGTCACAAAGATGACGACAAGGTCCGCAAGCGCTTCCAATATAGCCGGAACTAAGAGGTGACAATAATTTTTTTGTGACTTATGAATACGTCAAGATAATTTTTATAAAGAAAGTTAAAACTAATTTTATATCATTTTCAGCTCCAACCCAGCTGAAATTAGACAAATACTAATATATCCTCCTGGTAAGGGCGGCATACCAATTAACACTGAAGACTACATGTGCCTAGCTCAAGATCAATTTTTAAATGATGTTATAATAGATTTTTATTTGAAACATTTAGTTCATGATGTATTAACAGACAGTCAGAGAGAAAAGACTCATATTTTTAGCACATTCTTCTATAAAAGGCTAACAACTAAACCCAGTAAAGTAAACAAAAGTTCAAATCCTCATGAATGGGATACTGCTTTAACTCCTGCTCAAAAGCGTCATGCCAGAGTTAAAACATGGACAAAAAATGTAAACATTTTTGAGAAAGATTATATTGTAGTTCCTATTAATGAAAATTGTCACTGGTTTGTGGCGATTATATGCTTTCCACGCTTAGAAGGATGCAGAAGCATGATAGACGACCGGACTGTTTCTCCTCAGGAAGTCAAGAAAAGAGGTACTTAGCTAGTTTATTTTACACATAATTTATATAATTTTAATTGCCTCAATGATCCAATGTAAACAAATGTAACTAAAGTTGTCATGGATTCGAATCACAGTGGGGTATATGTTTAATACTCGGTTGGTGGTAGGACATTTTTTTAATGTGTGCCTGGCCAACTACCTATATCTTATGTCTCACCAAACAGCAATTTTGATAACATTGCTGTGTTCCGGCGGTTTGACATATGGTAGTCAGTCCCCTAAATAAGTGAGTGCGCTTGCACCTTCGTCCCCATCTCCATTTAAAATTGTGTGAAAGTGGTAAGCGCTAACTCATTGTGCACATAAATGATAAAATAAGTCGCTTCTGTATTTATATCGACTTTGATTTTTTCAGAACGCAGGTCATCTATGCAAATAGGCAATACTACAATTACCCCATTAACAAAACAGGAACAGCTTACATTAAACTGTGACTCTGACAATCTTAGTGAGCGTGATGAAGCTGAAGCAGATGTAAGCCAAGCCATGTTTTCTGATACTTTCGATATTACGCTGATAACATTCTTTAGTGGAACTAAATAATTATATATTTGCTATAACATTCTAATTATTAAAGCTTCTAATATGACATGCAAAAATACAGTATGGCCAGTCTACAGCAAAATGGGGTTGTATTTACAAACGGAAATGAGTAGAACATTGTGCTCTTGATATTATTTTCATTCGAATTAAAATATTTACAATCGAATAATTCACATTCGCCCATCTCTAGTAATATAAAGTTTATTAATCAAATGTGGTTTAGGTATGAATTTTATTAAGAATGAACGTCATTAGTAAGAGTACAGAATAACTAATTTATTAACGTAAAGTATTAGAGACAATTATGAAGAGAGTAGAAAGTAAATTTTAGTACAAAATATTTTAATTTGTTCGCGGATTTTAAAGATTATCATAAAAAAATTAAAATTACTTGAATTGACAATATGCCTATAATTGCACTTGTTTTCAGGAAAGTGATTTAGACATGCAATGTGATTCAGAAGAGGAAGAGGCGGAAAAACCTGTTGAGAAAAAAGTTGAACCGCAAACTACTTATGGAAATAGTGAACCCATTAAACAGTAAGTTTAATTTTGTATTTCTCTAAATAAAGTATGCCAACAGCTCAATATTCATTTATGTAAACTATTCAGTATAGCCTTTCTATATAATATGCAAAGAATAGCAAAATAGTCAGTTAAAATATTATAGTTTACCACAGAAGAAAAGGAAGATAGGAGAGACAGAGGAGTTGCTGATAAATGTATTTTCGCAAGGGCCAATCTTAGGGTTTGTTGGGAGTGTGGCACCACGCATATTAGAAAAGCTCTGATATTTGGAATATTCTAAAACTTGCTTTGGTGAAATTTGTAGAAAATAGTAACAAGTTTTCATACAGACTATAAATAAAAACACAAAAGTGACGAAAGAATCCCACCAATAGCTTAAAAACCTAAATATTATTAGTTAATTAAAAAATAATAATAAACTTACTCCTATTTAGTTCACTTTAAACTTTTATTACTAAAATACAGAAACAATCGCCTGATTTTTGCATGTGGTCGATTACAGTTTGTACGAAAACTAGTCACTTTACCCTTAAACTGAAAATTGTTACTATTATACTTGTCTAATTTTACTTATTAATTTACAAATTAATATCTGGTATTTCTGAATGTCCTAAACTAAGTCTCTATGAAAAAGTGACACGCAACCATACCATATTAATTCTGTGACGCAACATTATTGTAACAACCCTTCAAAAATTTAAATGTAACAGTTTTTATTAAATATTAGGATATTTAGGATTTGAAACAGATGCTGTATTTTGTGAAATTGCTTAACAATGACATTTTAGCGATACATTTCTTTTGAGAGTGTCTTTAAAAGATAAAAATAAAAACAAACTAACATCAGCAATCTCACAGCAGCCGAAGAAGTTTAAAAGTTTCATTTATTTAAAAATCTTAGTGAATCATTTAAAGGCAGAAATCATAACTATCGGCATGTCGTTCATTTTCTCCCTACGTATTGGAACTTCTTTGATTTCACACGCAGGTATACTTCACTTTAAGACTGACTTTTTTCTCGCCGCCCCTATTATGACGTAAGAGCTAGTCACACAATCACTCAATCATAGAGCCTTCATTCTGATAGCTCCTCTTGTTGTTCCATCAACTTGATTTTTCTTTTAATTGATTGTTGAACAGAGCGTCGGTGGCTCAGCGGTTAAGACGCGGTCTCCCAATTTGGGAGGTCCTGGTTCGATTCCCAGGCAGGCCATGTACCAATGAGTTTTTAAATGTAATTACTTATGTGCTTCTGTGCAATAAAGTGTATTTGTGTTGTATGTGAAACCTTGAATAAAAATCAAAGGCATGTAAAGTCTCCAACCCGCATTGGGCCAGCGTGGTGGACTACGGCCCATACGCCCTTATATACGAGGGAGGGAGGCAGGGATATAGATCCCTGCAGTGGGATGTTTACGGACGGGCTGATGATGATGATTGTTGAACTGTCAAGATAATTTGGATCACCATATCAATTACAACACCAAAGAATGAAGATACATTAATTAATGGAACAGTAGTACTTCTAAACTTTTTATTAGCTGTTTATTAATGGTTTCTGTAATAATGTGTTATCGTTTTAGGCCATGCATATTAATATTTGATTCATTGGCTGGAGCCTCGAGATCGCGAGTTGTAGCTACTCTACGAGATTATCTCACTTGTGAATATCAAGCTAAAGTAAGTAACAGCCGAATTTTCGTCCTTCTATTGATAATAGGACATTTTATTTTTTAAAGTGTTAACCTTTATTTTTTTCTTTTAAAGCTCTGTCAGATCAAAATCTTCAACAAAGACAACATAAAAGGAAGCTGTCCAAAAATTCCGCAGCAAAACAATTTTACCGATTGTGGACTTTATTTGCTGCAATATGTTGAACAGTTTTTTAAGGTAATGTTAATGCTGCCATCAGGTTTTTATATTTATCATTGCCATGTTCAATCTTTGAGTAATTTAACATATGCTATACGTCAGGCTGTGCTGGCCCCATGACTTTAGTTTGCGAGACTGAAATTAATCGAATGTATACAGGGCTATAAATATCCAAAAATTAATTAGTATCATTAAAACGGACTTTTTGGATCAATAAGGAATTGTTGTTTTGAGTTTTTCTAAAAATAACCCTGTATAAACCTTTTCATAAGCATAAGTTACTTCCTTAATTTTTTTATGTACCTGTTTGATAAAGATTGAAGCAGTTGTACTTTTCAGCCCGGCCCCTTTTCTACCGCGATAAATCTAAAACATGCCGAGAATCTGCTGCTACCGAGCGAATGTATGTATTCCTTAAAAACGGCGTATGACGTTATGCTTATTTCAATGCTAAAACCTAGTATCTTCGGAGATATTAAAGTGGATATGCGGAACGCTCGTATATTTTATGGGGTGCATTCGCTCTGCAGCAGCTTATTTACGCATTGTTTTTGTTTTTATCGTGGTACGAATAGGGCCGGGTCATCCTGCCCTACCCATGTGTAATTTAAGGGGGCAGATTGATATTATATATAAAAAATAATTATGCCATATATTTACCTTTCTTTCTATAAATAAAATCTGATAAAAATATACATTATTTTTCAGTACTTTATCTAGTGGATTTAATGTCTCGAAATACGGTTTATTTTACTTTCCCGCCTTAAATCCATTGAGTTGTACATGAAATATTAATATATTCTGCTAAAGAATGTAATTTTTTTTTCAATTAATAATATATTATTAAAAGGCGAAGTATTCATTTTAACATAAGTTGAAATTTAGAAAACCCTTAAGGAACTAAACGTAATAATGTCATCCATGTATACAAAGCAACTGTGTTAAAAGTTAAATATCATCGACACCGCTGTACCGATTTTCATCAAACATGGCTGAGAATACTTATTGAACTGGTAGCGAGTTGACAACTTAATTATGTATTTATGTATAGTATATTGTATTTAATTTATTATATATTATATTTATTTTCTATATTTATATAATTCTATATTTATATGTAATAGTATTGTATATAAGTCAGTATTTATATGTAGTTTATGTATGCTTGTGTTTGTTTAGTCATCATGGATTAGAATATAATCTCTAGATGAGTATGCAAATTATCATTCACTACACTGCTTGCCTCACTGTAGGTGTGATCGACAGCACATCAGTATGTGCGCGAAGACCTAAGTACCGGTTACTTTAATATAGTTTGTGTCTCAAAATGCATCAATTACAATCCCTGGTATTAGTTGGTTGGATAGGTTTTAGTGTTTTGTCTTGCAATAATATCCACATAATGTGCTGTCGAGGTACTGAACTCAGCTGTATATAAACAACATGCATTATGCTCTCAAATTAATTAAGTTCTAGATAGCTGTTAATGACAAGTATAAGAAATCAGATCCATTGTAATCTCTCGAATATGATAAGTTGTTGTTATCCCGAATAATTAAAATAAATAAATAAATAAACCTTTCCCTCAGTTTAATGTTGAATAAAAAAAAACGTACTCAAGTCGGACCACACGTTATTGAGATACATCCTGACAAAGAGTGGACAGACACAACGCCGTTAAACACATAAAACCTGTCGTTTTCGTCGGGGGTTATGACTCGTGAGATAAATGCACTTATATGTATATATTTTTTCAGGATCCCATATTGGATTATGCTCTGCCTATAAAACAATTGGCTAGTTGGTTCGACGAAATAATCGTAACACGGAAAAGAGAAGAAATCTCCAATTTACTGAAACTACTAATGGACAAATATAATCCAGAATCGCATTTGGCTTTGCCAGACATAACATTCCCTACACTAAATGGTACAATGTATTTTTTTTATTATCCCCTCAAGTGATAATTTTATCTATACCAAAACATAATTTGAATATGTGCTTTCCAGGTAAATTAATAGAACCCGAAGAACAGCCTGATGATGGATCAGAAACTGATAAGGGCAACTCAAGTTCAAGTAAAAAGATTGATCCAAAGGATTCTGAAGGACCTACACTTACATTTGTGAAACAAATGCCTACGGGAGATATAGTAGTAAAACGGAATTTTGCTGATTCTTCAGAGACAATACATTTACGGAAGACTATTCGGCTTTCAAGTGATGCTGAAAATAGATCTATGATACAAATTAAGCAAGAATTTATCAAAAAAGGTGATAATGAAAATCAAATATTAATTCCTATAAAGTTGCATAGTAGTGATTTGGTTAAAGACATTCAAAATACACTAATAGTTAATAAGAATAATAAAACTTTGGGTGATAAAAAACATGGTGTACATAATCAAAATGTATCCAATGTGAACTGTATCCGGCAAAGTGTAAATGACAGTGACAGTAACTCGTTCCTAAAAACCAGAAGAATAAACAAACATGATGATGTAATGAATGAAACCACTAAGAAATTCAAAAGGAATGAATGTTGAAATTGCTTCCTGTCCAAATACTGTGTCTATTAAATTATTATTAATTTAATAAAAGTGTATAGTTGTTTTACGGACTTGTAAATATTAGTGCTAATAATAACATGTATTTAATACTATATCTATTTTATAAAGATAATGTAAAGTTTTACTCGTGTATTATATTAGCTTCGACAAAATACAAAAATTGGAAGTAAAGTAAACAAGACTTTATCTTTGCTTTTGGTACGTTTTAGTTAATTATGTGATAGCCCTTAGATCCAAATTAAATTAATACAATTTTCAAATTCGTGCAAATTTTTTTTTTATAGTGTTGAAAATGTTGGATGGCTCGTTTCTTGATTAGGGCTTGGTTACCATTGTGGTGTCAGTGACTCCAACAGCGCCACCATATGATATCGATTCTCTAATTTGTGACTTCAGTAGCCGAAATCGGAATTGATGCCTTTTGTATTACCCGAGAAAAATCGTTTCAAAGGTCGCTCTCGGACCACCAGTATTTCACCCGATTCCACGCGAAAGGTACTGTTTTCCACCTATTGCTACTAAAGTATTTTTCCCAGGGGAAATAGATTTCCATTCATTTCTACTACTCTAATACAACATGCTTTATAATGTCAATGTAGTAATAATCGTAAAATCACAAACAAAAGTCTAAAGACATGACGGTACTTAACTAAATAGCATGTTCTGATAATGTAGTAGAAATGAATGGAAATCTATTTCCCCTGGGAGAAATACTTTGGTAGAAATAGGCGGAAGCACCGGAAAGGTACGAGTGACAATAGAAATACACTTATTGCACAACAATAGAAAACACAGTTACAGAAAGTCGGTAAGAGTAGAATGTACAATTTTGTAGTCAAAAACTTTTGTTACTATTAATAAGACAATGTTTAATACTCAAAAAAGCTATAAATTAGTGGCTAAAAATCAAAATACGTGCTCCAGTAGTTTTCAAGATATTGGTCGGTCCTTCATTCATTCATATATTTATTGCATTACACATGTCATAGTTACAATACATAAGTAAGTACTAACATACACATGCGTACCTTGTCAGACATGGCAATATGGAGTAAAGGGATAATTGTTATTAAACATTGTAAATAGGATATTTTGCTGAAAGGAGCCTTTATTTTATTTTTAAACGTTAGTTATACAATACTGCGTTCTAAGATTTTCTAAAAATTTGTTTGTTTGTAAACGCTTTTTTGTACAAAAAGGCAATACATTAATTTTGCATTGATACATAAATTGAGTACAACGGCGGACTTATCCAAAAGAGGGATTTCTTCCAGTCAACCATAGGGTTAGTTAGAAAACAGCAGATTGGGCGTATACAAATTACAGCAAATTCAAACTGAAGCAAAGCAAATACCTACACTACACACTAACAAATATACAGGGCGTCCCAAAGTTATGGGACATGAAGGGGAAGTACCTTAAATATCGTAGATAGTGAATTTTGCTCAAAGAAGACTTTATGTTATTTTTAAAAGTTAGTAATTCTGCATTCATAGATTTTCTAAAAATTATTTGCTTCGGCTGGGAATCGAACCGACTCAAATGTGAAAAAAAAAACACCCTACTTTTATTATGCCAATCGAAAGAATAGCTAAAAAATAATAACTCTGCCTAAGTAACATAGTATTTTAAAAGAAAGGAACAACGTGAAATTAATCATTTTAATCAAATAAAAAACATACATGAAACTGCCGTAGTCAATTAATATATATTGAGCCCGCTGCCTGTTGATTTTCTAATCATTTTATGGTGAACACTCGATGTGATATGGCACAATTCTGTTTGCAACTCGCCTACGTTCTCGTATCGCTTTTTGTATAGCATATCTTTCACGTATCCCCAAAAGAAGAAATCTAATGGTGTGAGGTCCGGGGATCTGGCCGGCCATCTAATCGGTCCATTTGTACCAATCCATGTAGGAAAACATTCATTTAGAAAATCTGCTGCTCTCCGACTATTATGAGCCGGAGCTCCATCTTGTTGGAAAATTAAGTTTTCTTGCTCCGCCGCGGAATGGTTTCTTATCTTATCCCTTAAAATTTGAAGTATTCCTAAATACTTTTCTGTGTTCAAGGTTCCTTGGTAAAAATGGATTAAGAAAACCCGGTTTTTTAAAAGTCCGCACCAACAGTTGAGTGAAAAACGCACTTGGTTATTAGTTTCAGTCACTCGTAGGGGATTTTCTTTAGACCAAATACGATTATTGTTGCGGTTATACATACCGTTATTGCTAAAGTTAGATTCGTCTGTCCAAATAATATTATCCAAAAAATTTGGATCTTCGAGCAATCGTGCCTGGATATCAAGACAGAAATTTTTTCTCCTTTCTGTATCGCCCGGAAGTAATTTTTGAACCAATCGTCCTTCAACATAACTCTTAAAACCGTGTTTTTTTAATACACGGTGTATTTTACTTTTTGAAACTCCAATTTCATGTTCTCCTTCTCTCACCGATGCTTTCGGAAAAGCCGAAAAGTAAATTAAAATACCAAGTTCTTCGTCGTTGATCGTATGGTTTTCTTGCTGTGGTTCTCTTGGGCGTTTATCGAAACGTCCCAGAGTTTTCAAATTGTTCACAAGCCTTTTCAAAACTTTACGAGACGGTATTTGTCTATCAGGATATTTTACGCCATACCACCGCAAACTTCTAGAGATATCTTTATCGTTCAAAAAATATGCTTCCATTAGATCAAAACTTACTTGATATGCCATGTTCGCAATAAATTAACACAATAACACTTGTGTAAGTGAATTGAGACTAAACAGATCAATATCCGAAAAACAAACGCTCGCACATACTGTTCCATTTTCAAATTTAAGAACAACATTTAAAAATATCACTTCTTTTTAAAATATCTTAAAAAGTATGCATTCAAACAAACGCTGTCATAAACTGTTCCATTTTCAAATTATAAATTATTTATTTTTGTTTTTAATTTGCCTTCTGTCTAGCTTACAGAGGACGTATTGAAATACAAGTTTTATCATTTCATCTACACGTGCACTTATAATAAGGAAAACTATGTTAGTACCTATTTTATGAAGTGGGTACTTATTTACGAATAATCAATGCTATCTTTGGAATGATAATATCGCTACTTTTCGAACGTCGTCGGCAATAAATAACTTTCTTGAAATTTGACTCTATATATATATATATATATATACAGGGCGTCCCAAAGTTATGGGACATGAAGGGGAAGTACCTTAAATATCGTAGATAGTGAATTTTGCTCAAAGAAGACTTTATGTTATTTTTAAAAGTTAGTAATTCTGCATTCATAGATTTTCTAAAAATTACTTGCTTCGGCTGGGAATCGAACCGACTTAAATGTGAAAAAAAAACACCCTACTTTTATGATGCCAATCGAAAGAATAGCTAAAAAATAATAACTCTGCCTAAGTAACATAGTATTTTAAAAGAAAGGAACAACATAAAATGATTGAGTCAAATTTCAAGAAAGTTATTTATTGCCGACGACGTTCGAAAAGTAGCGATATTATCATTCCAAAGATAGCATTGATTATTCGTAAATAAGTACCCACTTCATAAAATAGGTACTAACATAGTTTTCCTTATTATAAGTGCACGTGTAGATGAAATGATAAAACTTGTATTTCAATACGTCCTCTGTAAGCTAGACAGAAGGCAAATTAAAAACAAAAATAAATAATTTATAATTTGAAAATGGAACAGTTTATGACAGCGTTTGTTTGAATGCATACTTTTTAAGATATTTTAAAAAGAAGTGATATTTTTAAATGTTGTTCTTAAATTTGAAAATGGAACAGTATGTGCGAGCGTTTGTTTTTCGGATATTGATCTGTTTAGTCTCAATTCACTTACACAAGTGTTATTGTGTTAATTTATTGCGAACATGGCATATCAAGTAAGTTTTGATCTAATGGAAGCATATTTTTTGAACGATAAAGATATCTCTAGAAGTTTGCGGTGGTATGGCGTAAAATATCCTGATAGACAAATACCGTCTCGTAAAGTTTTGAAAAGGCTTGTGAACAATTTGAAAACTCTGGGACGTTTCGATAAACGCCCAAGAGAACCACAGCAAGAAAACCATACGATCAACGACGAAGAACTTGGTATTTTAATTTACTTTTCGGCTTTTCCGAAAGCATCGGTGAGAGAAGGAGAACATGAAATTGGAGTTTCAAAAAGTAAAATACACCGTGTATTAAAAAAACACGGTTTTAAGAGTTATGTTGAAGGACGATTGGTTCAAAAATTACTTCCGGGCGATACAGAAAGGAGAAAAAATTTCTGTCTTGATATCCAGGCACGATTGCTCGAAGATCCAAATTTTTTGGATAATATTATTTGGACAGACGAATCTAACTTTAGCAATAACGGTATGTATAACCGCAACAATAATCGTATTTGGTCTAAAGAAAATCCCCTACGAGTGACTGAAACTAATAACCAAGTGCGTTTTTCACTCAACTGTTGGTGCGGACTTTTAAAAAACCGGGTTTTCTTAATCCATTTTTACCAAGGAACCTTGAACACAGAAAAGTATTTAGGAATACTTCAAATTTTAAGGGATAAGATAAGAAACCATTCCGCGGCGGAGCAAGAAAACTTAATTTTCCAACAAGATGGAGCTCCGGCTCATAATAGTCGGAGAGCAGCAGATTTTCTAAATGAATGTTTTCCTACATGGATTGGTACAAATGGACCGATTAGATGGCCGGCCAGATCCCCGGACCTCACACCATTAGATTTCTTCTTTTGGGGATACGTGAAAGATATGCTATACAAAAAGCGATACGAGAACGTAGGCGAGTTGCAAACAGAATTGTGCCATATCACATCGAGTGTTCACCATAAAATGATTAGAAAATCAACAGGCAGCGGGCTCAATATATATTAATTGACTACGGCAGTTTCATGTATGTTTTTTATTTGATTAAAATGATTAATTTCACGTTGTTCCTTTCTTTTAAAATACTATGTTACTTAGGCAGAGTTATTATTTTTTAGCTATTCTTTCGATTGGCATCATAAAAGTAGGGTGTTTTTTTTTTTCACATTTGAGTCGGTTCGATTCCCAGCCGAAGCAAATAATTTTTAGAAAATCTATGAATGCAGAATTACTAACTTTTAAAAATAACATAAAGTCTTCTTTGAGCAAAATTCACTATCTACGATATTTAAGGTACTTCCCCTTCATGTCCCATAACTTTGGGACGCCCTGTATATATATATATATATATATATATATATATATATATATATATATATATAAAAGTAATAATAATACATATCCATACATAAGAGAGGGTTTAACACGGAGTTGTCATTCATCAAAAGTAGCTACCGCTCAAAACGCGTTAGAACCAGAGAGCTTTTTGATGTTAGTTTTAAAAGCATTTAGTGATGGAGACTTTCTCACATGCAGCGGCAGTTGGTTCCACAATCGTACAGCCTGGACAGTAAAGGACTTGGTATAAGAGTGAGTGAGGTGACTGGGGAAACCAAGTTTCAGGTTGTTACCCGAACGCAGCCGTCCTCCACTCGCGTCACATATAATAGAATCTCTCCCGTAAGTATTTAGGAGCTGCTGGATTAAATAAGATGTTATACAGAAGAAAGAGTATGTGTGAGTTTCTCCGAGTACGGATAGTAGGCCACTTTAATTTTAGACGGAACGCAGAAATGTGGTCATATTTCCTTAATCCAAACACATAGCGTATGCACACGTTTTGCAGGCGTTCCATTTTATCCAGCAGTTCCTCAGTCAGATCAAGATATACCACATCGCCATAGTCCAAACGGGGAAGAAGAAGAGATTGCGCTAACATACTCCTGGTTTCAACAGGCAGGAAGTTTTGCATTCTCTTCAGGGAGTGTAAAGAGGCAAAGATTTTGCGGCTCACCTCACCAATGTGAGCAGTCCAGGATAGTGTTTGGTCCATAATGAGACCCAGATTTTTTACAGTAGCTGAATATGGGATTATTGTTCCGTCAAAACAGATACTGGGTAACATTATGGCGTGTAGTTTCGAAACAGTGGGGACTGCCAACTATGATGGCCTGTGATTTCGCGGGGTTTACCAACAATCCAAACCTCCCTGCCCAGTTGGAAACAGCTACTAGGTCTTCATTAATGATGTCGGTGGCAGAAGAGAAATTTGGAAACGTAGCCGAGGCGTAGAGTTGCAAATCGTCAGCATATTGGTGGTAGGAAGAAGATAACAAGGAAGTAATACCATTAATGAATATAGAAAAGAGAAGCGGGGAGAGCACTCCACCTTGTTGAACACCTGCTGTAAGTCGGCACCACTCAGACCGGTCATTATCAACTTTAACAAGCTGACAACGGTCGAAAAGGTATGAATGAAACCATGAGATGGCTGTCGGAGACAGACGAAGCGTTCTGAGCACTTCCAGCAACAAGTCGAAATCTACTGTGTTGAAGGCACTGCTGAAATCTAACAGCACTAGAAGGGTGAGCTTTTTGTCCTCAATATTAGATCGAATGTCGTCAGTGACTTTCACAAGTGCAGACGCTGTACTGTGCCCAGAACGAAACCCAGACTGATATGAGCTAAGAATGTTATGTCGATTTAGATGGCAGGATAGACGTTGGTGCACATAGTGCTCCAGTACCTTTGAAAGAACGGGAAGGATAGAAATAGGACGAAACTGAGAGAAGGACGAGGGATTAGGTTTTTTTGGAAGAGGAATGACATGAGCATACTTCCAGGAAGACGGGAAGACACCGGTAGAAAGGGAATGGTTAAGGATATGAGCCAGGTAGGGAGCAATGCGGTCTAAGATAGGAGTAAACATGTCCATGCTCAATCCATCATTTACCACCGCTTTCGTCTTAATAGACTAGGAGTTTAACCACATCTCCGGCAGTCATCTCACCAAGTTCTAATTGAGAAATAATCTGGGTATTCAGTGAGCTTGCTAAGAAGGACAAAGTGCCCTGTTTAACAGAGGGATCTAAAGAAACGGGGGAGGTACTAAAGTGCTTGTTTAGTGCATTAAGGTCAAGATTATTGAGAGGAGAATTTTGAGATTTACCCACACCCATAGTTTTCAAAAACTTCCAGAGTTTATCCTGCGGACAGCTTTCGATCGAGGAGTGAATGTGGTGTCGCCTAGCTTTCCTACAAATCCTATTGCAGCGAGTTCGCAACTCCACGTAAATATCGCGATTCGAATCTGAAGAGTCCTGTCGGAATCTGATATGCGCCCTATCCCTTTTTGCCATGAGTGCCTTGATCTCCGTGGTAAGCCAGGGCGCCGGGAAATGTCTTACGCGTGTCGGTTTTAGTGGAGCATGCTTATCAAACGTATTGAGCATAATGGCATTAAATAGTTCAATCTTTGAGTCTACATGTGGAGCAGAAAACACCGGCTCCCAGTCGGCCTTGCCTATATCATTTTGAAGCGCCTGATGATCGATTCCACCAAGATTCCGTAATAGAAGGACTTTATGCCTACGCTTGGGAGAACGAATTTTATATGAGGCATAGATAAGATCGTGTTTTGAGAAAGCGGGAGCGTGGAACTGACCATGCGCAGAAACAAAATCGGGACACGAAGTTATAACCTGATCCAAAAGGGACGGGGAACCATTGTGGGGAAAGTGAGTAGCATTGAGGGGCAAAATGTGAAGATCGACAGACTCGAAGAGCGAGACCAGTGATTTAGCCCGATGGTCATCCTTGATCAGGCACGTATTAAAGTCTCCCGTTAAAATTACATGATTATAGCTAGGACGAAGATCGGTCAAAATGGCTTCCAGCTCGTTACAATAATTTATCTGTAGCGAGGGACTGTAGAACACACCAAGAAGCAGTTTATTGTGGTGAAGCGTTACCTCTAAGAAGAGATACTCAGGGGAGTTAAGTAACGAGGGTGACTGTGCGACTATCTGGCATGGGATATCACTGCGCAAGTAAATGGCAACCCCCCCACAGCCAAACGTCTTATTTGTCCCCCCAGTCACTCTTACACAAGTCCTGTCGTGCCTAATAAGGCGATAGCCTGGTAAAGGATGTAGTGTGGATGGTAATGTCGGCTTCAGAAAAGATTCAGAAATGAGGACCGCATGCAAGTGCTTAGTGGAAAAAGTAGTTAGCAAATCTGTGTAATGGCCCGCGACACTTTGTGCGTTTATGTGTGCAATGTTAAAGTTCTTGGATTGTGATGACAGGGTTGTATGCAGATTATCTCCAAGAGTAGGAGTTTCCGGGATGTCACCCTCAGCACTAAGCAAGCTCTTTGATGATGATGATGACAGTGAGAAATATTCACTATCTCATATCTATATCAGACATTATAAAAAATGTATATAAAACGAATATATATGTATATGTAATATATATGAATAAAATATGGATTATGAATAGATAACTTCCTAACTAAATAAATAAATGTAACTATTAATTATATTGTGCTAATATAAAATTATATCTTAAGTAAACCCACCAAAAACATTCTGTAAAAAACTAGCCAAATCTCGATGGAGCTGCTTGATTATCTCTAAAAAGTCATGAAATCTATACAAAGTCGTGCCAAGTGTAAGGTTCCTTACTGCGATTTCTTTATTATTATAGTTAATGTTGTGTGACTTGGCCGTTGAAGGGTACACAGGGGTACAAAACCAGGTGCTCCATGACACCATTGCACCAATCTGTCGCCAGAACCGCTATTAATGTTATTAATTATGTTATTAAGAATGTTCAACGGCAAACTATTAGCGAATAATCTGTGTGGCGTTTACATAACATTCTTTATACGTTAGTGGCTTTATCAAGCCTACAATTGACTGGTTATTGAATCAACGTTTTCCAAGTGGCAATTTTCCGTCGTCAATGCGTAGCGGTTCTGGCGACAGATTGGTGCAATGGTGTCATGGAGCACCTGGTTTTGTACCCCTGTGTACCCTTCAACGGCCAAGTCACACAACATTAACTATAATAATAAAGAAATCGCAGTAAGGAACCTTACACTTGGCACGACTTTGTATAGATTTCATGACTTTTTAGAGATAATCAAGCAGCTCCATCGAGATTTGGCTAGTTTTTTACAGAATGTTTTTGGTGGGATTTCACTTCTTTTTGTAGAAATGTGGGCATATTACATATATGCCCACGTTTCTACAAATATACTTGATACTGCAAGTTGAGTCAGTTCTACCATACACCAAGAAAGATATTGAATGGAAGAGACAAGACCCGTCTTTGGGCATACCAACTACTTGGTAGCCACTAAGTTCATCGTCGTCTTTTAATAATATCGACATTTTTTACGATAATTATTATCTTGCGAAATCAAACACAATTAAACTCAACGACCTTTAGTATATGGACAACAAATCAGAAATACCGATAATATTTAGACTAAAACCTACTTATATCTTTAAGACTTCTTTTGTCTTAATAAAAAAAACTTAAAGAAAATATTACTCTGCCTACTCAATCTATACAAACTATAAGCAAAACGTTAACTCTTAATTATTAGACAAGTGTCAATATAATTAATTATCAATGAACTTTCTACCAAAGGTACTACCTACCTAGTACTGAAATACAGCTAAATTAATGATATTTTTAAACGAAACGAAGTAATATCTAACTAAATAAACTAAACTAGAATACTAGAAAAGTACTTATAAACACGAACGCGATTCGAAGTACTGCCTAACTGTAAATTAAACCTAGAAAACTAAAAGTAGGTACTAAATAATTAACAATTAAATAAAGTATTCAATTGAAACTTCTTTTAATTCTGATAATTAAGTAATAATCAGTAATCCGTCACTAACCATATAATTCCTAACCTGTTTAAATCTTTGAATTAATATAATAACAACCTGCCAATTAACCTTAGCAAACCTCACGAAATAATCAGCGAAATCAACGAAATGCAAATAATCCCTCCTAATCCCTAGCAAACATTTTCAAGCGCAATAGAAGAATGTCGTAAACGACTGTAACGCGGCCGGTTGCCACTTTGCCATATAAGGTTATCGGAAAAACAAAACGTAAGCGCGTTTTAAAATACAGTCAACGCCATCTAGCGACGCGTGCGGGTATCACCGCCACTCTTAGCCAATGCATTATATTTTGACCAAATTTTCGTTTGTTTATTTAATTTGTGTAATGTTCGAGTAGAATAAAATTAATCGTTTGACTATTTCTTCTTGTAAACTTGTAATAAGTATAAGTAAGTATAAGTATAAAAGCCAGTCTAGTCTTATCCAGAGTTTTCCTTTAATTTTATTTATATTCGTATTAAAAGCAGAAGGGGAGGCATTCGCCCAGCAGTGGGACGCTATAGGCTAGATTAAATTAGAAGATGTGTCCCACTACGCTGGATTTTTGCAATGACAGTCGATTTTTCTATGTACCAATAGTAGAAGGGGGCATTACCATATCTCTAATACAGCTGAGACCAGCTGAGGGTTCTTCATCAGATACTTCAGACCTTCGATTTTTGACATCAAATGAAGCGGCCCACCAAGTTGAATATTTTTTGTAAAGGCGGTATATGTCGATCTCTAATAGTTTGGTTGGGCTCTTGTGTTTCGTAATCAGGGTCACCAGGTACTCCAGATCTTCGATTATCCTAGTTTTTATAGTTTTCCCTTTATGTAGCCATTGAACCATAACTCTGTACCAAATTTCAGCTCTCTGAGTTTATGGGAAGTACTAGTTCTATTTTGATGATCATGAGTGAGTGAGTGAGTGAGTGAGTGTCATAAATGCGAAACTTTGCTTTCGCTTAACTTCGGAACTAAATGACCTACAGACTTGAAATTTTGGATTTTAAGTATGTGATTATAGCTTACTGGATGACGAAAATTTCTGCGTTCTAGTCTTATCCAGAGGTTCTAAAATAGGGGCCTGAAAATGCGGCGAAATGGTTCCAGTAAAGGATGGTACGGCAGTGTTTGCTTCGCGCTCGACTTGGCGGGGGCACTGCCGTGCCCCCAGATACAGGTTCAACTGTTTTGTCTAACTAACTCGCTGGCAGTTACATCACTATTGTTTAAACAAATGTTCGTACAAGTAAAATTCCTAACAACGCAATAAACCAGACAACAATAAAAACAGATAAAAGATTATTTAGAAAACTGCGTGTCATAACGTAACAGCGGGCCGCAGGAACGTAAGCGGGATAGCATTATTAGATTCGATAGAAAATTAGACAGAGACAGATATAGATTATCAATATTGTATGCCTCTGAGATTCGAGCTGTTTCCGAACGAACGAAACGCCACTGTCACGATACGTCACTGTCAAATCATGGTGAGGTGAACAGATAAAAATAGGAGGTCGCGCAATAAAACAATTATGCAGGAACCCACTAAGCCATGTAGCGATCAGCATCAGGATTTCACCTTGCTTCCGGCACGGGGCTTATTTGGTGGTCTAGTTCTTTCGTCTTTCGCCGGGGCAGCTGTTGAACTCTTGGTGCTATCATCATCCGTCGCCCCGGTGATCGACCGCTATTAAGATTAAAGGATTATCTGTGGCTTTGTCTTAGTCGTGTGTTGCTAGGTTACTGTTTTGGTTGTTGTTTATTCTGTTATTGTGAGAAAACTATTGCTATATTTCTATTATATTTTATTCAATGTTAAATCGACTGTTTCTTTTAATATTCCACCCTTAACATGGTAGCAGAGCGTGGTTCCTGAAAAGTAATTGTGAACTAGAGTGATTTAACTAGTTGAGAGTTTTTAATTTTTGTAAGTCTGACAGTCAGTATGGAAAAGTCATACGATGTGATGAAGATCCAAATAGGGCTGTTGGATGATAAAAACTGGACAACATGGAAGTATAAAATGGTAATAGCACTCAAAGGTATGGGAGTTCTTGACCTAGCAGAAGGGAAAGTAGAGCCACCCAAGAAACCTGACATTTCTGCCAAACCAGAGGAGTTTATGAGCTACGAGAAACAATTGCAGACGTATCAGAGGAATGACAGCGCAGCAATTCTAGCGATAACAACGAATTTGACAGATGACAATCTTCAGAAAGTTATGAGATTTTCTACCGCTAGAGAAGTATGGCTAGAGTTACATAGACTATTCGACGGAATATCTGAGGACAAAGCATACGATCTCTGCATGAAATTCTTCGGATATAAGAAACAACCGGATGATAATATGGCTACGCACACGTCCAAATTAAAGAATTATGGTTTGAACTTGTGTCAGAAATGAAGAAATCAGATGGTCAGAGTGATCTACCAGAAATCTTTCTCATTTGCAAGATTTTAGACACACTACCAGAAGAATACTTCGCCTTTAAATCTAGCTGGTTGTTACTCTCGAAATCTGAAAGAACGGGAGAAAAGCTGACTACCCAGTTGTGTGCACATGAGAGGGCGTTAAGCACTAAAGACAATAAGCAATTAGAAGCGCTATATGTACAAAGAACTGGAACTCTGAAGAAGAAATTTGACAAAAAGAAACACAATGGAAAATGCCATTACTGTGGTGTGGCTGGCCATAGAGTCAAGCAATGTCCGAAGTGGATAAGCGATGGACGCCCACCAAAGCCAACAACATCTAAAGAAGATCCGAATAAAAGTGTGAATATGAGCGTTATGGCTATAAATGACAATTATGCTGAAAGAGATGAGGACAACTGGTTTGTTGATAATGGTGCGACCAGTCACGTGTCGAACAGGTTTGACATCTTTCAAACATTTAATCAGTTTGTCAATTCGCATACAGTTACGACAGCAAATGGTCATGCTATTGAAGCGATTGGTAAAGGAACAGTGCAAGTTATTGCCGACGTTGAAGGTCACAAAGAATATATTATCTTGTCTGATGTATGGTACGTACCTGGCATTACAAAGAATTTATTTTCAGTTCTGTCAGCCCAAGATAAACTCTCGAGTAGTATTTTTACGTCATTAGCTACAATATGCAAACTGTTAGTCAAAGGGAAGACTATGCTAATTGGTGATAGACAGAAACATGGTCTTTATAAGTTGAGATTACGCAATGTACTGCCCACTCAACCAATAGAAGTGAATAACTTTGATACAAAGAATTTGTTGCAGCTATACCACGAAAGACTGGCACATCAGAACAAGGTTCATGTGAAAAAAGTAATCGAGAGAGAACTTGGAATAAAAGTAAAATTAGACTGTGAATTATGTGAGGGATGCATTTATGGCAAGGCTCATAGACAGAAATTTGGTCATAGGGTAAGAGCAACTAGAACTGGAGAAATAATACATGCTGATGTTTGTGGACCTTTTCCATTTTCTGTAACCAAATTTAGATACTATGTACTCTTCAAGGACGATTATTCTAAATTTCGCTACATTTACTTCATAAGAAATAAGTCAGAGGTACACAAGAAACTTGAACTGGTGCTAGCTGAGATTAAAGCTGTGGGGCACACAGTAAGAGAGTTGTTAAGTGACAATGCAAATGTGAAGAAAATTTTAGAAAAATTTGGTATCAAACAAAGGCTTACGATGCCATACACTCCACAGCAAAACGGATGTGTAGAAAGAGATAATCGGACAGTTGTTGAAGCTACTAGATCTATTATGCACTCGCAAAATTTTCCGAAAGGTTTTTGGGCAGAGATAACTAACGCAACCGTGTACATACTGAATAGAACAGGAAATGCGCAAGAAGATAAAAGTCCTTTTGAGATTTGGTGTGGAAAGAAACCACGAATTGGACATTTAAGAATACTTGGTGGTAGTACCTGTTATGCTCATGTACCTAAGGTTACGAGGAAGAAGTTGGATAAGAAAGCTATAAAAGGTGTACTAATAGGATATGACAATGATGAGGGATATCGAGTATGGATCAAAGAAACAACTAGGATAGTTAGATCTAGAGATGTTATCTTTGAAGAGAAGACTGAGATCCAACAGTTGCATAGAAATACCTTTAGAAGATAATAATATGTCCACTAAAGATATTGGATTATCTACCCCGTTGCAAACACCCCTTGATACTACAGATTCATTAGCAATTCCAGATTCATCCACTTCACCACAAACTAGTACATCTATTGATCGAGAGTTACCTGTGTCTAACTCAAACGAGAGACCATTAGAACCTGACTCTATGTGTGAGATAGAAGAACCTGAAGTTATAGGTGACATGGAAGAACCTGAGGCTCTAAGCGAAAGAGTAGAAGAACCAGAAGATGATTGTGACTACATGTCTGCAGTGTCAGATGAAGAGTTTGAGGATGATTTAGAAAGTGAAAATGTTTTACCTGCTAGTGAAATAGAAGAGCAAGGCAGAATGACACTTAGAGATCGCTCAAAACTCAAGCCACCAAGTAGATTTGAGGATTATGTGATGACTACGGTAGATAGCATTAATGATTTAAATGAGCCAACATCTTATCCAGAAGCCATGAGAAGCAAAGACAAAGAAATGTGGAAGCTAGCTATGGATGATGAGATGAGATCGCTCAAAGAAAATGAAACTTGGGAGATGGTGCCACTACCGTCGAATAGAAAAGCTATTCCATGTAAGTGGATCTACAAGATAAAGACCAATCCAGATGGAAGCGTAGAACGCTACAAAGCAAGGCTAGTGATAAAGGGCTTTTCACAGAAAAAAGGTGTAGATTACTATGAGACCTTTAGCCCAGTGACGAAGTTAAGCACTATCAGAGTTGTCTTAAGTATTGCTGCTAGGGACAACTTAATGCTTACTCAGTTTGACGTATCCACAGCATTTCTTTACGGTAAACTAAAGGAAGAAATTTATATGAAGCCACCAGAAGGCTATAACCATGGCTCTAATGTTGTATGCAAACTTAAAAGGAGTTTATACGGACTTAAGCAAGCCCCACGCTGTTGGAATAACTGCATTAAAGACTATTTGCTGGACATTGGCTTCAAAACGAGTGAAGCAGATCCATGCCTCTTCTTGAGACAGAGAGGGAAGAAGAAGTTGATACTTGCTCTCTACGTAGATGATGGCCTACTTGCTTCAAATAACGAAGGTGAAACTAGACAGTTTCTGGATGAAATGCAAAGGAAATTCAAAATAAAGTCGAAACCAGCAACCTATTTCCTTGGTTTGGAAATAAGAAGGAACGAGGATGGTTCGGTTGAATTGAGTCAAACTGCATATTTAAAGAAGGTATTGGAAAGATTTGGCATGAGCGAATGCAAAGCTGTGACAACACCGATATCAAAAGAAAGTTTGGAAGTAAGAGAAGACAGCAATAATGAAAAGTTTCCTTATCGTCAGGCCGTGGGTGCTCTGGCATATTTAATGGTAGGGACAAGACCAGATATTGCATATGCAGTCGGCGTGTCATCAAGACATCTTGAACATCCATCAAGAGAAGACATTCTTGGAGTGAAGCGAATAATGCGCTACTTACGAGGCACAGCTGACTGGTGCATTACTTACAAAAGGAAAGCTCGTAATGCGTTAACCTGTTACAGTGATGCGGATCACGGAGGTGACATGGAAACAGGACGCTCCACAACAGGAGTAGTATGCCTCTATAATGAAGGAGCAGTGTCATGGCGCTGCAACAGACAAACCTCAACGGCGTTATCGAGTACCGAGGCCGAAATTGTAGCTGCTAGTGAAACAGCTAGAGAAATGATCTGGCTCAAGAAGCTCATACAAAGTATCGATAACATAGATGGTTTACCGATTTTGTATATAGACAATGAGTCAGCTATCAAGCTAGCTAAGCACCCTTCTTATGAGCTTCATCAAAGAACGAAGCATATAAGAATTCGTCACTTCTTTGTCAGAGAAACTGTCAATGAAGGAACTCTGTCAGTAGAGAAGGTTCCTGCAGAGTTTCAACTTGCCGATATGTTTACGAAGCCTCTGTACAGGCCGAGGTTGTTGAAATTAAGCATACTCATGGGATTAAGCAATCGTAACTAAACCGACTTCACAAAGAGAGAAGATATTAAGATTAAAGGATTATCTGTGGCTTTGTCTTAGTCGTGTGTTGCTAGGTTACTGTTTTGGTTGTTGTTTATTCTGTCATTGTGAGAAAACTATTGCTATATTTCTATTATATTTTATTCAATGTTAAATCGACTGTTTCTTTTAATATTCCACCCTTAACAACCGCAACTCAGTCAAGGAAGTAATCTTGCGGCGTGTGCCGTCTGGGCAAATTACCACCACCTTACCGTCCGCCGTCCAACATCCCTTTACACCAAAAAGTTTGCGTGCTTCAAGAAAAGCAGCGTGACGGGTGGAGGTCAAGAACTCTGATAACGTCAACCCACTACCCTTCAGTCTACTCTTGCCTGTCCAGACAGCATTGCGAATGTGTTGACTCACAAACCGGGCCAAAATAGGACGAGGTTTCTGAGAGTCTACTTTCTTACCCAGTCGATGACATGTCACAAGTGAATGAGCAGTGATTTCAGGCAGTTGAAGATTATCGTTACAAACACTGATCACTTTCTTTGTGATGTCTTGTGAGGTTTCTGATACACCATGCAGTAGTAAAACATTAGTACGAGACCTTATATGTCATTCTCGTACTACAATATAAAGGTTTGTAATGTGATTATATCGAAATGTGATCGAAAGTTGAACAAAGCTTTTAACATCAAGTTCGAGATTAAAAAATTTACAGTTCGTTAAATATGCGCTTGCTTCCTTCTATTTATTCTCTTTCACATTTGTCAAAAAACTACTTATATCACTTCAGCTGGGCAATACTGAACAATTAATAGTGAGAGCCTTGTTCAACTTTCGATCACATTTCGATATAATTACATTACGAATCTTTATATTTAATGTCGTATTTGACATTTAGGAGATCGAGACTGGATCCAAACTGAACTTTGACTGTAATTGTAATACGAGATATTATGAGAATTGCCCTTCTTGTTTCTAATGCGTCCACTGTATTGAACACAAGCTCCATCTGCATCCTGAGACTGCTTATTGCTTTCCACACAAAGGTTTTAAAGATGTGATAATCGTTGGGCAGTGCTGCAGTGTCTCCTTTAAGACTGGGTGAGGCAGACTTCTCAAAAGCTGCCATTCTCGAAAAAACCATCTCAGTCATATCGTCCATCTTCTTCCTCAGCTCTGTGATGGGGTCCATAGTGAACAGTGAGTGTGAAAAGAGTGATTATAACTGACAACGATAGGTATGTTATTCTATGCCATGTAGCCAAACTTTAATGAATTTATATTGAATAAAACTAATTATTTTAATTTATTAAAGAGGTCCACTTAAATTTGCGTCTTACTTTGTTAACTACCCGAAAAAAAAAAAAAAAAAAATTATTTGCTTCATCTGAGAATCGAACCGACTCAAAAGTGGAAAAAAAAACCCATATTTTTTATGATTATTATGACATCGATAGAATGGACAAAAATTGTAGTATCTTAAAAGACAGGAATAACGTAAAATGTTTGGTTCAAGTTATTTTGAAGGGAAGTTCCGGGCGATAAAGGAGACTTTTCTGTCGTAATATCCAGACACTTGCTCGAAGATCCAGATTTTTTGGATAATATTATTTGGAAAGACGAATCTAATTTCAGTGATAATGGGTTGTACATAAACCGCCACAATAATCGTATTTAGGTACCTAGTCTAAGGAAGAAGTCCCCTAAGAGTCACCGAAACGAATAACCAAGTGCGTTTCTCATTCTACTGTTGGTGCGCGATTGTTCCCAACGAGTCACACTGTAACACTGTGACTCGTTGGGAGAACTTTGTAAAATGATTCCCAACCAGTTAAGGTACTTCCCCTCCATGTCGCATAGTCTTGGGATCCTGTAATGAAAAATTTCCTCCGAAGTCGGGCCAAGGTGTAACAGCGATTATAATGTAGATTGATTTACTTTCAATTGTAGCTCCGCCTTCGAAAGACATTTTTTCGTATAGTCGAATACAGTGGTGCATGTACTTATGTCGCACCTAAAGTTGCAAGTACGAATGTATTACACCTAGTTAACATACGCCAATGAACAGATGTTTACAAACAACAAACACTCTTTGACTAAATGTCGTAAATTATATACTTTCTTAAATATTTCAATTTGTAGATATAAAATAATATATTTTTTCCTCAAAAATTATATTTTCAACGAAATTATCAATATTATACATTATTAAAAATCTCATTATAATAACATAAACCGAAACAGAAGAAAAGTGTGACTGAAATGCTTCCGTTAGTTACAAAATAAAAAAAAATACAGAAAAAGGCAAGCAAAATTAAACAAATCAGTTACAAAGTAAAAAAAAGAATTAAAGCTCGTTGTTGGCCTCATTTTCAACATCATGCCTAATAATTATTGAATCTAGAAATGCCGTTAGCAGCAGTGGGGGCATTTTTTGATGCCCAGCCCGCGACATGAACGACACAACGCTCATGACGTGGGAACAGCACCCAAGTGGTCTATTACCCTTTATGCAAGTTCAATGTGGCGCTTGCTTTCTCGAGTATTATTTATTAATATGTATATTCGTTGCCCAGAATGTCGGGAGCGGGAGTGGATCTTTGCTCTTAGAACCCAGGAATGAGCCCCAAAGAGATGAAGACGATTTTCTCAGCATATCTCTATTGTGTATGCACCATTTGCACCTTTAATGTGCTCTCCATAGTAGTTCCTTGCTTGGGCAATTTAGCAAGTACCTAACGCCATAATTATGTGATCAGTCAAAGATAAAATAGGGAATTCGAATTAATAATTATAGTAAAATTGCGTATTTTTTCTGGATTATAATTTTACACTCGGCTGCTCAGTGAGGGTTTTCGGTCTTGAAGCATGAAAACAAAAACCATATTATGATTCACAATTTTACTGTTCATTTTTCATAATAAATCACCAACTTGGATTATCGAATATGTTAAAGCCTATGAATTCAAGTTCTTCATTATCTTTTCTTATATGTGAAGTGAAAAAGTGACCATCTGATGTATTAGAATCATATTTACTACAAATACAATAGCATATACTTTTATTACAGCCTCTACATTTTTTGGAATGTTTCAAAGTTATTTCATCATCAAATTGGCATGTTACAAATTCATCTAAAATAAATTTACACTCTACATCACTGTGGGCAGAATTCAAAACATTTCCCTTTAAAAATTCATCCACACTCTCAAAAGTACTAAGAGAGTTGAAATCTTGCTTTTGTTGTTTTGTTAAAACTTTCTCAAGCATAAATACTAAATGATGATGATAACACTGGAATGTTATTCTATTACTGTTCACATCTTTCATGTGCATCCACAGTTTGACACAACTGAGAGGGGTTCTATTAGCCCCACTAAACAGTGCTGGGTTTGTAAGAATACCACTTGCAGCCATCACTCCACTACATTTCACAGTGTCATAAAGTCTATCTGCATCTATCAATGATTTTACTCCTCCATTTGCTACTATTGGTATATTGACCAGATCACACAAATCTTTCAATGCAACAAAATCTATGTTGCCTGCACTCTTTTGTGCTGGTGTACGCCCATGTATTGTCAAAAAACTTACACCACATTTTTCCAACTGCTTGCACATTTCAACAGTTCTTTTTAACTCTTTTAGTATCCTTATTTTGACAGACACACTAAAAGTACTTGGCAAACAATTTCTGATTCCTTTTACTAAGTCGTATATCACTTCAGGTCTGGAAAGCAAAGCCGAGCCATAACCATCTTTCATAGCCCACCTCTGCGGGCAACCACAGTTTAAATCCACTCCGTCTGCATAAGGACATATTAATTTAGTAGCATCCAGAAAATCGTTGGCATTGTTAGCTGCAAATTGTACTATAAGGGGTGAATCATTGATTGTTGTCGAAAACTCACTGAAACGAGCCTTCTCATTCTGACAAAAGGAATCTGCTAAGATCATTGGTGTGAAGCATAAGTCCACTCCATAACTGAAAAAAGTTATACATGTTAATTGAGTACTGACTATTCATTTAAAAGGCAGCAAAAAGGGGAAGTACTTGTCACCTTTACGAATGGCATATTTCTGTCCCATTCTGCGACTGGTGAAATTTCAACAAGTTCAGAAATTTTAAGTAAGTTGGTAGTGTTAAGGGTCACGGTGTAGCCTTCGGAGCGGGTTGTGTTGTCATGCTGTTGACTGAACATTTGGCTGATAGTATAGTAATAGGCAAAAAATATATTTTTTCTTTTTTTTGCGTTCTCGACACCGATCGTTTCGTTCGGTCCGAGGATAGCACCACCTACACCGATTAGCTTTAGTATTGTTGACCCCTTATCTCTATTTGCATGAATAATAGAGAAGTAAAAACTTCCAAACTCAACACTATTAAATATAACACGTAGATACTAACTTCTTCACGAGTGTGCGGAATTGAACTTTACTGTATCTGACCATAGGAGCACAGACTTTTACATAAGTTCCATTCTGTTTGGCGTTCCAAAATAAATCTCGTATGGAGTTGTCCATTGCCATTCTTTTTAAAATATTCTTTATAGGCACTGCAAGTAACTCTTGATAGGTAGGATAACCTAAAAGCACAGTTTTTTTTTTTTTAGTTTTATTTTCTCCTCTAGGAGAAGGCAAAGGGATCTAGCCCATAACAGCCATGTCTTATTTTTCTTATTTCTTCATTTTGTAAGTCAGTCTCAGTCAAAACAAGTCATTCGTCGTATACTTGGCGTATACAGAGTCTAGTCACGGTCAAGTCATTCTTCAGTAAAGTGGCAGAATGCTTTACAAAAGATTTTGGCGGCTTCTTGTGGGAACCCGAAAGCTCCGTTACGCACTTTAATTTACACTTCCCTTCACTTGTACACCATCACTAACGTTTGCTGCACAATATTCTGCCATTATTAAGCTTCAAAAGTCAGAATGCACAAATTATAAGAATTATAAAGAAAAATGCTACTTCACTCGCCGAGTTCCCGCCAAAAAGCCCCCAAGCACAGTATTACAAAAAGTAATTTTTTTTTTTTTTAGTTTTATTTTCTCCACTAGGAGAAGGCAAAGGGATCTAGCCCATAACAGCCATGTCTTATTCATCTTATTTCCTCAGTTTGTAAGTCAGTCTCAGTCAAAACAAGTAATTCGTCATATACTTGGCGTATACAGAGTCTAGTCACGGTCAAGTCATTCTTCAGTAAAGTGGCAGAATGCTTTACAAAAGATTTTGGCGGCTTCTTGTGGGAACCCGAAAGCTCCGTTACGCACTTTAATTTACACTTCCCTTCACTTATACACCATCACTAACGTTTGCTGCACAATATTCTGCCATTATTCAGCTTCAAAAGTCAGAATGCACAAATTATAAGAATTATAAAGAAAAATGCTACTTCACTCGCCGAGTTCCCGCCAAAAAGCCTACAAAAAGTAAGTAAAGTAGGTACGTAGTAGGTACCTATCAGTGTGACCGTTTTCAAAAACCTACTACTAGACTACTAACTACTATTAGACGTAACTCATTTTTATACTGAAATCTACTAACAAACGCAGTTTGTGGCCTAAACTTAGGCCTAAAATGATCATTTGTAGTTAGAAATGAAACAAGTTTATTATCAGGTTTTATTTTATACTATTAGATACTTAATTAGATTCACCATTGTCATATTTAGATTTTTAATTAATTTGACCATTATTGTCTGGTTGGAAACGATAAAAATAGGCGCAGGAGACTCGGTTTCAGTTGCAGTTTTAAGTTGATGACCTAGTAGCCAAAGCTTTATTTAAAAAAAAAACAATCTTTTTAGATCGAAATAAGGCTTTTTGGCGGGATCTCGGCGAGTGAAGTAGCATTTTTCTTTATAATTCTTATAATTTGTGCATTCTAACTTTTGAAGCTTAATAATGGCAGAATATTCTGCAGCAAACGTTAGTGATGGTGTACAAGTGAAGGGAGGTGTAAATTAAAGTGCGTAACGGAGCTTTCGGGTTCCCACAAGAAGCCACCAAAATCTTTTGTAAAGCATTCTGCCACTTTACTGAAGAATGACTTGACCGTGACTAGACTCTGTATACGCTAAGTATACGACGAATTACTTGTTTTGACTGAGACTGACTAAATTGAAGAAATAAGACATGGCTGTATGGGCTTAGATCCCTTTGCCTTCTCCGAAAGGAGAGAATAAAGCGAAACAATTATATCGAAATAAAAAACGAATTACTTGTTTTGACCATGGACTTATTATTCAATTAATGCGAATGTTATTTGTTTATTTATAATTGTTAAAATAACATAAAAATATAAGTGTTTCAATGGAATTTTTGACTAGCCAAAACTGTTGATCATAATCATTTTTTTTGCTGGCAAGATGTAAGAACGAGACACACGGCCTCCGTTATTTCTATCTCTCTCGGCTCGGATTTGCCTTTGTGTATGGTGCATCCAATTTAATACCTTATTGCGTTGACATAGTGATCATTTTCCTAAATGATTCTTTTGATAGTTATCAGTCCTGTTTAATTAATAAGTCCATGATGGTAACTTATTAGTAATCTGTGCCATGGTTTTGACTGAGACCTGAGACTGACTTACAAACTGAAATAAGACATGGCTGTTATGGGCTAGATCCCTTTGCCTTCTCCTAGAGGAGAAAATAAAACTAAAAAAAATAAGGGTATGGTTCACAAATACCTCTATGTATGGTTTTCTGATTTCTAACAAAATTTTATGAATGAATAACGCAGAGGCTTAATATAAATCAGTGAATTATATATATACGTAGTGATTATATTCTCTTTGAGTGAATTGGTCAGTGAAGAAATATGGAACAACAAGAGAGACTACAAAGAATAAAAGTTAATTAGATAAACTTAATTTTATTTGTGAAGTGTACTTTACATAAACAATCCTCACAGCTGATTTCTATTTCAGCTGGAGCTTTTTTGGCATCGGTTGCAGGGATATCTGCTTTTGTAGGCTTTGGTGCTACATTAGCAGCGGCTAAAAAAAGTGATCCAAAATACTTTAATAAAGGTACCTATATTCTACATAAAAAGTTTCACTGTGCCTTTTAATCTTTGCAGTGAATGATTTATTATATTTTCTAGGTTTACACAGCACACCAGAATTAGCAGATGCAGGTGCTATTTTGGCATTGAGAGCTCTTGGCTGGGGAACTATATATGCCATAGCTGGCACATCTTGTCTATGTTATGGAATATGGAAATTATCCGGAGCTAAAGATGTAAATCATTACTAAAATTTGTAGTTTGTATTGCAATTTTTTAGATTAATTAATGATCAACCCATCTCCCATGAAATGTAGAGATGTTTGATTATAACAGTATTGAGCCACTGGTCTGAAAACCTCACCTCAAAAAACTGCACCTTTGACTTCATCTTCATTAGCAACCTTGAGAGATGGGTTGCTTAAGCGTTCACCCATTGTGCATAAAAGTGTTTTCCAGTATAGACAGGGCCCCACTAGAACAGCAATGATCCTGCAGGTTTTATGAGCCACTTCTTTTACACACACAGATGATTTCCTTTTCCAGGTTGGATATACTAAAATGCTATAAACCTTATTATTTTCCATAGATTTAAATTGACTTTCAACAAATGATATTATGTACTTAAGACGAAGTTTGGGCTGGTTTTGTTATTGAAATTTTTTTGGTTTAATTGCATTCAAATTTTTGTCAGGTATGTCTATTAAATTTCTGCCTCAAAACAGCAAAGGGCCCCACAATTTAGTTGTGAATGGTACAGCTCCAGCACGTCAAGTATAAGACTGCCTGTATAAGCTGAACTGCCATATGGTAGCACACCCATACCATGAGCAAAGGTGAAACATTACATCTGATGTGCAGTCAGTTTTACATAGGCTGATATTCTCATTAAATTTGTGAGGATTATTCCCTTCCTCCACATGCCACCAACTTGCACCACCAGTGGCACTGATTGAAATAGTAATGTCCTAAAATGTCCTTGTACAATGAAGTATGCCACAACTATGCCTACCAATAATAAAAATAGAATGAAAATACAATTGTAGAAAAAACAAACGTCAGGGATAAGTCAATTATGCGTATTGGGGCACTAGGTATAAACATATCAGTTACGGGTAGCAGTGTAATTTAATGAGTTACTATAAATCTGTGATCACAATGGGATAACAGTGTGGCGATTAGAGGATCTTACTTCCAGCAGTGAACTTCTATGTGGTGTTGATTTGATATGGTGTAATTTTGCAAGAAAATTTTATATAAGTTTTATGACATTAACAAAGTTATATTTTACAGCTTAAAGACTTCAGACAAAAAATGGGCAGCATATTACCAGTTCTACCAAAAAATAATCCACCACAATCAAGAACAGAGTTCAGTGGTCTAAATGATTTGTTAACCTATATATCAGAAGAATATGGAAAAAAATGAGAACATGAGAAATAATTTTAAATTTCGTTTATAAAAATAATGTATATTACACATTCATTCAATAGTAAACATCAGTTAGTTAAATCCTGTTTGATCATAAATTCCTCCTTATACTCCGGGCCTGCAGTGCAACTCGTTTTGCAGGTGTAAACAGCTAATACACCCCAATCTATGCCTTGGATATGATTACCGACATCAATAAAATTTAATAGTTGAGGCATCACCTGGAACAAACAGGTTCTATACAGATGACATAAAAGTATTTAATTCATATTGAACTTAAAATATTATGAAGGGCATATTACTTATGATGTTTAGTTATAAGTATAAGATTAATATTATTATTAAATTCACATCTTCACATTAGGGAAGTGAATATTTACTTGAAATTCGAACTGTCTCTCTCCATTGCAGTATTGACAATTTTGTACAGAAGGAATGCTATCCTCTGTATGTCCTGTAATCCATAGAGGATTTCCTCCTCTGTCATATCTTAACACTTGGTCAGGGTGTCTAGCGATCCTTTTACTAAATTTATTAAATATTTTATCTTCAGGCATTGTTTGTGTATACTGAACCAACTCATTTTCACTGATGTTGCTCAATGTGCCAGCCTTTTTTTCATGGATCATTTTTCTTAGTTTTTCCATTTCTTGGTTTATATCAACATTTGTGGGGTCTTCCTATAAATAAAGAATAGATTTTATAAAGTTAGCAAATATTTAAAAAGAACCTTGTAATTAGGCACATAAAATTTCATACCTCATATTCCTCATCAACTAAAAGTTCCCATTCCTTGAATAATAATGATTTACCTGCATCACTAACAATAAAATTGTTAAACTTCATGTCATCTGTAACCTTAAACAATATTTCCATTAGAATAAATATGATCCCTTTACTGAGACATGTCGCCATAATTAGTGCTTGCAGTAATTAATAGATCCTATACATACTTGTGCAATGTTATACCTGTGAACATGATTGTTTATGCCCTTTCTGCCAGTCCAAGATCTGATGCTTGCGACTACAGTAAAAACTCTTCTTACACTTAGAGCAATGAGAAGGACCCCTGAGACCACATATGCTACACAGTTTGGGCCATTTATCCATTGGGAAGTCCTGTAATATGATAATCAAAATATTTTTATTAATTCTTTAAACTTCAAAAATGAAACTGAAGTTTTTAACAAAATACTTATATTTCTTATGTTACCTACCTATTAAAACTTAACTGATCAATTGTTCAAACGTCCAGCAAAATCTAAATTATTGGCAATTCACTTATAGATATACAGGGTATTATTACCTCATTCTCATTTTCTTCATAAGGTTCATATGAGTAGTAGCAATTGCATCGTGGTAATTGACAGCGTAACACTACAAAACTATCTGAAGAGTTTATTTGACAACAAGAACCATTACGGCAAGTAAATATGAAAATGGTGCGATGGAAACATTCATCTGATTCTTCAAAAGGTGCATATATCTGCAAAAGAATAAGACCAGAATTCTAAACAAATAGAATAATTTATTGGATATAGAAATAAATATATACAGTGTAAAATAGCGATGATAGCTACTGTAGTTGCACTGTAGCGTAACTATAAACACCCACCTCCAAAGCGACAGCATAACAGAGAATGAATTGTTATAGCATTATATAAACTAATAGTACCTAATACAACAGAACTAATAATGTATGTATAACAACAACACCCAATAAGTTAAATCGCTTCCGCAACCCAAAGATATTACATTGTAATTCACAGTCGGATTTTTCTTCTTTTTTTTTTGATCTGGACAATGCCTTCTGTTACATATTACTGAAACTGAAGACTATATTTCTTAGGTATTGTTTGTGTTGCAATATTTATAATTCTTATAATTACCTGACACAGGAATATTAAGGGATCGTTGCAAATTTTACATGCCATTTTCTCAGGGGTTGGTAAATTTTTAAGATCCAACCATGCTGGTTTACCTCCTACTTTACTTGGAAAAAATCTTGGATGTAAAAGCAAACCATTTTTTTCTTCTAAGACAGCTATATCGACTTTACTCATATTGGTCACCGTGCAACGCCAGCAAGAGATAATCACTTGTACGTTAACTGACACTCACTCAACACCTATGTATTTTATTACCTACGTATTTTTTATACATGCAATGTGGATTTGAAAGAATACAAATTAAAGGTTACATTTTTTTATTTTTTTTTTGGTTTCATTCTCCTTTAGGAGAAGGCAAAGGGATCTAGCCCATAACAGCCATGTCTTATTTCTCTTATTTCTTCAGTTTGTAAGTTAGTCTCAGTCAAAACAAGTAATTCGTCGTATACTTGGCGTATATAGAGTCTAGTCACGGTCAAGTCATTCTTCAGTAAAGTGGCAGAATGCTTTACAAAAGATTTTGGTGGCTTCTTGTGGGAATCCGAAAGCTCCGTTACGCACTTTAATTTACACTTCCCTTCACTTGTACACCATCACTAACGTTTGCTGCACAATATTCTGCCATTATTAAGCTTCAAAAGTTAGAATGCACAAATTATAAGAATTATAAAGAAAAATGCTACTTCACTCGCCGAGTTCCCGCCAAAAATTATTAAAATTTTTTTTTTTATTAATTTACTCATCTCGGAGAACGCAAAGGGGTTTAAGCCTATACAGCCATGTCTTATTTCTTCAATTTAGTGAAGTCAGTCTCAGTCAAAACAAGTCATTTGGCATATACAGAGTCTAGTCACGATCATTCTTCAGTAAAGTGGCCTGCCAATCGAACGAAAGATTTGGCGGCTTCTTGGGAACACGAAAGCTTCATTATGTACCTTTTTTTTTTTATGATTGACTGGATTTACACTTTAATTTACACTTAAATTCACAGATTTTTGCTGCACAATATTCGGCCATTATAATGCTTCAAAACTCAGAATGCACAAAAAACAAGAAATAAAGACAAAAATTGCAACATAATTCGCCGAGTTCCCGCCAAGATGCCTTTTTTTCTTTAATTATTGCGGCCTCAATTACGGCTTTGGCAACAGAGCTATCAGCCTGTACTAAAATGTAATAGAACAGGTTTTTTTTTCAGTGAAAAACAAAATATTGCCTCGTTTTTTCAGGCAGGCACGCAGGTTTTTTCAGTAAAAAACAGAATATTGGCGCGATAAACAAAAGAGATTTGTAATACAGGACTTGGAAACAAATAGATGAAACGTAATAGAAACAATATGAAAAATATAGTAGATGAATACATATCTAACTTAAAAAGATCTATTTATGTTCATTGCAATAAGCTCTAGTCTTAGGCTCAAGTAATATCATTTTCACCCTGTACTTGCACTTGCAATCTTCTTTGAACTCTGTAGTTTGCAACTTCCTTTGGCGACACTTGTAGTAAATGCCGCCTAGTAAGTACATACAGCCACCGTTGTTATCAATTGAGCTTCTTTAGCTTACGTTTTGAGAATTTTATTGTTTGACTGAAGTAATTTTGTCCAAATACTCGCTGACGGTTATCATATAAGTTCATTTCTCATCGCAAATATCTGACTTAGAAATTCCTCGTTGTGTCGGCTCAGCGATAGAAGGGAGTGACCGTTAGTATTCATTCAACTCATGGGGTGTAAGACGTTACGTCGAAAGCTGCTGTTAGATCAGTCGTATTTTGAGATAGGTTTTATTTCAATTCTTCATCTTCAACCTTAGTGTCCGGTTTATTTCGTTTAATTAGCTTCATTGTTGAGTTCGACGTTTACCGACCGAAAACGTGCAGTGCGTTCCATTATTGCGATGTTTAGCCCATATTCATCATGACATGAGTCTCTAATACCGTCATCATAATCTATGTTCATGAAAAATTCTGAGCAATAACAAAATGCCCCGGACCAGTAAATATTAATTTCTTCCTGTCCCTGCTATCAAAATTCTGGCAAATTTTTTCTGAATAAAATTATAATATTCCTTTCTTTTCTAATAATTTAAATAAACTTATAATTGGAACTTCTTACTCGTATTTTTTTCAATCTTTTTATTTCCACGATTTTCGCGTTTGCTATTACCTATGTCACTGCTCTTTTTTCTGCCTTTATTATGTACATGCTAAATATATTTATTTTTAGATAAAAATTTATTTATGACTACCTATCTATCTAGATGATAGATAGGTAGTCATAAATCGGATCAAAGCGGGTACCATTTCATCCAAATCCAACGTTGGATGAAATGGCGATAGGTCACAAAAACAATACCTATGTGACTGACGGATGCCCCTCAGGTTTTGTACATTCGTAAAAAGACCTGTGTTTAACGTATGGTGAGGAAACCTGCATGCCTGAGAAATAAAAATTCTAAGGCATGTGAAGTCTCCAACCCGCATTGGGCCAGCGTGGTGGACTATGGCCCATACTCTCTCATTATACGAGGGAAGGCCTATATCCCTGTAGTGGGATGTTTACGGGCTGAGAAGAAGATGAAAATGAGGATTTACTTTATACTCTTTCCGTTCATATTATTCAACAGGCCACTAACTGGTTTCTTAGAGTTTCTATCACCCTTAATTTTCACAGCATCATCGTCAAACATCATGGAATCATAAAAGTGAAGTAACGAAGTACGACCCTAGGCTGTCCTCAAGCCGCCTTTAAATGAAGAACTAGAGCTCACTACCTTACCGGATGAGGCTGATTCGAAAACCTCACCGACTATTATTGTACTGTAACTGACTGAGGAGATTAAACAATTAGCTACCTAATGGTAGGTATGAAATTAAAGACATGGTAAAGTAGATACTGCACGTCTAAAAGCCAAACCAGTACGCTCAACAAAGACGATAAGCTTTCTACTATGGTGTAGATGCCTATTTAGATTTTATCTAGATTTAAAGTAGGTGACAAATTTTGTGCTCACAGTTTTTATTATGTTCGCACAGAGTCATCATTATCGTTTAACTGCCGTGTACGTGTACAAATTACATTACTTCTAAATGACCGTTGACACTTGAAATGGTTATTAAAGATCATTTTAATTACCCCAAAGACGATGTCGTGTTATACTTTGTGCATTTTTTTATGTGTGGGAACTTTAGCGAGTCTTTTATCAACGAAGATCGCCCTGCACTGGAGAAGACTAAAAAGCTAATTAATAAGCTAATATTTTTGTATCAGTTTAAAGATATTTAGAAATAATATGTAAATAGCTTTGATGGGGGTTATTTCCCAGATTACTGATAAATACGGCCACTTTTTCATAATCGTGATTCTGGAAAATAAACCCGATCAAAACTATTTAGGTATTATTTATAATTAGCTTTTAGGCTTCTCGAGTGCAGGTCAAAGCGATTTTATTGATTTATTCTGTATTTAAAAAGAAATCTTAATTTATTCAATTTTAATTCTTATGTATTTACTACATGTAGGGCCTACTACTAAGAATACTAATCAATATAGGTATGTACTTGCTTTAAATATAAAAGTGTTCCATAAAACGAATCGTTTGAGCTGGAACTGGATACACACTTTGTAAATGGAGTGAATAATTTATCTAGATACTGACTCCAAGCATAAATTATACAAGTAAATTCATATTCCGTACAAATTATCCCTACACCTAACATAGGTAAGTTGACTGATCCAGGAGAATCCCGGGGATGACCCCTTGAGTCTATTTAAATGGGCCTAAATCTTTCTGAAACTACGTGTTAAAAGCTTGTTTAGGAATTTTGTGGAAAGCAGTCTTATTGTGAAACAATTAACCGCCTCGGTGGTTCAATATAAGCAACATTGGGTTTGCGATTCGGAGGTTGCGAGTTCGGTCCCCAGCGGGGTAAATGTTTAAGTGCTCGGTTTGGTCGGTGGTAGGGCATTTTAAATGTCTGCCTGGCTAGCTAACCATCTTATCCAAATCTGCCGCCAAGCAGCAATGTTAATAGCATTGTTGTGTTCCGGTTGTCAGAGATAAGATAGCCAGTCCCCCAAATGTGTTTGGGTTTCCGGGTCAATACGCTTACACCTTCGACCTCATCTTCAATTAACATCAGGTGTGATTGAGGTCAAGTAACAACCCCTTGTGCATAAAAATAATAAAAAATAAATATATTTTCTATTTTAATTAGATTTATTATTGTTGTTTTGGAGACTGTCAATGCTGGATCTCGGGACCTTGTCCTGAATTAAAATATCATGGTCGCAAACTAATTTCACGCGGGTGGACCAACATGCGGAAGGCTAAAGAGAAGTCATACTAATAATATAAGAATAAATAAGATGATTGAATTTAGCCGCGCAACTATCGGAAAATAATTCCGTTTGGTACAGTCAGCTGCAGAGAAATATGACCCCCTTTTCTAGTGTGTACCGAGTACTAGTGTTAGAATAAAAATAAAGGTCGGTAACCATAAACTCGACGTTTCCGAAAAACAATTTCTGTTTTAGAAAACAATTTACAAATCCGGATTTTGAATGTATTCGAAAAAAGTAAAAAGCCAAAGAGTATGGAAAAGAAGACAAAAAAGAGGTCAGTGAACATCTCGTCACAAGTTTTCTTCTATATGTGGCACTTAGGCTTCTTGACTATAAAAAAAAATGTGTCTTTGTTATCAAAGCAGCAGATTAATAAAAAGTAATATTTTATATAATGCTGGATTTCAAATGTAGTTCCCGCATTAAAGTTCTTCCGATTAAAAATATATTAAATTAACGGAGAGTCATGCAAAATGTCAAATACCTACTCTTTGGTGCATTGCTATAATTAAGGTAGGTTGTTATGTTTATATAAAATTATATTTAAAAAGTAGTTACGATATTATATTATTGTTATCTACTGAGTCAACAAATTTTCACTATTATACCTAAGTAACAGTGTTTTGTAGGAAATGAAAATTTTTCGTTAAATATTCGATACTTACGTTTAAATCGTACTTTCATTTCTGACTGTACTATATGTAGATATTTGGGTACTTGTCCGAAAAAGTACCTATATGCAAGCGTGCGATATGGTCAAAAATTAATAGACACATCACAGCGCAGAGGCAATGCCGACTAAGGACGGAGTCTGCTCTGTGCTTCCGACACCTGCGTGCGTAGTCAGAACTGTTACTGGGACGGAAATGTATACATGAAAAAAACTTTTCCCGCGCTTTTTATTGTAACGTAAATTAGAATCACCTTTTTTGAAATTGGTTGGACAGAACTTGTGAACAGGATTTCGCAAAATGTGAGTACTTTTCATTTAACATTGAGCTTCGATATATTAACAACGAAATTCAAAAGTTAACACGGTTAAATCGGTGCAACTTGATTTCTCTATTTAAAAATCTCAAAAAAGTTTTATTGTTTTGAATGAGATTTCATGTTCTAAATAGTTTTACAAAAATAAAAATTTTAACTTATAATAACATTTTACATTCTTTTATCAGTTAGTTTATACAAATTTTGTTAAAAATATTTTTTTTGTTGATTGCCTGTTAATTTGACCTAAGCCTTTCGGGATTTGTTTACTACTAAGTATTTTACTACTGTGTCGCACTAGAAAAGTTATGCTAGTTTACTGATTGATAATTCCTAAAACCGTGATTGGATCGCATAGCATAATTTCGTGAACACTTCTGCAAAAATGTGTCATGTTATGTCACCAAATTAAAAGATTTCCTGATTTACTGATTTCTGAGAAAAATAATATTGAGCAAGCGAAGGCTCGTTCGGTTTGATGAGGACCACCCAAGAGAGGCTCCATGGGTTCTTCACCCCGTTTCCTTTTAGAAATTGCTATTTTGTTAAATATGGTAACGAATCTAATTTTTGGTGCATGACAGCTAAAATAACTCTAAATACTTATCCATTTACCGATAAACTTAGATTATATCATCATCATCATCATATCAACCGAAAGACGTCCACTGCTGGCCTAAACGCCTCCCCTAAAGATCTTCACAGCGATCGGAATATATACGTTATATAAGTCGTTCATGAATATTCATGATAGTATAAATAACATAATCATATCATAGTATCTATTTGTGTAGTCAGTTTTCGATGAAACTGATGGTGAGTGAACATGAGATGATTAATGGGGTCTAATATTAAGTATATTCCAAATTATAAATTGTGAATTATCATAACATCTACTTTTTACTAGGTGTTGGAAGCGATCTTAAAATTGGTATGAAGTCGGGTCCCTGTCCGCGAAACCAACAGTTGCGGGTTCGAATCCCGCGAGGGGTGGATCTTTGTATGACGAATACGAATATTTATTCCCGAGTCATGGATGTTTCTATAAATATTTATGTATGTGTCCGTTATATCTAGTAGTATCCGTAGCACAAGATTTCCTTAGTTTGGGACTAAATGATTGGTGTAAGTTTATTTTATTAAATATTACCTAGTTATATGAAAACCGTAGGTATCTCAAGTTAACTCATCTGTTTAGATTTTGAGATCGCTTTATAAATATGGCTGGGCCTTAGTGTTATTTTTAGATTTCAAATATTTTGTAAAGAGGTTTATTGTCTGAGAGCTCTTAAAAGTTGGCTACCATAGTATGTTGATGTTGTGATTTAGTAATTAAGAGTTGATCTTTACTCTGAATTAGATATCATGTTTACTTCTTACGCTGCCTGTTCCGGTGGCCTGCTGTCATCTATTATGCACTATCATTTTACCGTTTGGAATAACAAGTGATTTACTCAAAGCGTACCAACATGACGTAGGTAATTTGGACAGTAAAGTTCTGGAAACATGATGGTTTTGTAACCTCCCTGTATGTTGTGGTGTTATCCCATAATTTAAGGTCTCTTTTATTAACTAACTCTTGATGTGGGTCATTGGTACACCGACACGACACTTTCTCAGCGGATTTTAGAGAGAGAATAAATAGATTTTAATAAAAAAATTACATTACAGATCTTGAAAAGTAGCTGAATGAATGACTATAAGGGATTCTTACCGCAATTATTTTTGTTTGGGGATTTCTTTAGGTTCTTAGTAAGTAGTATGTGGCAGTTTAAAAAAATACGCGAGCGAGTTCAAAAAGCTCAAGGAAATAGGTTATTTTTTCGCTTACCATATATTGGTATTAAACACAGTAAGTAGGTATGGTTGTTTACTTTACAAATGTATAAAATGAGAAAAAAATTAATAAACAATAATTGAACAGAGAATTATTTGCAAAACAAATCCGTTCTTTATCTCTGATTTGCTAATTTATTATCACCTAGGCGATATACTCTTTCAGATGAGAAATAATTGTTAGAACCGGTTCACAATTATTGTCCGAGATATCGCGGAACATACATAAAAATAAAATATAAAAATACAGTCGATTTGCTAATCTCCTTCCTTTTGGAAGTCGGTTAAAAATAGTTAAGCAATTGAGTCAGGCTTATACTGCAAGAGCTACTGTATATAACAGGATTTTGATTACAGTTAAAAAAACTACAGAAGTAAAACTTTAAGCTACCAAGTTTGATTCGACAGTTTTCTCGTACCTACCCAAAAATCGTGTTGAACCTGTCTAATTCCCAGTTCTCTAGACAATGGATGCGATTTGACTACTTTTGTTGAAAGCTTTCGGAATTCTAATCATAGACGCGAGTACGTCGAAACGTAGACTTCATCAAACGCGACCCTTCAAGTTGATGTTCAATGTGCCTCTTACAATTCAGTGATCGCTGCTAATTCTCATCATATTGATCACGGAGTCGTTATTGAATATTCTGTCATCATATATGGTCAATTAGTGTTATCTACGATAAGATGATAAAATATTGCGCAGTTTCCCCAATGCAGCGCTTTCGATTTATTAACGATTGTTGGAAGTTGGGCAAGCCAAATTCCAATTTTCAAAACATCGAGTTTAAAATTATTGCATTTTTTCTGTTACTACGGAAAGCTTAAACCGTTCTAATTTAGTTTACCCTTTTTCGAAAATGTTCTCTGCTAACTTTTTAGATCTATGTACGTGCTTTATGCGTATAAAGTTACATTAGAATAGGTTTATTCGTTTTGACAAATTTGGAATTAGTGGATGGAACTACGACATTTTCCTATATATTTATTATTTTGATGAATTTGATATTATATAATTTTGACTTGTAATTAATCCGTTTATTTGATTTAGTTAATAATCAGGGCATTTTGGGCAAAGAGATGGAGATTGAGCTATTCATGAACTGTCACAATATTGATATATTATGTATTACAGAACATTGGTTAAAACAGGGTCAGTTCATGTTTAGCTTTAAAAATCATCAGGTTTCAAGTTCGTTCAGTAGGGATAAAGCGGTACGGGGCGGTTCCTTAATTATTACCAATAATAAATTAAAACACCGGGAACGCTCGGATATAGTGAATCTCTCTGTTGAGCGAACTACTGAGTTGGCCTGTGTAGAGCTTGAGCGGCTTATTGTAATGAGCGTATACAGACCCCCCAGTTCATCTTATTTGCGATTCGGAGGTTGCGAGTTCGGTCCCCAGCGGGGTAAATGTTTAAGTGCTCGGTTTGGTTGGTGGTAGGGCATTTTAAATGTCTGCCTGGCTAGCTAACCATCTTATCAAGCAGCAATGTTAATAGCATTGTTGTGTTCCGGTTGTCAGAGATAAGATAGCCAGTCCCCCAAATGTGTTTGGGTTTCCGGGTCAATACGCTTACACCTTCGACCTCATCTTCAATTAACATCAGGTGTGATTGAGGTCAAGTAACAACCACTTGTGCATAAAAATAATAAAAAATAAATATATTTTCTATTTTAATTAGATTTATTATTGTTGTTTTGGAGATTGTCAATGCTGGATCTCGGGACCTTGTCCTGAATTAAAATATCATGGTCGACAAACTAATTTCACGCGGGTGGACCAACATGCGGAAGGCTAAAGAGAAGTCATACTAATAATATAAGAATAAATAAGATGATTGAATTTAGCCGCGCAACTATCGGAAAATAATTCCGTTTGGTACAGTCAGCTGCAGAGAAATATGATAATGAGGTGTATCAGGATCGTAGCAAGTGGAAGTCTATGGTCTCTGCCTACCCTTACGGGAAACAGGCGTTACCGTATATGTGTAATAATAATAATGTAAATTTTAATTGAGAAAAAATAGAATTACAAATAATAACTTACTCTTATCGAACTTACAGTATGAATCGGCTGTCTTGATAATACATTTCTAGGAAACATTACAATATGCTAGGGTAGGCACTGCTTTTCCGCCTGTATGGAGGGCACGTCACTGGTCCTTTCCATAGCACGCTGAGTGATCTTAAGCTTTTAGACTAAACGTATTGTCAGCATTCACGTTACAGCTACATTTGTGTGATATGATCTAATAAAAATCGTCATGTTAGATCTCTCTTTGGAAACACCCTACATTTGGAAAGATAAAATCTTTAATTGATATAATGTATGCGCTCCTATCTTAAATAAATAATAGAGAGTTGGCTGGCGGTCATTTAAAAAATTACGAGAAGCACATTTTATGAGTTTAACAAATTAATTAACTTCGGCAATCTCTATTAAACATGATGGTATGACTAGTCTTACTGTAGAATATAGTGTAAATAATTGATAATATCCTAAGATAATATTAAATTGTTCGAAACTTTCTATTGTGATTGATAAAAATAACTGTGAACATGGTATAGATATGGTATAGAACATGGGGTAGAGTAGGTATAGTGTACCATAATAGATATGTAAGATGTTCGTATCGATATGAATTAGTGAGTATATAGGATAGGTAATAAAATAACTTATGTGTGAGGATGATCATAAAATTCAAAATTTAAATTCAGTTTTTTTTTATATGAGAGGGCGGCAAACCAGCATGCGAGTCACCTGATGGAAAGCAACCACCGCCGCCCATGGACACCCGCAACACCAAAAGGGTCACAGATGCGTAGCCCTTTGAGGAAGATAGAGAATGCAGAGGGACGCAACGTCTCTTCGCAAAATTCAATTTAGTTCGTAGGACATGAAATGATCACCTGAAATCATTATGTTAGGGCTCCGTAGTCAATTATAGTTTTACAAAGTCCTTTGGTATATTACAGTCGTTTGACTGGCTGACTATTCTGGTATGTTTGTCATTAACATTTATTCATAACGCCTACAATAATACAAAATAAAATAAAAATGGGTGCCGTACTAATTTTGAAACACGTAACGTTATAGGATTACTTTGTTGTCCGTGTGTCAAGGCCCTTTTTACCCGAAATATGCATATATGTGGATTTTCTATCTTACCTCCTGCAGCCTAAACTTGACCGATTTTGAAGAGCAAGGTGTCGTTAGATTCGTCTTGATCCATGGATTGTCATAGAATACTTCTGACTGTAAAAAATTCAATATGATGCTCGCAAAATACAAACTTTGCTGTCGGGTTTTACGGTCTTTAAACTTATTTGTTATTCTTAGAAACACCTGGACATATCCAGTTAAAATTAATACTGACTCCATTAGTTTTATTCAGGTCATATCAAAGAATTCTTATAAATTCGAAGATTCACGTGTTACATTGACGACCGATTGGTGTAGTGTGTAGTGACACTGCCCTCGAAATCAACGGTTGCGGGTTCGAATACGAATATGTGTATGATGAATGAACATGTGTACTATGTTTACATTTATAATATACAATTATTATATATGTTTACAATTATAAATGTAATCGTGTTGTATATCAACCATTTGTCCTTAATATAAGACTAGTTGTTTAGTGTGGAACTAGATGGCGCTGTATGTATATCCAGGGATATTTTTTTATTTTATTATTATTTTATTAAAATAAAACATATCTAATAAATCCCCATTATGATCAATAGTTTCATCAACATTCCGTCATCAGCCGTTTCTGAGCTTTACAATTATAGGTCTACGTTATAGGTAGGTATATACGAGTATATTATACTCGTACTTACATACTTAATAAACAAATCGTTGAAAATTCTAGTTAAGTAACTAATAACTTCTTCGCACCAATTTGCCTCTTGAATAGGTCAAGTTATGTCAATATTTCTACATTTGTATGGGTGGATCGGTAAGATGCATCTAATTTTCTTCTTGTTTGATCAGATCTGTTTGTTCCTTACTTTCACGAGTGGTGCTACTTTAAAAACGTTGACCTGGTCGTGTATGTGTTTAGTTAATTTTGCCTTAGTGGCATTTGGAACGACCCGCGTGCGCTCACTACATGCTATAGCATGGACTCCTAGCAGAGGCATCGTCTATTTGCTCGATTGCCGAAGAAACACTAAAAGTCGGCCACAAACATTTCGTGTTTAGGTACTGTTTACACACGTTCGAATTCTATTCCACCACTTACCTGGCCGTTTGGCCGTTTAAATTGCCCGGAAATCACCGAAGAATTGTATGAGATAATCGCTGTAATTCATCTAAAATATTTTGAAATATTTTTTCTTTTGTTAACGATTGCACAAATCAATGTAATACCAAATAGTCCTATCCGTGTCTTTATGGGGATTATAGTATAATGGGTATACTGCAATTTTTAAGTATCACACTATAAATTGCACTGTTTATAGATGTGCGAGTGGCTGTCATGCAGGGAGTGGTGTGATGTGCAGTTGTTGTGCAATGGTCGCACATTTAGTGCCCACAGAGCTGTGCTCGCCAGTGTCAGCGCTTTCCTCAGGGTAATTACCGTAGGCTGTGCAAAATTAGTCTTTCAAACATTTTATTATCTCTGTAAAATTAACCAATTAGCAGCATTTTCTTTACAGCAACTGTTCCTTTCAAGTCCCATAGAAGATGAGACGCCGACTTTTATCGTCTTACCAGATTTCGACTTCGAGGCCATGTCATCTGTGCTTTATTACATTTACAATGGAGAAGTTGTCATACAGAAAGAAAAGTTAGACCGGTTTCTGGATATCATAAAAGCAATGGAAATTTTTATTGACGCCCAGTATTTGCCTAAAGTATGTAAGAATATGGTATATTCCTCAAATAATTATCCCAAGTTGACGATATTAAAACGTACTAAAATTTTTTCGCTAGAAGATGAAACACAAATAGATACGAAATTTGTTAATGTGAAGAAAGGAGAGCAAATTCAAAACTTACTGCTGCAATATTCCACCAATGGTCTAGATTTTCTGGATAAGCGTCCGTCGTGTAAACTTTGGAGAGACCGACGCGAACTTTGTTTATCAAAACAGTCACCATGTGGAGATCTAAAAAGAAACCCTTTTCTACGTGATTTATTTATGGAGACATATCCTCGAAACGGTAATGCTAACGGTCTTACTGAAGGCGTGCTGGCAATATCAAATGAACACTATCGTGGGCCGACATCTGTGCTCTTGACGAATGCAAATGGCAAACATCTCAGAGTTGACGACACACTCTCGGAAACGGCTAAAACGGAGTACACATCTCAATTACCTTCTAGTTTCCATCCTTGGCACAAAGTAAATACTTTAAATGATGGCGTCAACCCTGAGGGGTACATGGATACAAAAATACTGAATACTACCGACTTAAATTTAAAATTACTTTTTGAGAAGTATGGCATTCCGAAGTCTAGTGCAAAAACAGATTCGTGGATGAGTCGATGGCCCAACCCAACATTGATTACAGAAGCTGTTACCAACAAACATATATCATCGTATTTAGATCTCAGCATGATAGAGTCCAGCTCGAGTACAAAAACAAATCCTTTTGTACAAACTGCATTTATAAATAAGCAAAGTTTCGGAACAATAAACAATAGTTTTGGCAAAAACGTTATATTCAATCAAGTTTTGGAGAGTCCATGGTGTTCAAAACGTCCCAATAACTACAAGCCATTTCGTAAAAAAGTTAATATGCAGAATTCAATATTGAATAAAGTAAGTATGTAGAATTGTATAAATTGAAGAGTGACAAAGTTGTAAGAAGAAAATTCGAATTGAAGTATAATCGGAAGTCACATTTGTTCCAGGAAGGCGATGTTAACTCTGTTAATGACAGTAATAATAATATTCATATGTCGACACTTTCAAGGAGTGAAGATGTTATCATAGAAGGAAATTCTTCAGAAGCAAGCCCAGTTCAGTCAAATTCGCCGGATACTATCCATCCTGTTGAACCTGACGATAAGTCTACTATTTGCAATCAGGTTGGTGGTTTATAAACTTTATGTTATTACAATACAATACATGTTATTAATATATATTTTATATTGTTATTATTAAGAGCCAATAGTGTCCCACTGCTGGGCAAAGGCCTCCCTCATATTTTATATGTATTTTATTAATATACATTAATATCTAAAATCGCCTGAGTATCAATCGGAATGAAATGTTTAAATAGTTAAACATTAGACTTAGAACATTAAATGTCTGTATAGACAGACATTTAATGTTCTAAGTCTATAAATCAGCGTTTAACTTTCTTTATAATAGATCAGACTTCACTTAAAATTTAATTCGTTTGAGATTAAGTTTCCCAGATTTTTTGACCCTAAAAAATCGATTCTTAGTAATGAAAAGTGCATGAAATGTAGGTGTAACCACAGAAAATACGGCAACTGCATAGATAGATTTTTTATGTCTCCATATTAGGTACCTTTTATTCTTCAGTAATATACGTGGCTACAAAGGCTTAGTAGAAAAGCAGCAAATATTCGTAGATGTTTAAAATTTTCATCTGTGTACTTATTTTTGTTATTCTAATGCACAACGATAGTAATTTTAAATGAATAGGACATGTTCCTTATCAAAAATGGCAAAACGGAACGGTTATGGAATCGCGTCGATGACTATCTGTCTGTCATCGTCATTTAATTCAGAAACTGATTGGCATAGATGGCATGGTTTTAGTTATTAAATTTCGATTTTTTAGTTTTTGGAGGTAGCTAAAAAGAAAATTTAAAAAAATTAACAATCATCGTGTGAATTGTATTAGGAATCAATTTTTATCCCCCGTCACAAAAAGAGGGGTGCCATAAGTTTGAAGCCTTCAGTCTGTTTGTCGCCTGTCATGGTAACGCCAAAATAACCCAACTGATTTCAGAACTGTTTTTTGTTATGGAAACCTGTAGTTTGTGACATGGTTATTAGCCATATCAACTCTTATTGGTTATGTATAGGTCCAATGACATGACTATGTATAATGAATTTTTATTACCAGGTTCCCACTGTCGACTTTATAAGCCCCCTAACAACTACTAGGCGGCCGTCATCGGTCCCTCGCTACACTTGCGGCGAGTGTGCTAAGAGTTTCTCCCAGTTGCGGAACTTCAAGTATCACATGTCTGTACACCGCGGTACGAGAGAGTTTGCTGCTACATGCACCGTGTGCGGGAAGTATTTCAACGATCGGGGATACCTCAGCAGTCATATGAAGATACACAGGTACCGTCAAATCCAAATTACCTATCCTTCACAAAAGACTTCACATGAATTGATTTTCAGTATCGTTTCCAGCGGCCCAAAGCAAATAGGGCTAACCAGTCATTTCCCGTAGGTGACATATTCATACTGATAACATTAAATTGAAAATTTAGGAAACCCCTGATTTACAAAAACATTGCCGTCTTTTTTCATTGATATTCAATGTTTCTTAAAACTACATCGCTTCATAAGGTATTAGGTTAGGGAGAGGTCTTTAAAGTCGGCTAAGGCCTGTATCGTATACACAAAAGAACAGACTATTGAAGGGCAGCAACTTTGTTGGACCCTATCTCTCAAATATTGGCGATCGTCGTCTCCAATCGCGTTCAATCTGCGTCTCCGAGTATCGTACAATCACGAGGTTTCAATCTAGGGTGAATAGGCATTTGCCGAGATAGCGTGGTTCATCACACATAACTCACGGTGCAATCGTATTCGCTATTCGTTTTCGATTAGCGAAGTTAAGCAATGTCTGGTGCGGTCAGCCTTAAATGGACCGTGGCATTTTTGTACGAGTGTTTTCGTGCTGCGGAGGGCACGTTAAATAGTAGGTCCCGGTTTTTTTTTAATGAACGCCGTCGTTAAGTCAAGTCGGTGGCTACCAATCCGCACTGGACCCGCGTGGTGAATCATGGACCATACCCTCTCCCCGTAAGAGGACGCTGTGCTCCAACAGTTTTTTTTTAATGCACAAACAGTGGGTATGTGTAAGACTGATGGTGATGATAAGGTAACAATCTCTAATTTGCTCGGTGGTCATTATTCTGACAGAGATATAAACACAGATTTCTGTACTCCTCCCGACTACTGCTGTTCTTTTCACTCCTTTTGTATTGCTTTGCTTTTTTGAAGTTTTCGTTATACGCAAATAAAAATCAAAACTATTATTATTGTAAATCCATTACCTTGTTTCAGAAACCGTAAAGAGTACAAGTGCTCGCAGTGTCCGAAATCGTTCAACCAACGAGTTGCCTATAACATGCATGTGAGAATACATACAGGTAAATACAGCTTCTAAAATTACCTGTCAATTATCAATTTGCTAGCTTCAGTGCAGGTAACGCTTAATATTTAGCTGTAAATTGCAATTTCTGTGAAAACGTGTCGATTTTACGCTTTTGCATTGTTTTCGCACAGTAGATACGCCGTGTTTATCTATTAATTTTCAACTATCCGCGTATTTTACCGATCTGCTTGACCGGATGCCACAGTCATCTGTAGCTAAAAGTGTACTCTCTTGTTCCTAATTCCTCAATATCATCTGGGGGCACGGCAGTGCCCCCGCCAAGTCGAGCGCGAAGCAAACACTGCCGTACCATCCTTTACTGGAACCATTTCGCGGCATTTTCAGGCCCCTATTTTAGAACCTCTGGATAAGACTAGAACGCAGAAATTTTCGTCATCCAGTAAGCTATAATCACATACTTAAAATCCAAAATTTCAAGTCTGTAGGTCATTTAGTTCCGAAGTTAAGCGAAAGCAAAGTTTCGCATTTATGAGACTCACTCACTCACTCATGATCATCAAAATAGAACTAGTACTTCCCATAAACTCAGAGAGCTGAAATTTGGTACAGAGTTATGGTTCAATGGCCACATAAAGGGAAAACTATAAAAACTAGGATAATCGAAGATCTGGAGTACCTGGTGACCCTGATTAGGAAACACAAGAGCCCAACCAAACTATTAGAGATCGACATATACCGCCTTTACAAAAAATATTCAACTTGGTGGGCCACTTCATTTGATGTCAAAAATCGAAGGTCTGAAGTATCTGATGAAGAACCCTCAGCTGGTCTCAGCTGTATTAGAGATATGGTAATGCCCCCTTCTACTATTGGTACATAGAAAAATCGACTGTCATTGCAAAAAACCAGCGTAGTGGGACACATCTTCTAATTTAATCTAGCCTATAGCATCCCACTGCTGGGCGCATGCTTCCCCTTCTGCTTTTAATACGAATACAAATAAAATTAAAGGAAAACTCTGGATAAGACTAGACTGGCTTTTATACTTATACTTACTTATACTTATTACAAGTTTACAAGAAGAAATAGTCAAACGATTAATTTTATTCTACTCGAACATTACACAAATTAAATAAACAAACGAAAATTTGGTCAAAATATAATGCATTGGCTAAGAGTGGCGGTGATACCCGCACGCGTCGCTAGATGGCGTTGACTGTATTTTAAAACGCGCTTACGTTTTGTTTTTCCGATAACCTTATATGGCAAAGTGGCAACCGGCCGCGTTACAGTCGTTTACGACATTCTTCTATTGCGCTTGAAAATGTTTGCTAGGGATTAGGAGGGATTATTTGCATTTCGTTGATTTCGCTGATTATGTCGTGAGGTTTGCTAAAGTTAATTCGCAGGTTGTTATTATATTAATTCAAAGATTTAAACAGGTTAGGAATTATATGGTTAGTGACGGATTACTGATTATTACTTAATTATCAGAATTAAAAGAAGTTTCAATTGAATACTTTATTTAATTGTTAATTATTTAGTACCTACTTTTAGTTTTCTAGGTTTAATTTACAGTTAGGCAGTACTTCGAATTGCGTTCGTGTTTATAAGTACTTTTCTAGTATTCTAGTTTAGTTTATTTAGTTAGATATTACTTCGTTTCGTTTAAAAATATCATTAATTTAGCTGTATTTCAGTACTAGGTAGGTAGTACCTTTGGTAGAAAGTTCATTGATAATTAATTATATTGACACTTGTCTAATAATTAAGAGTTAACGTTTTGCTTATAGTTTGTATAGATTGAGTAGGCAGAGTAATATTTTCCTTAAGTTTTTTTTATTAAGACAAAAGAAGTCTTAAAGTATAAGTAGGTTTTAGTCTAAATATTATCGGTATTTCTGATTTGTTGTCCATATACTAAAGGTCGTTGAGTTTAATTGTGTTTGATTTCGCAAGATAATAATTATCGTAAAAAATGTCGATAATATTAAAAGACGACGATGAACTTAGTGGCCACCAAGTAGTTGGTATGCCCAAAGACGGGTCTTGTCTCTTCCATTCAATATCTTTCTTGGTGTATGGTAGAACTGACTCAACTTTCAGTATCAAGTATATTTGTAGAAACGTGGGCATATATATAACATGCCCACGTTTCTACAAAAAGAAGTGAAATCCCACCAAAAACATTCTGTAAAAAACTAGCCAAGTCTCGATGGAGCTGCTTGATTATCTCTAAAAAGTAATGAAATCTATACAAAGTCGTGCTAAGTGTAAGGTTCCTTACTGCGATTTCTTTATTATTATAGTTAATGTTGTGTGACTTGGCCGTTGAAGGGTACACAGGGGTACAAAACCAGGTGCTCCATGACACCATTGCACCAATCTGTCGCCAGAACCGCTACGCATTGACGATGGAAAATTGCCACTTGGAAAACGTTGATTCAATAACCAGTCAATTGTAGGCTTGATAAAGCCACTAACGTATAAAGAACGTTATGTAAACGCCACACAGATTATTCGCTAATAGTTTGCCGTTGAACATTCTTAATAACATAATTAATAACATTAATAGCGGTTCTGGCGACAGATTGGTGCAATGGTGTCATGGAGCACCTGGTTTTGTACCCCTGTGTACCCTTCAACGGCCAAGTCACATAACATTAACTATAATAATAAAGAAATCGCAGTAAGGAACCTTACACTTGGCACGACTTTGTATAGATTTCATTACTTTTTAGAGATAATCAAGCAGCTCCATCGAGACTTGGCTAGTTTTTTACAGAATGTTTTTGGTGGGATTATAATTACATTAAGTTGTCTTACAATTCAAAACAAGCCATTGGCCAAATCTATATTCTAATAACACTACCCATGGCTTGTTTTGCCGTAGTTATGGATACATTTATAATTATGTATATATTTTCAAAAAAAAAAATCAAGCATCGGCTATTTATAGTACAAGTCTAGTTGTTTATGTGGAGTTAGATGGCGCTGTATGTATGTTCAAGGATATTTATTATTACTAAGTATATCTATAATTAGTTAGATTAATGCACAAATCTTGCACAATAACAGCACACTTTTAGCTACAGATACTGTACTATTAAATTATATATTATAACGAAAGGAAATTAGAAGGAAAATTATCACATAATAGTAGACTTTATACTAGTTTACTAATACTATCTACTAACTTAAGATAATGTAGTTGGATTTGTAAAAAGATCATAGAAACTGGCTTCAAAAAGTTTACGCAGTATTCCGATATCCATTTACCGGGTGTTTTTTTATCAAAACTTTTTTTTTTATCAAAGCTGAATATTGTGTTAAAAATTTCCCTCTATGAAAGAAGTTAATGACCTCCATTTCTTATAAAACTGTTTTGAGGATGTATACATTCTTATCTGCCAGGTGTGAAGCCCCATGTTTGCGCCGAGTGCGGGAAGGCGTTCTCGAGGAAGATGTTACTGAAGCAGCATCAGCGTACCCATTCTGGGGAGAGGCCGTACGCTTGCCCACACTGCGATAAGCGCTTCGCTGATAGGTCCAACATGACTTTACATCTGAGATTGCATACAGGTCAGTACCTTACCAACATATTATCGATATTTTAGGTCAATAAAAATATTGAATTACATAACACCCGACGTTTTCAGTTAAGGGTTAAAAAGTTAGGTATGTGCAGAGCCTATTTTGAAATAACTAATTTATTAAAAGATAATTGCATGTCTCTCTTACTATAGACATTTCAAAATCGCTCGTATTCGATTTCAAACAATTTTTAGAAAATGTTCTCTACTTACTATTTACACGCGTAGAGATGCTAGTAAAATACTTAATTATTTAAATAATAATAACTACCTTTAAGCAATAATTATATTAATAAATTAAGATTTAGGTGTCCATGGGCGGCGGTGATTGCTTTCCATCAGGTGACCCGCATGCTCGTTTGCTACCCTCTCATATAATTAATCTCATAAAATTAGTAATAAATGAGTAATAACAATTTTTGTGCCAGCAGTCGGGGTTATAGTTTCATTGGAATCGGTTAAATTATTGCTAAGATGTTTGAACTTTGAAGTTTGTATGGAATGTGGGGCAGCGCAAACGCTCTTATATAACAAAAAAATGAATCACGGAAAAACTAAAGAATATCGAGAAAATAAATTCAAATTAAGTTAACTAATGTAGCGCCTGTCTATTTCCGATTGCCATGTTAAAATTATATTGCTCTTCTTTATTTGTAGGCGGTATTACCTCAGCAGTACACGACTTCTATAAAAGATGTTATCAGCAATTAGAGATCCTTACATTATCATCATCATCAGCCCAACAGTTGGGACATATCCTCCTCTCACTCTGAGAAGGTGTGGGCCATGATGAATATAAATAAAGACATTATTGGCCGATTTCCCGCCAGAAAGCTTTACCCTATAACCTTATTTATAGTGCTTATCTCTTTATTCATTTAAAAAGACATGATTAGTTCTAAATTCAAATAATATGGTAGGTAGCTATGTATTGGAATGGAATACTTCCTGGACTTTTATTGATTCCAAGTTCAAAATCACTTATGATGAACAGAGATTACTTAGTCACTGATGGAAACTTCAAATTAGCTTTTCAAACAAGGGCAGATGCAGCCTTCTGCAGGGGGTCACATAGTCTAAACATTTTCCAAAATAACAAAATTACATTACAAAATAAATAATATTGTATTGTGTTACAGTACCCCCTATGCTCGTAGTCTCCCTGCGGGATCGAATCAGAAATGAGGAGATCCGCAGGAGAACCATAGTGATCGATATAGTCCGAAGAATTGAAAAACTTAAGTGGCCGTTCTGCCTTTTGATTGTGGATGCATTGATAATATTTCATGCCATTTTTGGGAAAAATAATTAGTTAAATTTAAAATTATTGCTTTCAGGTGTGAAACCGTTCTCGTGTTCTCTCTGCCCGAAGTCGTTCACAAAGAAACACCACCTCAAGTCTCACCTCAACTTCCACACTGGCGCGAAGCCGTACGCCTGTCCACGTTGCAAGCTCGCGTTTACCCAATCCTCTAATATGAGGACGCATCTTAAGAAGTGCAGCGCTTCAGAAACGAACACCAGTTCTGCAACTTGATTGTGTAATTTTATGAATATGACCGTCGTTATTGTCGATTAATGAGAAAACATAAAACCATAAAGTTCCGCAATAGCTCTGCAGTACTACTTACAATATAGTTAGTAAGTAAATAATTTATTATTCTCCACTAAAGTTTTACTTCTTGACGAAACAGTAATGCGTCATCATATTATCTGGAGGTTGGTGCTTCATTAGGTTAATCTATTGCCCCCATCAGTCAATATAAACCAAACGAAGGGGTATAAAAAAATACAAATGGCCGAATTGAGAACCTTCTCCATTTTGAAGTCGGTTAAAAATGGAAGTCACCGGTTTGATTCATATGCTCATATGTACATAAATAAATGATTTAAATGCTTACGACGTTACCCTTTACGATACCAGGCGATGAGATAGATTTATTTTTTATAAGGAAGGATTTATTTATAAGGAAATAATTATTGTTTTTTTTGTGCAAGCTAAACCACACGACAGTTATGATTTATTTCCATTTTTCCCGGTGACCTATCCCCTTTCCCCGGTAAACGAGAAAATCGTCATATTTCCGACTGTTTTAAATATTTTGCCTATTGATTTGGTCGTTTAATCAAAGCATGATACATTTTCCCTGGTTATCTAGAAAATCATCATACTCGGCCTATTTACTCATAGTCATATCAACGTCTTAATTATAAATCAATCAATCTCAGGCCACTGCTGGGTCAGGCATCTTCTGCATTACGACCAATCTCACGGTCCTGTGCCAGTCGCAATATAGAAATAAATAAATTATTATTTCGGAAACTCACACCAATGATCTAGTTCCAAAATAAGCTAAGCTTGTACTATGGATAGTAGATAACGATACATGTAAATAAATATTTATATCTTCCATCCATGACTCGGGAATAAATGTTCATATTCATCGCACAAACATTTACCCCTCGCGGGATTCGAACTTGCAACCGTTGGTTTCGCAGACTGGGTCACTATCCACAAACAATTACCGCTTATTCACAAGGCCTATTGCTCAGAGAAGAACGAGCGAGACACTCAGGGGTTGCTCTTTTTAAATAAGTATTTTTACAGTTTATGATTAGACTACGAAAGAAAAAATAAATAGTAGACTGAAAATCGCCGAGCGGTTCATGTCCATGCTTTCTTATCATCTAAATAATAAATCTTTATAATAGCCAGGTTTCGTTGTATGGTAGTTTTAAATTTATTCAAAGGAAAATTTTGAATGTCTTCCAGAACTTATAAAAGCGTGTAGGATTGTCCATAATTAGTGACTTTGTGTAAACGACTGACATGAACAGCAAATTCATTTTTATATCCCGTATTTACATTATATATTTCATTATCAGTCAATCGTAAAAAAATCTAATCTACTAGATATAAAGAGGAGAATCAGAGTTAGATAAGGGAACTTATCCAACACAGAATTTTGCACAATCTTCCTACGAAATCTTAATAGTTATATGTTATTTATTATATTAAGGTCTCTTATTGTACTTATTTAATATTATAATATTTTTATAATAAAATTAATGATTATATTATAATTTTTTGTCTTTTTTATTGACCTGATTCTGCACTAACAGTCAAATTCAAGTTTTATTCAATTCTGATTTTAAAATTAATACTATACATATATTTGTCGGGGAAAAATCTTTTCATAATATGAAAATATTATGAAATTATATTGCTGCGGCTATAATGTTTGTATCTGCCTGTTTTTTATGTTTAGAAGTTTTCAAAGAGCCTGTATCGATTCTAATCTTCAAACAGAACAGCTTGTGCGCTAGAAATAGAAAATTCTCGGAAATTTTTTAGACGTTCCCGTACAAAATTATATGTGCTTGTCAAAATTTTTATATACGAGGGTCTAAAAAATTTCCGAGGATTTTCAGTCTCTGAAAAAAAAGTTGTTCCATTAGACTAGTCTAGTAGAATAATTATCTGCTCTAGAAGCCGATCGTAAACACTACGTAAAACTTGGTAAGTTTTAAAAGTCATCGCTGTTATATGAAATTAATACAATCATAAGATTTAAGTAACTATACATTAAGTTGTCATTTTAAATGTTGAATTCTACAACTAAGACGTCTGTTACTGGCTCTGAGATACAGGGATACACTACTTTAGGCAGAGGTAAAATTAATTAAAAAACTACAATTTTTTTGTAGTGTTCAATAGGTTTCTTGCTCAATAAATTTTGTTTTTTATTCTTATAACTGACGTAAGCCTTTATAACTTATGTTTCTTATTATTTCAAAATCGATATATTGCAGAAAAGACCACACACAGTGTGTTTAGTTTACACAAGAATTGGGGAAAGAAATAAAACAATGATTGTACAATTTTTACTCCTGTTTTAATGGATTTGGTGTTGTAAAATGATTATCGATCAAGGTGTACAAAATTACAGACTTTGCTGTAGTATATTTCCGGCGTTTTAAGTACCTAGGTAGTTATAGTGTTACTCGTTACAGGTATCGAGTCCAATATATTTTATAAATATTTTAGCAGAAGTTATTTATACATACATATTATTATAATATTGCTTAATTTGCTGTACCAATTAGGTATTGTACATAGGTATTAATATTACATATGAAAGATCTATGTTTCTTAGATGTTAGGTATAATATTTTACACAATAATTGGATGAGATTAACGTGATGTACCTAATTTGATTTGAAATGTGGAACAATTTGAAGCCTTGTCTGTCACAGTAAATATTTACATAGAATATTGAAAGATTGAAAAATATCACCAATTTATAGGAAACTATATGTATCACAAAGCTTTATCCTTGAGGCTATACGACGATGATGATTTTTACAAAAGTCGTGAGCTGCTGACAATTTTAGTTCAGTGTTTACTTAGTTATCATTATTTATTTCCAATACTTTCGTTATAGTTTGACATGTTTATATAGCCAATCTTGTTCAAATATGACAGTTTTTCAGAAGTAAGTTGCAAAGTAGCAATGCCGGGTGATTAATTGAGATGGTATAGCATCGAAACCTGAAACTATGACAAGTAGAGAAATTTGTTCTATAGAACTACCTCGTTGCTTTTAGACATAAAGAAAAACTTTAAACAAGGAATTTTGTAAAGTAATTTTGTATGGACCAGGTATCAAACCGACAATGATATTATAACGAAATCATCTTTATTTTTATGGTATGTACCAATATGAGGATCAAATCTTTGTAATAAACATTGTGTCTTTAAGGTGAATTTGGAATTCATAAAAAATAATTATTTATAAAATAAATCAAAGCTTTTTAAATCTCTAAAATAAACGATAATGGTTTTGCTTTTTCGAAATAAAATTTACATAAGTAGAATGAATTTAAGTTAAAAACAAGTACAGAGATGGTTCCTTATAGGAAAATGTATCTACCTCTCATAGTAACAATATTCTCCATATTGACTCATTTCAGTTAATCACCCGGTATAATAAAACATCAACAAAACAATATAGCATGACTTTAAATAATAAGGAATGGCGAGAAGTTCTTAACAATACCGTGCGAGTATAAAATAGATAACTACAATTATTTTTCTTACACGCTTATTTAATCTTCCTGATATTTATTTAGTAAACCTTTTTTTTCTTTTCGACGTAATTATGGGAAGTTTAAAAGTAGTCAATGATCTATGAAAGCTATTTAAAAATATTGAAGTTTCAAAGTCCGCCTGAAAAGACAATTGTTATTGGGACAGATGTCCTGCTCATTCCATGACTGAGCCTTCAATTGATTATATGAGAGCTACTTTGCGCTATGAATCAAGCCCACCATTGAAACTCATGTTTGTTATTAGGGTAGACTAAAGCACATTTGAAAGAATATAGACAGTGATAGATATTTTGCATATTTTGCTGATACCCTGTTTTACTTTGAAAGATCCTACAGAAATACATATTTTAACGATTTTGGAAACAGATAAAATTACGTTCTAATCCAACGCCAGGTCTAGCGTGAATTTGCTTTTATTTAAATTTTTACCTCAAAATGCAGACATTTTGAGGTATACTATAATCAAATAGGTCTACGAACATTGGCGTTAAATTTGTATATTTTTAGCTCTGTAAACAGTATAAAATATTGATATATATATATAATAAATTTATAAGAGATGGCCGTGTAAAAATCTTATCCGTATGAACAATAGAAATATACAAAAAGCTATCGTTTGGTTTTACATCACGTATAAGCTACACCTTAAATCGAAATAATTTTGTTTATTTACGCTCCAAATTTACACACAATGTAAACCAGTATAAGTAGTTAAGTACTTATGTACAATTTATGCCAAACGTTACAATACTTATATTTTATCTCAGCCTTTTCGAATAGGAGAATCATAATTACTGGAATTTGGAGTACAAAGTAGTAACTAGTAGACTCAGTGAATTAACAATACACGTAGTAAATATTCTGCCGGTAACTTGAGTACCTGACGAGAGCGATTACTACTCTACGATGTGAAGCACCATTTGTTCTAGCGTAGGGAAAATGTACACAATTCGTCGACTCTAATCTAAACAATATTAGAATTATAGGTTCACAGATGACCGACTTTTTATCGACCGGCATTACAATTTTCCTGCTGAAGAGAACCTTACTGTATTGTCGGTCAACAAAAAATTGATCGTGTGAAGCACTTACTTTTATGCGCTTACTCTCCTTTATCCATTAGGAACAACGATTTAAAAATACTATACGAACGTCTCTTTAGGAAAACTTAAAAAAATATCCTTGCGTTTTTGGCACTTACCGCTAATCAGTTGATAATTCCGAAATATTAATTTGACAATAAGTTATTGATTGCGATATAGAAATTGTAATGTCCAATAGTTTCTAGAAATTTCTGTCAATTTTATTAAAGGTTCACAAAAGTTTGAGTTGGAGATGAGGAGACTCTTTGGTGAATAATGTTCATCTGTTGATAGTTTTCATACCCAAATCCTATTGAAACTGAGTGAAGTACATAGCCGCCTAGAGTTGGTCTGCGATATAGATAATTGTCTATACGTTTGTTGCTACAGGCTGAAGAGAACACGTGAGACAAACTGTGTTGGTCAGATTATTTGACAATTTCTCTGCAGAACTCTGGCATTTTTTTGAACATAATTTATACAATGATCTACCTGCAACTTACCAAATTTGCACAATATATCATTGTGCATAAAACATTTAAATTGTATAGAAAACTTTAAATAAAGTCGATGTCACGAAAAATCCTATTTACAATAGAATTGTAATTTTTATAAAATTGAGCATTAGTATACACAAAGGCTACCGAAACTTTACATCGTGTAGTATTCAAATGCTTAACGAAGTATAATACATAATTTCCCAAAGGGGACTAACATTACGTAAGTACTTAGTACTTGTTAATATCTCATTTCACTTAAACTTAATTGTTTTTACAAATATACAACTTAACGTTCATATCGTAATCTCATAGCCACTGGTAGAGACGACCGAGACAGAGCGCTCGTCTTACGTTTGTCCTTTAACACAATACTTTGAGTAGATCACAAGCGTGGAATCACATGATGCGGCGGGGAAACACGCGTCCGGCGAGTGTGGGCGGTGCGGCGCGCAACGTATGCTCAGGTGCATTCTATGATGAGGGGCTGGTTGGACTCGATGACGCTGGGGCGCGGCTCCCCGCCGGCCGCGCCGTAGTGCTGCGGCGGATCGTGATCGGGGGGCAGTGCTCGGTACTGTGTATGCGGCGGTGACACCGGCCTGTGTGTCGCCAAGTGTGGCGTGGTGGTGTGCGCGTGGCCCCCCAGCAGTGCCTCACTGTGTGACATCGCCACTCTCGCCCCACCGGCTCCCACCAGCCCTCCTTGCGAAGCCGAGTGCACCTCGTACGCCTCGTGCCCCTCTCTTTCGTGGCAGTCTTTGTCGATGGAACCTGCAAAGTGCACGCGAAAATGAAATCGGCCGCGTTCAGCGAGAGCGCAAGTGAAAGTTGCGGTTCACCTATGAAGAGAAAGTGCACTGAGCTGCAGTTGATCTCGCGACTACGCTCGCGTTTATTCGTGTTCGTAATAAAATTATGTATATCATACAAAATTAGATGAAATATTTTTTTTTATGTGAGGTGATAAAATAAAATAATCGAAAGTAAAATCTTACCAATACATTCGGTGTTCGCGGCATTGGTGATGGCCAGAACTTCCTCGATATTGTTCGGCTTACAGCTAGTAGTTTTCCAGTGTGTGCGAAGTCCGGAAGCGCTGATATATTTCTTGTCGCAACCCTGGCACACATAGGGCCTGTCGTTAGTGTGTAGCCGCTTGTGAAGTTTTAAGTGTACAAATTGAGTAAATTTCTGCATACACAAGTCACATGCATATGGCTTTTGACCCGAATGCAAACGTAAGTGAGTCTTTAAATTTGATGTTGAAGAGAATCTCTTCTTGCAAATATCGCATTGGTGCGGTTTTTCGCCGGTGTGCACAAGGTGATGTTTCTGTAGGTGAGCGAGTTGTGTGAACGATTTGTTGCATACGTTACACTTGAACGGTCGCTCTCCTGAGTGCGTCCTCAAATGAACTTTTAAATTCGAAAGTTGACCAAATGTTTTACAACACACGTTGCACTCATAATGCATTTTCCCATCTTTTTTCTTGAGTGGGTAGGGTAAGCTCCTATATCCACGCGAGGACTGCGAATTTGGACTCATTGGCCCCATCAAGAGATTACACGAGCCATCTGGGCTCATGCTGCCGTGTGGAGGAACCAGCTGATTATTTACATTTGAATTTTGAATTAAACTTAATTGCGAGCAATTCTTCAGTGTGATTACACTAGTCGATGAAGGGTAGTGTAAACTATTCTGGCCATTTTGAGATCTGTCGTACTGGTGTGACGACGTGACAGTCGGCGAGTAGTTGCTAGGCGGAGACCCAAGCTGAGTAATAATTGTTGAATTAGGTGGAGAATACAGACTATAGGAATAATTAGGATAATGGCTCTCATATCGTGTTTCTCTAATTTCTCTTATTTCTCTAATTTCACGAATTTCTGTTGTGTGAGGAATAGTATGTGGAGGCGACGACGAGTATACAGATGCCGCGTTAGGTGCCGGAAGCTGCTGCGGTAGAGGCAGTAATGATGGCAAGGGAGTCAAATTAGAGCTGGAGTCTGGGCTGCAGGCGTTGCCATACCTTTGACTCTTCTTGTATGAATATGCCATTTCAGTAGGAGATGAAGGGGGAGGTGTTGCGTTTGGCTGGCGGCGATTTGGGTCATTATTGTTTGTATCTATCCTATTTCCAGTAAGTATTGTCTCTAGGATTCTTGTATCTGGTGGGGAATATCTCATGAATGCTGGTTGTGGAGTAGGGGATATAGTGCCGTCCTCGTAATAGGGTTTGTTTAGTGGGACGACGGTATTCTGAGAGGATTCAAGTACGATGACTGTTGATGTGGCTGGGTCACGGCGTGGTGGGGATAAATTTTGTGGTGAAGCGTTAGTACCGTCTTCCGCTATTATCAGATCTTTTTCACTATCACAATCCATATCCTTGTGATTTTGATATTGGTATGCTCTAGGCATTTTAATTTTTACTTTTCTATATTCATTGCGATGCATATCTGGCTCAATTTTTTGGACTATGACAGTTTCTTTGGGCTCATTCGTTTTATTTGAGCAATCTAAGACATAATTCTCTACATCCGAATCGCTAGAATCTTCTGGTGGAGTAAACTCATCATGATAACCATTACTATGGTAACCTTCATCTGATCTGACCGATCCATCATTAGGAGTTAATTGATGTTCGTAGTGAGGACCACCGCAATGAGTAAGGCTAGGAGACTTATTCCCCAATTTATCTTGATGATTAATTGCCATAGGGGAAGGTCCACGTATATCTCTTAATTGTTGTGTCTGTGCAGGTGACCGGTTACTGTGTATTCTAGGGTTTTCCATTTGGTGTATCACCACATGGGAAGTACTTTCTTTGTGTTGGTGTATAATCAAAGTAGGATTATCTCTGTGATGAATTTTTACTGGTGAAGGTGGTTGCATAACCCCATTAGGTGTTAGAGGCCTTTGTTCGCTTATAACCGAATGTTCTGTTTTATTAATTGTATTCGAAGTTATTTCTGTCTTGACGACTGGTCTTTCAATTTTATTGATCGTTCGCAGTTCCTCACGAGGTAATAAAGGAACATTGTCATGAAATAACTTGTCACTGGCTTCACGTTTTAACCGACGATTTGGTATTTCTGTTTCTAATAATCCTTTAGCATTGGTGAGACCGAGAACGTATTTCATGTGATTAAAAGCGATTTCAGGATGAACTGGAGCTGGTGGCAAACCGTAGGCCTTCTTAATTGTTTCTTCCTTGCCTGAAATATAAAAAGATTTTTAACATTCGTTACTTGAGTTTGCGCAAAAGATATAATAGTCAATATCATTCGGTGACGTAGTTGTACTTACATATAGAATATGTTGCTCTTTCAGGGTCGATATCGTAACCCAGCCTAGTAGCAAAATCCTTACAGTACCACACCATTAATTCTTCATTTGGCATGATATCTCTGAAAAATAACGAAATCATTTACTACGCCGCTCTCTCAAGCATCACTGAAATCGAAAGTTAATGAATAATGTTCAGTGTAAATAGTGAAGTGCGGAAGAATAATACCTGATTGTGTAAAAGTATATGTGCTCCTGGTGTTGACACGCGACCAGGTTCATCACGGAGAGCGAGTAAGCCGACGCCACGTATCGCATCCAGTTCGCAACACTCGTGTCGGAACCATCCAGGTAATAGTAATCACTATCTTTGAATATCTGAAATTAACATAGTTAAATAAGTCACTTTATGTATACAGATAAACCACTTATTTGTTTATTACTCAAGACATCTTACTCTCTACAAAGATTGCACATTAATAGATATAATTTGAATTTAAATTGCTATTTTAATTGCTTAAGTATAAAGACGAAACACATAATAAATGAAGCACGTGCCACGTGCAGGATATTTACGATGCGCGTGCAACTGATAGCGACATGCTTGTTATAGTATAGTGCGGAGTCAAGGACGAGATTCAATGTCATTATTTGTTTGATGTAGGACGTCGAAGATAGGTGGCCTGGGACTATTTTGTCGTATAGCTGTCTCGTGAATGCGGAAATAAAATAATAGTTACTTCAATTAAATAAGTAATTGATGAATTTTTTTATTGGATTATGTACTTAGTCGACGAAAATAAGTTCGTACCTTTAATAGTGAAAATGATTAATTAGGTACTAAATTTCCCAGAAAGTAGAAATAAGTATTTATTAATAAGTTAATTACATTAAAGCTCCATTTATTTGTTATAATGTTTCTCATTTATCAAATTTTAATAAATACCATCACCATCACCTCGAAAAAGAAATGTAAAGCCCGATCTCACCTTAATATTTCCGTAAGTGTGATGTCTGACAGTTTCTTGTACCTGGCCCAAAATAGAGAGGAATAGGTTAGATAGAGAAAAGAGGTGTGCATCTGTGTATGTAAGACATACACTATTGCATGTTAGTTTAATGGCTGCATGTGAAAGCTTGCAAGGGCTATTGATGATTTGCTACTATATCGATATGAGCTTCACATGAAGCACCACAACCATAGGCAGAAGATATGGTCACAGGCGACTGTTGAAAGATATTTACAAAGCCAACTGAAAATGATCACTGCTAATGGATCTTAAGAGAAAAATGTATGGACTAACCCTCCAGTAATACCGCCAGGAGACTTTGTCGTTGGGTTTATTGGGGGTTCGTGAACCCTCGAAAGGCCCGAAACGAGTCCCCCGCGGGATTACTCCTATACTCCATACTCCTTCAGTCTGTAAAATAAAGTAATTCATTTTGGTAAAACTTACATAATAACAGATTATAAATTTATACTCCACATTTAAATGAAGAACTGAAAAGAGACAATATATTAGGTCTTTACCTATGAAATTGGCGTTTTGTATGAAGAATTTCATTAAGACTGTTTTCTCCATACAAACATTTTTGTTTTTTTTTTTGGGAACGGCTAATCCAAATTTAGCTAAACTTTGTGTGTATTATCGGATAATATTAAGTTAAGTATAGGCAGCGTTAATTTTTAAAAGTAACCGCTTTATAAAAGTTTCAGCAAATCTAAGAAATGATTATGGGAAGCACATGAAAAGAGCTCTGTTAATTTTTTTTTATTATGTGATTTAGCCCAGAAATTTTAAAAAATTATATATTATGTGAAACCTTGAAATAATATTCCATTTTCCAAATAAAAAACAAATTTGGATAGCTTTGAAAATCGCAGGAATTGGTACATATGATTAACGAAGAAAAAATACTCCAATCATAAGTAAAGACCCAATATTTGAGTATTGAATTAAGTCTTCTTTGTATTAACATCGTACTTTACAGTTATGATTGTTTCCGTTGTAGGTGGTCATCTGTTTTTTTTAAACTAGAAAGTAGAGACACTAACCGGTGTATTAGGCGTGGATAATACTGCCGACGGTCTTAGCGCGAGGCTGCGCGGGAGGGTCCTTTCAGCTCTGTTGGGTGTCCCTCGCTCGCACGGCACATCGGGCACTATGTACACGGTGAGCCGCTCGAATTCCTCCTCGCGCATGCGTGTCACATCGTACGCGCCCGCGCCGCTCACAGCGTTCACGGCACCAGCACCGCCAGGGCTGCTGGTTCTGCCCACTGTTGTACTCGGAACCTCCTCGTTAGTTGACTGTATAGGTGGACAAGATCTTATATTAATACTTTGAAACTTTATGGATTTGCATTTTTTTTTATGATAGACTTGATACGCGTTTGCCCACAATCTCATCTGGCGAGATGGACCATCAATAGGGAATTCACTAAAACAAAAGACTAATTTCTATCTATGTCATCATGAATTACGTCGTGAAAATTTTAGACCCGAGAAATATGCATGCCGCGTCGTAACAGAATGCATTTCTCCCTTCACAGCTGTATGCATTTTGGGCTATCGTTGATCAAGTTTGAGTGTTATTTTCTTCCCGGAAGGGTTTATTTTAGGTAAGTAAGAGGCGACAGGCGCCGTTCGATAAAGGGGCGGTGCCACTACTGACCCAGTTTTCTGTTAAGTGCGCAATTTCCAGTGCGCACCAACACTTCCCCTTTGCCTATTTTAAATTTTCAGCAATATAAATTTATTTTCGATATCACGATGCGGTATTTCGTTCCGTAAAAGTAATTATAGAACATAGGCTTCTTAGGTATTACGAGTATACAAGTAATAATCTACCTACTTCAAAAAATTATTGAAAATCAACAATAAATATGAAATCCTACTCACTAATCTCATATTGATGTTATTTCTTGTTCTTCAGATTTGCTGACTCATAATTATATTCTGTGTTGATTTAAATTGTACCTGTAACAAAATAAAATAAATTATTGTCAATAGTGTTCTTTACACTTTTTGTCATGGCTTATTCTTCACGATATTCGACGTAAACTTTAAAGTACAAAACCTGACTTTATGAAACAATAAACCGATTATAAAAAAATATACTCCTCAGAGGGATATATATATATATATAGGTAAGTCTAAATAGTACAGGACATTTTTCGAAATAAATAATTAAAAAAAGTAATTTATTTGTTCTAGTTTGGAGCAAATAAATACATTCTAAGTTCGTTTTAAATATATGTGTTTTTTACAAATGCCGTCTACTAATGACTAGAATGTTTATTTATTTCAAGGATTTTGAATATTTGAGTTTGTATTTCCATGTAAACCGTGTCGTGAGGATTAAGCCCTATTAACTCATCAAATTGTTTCGATCATAGATAGTAGGTAAGAGAATAGTATACCAGTTGATTAAATTTTATTTAAACATGGTACAGGGTGTTAATTATATGTGTACGCAGGCGTTTATTGTCTTATTATAAAGATATTTAAATATTTTACATAGGTAGAAACATAACGTCACGATCTTTATCCCAAATGGGGTGGTTAGTGACAGTTACCTTTCGAAATATATCAATCAATCAATCAATCATTTATTTGCAAGAATACATACAATTTAAAGATATAAAATTAAGAATTCCAGTAAATGTATCCAACCTGCAAGCAGGTGTGCAAATATTTACAAAATAACACAAGATAATAAAAAATAACATTAATTTAAAAAGTAATAATAATAATAATCTATGTAATTATAATCATTGTCATTTTTACAAGAGCCGCATTTCACTAACTAAGTTTATATGTTCTCATTGAACTCCAAATATTCCTTAAGACTATAAAAACACTTATCCAATAAAAAATTATTTAATTCTGATTTAAATCTATTACCCTGGAACAGCATTAAATAATCAGGAAGTTTGTTATATATTAATATGCTCATATTTATTACATTTTTTTCATATATATATGTCTGGCAGCGCGGGCGATGTAACAGGTTACCATGTTGTCGTCTTTGAGACCTGATACAAATTTCCTGACGATTCTTAAAATGTTCCGGATTAAGTTTAACAAATAGGCAAATGTCTTTCACGTACATGCAGGGTAATGGTAAGATACATAGCTGTTTAAACAATGGCCTGCATGAGTCTAAGAACCAAGCACCACAAATGGCCCGAATACACTTTTTTTGCAAAACAAATGCTCTATCTACATTAACAGAGTTGCCCCACAATATAAGACCATAGCTAAGGATAGATGAAACATAGCCGTGATACGCTGTTAATGCTGCCTCTCTTGACACAGTTTGTCTTAGCCTCCTTAACGCAAATACGAAGCGATCGACCTTTTGACTTATTAATTCTATGTGCTGTTTCCAATTCAAATGCTTATCGATTATGATGCCTAAGAAATTGACATTATCAACTTCGTCTATCTTATTATTATCATGCATAATACTTAGAGGCAGTGCATTAGCTTGTGGGGCGTGAAATTGCATAAATCTGGTTTTACTTACATTTATTTCAAGATTATTTTTAGTCATCCAACTTGTGACATCAGATAAGGCTTTATTAATAGCAGATTCAAAGTGTTCCTTGTTATCACATTGTATTGTGACTGTGGTATCATCTGCGAAAAGAGTACATTTATGTGGGGTGGCGTTTGGGAGATCATTTACATATAATATAAAAAGTAATGGGCCTAGTATACTCCCTTGGGGAACACCAGAGTTGCTAATTTTGAATCCAGATCTGAATTTTTGTTTCAAGAGAACTTGATTAACTTTAGAGATTTTAGATATTTCTGTACACTGTTTCCTATTCTTTAAATAAGATTCTAGCCATTCATTTGCCCTTCCTCTGATGCCATATATTTCTGCTTTCTTTAACAACACTGTATGATCAACAAAGTCAAAAGCTTTACTCATGTCAAGAAATATTGATACAACTGGGTTTCCCTTATTATTACTTTCAGTTATAGTCTTTAACAGATCGAAACTTGCAAGAGTTGTGGAACGTCCTTTGAGAAAACCAAACTGTTCGTTTTTTAATAGTTTATGCTTTGTTATAAAGTCATTCAATCTATTACACATTGCTTTTTCCAAAATTTTAGATATTATCGGAACAATGGTAATTGGTCTATAGTTATTAAGGTTGGTCTTGTCTCCTTTCTTGTAAAGGGGTTTAACAATAGACTGTTTTAATTTTTCTGGAAAAACGCCTTGACTAAAAGTTAGGTTGACAATATGTGCTAGCGGATGGCTCAAGTTACCAGCACAGAGTTTCAACATTTTAGTTGTAATATCGTCATACCCGCTAGCTCTACTATTCTTGAGAGACAATATAATTTTAAAAATCTCATATGCGTCAACAGGTTTCAGAAAAATTGTATTACGATTATTAGTCAATTTACAGTCATGTTTATTACGAAAATGTCTATTTGTCATGTCAATAAAATAGTTATTAAACAATTCGCAAATGCCCTGTGGATTAGAAATTATTTTGTCATCTATTCTTATTATATTAATATCATTATCATGTTGGTCCGTCGATACACTCTCAGATATTGCATTCCAGGTAGCTTTACATTTGTTTTTATGCTTCTGTATATATCTATTGTTGTTTATTTTATGTGATGCCAGTATACATTTCCTTAAAGTCTTATTATACTTCCTGTATACTAATTTGTTTGCATGCCTATTAATTTCTGTTGTTCTATATTTTAAATATAATTTGCGTTTTGTCTTACAAGATGCCTTTAATCCTTTAGTGAGCCACTTCATGCTCCTTGGTCGATTGTTCACCTTGACCTTGATTAGAGGGAAGCATAAGTTATAGAATAAACAAATGTTGTCGTAAAATATTTTAAATGAGTTTTCGGCATTATTACAATTTAGGACATCTTCAAAAGCAAGAGAGGAAATGCATTCACAAAATTTTCCAACATTGTAATGATCATAGTCCCGTTTATATTCAAACCAAGTCGAATATGCTTTTTGTTTCTTTATACTTATCGCGACTGTTTGAGCAGTTTCATGATCTGACAGGCCGAGGAGATGAATTGCTGCTTTTACTTGATTTATATTACTAATTATTAAATCAAGACAAGATTTACTTCTAGTTGGCGAGATGATATGAGATTTAAAACCATAATTCTCTAATATTGAAATAAGATTGTTAGAGAAAGCATTATCTTTCAATATGTCAATATTCCAATCTCCACACAGCACAATTTTCTTTTTTTTTAGTTTGTCAGTTAAAAAATGTAGAAGTTTACCAAGCTTGTGGAGGAATACACCTACATGAGCATTAGTTTGTTTAGGTATTCTATAAATATTAACTATTATAAGATTAAGAGCAATCAGCTCAATACCACAGCACTCAAAGAAAAATTTTGAGGCTAATTTGTGTGCGATCTCTAGAGGTTTGGTTTCAAATTCTTTCCTGACCAAAATACATGTACCTCCTCTACTTTTGTCTCGACAGTATGAAGACACAAGTTTGAAGCCATTTAATTTTACATTAGTCTCAGCACCTATCTTAATGTTAGTCTCACTGAAACAAAGAACATCAATTTCCTGTTTTTTGTTTTCAAATTCCTTTAGCGTGATTTCTAAAAGATCAAGTTTGTTGTAAAGACCAGCAATGTTTTGGTTAAAAATTATAAATTTGCTTGAATGTGGATATTTATCGGTACGTTCTATGGATATTGAATCAGAGGTTCTAACTGAGTCTGACGAAAAAATTCTGTATTAGTGAATATCTTTGGCTCATCACTCATTTTACGTGCAACTACAGGAAAGTAATATGGGATAGTCCCTTTTTGTGGTTTACATTGTCTATCACTGTATTGTAAAAAGTTCCTAGAGACCAATCTTTTTTTAAATGACAAGAAATGGGCCTTGTAGGCACGATAATCTATAAAAATATTAATTTTATTACATGCGTTACGAATATAGTCATATGGGTTGAATAAATAATGCATATCTATATAATTACAACTGTCAAAGACATTTGCCAATAAATGTAATTTTTCATTAATCATTATTTCATTCAAATGTCTATTATAATTAACAGGTAATAGAAGTACATTTGTATTTTGTAACATATTTAAAGCCACACTTAAGTTACTAAACAATTTATATGGGCTTATATCATGACTTCCAGTACAAATAACAATGTAGTCATTTTTGTCAGTACAGTTTTTCAAACGATTACAATAATTTAATACTTCGGATGAAGGAGCACCAGGTTTTATGAAAGCAAACGTTTGAAATTGATCATTCCATTTGTTGAGCCTTGTTCTTATTAAATTAATTGACAGACCTGATGCCTGTTCATCGCCAAGTATCATAATTTTACACTTAGTATTGGGAACTGTGGCATCATCTCCCATTTCAGACTTGGTATTATTTTCTTTGGTGCCCTCTATGACATCAGTTTGACAACTCCCGGATGGGTTCATTTCTCGTTCTCTATCAGTTGCGACCTCTTTTTGCGTACTCGCCGATACACCAGTCGTGTTGCTGTGATGGACGATGGCATCAGTTACGATTATTTTTCGATGATTCTCAGTTGTATTTGATAAATCGTGCGTTGATTGCACCAGTTGTGTCGACGGAGAATGTAGTGTAGCATCTGATAATAAATCCCTTCTTCGATTTCCACGTCCATCTTTCTTGGGGGTAGATTTACAAATACTGTTTAAGGTTAGTATTTTCTTCTCACATGCTTCCATTTTCCTTTTCAGTGAAAAATTTTCGGACAATAGTGATTCTATTTCATTTTCCGCACTTTGTAGTTTTTCACCTAGGTTTATACATTTTATTCGCAGGGATTCTAATTCTGAGCTCATAGTCAATTTCGCCAGCTCTGGACAACTTCTATTCAGAATACAGCTTAACGTGGATGGATCTTGTTCCTCGTCACTATCTAAAGATTGAAATGAGTTCTCGGTTGACACATTAATGGCATACTTCTTACGGTGCGTGATATTACTTATTGGCGTGTCATTTATCGGTATGGAATTGGAAGATGATGGTGTACTGATGGTAATTAGCTCATCCTCATGCTCAAAACACTCCTTGCACTTCCAATTTTTCCTGTGTTCCAGTGACATTAAGTAATACCTTTTGTCAGATATACTTTCGCATTCTAGGTGATAGGCTCGCTTACAATGGGCGCAGTTTAATACTCGTCTATCGTAAAATATTTTTTTACATTTTCCACATTTTGGAGTCATAATTAGGTATTATTATTGTCCGTCACTCGCTGAATGATGTTATAAAGCACAAAAATAAAACAAAAAAAAACAAAATAAATAGCTGTCAGTCACGGGATCGATCCTTGAACTTGTAAGTTGATATACACTCTTCTACCGTTCCAGCCAACAGGCCGCTATGAAAGTCGACGAATTATGTGACCGTATGTCTCTCGTGTAAACGTAACGTAAGTGGTAATCCAATGTAGGGTAAACGGTTCACTGCATAAGTAAATTTGAAATCGTACCTTGTATTTGTCCAGAAATGTCCCAATTCGAGGTGAATGTTTTTGGTTAGGGTGTTTCAAAACTGTTTTGCTAATAACTTGTAGAATTACGTATTGTTGTAAGGTAATAATGTAGTTTTCACATTTCCGTCAAAAAAAAAATACCGATTGCAGCTAGTAACACTTTCACAAACAATATCACAAACTTAGTTATTGCAGCACATTAGTCACTATTTTAATGATTTTTCCTCAATTTAATCAGTGGTGGTATTATGTATCTCATCAACGATCGGCCATCAAAATCGGCTTTGACCTTTCCGATTCTGTACCTGTTCTCTTATTATGGTATTTAAGTCACTGTGCCATAATCTTACAAAAAATTGTTATTTATAATAATATTACTATTTTTAAAGTGAAAAAATATAGCACACTAAAAATTTCGGTGTTTATTATTCAACACCTACCCGCAAAAAAAAAACAGATACAGATATAGATACAGTAATGCACACGTGACAGCGTGAACACATCGCAAATATTTTACTCATATGAAAACTACGTTCTTAGACGTAATTGAAAATCTATTGTTGCAGACACCACGTGACCGCGTTGGCACTCAAAGCCTCAAGGAACAAAATTATATAAATAATTTGTTATAAAAACGTGATAATGTCCGAAATTTCGAGTTTAGTTGCCTTTTTTTTATGCACAACGGGTTGGTACTTGACTTCAATCACATCTGATGTTAAGTGAATATGAGGTCGAAGGTGGAAGCGTACTGACCCGGAAACCCCAACACATTTGGGGGACTGGGTATCTTATCTCTGACAACCGGAACACAACAATGCTATTAACATTGCTGCTTGGCGGCAGATTTAGATAAGATTTTCTCCTTATTTATTTTTCCGTACATTTTGTGATGTCAAGAAAGATAGTCTTTGGACAAATAAGTATAAATGTAAACATGATGCGGCCAGCCTTCTGGGTACCTTTCCATCAACCAGAGACTTGGGGCTAGTTTTTTATTTGTGATATTTTAATAATAAATTGTATATATATTGTATTGTATTATACATAATATAAGTGTTTGGGATTTTTGCCTATTAAATAGGAATGATTAAATGTCAAACTAAATAAAAATACACAATAAATAATTCAATTATATAATCCAGATTGACCAAACCAAATCTGCTAAAAGCAATTAACCGATTTCTATTAAAATTAAAACCTGTTCCCGAGTTTCATCTTAAATATAAAAAATAATTGAAATTTCGGAAAACCCTCGGAAGATAGTCTTACACCTAAATATAGAAATATAACAAAAAGCTGTGTTATATATGTTATATATATATATATATATATATATATATATATATATATATATATATATATATATATGTGTATAAGCTAAATATCTTCGAAACGGCTTAACCGATTTTCATTTAACCTGTCCCCCCTCGTTTAATCTTACATATAAAAAACTCGCTCTCAATCAAACACTTGACATACACACCCACACAATGCTTCTTCATGTTTCATGGGAGGTTAACAATTCGTTAGTAAATCTATTAATGGCGGACAACTCCTCGAGCATATCACGTTTCTTTATTAAAAAGTTATTTATGTAATTTTCTGCACCATGCGACATGCTTTCGATACGATCACTAGGTATAGAGTTGTTTTAATATCACTTAACATCATATAATATTTGTAATATTACTTATTGACAAAATTATTTATTATTTCTTAGTTTGTCTCACTATTTACTTTTACCTCTAGATTGTATAGTGATTATTATTTACGTGACTTTCCATCTAATTATTTTTTTTTAAGAATTGTAATGAAAAATGAGAATCTGTAATTGGTATAACTTTGGTTTATAAATTTTGTGTAATATTTTTTATAATGATGCTGTTGATTCTGTATTATCAATAAAATAAAATAAAAATATTGTTTTTACTCTGTAAACGCATTTAGAATGCCAGTTTGAAACAATGGAAATTTAAAAAGTTATTATCCGTTAACATTTTTGATTCGACAGGTATTAGAGAATTAGAAATTAATAAAGCATAAATCATGAAGGAGCAAAAACTAAATGATGCCTTTGGTATGTTAGGATAACAGCAGTTAGATTAATATAATTTGTCATTCTATACAGAGTCAGTACTTATGTTAGTCATTTTGTTGCAGTCATCCGTTTTAATTGTCATTAAGCGGACGATTAGACATTGTATGCTAGTTTTATAATATCGATTTGCAAAGTTGAATTGCTTCTCTTTCATGTGAGGGTGAGGATATATTCTAATCACCTAGTATGGGCTAGATGGGTTAGTGACGAACCTCACACCAAGAACACTACTCTATTATTAGGTACCTATAACTGGAGAATCAATCATATACTCTTTATTACTACATAAATGAATACAGCATCATCAATCGCACAAGATGGTGACTCAGCGATCTCTGGCAGGCAGCATATATGTATGTATGTATGTAAACATCAAATTTCTTGATTAAGCAAAAAACGTCCAAACATTCGCGTTTATTATTCGTCAGATGGGATTACTCAATAATCAAATTAAAAGAAGTTTATTTCATAGGATATTTTTTTCACTTGAAAACGTCGCATTTTTTATTAATAACGTCATACACGGAATAAGACGAATTAAGGAGATTTTTATCCTACTTACAGAAAAGTGGTTCAATATTCGCCGCGCATATTAACAGGTTTACCAAATAATAGGCCTCTTGCCAGGAGGCGGGTTGAGTGGGTACCACCCTCATCTATGTTTGTCACCAAAAGTCAATGTAGAAGAATAAGACAACTAACAGTGAAAATATTTACAACTTCTTTAGTCCTTATGTTTACACCCACGCCACTGTTGTCTTACCACTTTTTGGCAGTTCATTTATTGAGAATAAGGTTTCTTCGGACATTAGAAAGTCAATTTGAACCTAAATAATCTAAAGTAGTAAAAAAAATGTACAATGTGATATCAATCTGAAACCAATAAATAGATTTCGGATAGATACAAAAAATGCTACTACAGGATCTAGATAATTATTCAATAAGTATCCTGTGTCTAGGTTCTGTGTATATCTCTACTAATTTGAATAATGTGTATCAAAAATACTATATTTATTTTGTAACCGTTGTATGGCTGTTATATGTTAGTACGACGATTGGTTAAACCTACAGGGACTGATTGTCCACAGACGAATCAATTATTTGTATTTTTTGGAACTGAAGCTAATGTTTCAGAAACAAATGATTTTTCTATTCCTGCGTCACCTGATGAAGATGATGTCATTGTCATTAATCATTATAGAATAGATTGTAATGTCTCTACAAAGTACCTACAGACCATCATAATAGGCCGTCCTGTTGAACTTAATGAGCATAAAGACATATATAAAAAAATGTTCTTAATTTATATATTTTTTTCGTTTTCTAATAAACTTGACATATATCTATTGAGATAATTTTATTCAAATACTTATTATTTTATCTAATAATAACTTTTATTTTCTAAAGTTTGAAATAATATTTCATTTCAAATTACATGTAATTTTTTCTTAATTACCATACATACATAATGTCACAACCTTTATCCCAAATCAGAGATAACTCAAACCTGCGAGTTTGGGTGTTCCAAACATTACAAGTTTAATGCTTGAAACAACATCCACGATTCACCCTTCGAAGTATAGAGAAATGCAAACATCCCATTGTCGCCCATTTCCGAAGAAACCGCTTTTACTCTTTTTCTGTTTATTCTTTTTACGTGCCGAAATCACACAGCACTCTTAGCCACTTAAAATATTAATAATTCACAATGAAAACTCCTTCGAGATCGCAACCTTGCTATTATCTAATCTGCGACTGTGCGTCGTGGTACCTAAAATGCTGGCAGCATTGCATCACTGGAAGGCGAGGGTCACCTCTTGAGCAAAATAGGTACCGGGCCTGCCGTGTCGCCGGATGCTACAATAAGCCAAATAGAAATTGCTATAGACAAAGATTTCGTGTCCAATGGCCGATGTCCCATGGTCTCTACCGAAAACTTCGCAAATTCGTCTTTAGATGATGCGAGGATACGTATTTGCGGCTCTTGAGAGTCTGTGCATTTACTGCAGCACTACCTACCTACCACTTGGAAATTCATAATAAAACTACAAATTATATTTCGAAAAAATAAATAAATTAAGAATTATTGGAAATTTAGAAACTTCCTATTGTATTTAATTTTACACAAATAGAAATCTAATCTACGAAAATTTACGTAATCGGGGAGCAGACAATGCTCCAGGTTATTACATCACCCCTCTATCTGCATAAGATGTCAGCTAAAATTTTATTTGTTTTAATATATTTATAATTTAAATTCTTTCATTTTCTTTTGATTAAAGTGTCTAGTCCTTTACAAGTGATAAAACTATTTTTTTTTTAATACAGTAAATTTTTTTGATTTAGTTGTTTATTTTATATTTTATTAATTGTTTTTTACTACGTATACAAAAATTATTTTTCTTTATCGGGAATTCTACTAACGGCAATATGTAAATAAATGAGAAGCATGCAAAGATTGTGGGTGAATGTGGGCTGAGAATGATGAGGATTCAATGCTTGATTGGTACAAGAACTGATAACAAAGACCTGCTACGTAACGCTACATAGTAAATCAAAATGTATCACGTGACATAAAAGTTCGGGTTCTATGATTATTGTTCTGTAGGTATTTGTTGATTGTGCATTGAATATTTGCCAATTTGGCAGCATGCATGTGAAACACGGAACTAAGTCACAGGCACGTAACTCTGCAGTTCTTTATTTGCAGTAAATTACTATTCAACAGTAAATTAAATTCATCCAAAATACTCACTTAAATTATATTATAATGTAACTAAACTAGGCGTAATTCGCAATACTGGAAAAAATTAAATTAATTCATATTAATAATATAATGAATTAGGATAAAATGTGATGACAATAATATGATGTGATATCAATTTTTGTATAATAGTTTTCTGAAAACTTATCTCTTAAGATGACATGATGTAAACTGTAATTGCATGAGAATAAATAGAATTTGAATTAATAATCTTTCAGTTCCTTGGAACGTGCAGGTGAGATTTTTTAAACATTACATTTCCAAACATAAAGCATTCTCATGGAAACATTCGATTGAGCAATCGCCAAGTTCAACATTTCATTGCATAATTTGTCGGATGGTGCGGGTTGCGGCCGACGACTTCTCTATGAGAACAAAAATTTGTTTCCAAACCGGCCCTATTTGACATTCAAACTGTTGCGCAAGCGACGTGAGCCCTGTATTGTAAACATTACTCGCTGCATTTGTAATGCATTTATGTATTTGTAACTGCTATTATCGTACATTATTATACTTGATCGAATCATGAAGGGACGTAGGTGTCCGTAAAATGTTTGGACACTAAATAAGGTTCGTTCAAGTTGTATTTAAAAAAAATATCACTAGAATATTGTAAAGTTGTAACGCAGTTTCGTGATCGACTGACTATATGTACAAGTATGATTAATTGATGGATACTATACTATTTTATTTATTTTGTAAACTTAAAAATAAAAAGAACCGCATCGTCTGATTAAAAATTTGGAAAAGTAAAAAAGCCCATGTTCAACCCTAGATTTACTATAAATAGGGAAAGTAGTTAGGTAGAACATTAAACTTTATTCAATAAACGTTAAATATACACAACAATTTTTTATATATTAACCGTTATTATGGCAAACTGGGGTGGAATAACGTCATCGGAGTCTACTTCCTTGTAGTCTACCAAAAGCAATGGATTCTACACATCTGGAGAAAACTGTTAAAAGATTTCAGCTCTTAAGAGTTATCGTGACTTTTGTTAGGTTATACGTCCACCTGCACCAGTAACATGACTGGCGCGACAAAAGTTTATGTCGCGCGAGATAATATTTGTCCTGCTCATTTCTTTGGACGAAATATACAACTATCCCACTATCACGACGCGTCGCGCGCGACAAACGTCATGCTACTGGGGCTTGTAGGAAGACGTCCCAGGCTGCACTTTCCGCTACGGAGACCACGTACTCTCTAAAACTTTTACTCTCCAAGAGTCATCAGCTGTACGCTCTATTTACTGCTTGCCCACTTTTAACTTACTAAACCGCTGGGCAATGTCGGTGACTGTCGTTCTTCTATGGATCTTTTCATTCCTGATTCGATCTCGTATATCTCATGAAACACCGCCTATCTCCAGAGGGTGAGGGGACAACGAGTAGAGCCTCGGGACTGTGAATTTTCTTGTAAGGCTCACAGTTTCTTCGGGAGGCTGGAAGTTACCAAACATATGTGCGAGACGATTTTTGTGGTTACCCACGAAAACAGTTTGTAAACATGGTCCTGGTCCCTGGTACCCTATTCTCGAGTGACACAAGCTTTTTTATTGTGAAAATATTTATTTCGAGATCCATGCGTGGTGAATAACTATGACGTAGGTAGCTAAGAAATAAAACGGCCCGCCCACACAGTATCAGTATATTTCTGGTTTTAACAACTGGTCATTGGTGTCGATTCTGATTACATTTCTCTAACCTAAAATAATTTATAAAGTGATGTTGACTAATGGTGTTGACTAACTCATTTATCTTTTGTTTCTATCATATCGACAGGTTAAGCCAGTTGTAAAATGGTGACTACTAAAGAAAAGTGAAAATGAATTGAAAAGTTCATTTAAATTGGTACCTATCAGTACTTTTTGAGTTAGGAAAACTAGATTTAGACAGATTGTATCCATGGGCCGAGTTATATGATCTCTTTTAAAGAGACACGTAAGAAAGTTCATATACATTAGATTTATATTATTAGACCAGCGATAGTGACCTATACTAAGCATGACGCAAAAAAAGATTTATTCCCTAGTTAGGAATGTTTATATAAATATTTACATATACGATACCTTACGATCAGTATCCCGCTTACGCGTTTGGGTGTTCCAAACAATAAAAGTTTAGTTGAAACAACATCTACGTGTCACTTTTCAAAACACAGAAATGGACAAGCGACAGGGGGTGAACTCATCGCTGTTGAAACAAGTCTATAGATATTTTTTGGTGGAAAGTCCCTTAGTCGCCTTTTACGACACCCATGGGAAGAGAGCGATGTAAGTTTATCCGTCCATAGTACAAGCTTTGCCTGATTTGTAATGTTTTTTTACTACAATTTTGTTTTTTGTATGAGTAGCATGCAGCACACATTGCGTTAGTATTAGTGTTATTCCTCTATGGTATTACATAATTATGTTAGTGTTGTTATTTGTTACTTATACCTAGTTTGTATAAGCTAAATTTATATGTGTGACAGTGGAAACAAATAAAGGCTTTATCTATCTATTTTGGCACAAGATAATTGTCCGAAATATTTATTTATTACTTTTTCAATTCTTTGAACACATTGACATTCTTTTGTTTGACTCATTTGAAAATAAATTGTTTGCGGACACCAGGTAACTGCGCTGGGGTTCAAAGTTTTACTTCTTCAATTCAATACTTCAAGGTTCTACGTCAACCAGACTCCGCAAAATATGTATGTGAGGTGATTTTCCATTTAGTTAATATTGGTACGGAACATTATAAAAGAATACTACGTAGTGCGTATGAAGTAAAAGGGTATGTTTACAAACGGTAGTCGTGGGAGGTTTTCCGAGGGTTGCGGGGGGAGGGTCGGCACGTGACCGTGACTGCGAGGTTGCGCAACGCGTCCGCGCAATGTCACCGGCGCGGGCGGCGGCGCACGCGACTCATCGAGCTCGCTCGAACGGAACCCTGACTCTTGCCCTCCTCAAACTGCTTGTTTAGTAAAATTGATTTATAAACAATTTATACTTTGTAATAGATTAGCAGTAATGTAAATAATCTAAAGATATAGCGTCGCCGTAGCAATATGATAATAGCTTAAAAAATATGAGATTCTTCATTTGTTGTACATATTTTTAGTCTGATTGACTAATTAGGCAAAGGTTTACTCGTTCTGGTTCGTTCGCAAATTAACTAAATATGAAACGAAAAAAAAAAAATTGCGACGCTCAGGCTGCTGGGTTTATTTCATTGTAAATAGGCAGGTAAAATTCTAAGGTATGTATTATAAATACTCATGACAATGTCCAATAATACTTTTACTATCTACATCTAGTACTGTACTATACAGGGCGTCCCAAAGTTATGGGACATGAAGGGGAAGTACCTTAAATATCGTAGATAGTGAATTTTGCTCAAAGAAGACTTTATGTTATTTTTAAAAGTTAGTAATTCTGCATTCATAGATTTTCTAAAAATTATTTGCTTCGGCTGGGAATCGAACCGACTCAAATGTGAAAAAAAAAACAGCCTACTTTTATGATGCCAATCGAAAGAATAGCTAAAAAATAATAACTCTGCCTAAGTAACATAGTATTTTAAAAGAAAGGAACAACGTGAAATTAATCATTTTAATCAAATAAAAAACATACATGAAACTGCCGTAGTCAATTAAGTAGGTATTTTTTTGTAAATTAATTAATTAAATGCTCAAAATGTGATCCCTCTTGTCTTACGCAAATCGCCAATCTTTTAATGAGCCCGCTGCCTGTTGATTTTCTAATCATTTTATGGTGAACACTCGATGTGATATGGCACAATTCTGTTTGCAACTCGCCTACGTTCTCGTATCGCTTTTTGTTTTGACTCAATCATTTTATGTTGTTCCTTTCTTTTAAAATACTATGTTACTTAGGCAGAGTTATTATTTTTTAGCTATTCTTTCGATTGGCATCATAAAAGTAGGGTGTTTTTTTTTCACATTTAAGTCGGTTCGATTCCCAGCCGAAGCAAGTAATTTTTAGAAAATCTATGAATGCAGAATTACTAACTTTTAAAAATAACATAAAGTCTTCTTTGAGCAAAATTCACTATCTACAATATTTAAGGTACTTCCCCTTCATGTCCCATAACTTTGGGACGCCCTGTATAGTACATGCATATACCTTATAAAATATCAACATTAATATTATTATCTCTTTATAATTCGGAAGTCATAGGTGATTGATTACAGTCTTCGCAAAAAAAACCCTATCAAAAGCAAAAAGTTAAAAAAAGTTGTTATGTGCCAGTGCGTTAAACATATTATTATATACTTTTCCCTTCATAGAATTCAACATAAATTTGTGGTTACACTATTATAACAATTATTAAACACCTGTTTAGGATGCTTGTGGCTTAAGTTTAAGATTGTATAGATTTTTAGTTAGTTACCGTCTAATATTAGCAGTTTTAAAACGTATAATGTTTTCCAATTAAAATAATGAAGTTCAACATACCTACTTATTACCTATGTTACATAATAATATGATATTAGAAAACGCGCGAGTGAGTACCTACTCTTAAACAGTATCGCACGGCTGCGCATCGGCGCGCGCGCACCAGGAAGCAACCTTGGCGCATGATGCGCTTGTGTTTGCACTTGAACTTGCTCTTTTGCCCTAGCGCTGTGCATTGCGCATCCAACGTATTTCCACATTACAAGACTATTAATATACTAGTATCGTAGAGACGAGTATTAAACATATCACTTTTTGAATCTAGTACATTTTCTTCTTGAATATTAACTTCTTAAGGCAAATCTATTTTTACAAGGAACACAAACAATTTTCTCCCTAGGTCACGGACGTCATCTGCCTTAAATGTGATCTCTTTTGTAGGGTACAGGTTAGATTTTTGTACATGCCGGCATATAATTTGCAAACGACTTAAAATTACGGTTAGTTTGCTATTCCTCAAGGTTTCAAGGTCTTTTGAATTTATCATGTTGGTTTTGAGAGAGGATTTATTAAGTAAGCATGCATGATATTGAGCTATGGATACGAGAGTGCAACGGGAAGCGCGACCTTGCAATCTAATAATAATCTAATGTATGCATGAACATCTTTCCACTGCCAGTTGGTAGGTACTTATAGAGGCAAAAATATAAAGATTACATATTTATGCAACTGCGAAAATGAAAGCGATGATAACAGTTCTATAATTGAGAGTAAGTTAACGTTTAATTCTCTATAAGACCAACACGCACTTAATATTAAAATGTTTACTCAGTATGCCAAATAATTTGATGGTTACGGTGTCGTTAAGTGAGCACTGAGGAAATTGTAAGACAGAATTTTTTTATGTTTTTTTTGCGTGCCATCGACACTCTTATGCGTTACATTTTAAGAAATAATATCCAAATAACTTTAAACTTTATTACAGCATTATGAGCAGATTTATATGATATTTACCTTCAAATTGATGTAAAATATATTCAATAACTTCAAATGTTGAATTAATAATAAATAACGGTTGCGGTCAGAAAATGTTGTTTATATAGGTAGATTCAACTCATATATAGATAAATTGTTCTAAATATTAATGAAACCATTTTAAAGATTAACACAGCACAACAAAAACATATGATTGAAATTAATCAGGAAAGAGAAATATTTGACAAAAGTTCTAATACTCACAAATTGTTAGGTAGTAAATGTCTTTCAAGGCAAGGTCTCCAAAAACTTCGTATCTTTACGATTATTGTACCGGAAATAACAGATTATTATCGTCTTTGGTGGTGTTTGATGTTAGGCGCCTGCCTATAATGCGTGAGCGACGTCGAGCGATTTAAGGCACTCGAGTAGTATGCGGAGCGCCAGCAAGGGGACGATTGGCCGTAGCCGGCGCGCCGCTCTCATGTCGACCGAGCCGAGCGGCGGGCGGCGGGCCCCGGCACTATCAGCGCCGGCGGGCGAGCGCGCGGGCCGACAGACCGGGCCGTGCTTGGCGATCGAGCACGGAGCGCATTATGCAACGAGGCCTGCTCGCCCGACCTGCCCCACGTCTAGCCGCGGAGCGCGTCGCACTAACCCGACGCCCGATGCTATGCCGACCGACCTAGATGCACTTTTACGACGCCGAGAATGCAATCGACACACATATTCGCGTCTCGTTCCGATAAACGCATCGACGACGAAAGCGGCCTGTGATGGAGAATGCGGACGAATTTGACAGCAAATGCAGTGAGTACGTCACGTTCGCGCCTAGTGTTCTCCTATTAGAGCGGAGCGAGACAGCGCAGTGCAGTGCGACCGCGTGGTGCATTCAAGTTCATTACTTCCGTAGTGTAGTGCGCGACCGCGGCGCGCGCCGTGACCGTGCTCCCGATCCATCGTCGTCGGCCCCGGCATACACTGTGTTGATGATCATCGCGGTGCCAGCTTCCACAGCGGGCAACTTACCATCATCAACCATGGTGATGCAACTTTGCAAACCAAGTCTGTACTTTTCTTGTTAAATTAAGTATGCATGTATCCGTCGATAACGTGCAAAAGGAAAATGTATTTATCATACGAATGCACGTACATGTGTATTGTGGTATGAGCCATAATTCTCATCATTCATTGTATCATATAATCCATCACATTTCCATGTATTAGTGAAAACTAGTATTCATCTAATATAATTCGTGGCGCTGTACAAATGCTAATTAAAACAAGTTGAAAACAACGTGTGCCGGCGAGTGGCGTGAGAACGGCAGCGAAAGCCATGGCAGGGCGGGGGCTGCGCGCCTCCCCGGAACACGCTTTCACTCTCGCGGGTCGTCGACACAGCCTGCAAACACCCTTACCGCCAATTCTCGAAACTTACCCCTGAAACTCGTACCTATATCTTCAATTCTACGTTTCATGCTTTTACTTTTACTATGGAGAATTTCGTTTCGAGTTTAAACATCGCGCTATAGTAGGGGTGTCGGCGCGCTTTCCAGGCACCCGCCGCCGCCGCACCCTACCACCTTCCATTATCCAATATTGATTTCACTATTTACAGCCTGTAATCTGTTAACAGCGGCAAACTGCAGGATTCTGAATAATGGACCCGGACGGACAGCTAGCGATTGTCCGTGGTTCGGAATATACTTGTATACCTATTGTATTTATTTCATATATGCTATTTTTACCCGATTATGTTGCATTTAAAAAACACTGTATGAGTTAAAAATAACTGAAAGGTATGCATATAAATACCTACATGTATTTTAACTTGAATAGAATTCCGTCAATCATTACCTATTTTAATTAACTAGATCATTTTTCGGAAATATACACGCACTCTTATTGGATCACCCCTTTCCATTGAAAATGTGCCAGCCAAAGCTTTCATATATATCTACTTATATTAGCTTTAGGCGTGCGTGACCTGCCCTAACGTCTAGTGATTTTCAGACATGGTTTAACGTCCGAAATTCACCCCTTACAGAGCTTTATTCTTTATCGATTTAGGCACGCTGCTTAGAATAGTAAATAAAGATTTAAACTGATGTGGTTAGTCAAAATATAGTTTATTTATTTATATCCTACAAGCTACAAATGAGATATCCTAAAATAGCTAACAGTAATACTGCCCTTAATTTAAACCATTCTTAAGACTGTCCAGCCATGCTGGTGGATGTTAGAACGGCCGCCGTGGCTCAGTGTAACACAACAGAAAGTTTACAAAACGGATTTCGATTTCGATTCCCATAGAGTTCCAGACCTAGGGTACATGTTTATTACTCCATTTGGTTGGTGGTTGGTTATTTTTAAATGTCCACCTGTCTAGGTACCACCACCTTGTCGGCCGCGAAGCCTTATACTGACTAGGCACTATTAGGTAATTTAAGTGGAAATGTTTGTGTTTTAGGATTCCATCCTTATCTTGGAAAAACGGAACCTATATAGGATCACTTTGTTATCAGTCTGTCTATCTGTTCGTGTGACACGGCCATTTTTCCCAGAAACCGCTGGAGTTATTACGTTAAAATAATATCGGAAATTAACTCCTCATACAGCTCCAAAAAATTCAAGTTTCTAGTGTAACGCAATAAAATGATGCGGCCTTTCAAAGTGAATTTTCATACTAAAAACATACAAAAGACCGAATTGAGAAACTCCTCCTTTTTGAAGTCGGTTAAAAGCCCCTACTCACTGACAGATCGTCAATAACTATAGGACACTTCTCGATGAACACCAATATTCAAGTTTGCCACGAATAAAGAGATCTTTTGGCACAAGTGAAGGAATATATCCGAAAATAATAATTTAAATCCCGTGTGGAATTACGGACGAGGCAAACATTATTTGCGGTTAAATATCATCAGATCGTCTAAGTAACTAACCACTTACTTAAGTTTGTCGGTTTATAAAGGTTGTTAACGGTGTAAGGTCTTTTATGTCTAAATTTACTTGTCTTTTTAATTAATTGTTGTTATGTAAAAATCAAATTCATGGAATATCAATAATAACATCCACATTTACTTGTTACCCGAGTACGGCGCAGCAAAGTTAGGGTAATGTATTTAAAATCATAATTAGGTCATATATTTCTAATTCAAAATTGCCCACTGAAAAACGAAACAATCCAATTGACAGTCATTAGAGCGAGAAAAAGACGCATCATCAAAGAAAATGCAGGTTTACATCGTGGATGGAGGCTTGCGCGGTATCAAAACACTGAATCTTCCGGGGTGAATGACCGCGGCACTGCGCCCTGCTTGCTAGCCCCCGCCGCCCGACGTCGCTCGCTCCTCTCGCTCGCGCTACTGCGCGAATAAATCGCACGCTGCGCTCGTGTGCGCGGGAAATGCGTTCACTGTGCGAGTATTGGGCACAGGGTCATTGACATTCTCATGAATTTTCTTCTTAGGCTTGTTGCAAACTTAAAGCGATGAACTTTTGCTGTTTTGTTGTTTCAATCTTACTTATACCTATATTTCTATTTTTATTATTACATTATTATGTATTACAGCACATGTAGCAAATAGCAAATTATTGTAAATTATTTTGCGCAATAAAGAGTATTTGTATTGTATTGTATTGTATGTAACACTTATATTCTTAATACTCGTCACAAACGAATGCCTTTAAAACATGGAGTTTAATATACGATTGGTTGGTACCAAAATGTTGTATCTCTTCGGTAATTTATAATTATCTGTGAGTCATTCAAATGACTGGATACGTATCTTACAATTACATACCTTGTTTTGAGGAAGAAAGAAAGAAAAACACCATCATAAGCAACACAATGTTTGATTGTCAAAATATGATCTCAAAACGTACTTTTAGTAAGTAGGTTGGTATTTTATATTATCTATTATCAGCATTACCCTATTCTTCCTTACACTACACAACAATTTTGAGTGCATTTTACTATAGAGTAAGTAATATGAAATTATGCACAATTAGTGGTCTAGTAAGAATAGCATGTGCTTTAAAGTTTCTAAATTGAATTTAGTTAGTCTCGCAATCTGAACTTACGAGGGATAAAGCTTTATTGATCCTGTTTAGTATACTAATGCACGCCGACGTAGGGCTCATCTATATCTGTATAAGTGCTAGTAGCCGCAGTGTAAACTCGATTTCCCCCTTCTTGGGGTAGGCTTCAATACTCATTCATGCCTTTTTCCCTGTCTGGCCGGGTGCGGGCGCATAGCTCGCTCCCGCTCGTGGCGCTTCCGTGTTGACATCGGCTACATACGCGCATGCACTAGACCTAGCCCAATGCAGCGAATTTTGCGTAGGATCAACGACCTCTCCTATATCTATACAAACTTATAGAGCTACATAACCGGGTGTCTCGATAAAGGCGGCGAAATATTTAATCTCATCCCCCGGGTCCCGGTCCCACAGTATCCTGTCACTGAATTGATTTCACTATGCGGGTTTTCACTTTTGGTAAAAAATGTGCAAATGCTTTGTCGATTTGCCCATTTAAGTAATTGTTTATTATAACAATGAACAGCGCTGAAGGGACAGAGAACAAAAGAATTTTTTGGAAACAACGGACTGTCGAATTTTATGACAAGTTTCGAGAAAAGTAAAATGTAAATAAGATGCGCTAAAAAATGCCATTTGCGCAAATTGCACTGTTAGACCTTTAGCTGTTTAGCAAATTGAAAAGAATTCTTTTTTGATTTCGGTGTTTCAAATAGTAACAACAATAACAGACTAGTTTAAAAAGTGGAGCCGTTTATTGTCGTATTGTGCACAGTTTTCGAAGGACGATGTTCGTTAAAAAAATCTATGCAAACAGAAATCTGTCATAAAAATGGGCCTAAAAGTTTATGTGGTTTGTAAGTTTTTGTTGTGGTAAAGGTAAATTTTGTGGACGAAATATTGTGAGTGTCATAAGGAAACCGCTAAGTCAATTGAATAAACTTGCTTGAACCTTTTTTATTTTTAAATTTACATTTAATAAAATAAATTAAAAAAAACACTTTCCAAAACCATATTTCCTCCTCCTGGAGGATCTATGTTCGTCTGTATGTATTTTTTATGTATGTTCACCCACATTTTCGTTAATAGTCAATTTTGATGATTATTTTTTGTTTGATATGGTTTACCGCCAGAGTAGTCCCATATTTTATAAGATCTGTAGTTGCACTTTGGAGTTAGATAATGGAACCTTCCTAAAGTCGGTCTTTTGAATATTTTTGGTGATTCAATTATGAAAATAAATAATCATACTTGACAAACATGTGCATTGTCTGGCACTACATACTTTATAATTTATTAACGTGCTTCTTCATCAGGTTCAATATTTTCAGTGTTGCTGTTCCTACGGTTGGTTCCTGGAGGCTAACTGACCATTGAGGTTAGGCAATCGGCAAACGTTTCTACAACAACAAGCGCAATTGATTCATTTCTCTTAGTAGATTGACTGTCTAAAAACCGCGAACAGTTGACAGCCAATCAGTTGCAAGAGTCGAAGCATTCGCGTATAGAAACATTTACCACTTTTCTAGCCGGTCAGGCGTGTAAACGTGGCTAGTTTTTTTTAACCGCCTCCATGGCTTAATGTTAAACAACATAAAGTTTACTAGAAAGTAGTCGCGGGTTCGATTCCCATCGGGGTACATGATTAGAACTAGGTTTGGTTGGCGTTGATAGCATTGATAGTTGATAGATAAGATATTTAGTTTCACAATGAAGTTGGGGGTGCGCTTCCACCTTCGCTTTCATCATAATTTAACATCAGGTGTAATTGAGATGACGCGCTAACACATTATGCATAAAAAAATCAACCGTACAGAACAAATACATTAAATAATTACGTTGAGTAGCAATTAAGAACTGTTTGCCACTTTTTGATTCTTTTACGGAACCGAAATTTATTGTATTTACATAATAAATATCAAAATATGCAAAATATATATATCTCTAATCGAAAACATTTTAAATTATCAATATCAAAATTATCTAATATTTTTCAAAGTTTTTAATTATTAAAATTAAATTTATTTTGACATGAAAACATTCCTTCCTACATACTTAATTTGTTATAAAATAGCCAAAGATATCTAACGAAATCATGTATGATACAATACATGTTTCCGGTGTGCACTAGTCTTGATATTTGCGAACATGATTCTTTAATTCGTGAAAATTGGCATTGTATATTTTTTATTTCGATTAAATATAGAAACAGATAAAATAAGAACCAAATTAGAATTGATACACCGTACATGTAGCAATTAAATTTTTTTTTAAGATTTAGAATAAGTATGGCAATAATCTTAATCAAATGCAGTTGTTGTCGCAAAAGTTTTTATTATTATATAATAGATCAGTAGAACCAATATAACATACCTTCGATATATACTAAACGACTAAAACTATAAAATGAAAATGACTTAACAGTATAATGCCATTACAGTTACCTATTTGCAGTTACTTTAATGGTATCAGTGCATCAGGAATACGTTATTGAAATACGAGTAGTTAAACAGAGTGCATGGAGGTGTGAAGTACTAGACTAGAATGTGGCTAGGGTCAAAAGCCGCGTAGTGTGTCAGCGTTTAGTATTCCGTGAGCCCGGGGCCTGCCAGCTAACGGGACCGCCCGCCGGTCTACACCGGCCTTTACTTTCATCGATCGAGCTAACCACATCGACGGTTTACTTTCCTTTGTTGGTTTTGGCCAGAGCCGAGTTAAGTATTATGCCTGATTTAATGTCATATTGCTATAATAATATGTCATGTGTGCACCTGCAGGACTGGAAGTGTGATTTTTATTTCATCGTCTTTGTAGTAATGAATATTCATATTACTTTTTCAATTTATAGGTATTGCAAGATTCGTTGTCTATTGTCCAAAACGACGCTTGGCTTGCTTTAATTTGTTAATCCAGTTCAATAATAATTGAATAACACTTTATTGCATACACAAAGTACAGCAACACTTAACCTTTACGTAGATAATCTTTAGATTTTGTTCTTTTAATGTAAGCTTAGGAGTCCATTGAGGAGTTAGCGGCTGATGCTCATAACAACACAAATATTTTATTGCTTATAGTGAATACCAGCTGGGAACAAAATATTTTAGAAATACAATTTATAATTACTAAATTTACCTGTGGTAAACTACTGTAACTAGTGTATTTAACTGTTGTTGTTATTTGAACAAACTCGTCATATTACAATAACAATGGAGAAGGGGAATATAGAGCTACTGAGTAGGTACAGTCGACGGCATGACGACCGTAACACTTCCAGTGTGAGCTGGCCGCGCGACGCTATCGAAAATGTGAACGCATCGAGACCCGCTTTAACGGTCGTCATGCGGCCGCATGTACAGTCGGCTCCATAAATAACAATATATGGCAATTTTACATGATCAGTAGTAGTATGCTGACTATTTTAGCTGTACCATCCGAAGTTATGTAAAATAATTTATTTATATATATATAGAACCACCCTGTATATATAATTATGACGCCGATTGTATATTAATTGCAGTTCTGAGCTCGTATGTATTTTTAGTACTAATGAGCTCACGTCGTATTTTATGTACTTCATAACTCTTCATTATGAAATAATGATACCATCTCTATAAAACAAATTTATATTACTATGTTTAACAACCAATATTCTATACGTAGATAATAATCCTCAATAAACTCTAAACCATTATGGCAATGTGGAGAGCTGATTATCTATGGTTACCAAATAACTACAAAAACTTGAATAGGACGGAGCAAGTGTTTGGTTAAATCACAGGTAGAGGCCAAAAAATGCATTGAAGGTGGGACAAAACGAGGCCTTTATGAAGAATGTACCGTTAGATTTATTTGAGAAGTCTAATAACAGGGAATAATATAACTTACAATATGTTCGTGGTGTATTTTGTTATTTCCTACGATTTTTGGAAAATATATTTTTAATATCTTTATAACTTTAGTTGAAATAATATTATAATGACGTTATGTTATCATTAATTATTAGGGGTTAGGTAGGTATGTACTTCGGACCTTAGTGTCTAGACTAGACACTCTTTGCAGTACAGTTTTCAAACCTGCCAAGTGCGTGTCCAACCACGTGCAGTGTAATATACTTGTCGACATTTTCAAATGCAAAGTAGTATTTGCACTTGTTTTGCATGAAGTTTCAACGAAATTTTATAATTACAAGACTACTTACATATTATTAATAGATTAATAAATATTATTAATACTGGGAAATTAGTCGAGCCTATTTAGTTGTGATAAATTTCTTTTCATATTTTGAATTATTTTCAGATGTTCAAATATGGTGGTTAGCTGGTAGCATGCACATAAAATTGTAATAAATACAATTTTAAACATTAATATTTTGTCAACGAATCTATTGAAATGGTTTGATGAAAACTCTCAATATTTTTAAAAGCTTTATGCAAATAACAGTTTGTCTTCACTTTACGTACAGTGAAGGTATGGCAAAAATTTTATTTCAAAATTAGCTTCAATAGCTTCACGATAAATAAAAATGTATTAACGTAAATAAAACACGACAGACATGCAGACAAATATATAAACTAAAAAATGCATTCTGTCAATATGTGGCTTTACTTCTCTGGATTCTTGCAGGCCACTGTTCATATCTTTACAGGTTCTCCCCATAGCGTGCCTATATATTTATGAGGTAGCAATATTTGTAAACAAAACTCTTGATTGCTCAAAAAACAAAAGACCAGACCAATTCGTGATAGGCTTAGGGATAGGCTTGTACATGACATACTCGTAGTACCAAAAACAACAAATTACAAGAAAAATTGCATTTAAAAGGCAATACAATTTTTTTTTTTTCAAACTCACAGTTTTTATCATGTTAACGTTTTTTTTAATTTTAAATAAGCGATTAATCAATACATGACCCTATTATTATTGCTAGTATTTAAAATATTTGCATGTTGTGTTATATAGCTGAGTGTGGAGAACTATAATTTCTTCAATCTGTCAACTATGCGTACCCCATTCAATGCGAATAAATGAGTATGAGTAAAATGTTGAGAACTCGATTTATTTCTATTATTGCGTAGGTTCTTCTAATGTAATGATAGGGTTATGCTATGTACAATAACTAATTAGTTACGTATGCGAAACCTCTGGCGCAGTCGCAATGGCACGGTCAGACCTTGCATGGGTAAGCATAACGGCATTTTCATACGAGTACGTTTTAAACCAAGTCGATGGTTTTCAGAAACGGCTTCAAAACTGACTGTCAGATGGCAATAGTCTGACTAACATCCATCAATAGGCACTAGGCATTGGATTATGCCCTATTTGGTGGGCGTGCCCCATCAGTGGGGAGGTCAAGTTTTTGATGTGAGATATGCATGTAGGTTTACTTACGTCATTTCAACATTTTGTCTACCACTTCAGATATAGGAGATAAACTTAAGATTTAACCATCATATTTAATGTTAACTTTCCACCGTTGTGATTTATTATGATTTGTGACTAACTATAATTTATTTGTAACTTCAGAATAAAAAGCTTCTAAGCTTTCGAATGATTTAATATCACCATCATATTATCAGGCACAGGATGTCCACTGCTGAACATAGACCTCGCCCATAGAATGACTGCGGTCTTAAATATAAACAAACCACATTGAACTTTATTAGCATATAAAACTAAAATCAATGTCTAATGTATCTAAGACGAGAAGGTAAAGCCTTCGCAGCAGATAGAACGGCGGCGCGGTGTTGCGCAGGCGCGGCTCGGTGGACGTCACTATAAATGTGCCGCAACGCACCGCTGCCTCGCGTCGTCCACTGTTTAGCGAAGGTTTTAAAGAATTTACGCAACTTTTTCTGTGGGTGTTTTTAAGGATTCTTAGAGTGCCATATCATTTACAATTAATACTTTCACGGACATTGAACCAGACACAATAGATGTTTTATTGTTATTACGTCTATAGGCGTTCAGTGTCCGCGAAAGTGTTAAGAATTTTGTTGAAGAGCGTTCATTGTAGTAAAATTAATAAACCATGAACTATTTGGCGACCCACCCTCGTAACCGGCATGTTCTCCCACGAAGAGTATGACGAGACGCTAATTAGTAGAGCTTTACTCATAATGTTTTGTGAAATTACAGTACATAGTTAAATGATAGATACATTCAACACTACATAACCTTCATAGAAGGTCATGCCTTCATCTCAAACCATAACTATTAGAGATATCTCAAACATAAGACTTTGCGTGTTTCAAACATTAAAAGTATAATGCTTTGAAACAACATCCACGATTCACCTTTCGACAAATACAAGAAATGTACAAGTGACAGAGGGTGAGCCCATCGCAGCTGAATCGGCATGTCTATAGATATTATTTGGTGTAAGTTTCTTAGTCGAGAAGGAACAGGTTGGTGAAATTCTTGTTACGTGCATGAAATAGATCTAATGCCATTTCTTTAATGAGTAAGGTGCTACATATTTATGGGTTACAATCGTAAGTTACACGTGGAAATATTGCAGGTGTTACTGATATGTAAGATATGCCGGTGCATGTGCGCAACCTTATAATACAAACGCTTCCTACACGTTACACACACTGGAATAATACGTACTAGCTTAACTGAACGAAGAGAGTTCCCATATGAGCAGGTAATATTTATCTAATATCGGCTTTAGATTACGCATGTGGTACAATGATGGGGCCTTTTCATACGGTACCTACGGGAGCAGACTACCGTTAGGTGGTATCTAAAAAAATAAAAATTCGAGGGTGAAATCCGAGCCCAGCGGGGTACGTACGACCGCCTACGTTCAACGTTCGGGAGATGGAAGAGGTGACGAAAATTACTAACTGTATATTTGGTATATATAGTAGTATAATAGTAATCTTTATTTGTAGTAGCAATAATTACAGTCTAAATTTAAACCATAGTTTCCAACCTAGGAAATCTTTATTTTAAAACCAAGACTCCCAAAGCACAACTTTTCTATTATATACATTGAAATTTATGTAAAGAAGAATTAAGAATAAAAACTATTTTATATATATATATATATATATATACATGTTAATAGCATTGTTGTGTTCCGGTTAACAGAGATAAGATGGCCCAGTCCCCCAAATGTGTTAGGGTTTCCGGGTCGGTACGCTTCCACCTTCGACCTCATCTTCACTTAACATCAGGTGTGATTGAAGCCAAGTGCCAACCCGTTGTGTATAAAAAAACAAACTTAAATGCTACTCTTATGTAAGGGTTTGTTGCATAGTAAAGTTGTTATGGTAATTAGACCATAAGGTCGGTACCCTAAATCACGTCCTAGAATTTACCACGTATACTTAATGCGTACGTGCTCATCTCATAAAAACAAAGTGCTACATTTTTAGCAACGAGTATAATGTTATAGATGATTGACAAAACAATGAAAATAATGTTTGATACAGCGATAAAAAGCGATTTGCAGACCAGTAGGCTATATAGTATGACGCTGACGAACAATGAATGAACGGTACACTATTTATTTATAGTGACCGTACATAGGTACTGTTGATTATAATGCGGTAACCATTCACTATAGTAAAGTCACCGGAAGGCTTGCTCTGGCATACATTCATACTAGTGGCACATTTGTGCCGTCAACGATATTTTAATACGTGCTTATTTCTTTCCTACTTTCATAACTCCAGGTATGTAATCGATGAACCTATTACAATCTATTTTCTTATATTTTAAAGCTTGTGGATGTTTGAGAGTATATGCTAATTCGCCACGTGTGGTCATTGCAGGTTAGTGTAGTTTTCAAACTAGTGGTTACAAACAGTCAGTGTAAGTAGCTCCCATAGGCCACTGACTTGACTTAACGCCTGCCTTTAATTCGAAAACAATGGAAGATACAGTGTAACGTATTGTCTGAAACACTGAAACATTAACAAATATTACTAGTGGGCAACCACTGCGTGAAGCGTTACTTAGCTTCAACAGTAGTTAACACATTGACAAGTAATTCTTAATTTTTTTTACTGTCTATGCCTGGATATTAACCTGTCTATGCCTGTGGAGCTGGGTGACCTGGAACAAGGCTTATCTCAGCATATAATATTAAGATTTAAGTCAGCAATTAAAAACAAATCACGACGAATTGACGACCGATTAGTGTAGTGGATAGTGACTCTGCCTGCTAAACCAAGAGGTTGAGGGTTCGCATCCCGCGAGGGGTAAATGTTTGTGTGATGAATACGAACAATTATTCCAGAGTCATGGATGTTTTGTTTATATAAATGTTTATATGTTTATCCGTTATCTAGTGTCCATATTACAAGCTTTGCTTACTTTGGGACTAGTCCCAAAGGTAAGTGTTCGAAATATTTATATTTATATAATTAATCGAAATATAATTATATTTTATAATTATACCTAATTATAAACTATAATTTCATAATAAAACAAACTAAGTAGCAAACTAAGCGACTTTATGCGGTTTCGTTCTCCATCTCCCAAAGACATCATCGAATACTCCCTGAATGCATCATCAGAGCTCTTACGTCATACAAAGTCACCTGATACACAAGTATACGCATAAATATTAGTATAATTTCCGCTCTCAACATGGGTACTTTATCATCAGGACCTTAATCACGTTATCAGGTCGCGGAATTTCGGAGTAATTAGTGTATATACGCATGACCGATGAATTAAATATAGTAAACCGAAGAATAAAACAGTTTGCTATTTTGAGTAATATGACGCTCATCGATAAATTGTGGTGGTTCGACCTTAAGGTAGAGTCCAGTGAGTGTGGATTGCATGCGACTAAAATAAAATTAGTGGATAGAACTCATAGAGACATGGGACATGGTCATGGGATTATGTGAAATATTTTATATCAAAGATTTCCACCCCAAAACGTTATCTCTAATGAAGAATACTATATACCACATATGTGCACCTGTAGGTATCGGTTCATGAGCTAAATCACATATGGTGCTCTGGCGGAGTTTCCTACGTATGAGTAATCGAAAGGTCGCAATCGACGCAAGAGTCGAGTCACCCGAGCGAGAAAAAGGTTACATAATGGGTGCGTGTGCCCCCCGGCCCCAAGAGGTACCGTTGCTCGAACAGGTTCCACGCAAGCCCTCCCGGCCTCCGCCCTCCGCTGCGCATGCGCATCGTTTACTAAGCATTTACTTTCTACACATCAAGGATCTTCCCGGCCCACGTATGACAACCTGGTTTTAAAAGTTTCATGTAATTTCCTTTAATCTTTCTCGTTTATGTCATTCTGAATATTTCAGAGATGATCAACTTCAATTGATCAAAACAAGTAATCATTTCTAGGCACGTGGATGTGGTCTATCTATACCTTGATCATCAGATGTGATTGAGGTTAATTTAGGTCCTCGGGAGAGCAATCCAGCACTGGACTTATATGTATAGTGTCGATATGTATGTTATAAATAATGTAAAGTTATAAATAACTTTACATTCCGTAAACGGAATTTGATTATAACATGAAAGTATTCTATAAATATATAAATTTACCTATACACAAATATGTGTTGAAGTAGAAATAATACACGTCTACCAATAGTGCATTACTATTATATTTGAATAAAGCATAATCCTGAATTTCCCTTCTTCTAATATGACATTACTCGTATTATGATTTGTACTTGTGTCTTGTCAGGATGCCATTCCAAATCGCCTTACCTTGATCAAGATGGTGTGTGTTGTCAACAAGTTTTGTCTGAGTAATATTTTGTCGTTTGTTTTAGTTATTTATCAAGTAAGTTTTAAATAATCAAGTAATAAAAGGAAGAGGCATATTTGCTTTGAGGTACAAATCTTAACTGTTTAAAATTATAATCTCTAAAGTCACATTGAAATTCAACTTTATAATCTGTGGCGTAAATATAATAATCGCACAAGCGAAAGCGATTGTAAGTGGGACTGAGTTAGGTTCAATGACCGAGTTTTCACGCGAGTTTGACAGCCTGCTGTTATATCACCGGTCGTTGTCAGTGTCATTGCCGAAACCGCGCCCGCGCTGGATTGCTAACCATTTTGCATCTTTAGCGCCTTCTCATTGAACACAGTTTTGTTTGTATACCTGTGGATTCTTTATTAGTTTTTTGGCTTATCATGTTTTTGTCCGTACTATATATTGACGTAATTAGTTATTATAGACACAATTGTAAGTTTTGTGAACCTATTTCTAGACAGTTAAGATCATAAAGCGTTATACTAGTAGAATTACAGATAGCAATACTAAGATAGTTAATAAGAACAATATACCCATATATCAAATTAAATACATATTTCCTAATAGAAATAAAATGATAAGAAAGAAAGAAAAAAAGGTTAATGTTATTTAACAAATATGCTGGCTAGGAGTTTTTTTCTATATCATTTAAACATTCGTAGCTTTGTTTCCGTCCCACACTAATAATTTATTTATAAATTTCACATTAACCTTCGTGATCGATTGTTAAGGCACCCACTTTCATCTCGCAAATGATTTTTGGTTTGATGTCTGTTGGTAAAATTTAAGACACACATTTCTAAACGAATCCATTTGGTTAATGAATGTTCGATTATTAGAAGACTTTATCTGGTGCTCATTTAGGTAGGGTTTGGGTATTGTTTGATATAATATTTGTTTGTCTCTGTTTGTTGTACTTTATTGCCTTTTTGTACTTATGTAGTTTTATTTTCGGTGTGCCGTTTTTCCATTTGATAGTTTAGAAGACCTTTAGTTAGCAATTTTAGTTAAATATACTTACATTATTATGTATTACTAATATCAAATTCAACTTCTTAAGTTTATTCAACTTTTAGCATTTGTGAAGAACATGGGATGATGCTCACAATGAGCGGGTCTATTAGTTAAAGTTAATTACAAGCATATGCCCTCGTATACCATAGCTTTCTTTGTGCACTGCTTATCACGGAAATGCTTTTTATTGCAAAGTTAAGTGCTGAATTAAAATGTACTGTAATTATCCACGCCGGTGCATCCACAGGCTGTGACGGCGGAGGGAGGGGAGGGGTCTGGATTACGTAAGCCATGTAGGTAGCTCACGTGTGCTCATGCTCACCTTGGAATTGAACTCAAAAAGTTCAAGGTTTCGTTTTTGCACATCGCGAACAGCCGAATAACAATAGTCGCGTGTGTCCCTGTGTGTGTTATTGAGGTTTCGGGTGCCTTCTAGTTCTAATCATTTCTGCGCGTGTTATTTTATTTAGTAATATTGAAACTACAGGCTTGATGCCTCTTGGTAAACAAGATTAATCTAGATTGGTCGATGTTTAGTATTAAATGAGAAACTTGCTCATGCCAGCGGCAACATGTTACCCTCCTTATGGATTTACTGCAGACAGTTATTTCTTAAAGGACTACAAATCTTTCTTTTGAAATTAGATAGAGTTTCAGAACTGTTGTTTAATATCGTATACCGTTAAAATGGAAATTTGATAAGTTTATACTAAGAAAATTATAGAGGGAGCGTGTTTCTTTGTATTGGATTCAACCATTGTTTCAAGTTATCTAACACTAATTAAGTAGCGTTAGGGCACGTATTTATAAAGATGTAGTTTACTTATGTCTTAGAACTTTTACTCTTTTCACCACACCTGTTAATTATTCATTTTCTCTATTATTGTTTTTGTACAATGTAACTATTCCTAAAAAGTACCTACAACTTCCTGTATTTCTGACAATACTACAAATGTAGAGCTCCTTATATACATATTATGTTAACAAAGCAATTAACACCTATACATTCTATTTCCGAAATGGAATGTAAAAATATTCCTTTTCAATTAGTTCTTATTAACACGTTCAGGGACCCGCCTGCCATTATAACAATAAAACTTCTATTGAATTTAAAATTATGTCGCTGAAGATGCTGAATTGATATTGAAGTCAATCATTGTAGATTATAAAACTAAAATAATTCGCAAGTAATAAATATAGTCCAAGATGAAGCACGGGATTCTAGTAAATATCTATTCACCCTAGATTTCAAGACCTTGAAGAAGAGCAATACATAATAATTAATGGCATATCAAGCATAACTCTTTGACATTTCCTATGACAAGATTTGTTTGAAGTGTGCCTGTACATATTAGAGATTTGCATCAATACTAATCCTTATAACTATTTATATTTGGCTGCATACCATTAAAAATAGCAATTACAAATGTATGATAAAATTACATTTTAATACATGGTTAATATAAAGGAATTAATATAGAAAAACTATATAATAATATCTATACATGGGTAAGTAAAATTAGTAGTTGATGTTGAAGTAAACCAAAAGTACAAAATAAATAAAGCCAGCGCACTCGTATATACAGATTACTTAAATAGCTTAAAAATATTATACCATAGAGGCGCGTTGATGTCTTAGCAGTATGAAGTTGTTAAAGTGGAAAGATTTATGAAGAAAATACCGCTGCATCTGAGAATTTATATAAATCTTACCATTAACTGCATAGTAAAATCCAGAAAGCACTCGACGAAAAATCCAAATTGGAAAATCCTCCGGAAATGTTTTGTTTACGATAACACTAACCTAACACTTAAAAAATCAAAACACACGTCACTCAAACTGTCACTTAAAAATATGTAAAAAAATTTAAAATTAGTCTTATCTTGAGATCTATGTTACTTTCAGTCTATAAGTAGATAAATGCGATAAATCACTGTCGGCGTATTAGAGGGTCATAGTGGAGAGAAGCGCGAGACGGCCTAGCGCAGTGATAGCTCCGGATAACTGATAAAGTATAGCTTGGTTCATGGTCGGAGACGTCCTTCCAGCGCGACTACCCGCGTACAGCCACACACAGCCGCCTGCGCAGCGATGCTCTTCCGCACTCGGGTGAATGAACTATGAGGGAGCGAGACACAACCATCTCGCACCAACACCCAATGCCATGGCCGACGGTGAATTTTTACTATTTATTTCTAGCAGTAAGGTAATCTGGAACAAGTGCCAACTCTTATCTACCTAATGAAAGCTGTGTTTTCTGTTTTCACCCGGGAAAGCGTGACTACTTACCTACTATGTGTGGCGAACGAAAATCTGGGATATTTGCAATAGTTATGGCGCACAGTATGCACGCTGCTTTACATGCTGTGTTGTTATTTAATACATTTGAGTCAGTTATGTATGATTAAGTATTCCTTAGCTCGTCGCGTATACTAATTTAACTTATTATTAAAAAGGACCAATATCACAATATACACTGTCGATTGCTTGTTATGCCAGCATTTCTCCGTCTTCGTTTCAATCATATTTCAGCGGAAGCTTATTAACTATGAAATTTGTGACCAAAGTTTTAATAACTTATTTCTCTATTGCCTTCCCTATAATTGCAAATAACTCTTCGTTTGATTTAGCAATTTGCATTCTTTCTGAGGTAATTTGAGGTTATTATATACACATGTTGTATCAATATTTTTATTACTTAAAGGTTATCTGTTATCTTTATAACTGAATGATAAAATTAGAACCTAAATCAGCCACAATCACTATCTGTGCATTTAAATTTAAATGGGTCCACCGGTATCGCCGCAGGGTGCCTACAAGATTATAATAAAAGCTGTACAACGCAGCTTATTATCACGTCACTTCAACAACACACAGAGCAAAGAGCAAAGCTCTCAAATATCGGCAACGTATTTGCAAATTCCTTCTCTAATATTGCAAATCGACGTTGACCACTGCACTATCAAGTGGCTCGACATTCATATCTCCTCTCGTTTGGAAAAAATAGATGACACATTCGCAAATTGTTTAGTAGTTTTCTTATTATGAACATTAATATCAATAAAACAATAGAACTTATTTAATTGATTGATTAATTTCTATATATATTAGGATAAAAATTTGCATATCTAGGCTTAGTTCAAACCTCTTGAATTTTAAACGGAAAGTACTTTTAAATCTTTTAAGTCAAAACTTAGACGTTACGTAATATGACTTAAATAAAATTGTGTTCTTAAAAATTTTAGTTGTGCCTGGATATGCATATTTATGAATCTGATTATAGATATGGGCCACTTGAAAAATAGCGTTACTTACATTACCCCACTTCCATTCTATTACGAATACTTGTTACCTTGATGTAATCCTTACATAATTAGTTTTTGTATCCATTTTGGAAAAGAAACACCTATAAAGTAGTCCAAACTCATGTGTTTTCATCAATGCTATAAACGTCCCATCTACATTCTGTAGACGACGAATGACGACCGATTAGTGTAGTGGATAGTGATCCTGTCAGCAAAACCAACGGTTGCGGGTTCGAGTCCCGCGAGGGGTAAATGTTTGGTAATGAATATGAACATTTATTCCAGAGTCATGGGTGTTTATATAAAAATTTATCCATTATCTAATGTCCATAGTTCAAGCTTTGTCTAGTTCGGACTCGACGATTATTATTATTTTCCTCTCTACAGTTGCCCCTATTTGTGAGAGTTGACAAACAAATATATTGAAAGTTATTCTTTTACATTACAGACAGATAATTATGGGCTGCGGAGTTATTGGTGCCAAACTACATACTGCAATCTGCAATGGCCACCCTTTGACAGCTTGACAAGATGACTAGGGAGTGTTGGCAGAAACTACACAGGGTATGTGCTAATAATAGTGTAATCATGATTGACTGCAGACGGATTTCATAACACATTAGACGTCTATAACAGTCCACTTCTGGACCTCTTCCAAATCAAAAATTGAATCGCATAAGAGGATTTACTATTATCGACGCCGAGCAGGTGGCATGGCGATCAAAGACTGTTGCCTTCGATGAGAATACCTTAATCGTCTTTAAGAAGGGTTGGCTCTACTTAATATTGCTTCGAAATCGCCAGTTAAGATAACAACAACTAATGGCTGATTGACTTCTTTGTCTTTCTTAGTGTTAGGTGCAGACCAATTTCGTCATACATGAATCACAGAATGTTCCTTACTGAGCATAGCCCTGCCGCCGAGGAGGAATGAATTACACAGCGACACGTTGGAAGCAGCTCGCATACAGCCATTTTCCGCAACCTTTATGAGGTTATCCGTCCACCCTGTGATTGCACAACCCTCATTGCGCATGCAGGCGCTGTCCACTCTAAAAAAAAATATACCTTAATGATCATCACTCCAATTTAACGTAAGATAATTTTAGTTTATTTTGCAATTATGATATTACCTATTTAAATTGGTTCATATTTTAACGAGACGCCATGCGACTCGTTGGTTCTCTTTTTGCAGTATTCTCCTTGTTTGTTTCTTTTTCGGTTAAGTCATAATATTTTAAATTCAAAATTTGAACTCTGGCTGTTCTCTCTCTCCCTCTCTTTCAGTATAGCTTTTTGTTTAGCCGGTTCGTGATTTGCCCTTGAAAATATTGTACGTGTATTTTTCTTTTTAACAAAAGTAAGAGAGAGAGAACGGGCAGAGTTCAAATTTTGAATTTAAAATATTATGACTTAACCGAAAAAGAAACATACAAGGAGAATACTGCAAAAAGAGAACCAACGAGTCGTATGGCGTTTCGTTACAATATTAGGCAAATATATGAATTCAGTGACAAATAAAGACACAATTTATATTTGGAATACTTGCATAGATAATATATAATATTTATATAAACATTTATCGACTTATGAATAAAATATTTGTAACTATCACACAGACGCGGGACTCGAGCCTGCAACCGTTGAATTGGAACGCAGGGTTCTTATCTATTACACCTATGCAATGACGAGTCAAATATGAAACAATTCTAAAATAAGCAATTAGCTAAAATATTTTAAAAACATTTGGATTTGGATCCATACCCTCTTCCAGCGAGAGGAGGCCACAGGCTCACTGAGGGGATAGGTAGGTAGGGCTGTTGATGATGACTTGCAAAAGTGCTATTGGTTTCTAAACAGGAGTTGACATCAGGGTACAGCTTTCAATCCAATTATTGACCTGTTTGGTGTAGTGGTTAGAAACTCTGACCCCTATACCAAAAGGACGCGGGTTCGAATCTCGCTAGGGGCATATGTTTGTGTGATGAATACGGACATGTGTATCCGAGTTATGGATGTTTTCATTTATAATAAGTATTTATTTACAATCAAAAAAATGTATATCAATCATCTGGTATCCACAACACACGCATATGGTTGCTTAATGTGGAACTAGATGGCATTGCGTGTATGCCCAAGGATATTCATTATTATGTTTTATTATAATTCTATTAAAATTATATTTAATTGTTGGGTAACTAATAGATTCTGCCAAAATTTACAATAATTCTTTTCCATTATAATGCAAGGTAGTACATACGAAATATGCATATTTTCTTCACTTGATTAGGATTATTTAGATTGGGGATTGATTCGGTTAAAATTACTAACGTGGTAAAGACATCAACGCGTGATGTAACACAGCGGGTGCATAATGTTTTTGATCAACGCAAATAACAGCTATCTCTTCAAAAGTGTACTTCGTGAAACAGATGGTAGGCACGAGGTATAGTTGACATCAACCCCATGTCATTTCTATAAATAAATCAATGGTTCAGCGTTCAAAGGATAATCTTAAATAAAATCAACGTTGTAACAAGAAGGTACTTGAGTTATTGTGAAGTTCTTTTACAGTTAACTTACCAAAATGTGGAACATTTCTCCAAATAGAACATTATTATAAATATCAAACCTGGCCATAATCGCACTTCTCGATCAAAAGATTTGCTCTACCTGCCGAACCTTCTCGTTTTTTTTCTTTTAAAGGGTGGCCATTATAATGCCGAGACCTAAAAAATACTAACGGTTCTTCATCCACCCAAACACACATTGCGACGACAAAAACACAATGACACAGAGACTATAATGTTTCCTGTGACGAAAATATGCGCATTTGGTACAACACAGTTATGTTGTTTTCATGCCGAACAATTCCCTTGTAATTTTTTTATGAACATTCTGTAAAACGTGTAGGTAATAAAAAGAACTGTAATTAAGGTTGAGATCCTAAAAATTTGCTAAATTATTACAATACAAAGCCTCTTGTAAGTTGGAGTTCTTCGGGGTAAGTTCAATATATATTTAAAAATAAAGGCTTCTTAACTTCATGCTAATTTTGGTTTACAGTAGTCTCCGAACGCTTTCATTGTGCGAGCTCAAACTAAAGCATTATGAAAGTTTTATAACGCAGTAGCCAGAAGTAATAAAAGAAAGGGGTAGCCCCATTGATGGTATTGTTTACTTACTGCCCACCCTAGGAGTAGAGAATTTAGTATAATTGTAACAGGTTTGTTGGATATTTACGACGTTGGTAGCTGTCCTTTCAAAATTGGGCAGGTCCTTTCACTTTGAACAATTACACGTTACTGTACAGTTGGCCATAGGCTAATCTATACCGTTCGTCAAAATCTATGGATAACCAAAGTTCTTTTCATAAGAAAAGAAACTTCATCCTAATTCAAACTATTATAGTCATAAAAATATTGTCAGATATTTTACTCAATACCTACATTGTAAGTACGAGTTACTATGTATATTTTAATTTAATATTCTAATGAACAATTTCTAGCAATTATGCCAGAAGTATGAGTTTAGTTTCAAGTGTTAATACAAGGTATTGGCTTCTGAAAGTATACTTAGACTTTGATTTTAGAGAATAATAAGAAAGGGCTATTTTATTTGGAAGCATAATCCAGGCTGTACGTTTACTATTGTGTAAAATGTTGTAGGTAATTTTTTTTAATTAGCTTTTTTAAAGTCTTAAATTATTGTTTTATTTATTTATTTATTTATTTATCATTTATTGCACACAAGAAAAAACATACAGATACAACATAATAGAGACGACACAACAGGTTCTGCTTATTTCTACAATGAAATTTCTTCCAGCAGACCTACGAAAGAGAGATATGACTGGAACAGGCAGATAAGACGTTGATAAGATTGTTGTGTTTAAAAACTGGATTTTTTAAGAAACACTTCAACTTTATCAGGCATACGGCTAAGAATAAAATAAATTAATAAATTAAAATAATAAATTAAATCAGTGTTCAGTAGAGAAATAACTTGTGAATAACTTAATTTGTGAATTGTGAATTAATAATAACTCAAAAACGATAGCACCTACATATTTAAAGTAATAATTTTTCTAATGATTTTTTTGGCAAAAATGTCACGTTTTATTCTCGTGAAGTATTGAGGAATCAGTTTGTAATTTTTGGATATTCTTAAAATCGTGGATATTGTTTACATTGATAGCTAGATTTACCCCAAATATGTACAATATGAATAAGGTAAATTGTGAACCCAGTTCTTGTTGCTATTAAATCTGTCAATCACGACGTATATAGACTGCTATACCAACAAATCTCAACTTATATCTTTGAACTTTATTTATTTATCACAGACACGGTACATACAGTTTGGCTAAAAAAGTATAAAAATTATCGTAGTTCTTGACAAAGAGCAATTTTTATTTTTGGTATGACCGTTTCTTTTACTTACATATATATTTGGAATATAACAATAACCTTGAACATCAGTTAAAACGCTGCCAAAACTGGACCCTTGAAGGTTCTTGGTAGGTAATCTGCGTCTTATAATTATATTAGCTAAAAAAGTGAGCGCCCAAACTGGCTAGAACCTCCCCTCCACCAGGACGCGATCAGCGATTTGGGAGCAACGTCCTCGACCTTGAAGCTAGATGAACTTACGTAACCGCCGCCGGAGGGCACGAAGCCTCCTCCACCAAATTATTCCTCGAGTTTTTGCACGTTCAGCTACTAGCAAAAACATTGGTCGATCAAATAAAACAATAAAATGTCTTTGTTGGTTGGAAGAGTAGTTAAGGAATAAGCGACTTCTTCATGCTCTATAACGAAGAGCGTTTCTAAATATAAATTATAATTTATTTTCCTTGAAATGAATTTTCGTATCACAGTATTATTGCCTACGGAAACTATCTTCTAAATGGTTGATGTGCTATTTTGATTTGAGAATGACTATACAATACAAATACCCTTAAGTCTAGATGTATGAAGTTTGAGCAATGTATGAAAAATATTACGTCGATACGAGTATATAAAATGACTATTATTATTAGTATATATATAAATATATATTCAGAGATTATTCAATCAATCAAATACGCTTTATTGTATAAATAAGGAAGGTACATTTAAAAATCTTATAGAAACTACAAATTAGGCGGCCTTACAGCGATCTCTTCCATGCAAACCTATCATCACGGAATTCAATACGAGTAATTAAGTGGGTTCGCACAAATAATTTGTGCGAACCCACTTAATTGTTAAGTACATCTGAAAGTTCTGCATATTGAAATCAAAAAGTGTTATCTTATAGGTATGCAAAACATTAATAAGTACTATGTGTTCGTAAAATCATGTTTATTTTTAACTTATAACTATAATAAAATTATAATATACATAATACATTTTAATTATATTAACTGTATTTCTAAATAATTATAGTTTAATTAAATTTCTAAGAAAAAAATAGTTTAAGAATATCTAATCCGTTTTCTATGTGATAGATGATACTTTTATACTTCGATGTATTTCGAGGATGGATGTACTTACATGAAAGTAGCTTTGAACATGTACAACTTTGATTTATGATAATAAATTTAGCATCGGCAAGTTGCCCTCCTAGATGAATGATGTCATAGCCAAAACCAAGGCTGCACAAAAAAGCCATTGTGTAAAGAGTCGTGAGACGTGCTAGCCGAAGTGGACGAGCGTTGAACTCTTTCGAGTGCCGAACCGAGTCAACGGCTGCTATTAGCCAATTATAAGACAGGCTAACGACGTTTGAATTGCTTTTTTAAAACTTTGTATAAATCCGTAGGTAACCAAATTAAATAAAATGTCCATGTCTTAACTTAATGGTTAAATAACTTGATGTTTCTTTCATATTTTACTGTTGTTACATTAGAAGATATCTCCAAAGATATTAATATATATTACATGTGGAAAAATATCGTACTACTAGAAACTATTAGTTAATTTGTGAAACTACGTATATTAGGTCCGATCTAAACAACTTTATTGTGTGAGATTATACACAAATCAACCAATCTATATTCCCATCTATTCAAGCTTCTTCTTTATCATCAACTGTCAATTGAGTTTCAAAAGATTTTCGAGGATTTGTCTACCCTTCGGTTAAAAACGATAACGAGCCAGTCTTCTGTACAGTAGTAGATTTGCATAGAGTATAATACGTACTGTATAAAACTCAATATTTTAATATGTTTCGGAACAGAATGGATTATTGCCTAAACACCTACTAAACAAAAAGTATACTTGCAGAATTTTTTAATTAAGAGAAGATGGTTGTCAATATAGAATCGATATGTTTTAATTGTTATAACACTGTAATATAGGTAACTTAAACGAGTTCTTCAGGCGCGTCGTTGATAAGTTGCATAGATAATGAATGAACCATGTAGCCCGCATGGTACAAGGTTTTTGACATTTGCCACAACAATGTCGACGCTGATACAAAAAAAGATTGGCTATGAACTTGTGTTTGAAGTTGGCTTGAGAATAAAGCGATGTTATAATATTTTATGTTATTTATGTCCGTACGTAGTGCTTTATACGAGTAATTGTTTCTATTCAATATATTCATATGTATTCTCTTAGACGATAACTTCAACTGCGAGACAAGTGTATATTATTATATTCCTAATAGGTGCTTTATTAAGCAACTTTTTCTCTGTATACTTTATTAATAGGTTATGTAGATATATATATTATATAGCCCGTCGTTGAATTCACAGGTAAGGACAGTAGTTTCCATTTAGTAATTATAAAGGGCTGTTTTACTGTTGAAATGGTAGTACGCTGACTATTTAAGCTGTAGGTATCATCTACAGTTCTCTAACATACTTTAGAGCTAAAATGGCTTATACTATTATTAACCATGTAAAACAGCCCTGTGTGAATAACTATGGCGCCGATTGTACATAATTTCTAAAACGTTTCTAATAGTATCGTGATATGATACTTTTGGAATCCATTCAAGTTGCCAGTTTCATACCAATGAAACTGATGAAAAACTCGGCTTCTTATATGTACCAACATGTAAGGAAGCCGAGTTTTTCTGAGTACATCATTATGTTAAATGTATTTATTTGCCAGTAGCTGTGTGTGTGTGACTCAGTTCTTCCATAAGCTAATCCATCTTTTCCCGTGCATAATATAATCATCAATCGTGTACATAACTACAGAGGTATATATGGCCACAACTATAGATAGGCAGAGTCAATAATTCGAAGGTTAGAAAAATCTACGATCGATAATCCGACTGCTCAGCGATTAAGACACATCCTCCCATGCTCCTCTTAGGCGAGTAGGTCCAGTGTACTTCTACAAGTATTTACTTAACAAGTATTATACTTATTAGTAGTGTTTTTCACCAGTTCTCGGGCAATATGCAAATCTGGTTTTATGTACTATACATATACTATATTTACACTGTTTTGCGCGTGTGTCGATCCTTGGTTGATTTAGGCTTACCTTTGTTACATATTAATAAAAAGTACTGAACAAATAGTTAAAAAAAAGAAGGGCTCTAGTAAGATATTAACAAAAACATAATAACAGAGAGAGGACCAATTTTTCTGGACGCAATTCCACTTATATTAAATTCCAAATTACAGTTATTCCATCTCATTCCCGGCCGTCGTCTTGATATTAGACCCCATGCTGTCATCTATATACTTTGTTGTGCATCTTCGCTCCATCTTCCCTACTAGTTACGTTGCTGCCCCTTCTGGAAATTGAGATCCATGACTGACTCCGCGGACACGGTAATGCGTGACTCCGTGTTAAGAATAATTAACAATAATTTCGACCACCGTTCGCGGAGTCAAGCAACGCTCCCAATAAGACTCGGAGGGCTTGGTATTGGGACTTTAGGTCTCCGGCTTTTCGCTCCTCTATTTATAGCATTCACGCCTTCGTCAATGAGATTTTAGACACTACCACCTCAGTTGACGACTCGGTGTCGTGTCTATCGGAAGCGAGGCATTCCTGGTCTACTGTCTGCTCTGACATTAACATACCCACCGACCCAATAAATGGGATGGACTGGGATGAACCTGCCCTGACATTAACACCCACAGAATCGCAGTCGGCTTGAGAGTTAGTGCCAATGTTGTCTCTGCAGTAGATACGTGGGCCAATATGGACGTCACGGCCTTTCGCGTAACAAAAGCGCCGGCCATTCTTGCCGCTATGGAACCATAAATGATTTAATACGTTGCGCCCTTGTGCATGCGGTTTGTGCAGAGCAGACGGCAAGAGGAAGCCCAGCTAATCAAGCGCCGCAAATACTCTTCGTTATTCGGTAACCATGAGTTTGTGGGGCTCGCTGAAGAGACTATGGGCCCGTGGTCATCGGACACGAAGAAGTTCGTCCACGATCTCTCAACCAGAGCGGTTTTTGCCTCGTGTGAGCTACGGGTTGGCGCATATCTCGCTCAACGTGTCTTAGTCTAGCTGTTCAGCGAGGTAATGCGACAAGTATGTTAGGGTTTATGCCCCAAACAGGAGGTATGGATTTTTTTTTATTGCTTTATATTTTAACTTTATGTGTGCCATATTCATTGAATATGGCACACATGGCAACTTTGGCAACTTTATGTGTGCCATATTCATTGAATATGGCACACATAAAGTTAATAAATAATAAATCTCAAGTAGCCTTGATAAGTACCTCCTACAATGTAACTGTTCTGGTGTATGTAGCTTCATGTTGGAATCAAAACCAATAATAATATTTCATAGTAATAATAATAATCGCAAAACGGCGGATCTAACCTATATAGGAATTTCTTTCAGCACCCATAGGGCAAGTCATATTAGTGTTCATCACAAATGGCATACAAATTAGCCAGAGTTGCAGAAAAACGTAGACATTAAGGTAGTTGATAACCTCTCTTTGCAATGTATATGAGGGTGACATTTTCTTATTAGAAAAAACCCTCCTAAAACTAATCAGATTAAAAAAAAAAAATGGCAAAATGGTATCGTCAGCAAACAATACTATTTCATGTTTATCCTTTACAAGGTTTGGCAAGTCATTTATGTAAACCAAAAACAAAAATGATCCGAGAATGGAGCCTTGTGGGACGCCCATAGAGACTGTCGACCCTGACGATGTATTGCCACTGATATCAACCCTCTGAACTCGGTTACTCAAATAAGAATTCAGAAGGTCGAGAGCTATAATACACGTGGCTGGAAAATAACCAGATTTTTTTAACGATTGAGTCGATACGCGTTTGCCCACAATCTCTCCTGTTGGAAAATAACTATGTGGTCGAAGATAAAGTATGCGAGTTTTTTTTTACTTAGAAAGCCTTGTGTCAAAAACTCTAATCAAAGGGTTTTTAATGCACTTTTAAGTAGAAAACATTATTTTCATTGCATAGTCTATTTACTTGAAGTTTTTTGCTTGATATTCTTGATTGTTGTTGTAAATTATTTTGTGAAATAAAGAGTATTTGTATTATATTATTTTCCCTGTTAAGGCTTTGTTTATGAGATATGTAATTATTTACTTAAGTGACAGCACCATAGACTGACATTTCGTGGGGCGCCCCCTTAAATTAGAATCTGTTCAAAAATTTCATTTATGTTCGTCCTTTAATTAAGTCACTTGTATCTGAGCTCGAACTCCGAATCTGAGGTTCTACTCTCTAACGAAAATAGCTTCGGACGGCCGTAACCTTGGACTTTTTCTTTTGCAGTTGGCTGTATCAATTATAAACCAATCGTCATTATTTTACCTTTGTTGTATATAGTTAGACATCACAAGTTAGTACGGGACGCAAGGAACGTCTGAAGTTATGCAAATAAAGGATTACGTTTTTTTTACGTTACAGCCGTCCGAAGCTATTTTCCTTAGAGAGTAGACCCCCTGGATCAGCGGTAGCATGGTCCCACGTTGGGCGCCAAGTGGTTCTTTTTTTAATTTATAATTTTCTTACACAATTCTGTGGCAGTATGATGCAAAGAAGGTAACGTTATAAACCTGTAAAAGACTCTAGGGAATCTCAAATAGCACCTATACTGTATTGTGATTCCGTACTGTGATGTTAACAAGTATTTAGATTTGGATAAATTGTAACCGTATCGAGGAACTGAACGGAATAAGGACATTCATAAAATAACTGTATTTGAAATAAAAATTATTTAATTAAAAAATTAAAATAGAAGCAATTTAAGTCAGTGATCATAAAAAGGATAAAAATGAAATTAAGATTACTATCACCATGTAAGAAGTGTAATATCAAACTCTGTTTGGATTTTAACTTCATTTATTACTTTTCTATCTTGAACTTCCATAATGTACGATTATAGCAAGTGTGTATTGCAATCAATACATTCTCATTTGAAATGGCGGTTGGTACGACATATAGTTTTTAGGTTGACTATGAAAGTTAAAGGTTACTTTTGGGATCAACAAATATAATTGAAGCTCAAACTTGATATATGTGAATTTTTGAAATTGCTTATTTTAATATTGTGTTAATTTTCTTGTTTTAATCAAGGTTTAATGTAGGTCCTGCAACACATTTTATTATTTATTTCAGAGACAAACAGTTGACACGCAATAAGTATCTTATTTACTCTTAAAATATTACAAATAATTATTAACCTATAGTCTCCTATATTACGTAATCTGAGGTGCATTTATATATTACATTACCAACAACGTTAAAGATCATGGTGTTCATATTTTTGAATCATTTGAAAGCTGTACTAACCTACGAATCCATAAGCTATTTTGAATACCTACGCTAAAATATGAACTTAGAAATACAAATTTGTTCTGTACGCAAGTTGGTGAATTGAACCATAATGTGCACTAGAATTGATTAAGATTATAATGTTCTTTAAACTATCATGATAAATCACAAAAGAACGAAATAAGCTGTTGTTATTCGCGCTCTAATAATTTAACTTTTGAGAAAACAACTGTAATGTAAAGGTTACTATTATCATCTTCATCATCACCTCGTGCTCATCATCAATGCTCGTTGTGACGAAATTGTACTTAAAGCATACACTTATAAACCGTAGCAGACCTTCTCGTACCCTATGTACCATTCACGACACTTTGTATATATAAATTTTATTGAATATTGTTTGGTTCCAATCAAAATACTTGCGAGATATTAGTTGAGGTGTTAATAAATTCGTATCTAATAAGCTACATCATTAGAAGACTAATGATCTAATAATAAATAATAATAATAATTCTAAGACTATTCCTCATACGTCGAAGCCTAAACGTAGATAATACTTTGTGTGGAAACAGGCTACGCTATTTAATCCTTATATTCGGTCTGCTAATATTTATACATCTGTGACTTAAAGTTACCCCTATACTTACTGTAACATATGTATGTAGAATTTTATTAGGTTATGTACATTCCACTTCGATGACATAATCGGGTACCAGATATAAAAAAAAAAAAAGATTCCCATGAATTGATAACTTCTTCCCTTTTTTGAAATCGGTTAAAAATCATTTTGGGCTCTCTTTGAATTTGTATGACGAATCAAAACTGAAAATACTGTTCTTTGACTTTCAGTGCTGTTTCATATCAAATCCTTATAGAAATCCATTGCTTAATAATTGGTATCGCTTTCCATGGGAGGACTTGCTAAAATCGGCACACTGGTCACTGGTATTGTTGTTTACTGGTAGGTATGGATTAATGACGCTAGTGCTCTGCGTATAATCCTTAAATCCTATAACCTCGGTCACGATCCTATAATCGGCTTCTGCTACACCTTTGAGAGAAAAGATCGGTTGATCCTATTCTATTCTGCCAAGAAAGACACTTCTAAGAAATACTCGTATGCCTCATGACAGAATATAGAAAAAAGGTTATTAATAAAAATAGGTGAGCTAAAAGGGGTGCTGCGCAATGCTGTACTGATATCCATATTGTTTTAGTAATATCTACATAGACATCTTACTATCAATGTAAGCTAAACATGATTTTGAGATCTTTAATATAACCACAACAGATACAAGTTGTATATTTTCTAAGACTTGTGACGTCGCGTCGTCGCCGAGCGGCGAGCAGCAGCGTCGTCGGCGGCTGCGGCGGCGAGTGCGTCGAGTCAAGGTAAGTGTGCCGACGGCCGGGTGTGACCCAGTGTGGCTCCCCCACCTTTCTGCTGCGTTCTGCACTCGCGAAAGTTCAACGAACCTCCAACAGAATTCTTACAGGCATATGCGACTGTTACATTACCGGAAAGCTGCTGCAATCACCTACATACCCGAGGCGGTCTCTGATCGCTCACACTTGGTACGTGTACCCGTACTTCCAATCTAACCTTCTGATGTGTTTGATGCGGTCAGATGGAGAATGAGTTGGATATTTATTTAAATGTAAAGCTGCTAAATATTTCGTTTTTAGAAAAATATAATTGTTTATATTTTATAATATCAATCTGAAAAATATAATATCAATCTGAAATGAGTTTTCCATGGCCGAGGAATATACAAAGACAAACCAACAAAGTGCATGTTTGTGATTTTAAAATAAATTACATATGCTATTCACATGATCCTCTACTCGTCTCTAATTAATGTTAACTGTTTTAATTCTTGCATGGCTATTACATTTGCCTAGAATAGTTTTTGAAACAGCTGATTAAATTTTTTTGAAATTGACATTTTTATATTCTCTAAATCTAAATAAATCTGCTATCTGTTTCATCTAGGGTTTCGATGATAAAAATTACATCTTACACACCAATGTAAATATATCTCTTACAGAGATAAGCTCGCCTTTTGTGTATTGTAATTTCTGTCCTATGTTTGTTCAATGTATGTTTGTATACTTATATATGCAATAAGTGTTAAATAAAAATAAATAAATAAATAAAATTTTAAAACGAAAAAAGAAATAATAAAATAATGTAATATGAGAAAAAATTATGATGACTTAATATTTTTTGCATCGTTCCCCGGATTGTTGCGGTAGGTTATTGTGGAATTAGTTGGTTGTGCGCATGCGGACAGCCATTTCTTTTTCAATATTTGAATTAGACTAGCCCGGAAACCTCCACATAATAAAGAAATTGGTGTATGGATTTGTATCCAAATCTAAATACTTATTATATCATTATTGTACGGTTTTCTGAATTGTTATTATTTCACAACAGTACAGTTGAAACTAATGTAGTATATTTCAAACGGTTTGTGATTTCGTGATAGGGTATATTGAAATTGGTTCTTACTATGTGACGCTAAAGTTTTAAATGGAATTAAAGTATCACGTACGCTTAAACTACAGGCCATAGTACCTACCTACAAAGAAAAACATTTGGAGCCTAATTAACAGCTTTAATTGTATTTTCCTGTACATAATAAATGTACATGGGTCCAAATTCTAAATCTCTAAGGAATTGTTTCAGTATTACCAACAAATTGTGTTTGGTAAGTGAATAAGCGTCTAGTTTTCAATTAGTAATTATAGAAAAGCTACTTGAAGAATCAAATTCCAACTTGAATGAATGGGTTAGGAGTGGAATAACCCGAATATATTTTACCTAGTTACCATTTTCCGTCTAAAATTCATCAGTAAGGCTATGATGAGTCGCGCATCAACATGTATGAGTAAGAGTGAAGGAAAAGAAAGGAGTTTTTGACGTGTGTTTACACGGCGGAATTATGTTAATTCGGTTTATTATGTCACTGAGCGGTCGGCGAAGTTTCGTGAATCATGCGCCGCACTCGCTGCGTACTCGTACACGTATTACCTATACACCGTTATTACTTTCTATACGTTGCCAATGGTTTTTCCCTTATATCTCGAATCTACAGGACCTTGCTCTTTGTCATAATTAATTATTCTTCTGGATTCTTTGTCAAATTAGGCAAAAATATCGTTCGTGATTGTTATTCCTCTATGGTGATACATTGAAAATATACCTTCAGTGCACGCAAGTGCAAATGTTCATGAATTATCAATTTTCATAGAAATTTTTGACTGACATATCAACATTAATGATGAGTCAGTTCAGTATTATATGAATAAACATAAAGAATGAGTAAAATAGTGATGTCATTAAATCTGAAGAGTGCAAGAAAACTACGGATAATTTACATCACACTTCACATCCTCTATTGCACCCAATCATCTTATAATTTATTACATTATCGTGTATCCACTAGTAAATATGTACATGAAATTTAGGTTGTAGAGTTGGCGTTTTTCATTAAAGATCACCATAAAAACCTAATTTCAAATGCATATATTCACAGCTCCAATGATTGCCATTGCTAAATAAAAATCAAATTTATGTGAATTATGAACACACTTTTCAAATTTTTCACAATTGTATGTACTTGTGCATGACAATAAAATTCCATTATAGAGAGTGTCACCGTTTCAAAGGTTAACTTTCTTCCTATTATTTGTTTCACAAAATATTGAAGTCGACAATAATGCAATATTTTTCAGTCCAATAATATCAGACCCAAAAGTTATTGACTTTTTTTCCATTTCAATAATACCTGATCCAACCTTTTACTAACTTATAATTGTACTGAACAAAGAATATGATAGATTTATCGTGTGTCCTTGGAAGTTTTTACGAAACAGGGCCGCGAATTCAGCTTTGATAGAGATTTTACATAAATTAGGAACCTAATGCTTTTTGTAAATCTTGTAGATGTTGATAATATGTATAAGTATTTACTGATCATATAGGATATAGGAAAAGCAATCTGCCCCAGAAAAATCTATTAGTAAAGTGATTCATCACTTAACTGCTTCATTACTGGATTAAAATATTCATATTCATGGTTGATTTAAAACTATTTTATGAATTTTAATCAGGGATCTCACGACTTAATATTGAGATAAATGTTTCAGCTTGAATGTGATATACTCAGAAATATACGATCCGACTACTAATAGCTATTCTTCACATCTAAGCATACAAAGTTCTTCCTTTCGGATTTGAAAGCAACATCTTATTTAGTCAAGTTTAGCACAATATTCTCAACGTAATAATGGTGGTGGTTATTGGTTGGGTTGGCGAGAGCGGCGCGGCGGCGGCGGCGGCGATGCTCGAGCGCCGGCCGCGGCCGCTAACGGCGCGATCGGGGCCGATGTACGCGGCTGGCCTTATTCCGAGGAACTATTGCGAGCGAGAAACGCGACGCGTACTTTCATTGTCACCTCACAATACGCAAAGAGGTACAACACCTACAATAAAGTGTAATAGTAGACTGCTCCACTATCTAGGAATCGAGAGAAAATCATAAAAAGGAACACGTGGAAATATGATAGTCAATATGCTATTGTTCTGTTTGATCATTTTCAAGCGATTTGTAGAAATTAATTTAATTGTCTTTATTCTTTATTGCACAAGAATTACAAACAGATTACAGTCGAAAATATGTACAAAGGTGAGCTTATCTCTAAAGATATCTCTTTCAGGCAACTCTAGGTAATGGAGCCAACCTTTAATTTGAGTAAGTAATTTTAAATGTGTCCTGGACATACAGATTTATTAAACGGCTAAATTAGGTATTAGAATTTTCCTAATTTATGGTTCCCTTTATATTTCAATTTCAAGATACACTCATTTCATTTTTCATGCGATGAGGCAATTTCATCACATTCATTCATAGACCAATCATCTTTTGATTGCGAAATCAGACTAATGTACAGGTACACGATGTTACCTATCCACACGTAACATATATTTTTGCGTTTATGTGGGGACTATAATCTCAGGTTATAATACTTTTACTGAAGTGGATAGTTTAATAAATTGGAGAGTTCAATCAAATTAGTATTTGAAACACGATTGTTTAATTCTAAAACACGAAGTCATCTCAATTATTTCATTTCAGTCGAAAGACATCATAGATATATATCGAAAGATATCTGAATTATTTATGTAGAGGTGTAATTATTCACGATATGTCCCACACTTGTCAATTCAGTTCAACAGTCCCTTTTTAAGGGTATATACCGCTAGGATGGTCTCTTATAAATTTGGTGAAGAACTTAAGATGCATTTGGGAGACAGAGAATGGACATTTACTGGAATCGGTTGTTTTGCCAATTTTTTGCGGTTCATTATTGTATGATGGACTCGAGACATATTTAACCACAATCTCATCTGTGGTAAAGGCGATGTAGTTGAAAGTGAAGCACGCGAGTCCAGTAAATGCCTATTTGCCCTAGACTTGACGATCCCAAGATTGTAAGATACCTCCCGTGCATTGGTACTTATCTTGCGCTTATATCTGTAGTTGCCAGGTCAGCTACGGTATATCGTAGCAGCGGGTAGTTAACAATGGCGCAACTGTTGCCACGCGGCGCGTCAGCGGTGCGGGGGCGGCGCGGTGCGGCCGCGGCACTACGATGACGTTGCCAATGACCCCGCGACCGTCACGAGTCAAGTGCATCGTCGTTGACATTGCATTGTCGGCTTGCATCAATAATTATATACAACTGTAACGACCTCCCGCGAGCACTGATAGTAAATAAGCACGTTTCAATGGATATTCAGATAGATAAAGTAAAAAGCAGAGCAAAGGATTAGTGTGTGTAGTTAAACTTAATATTTCGTTTATTTGTCGTTCACTTTCGCAAATATACAATGAATATTTATTAATGCCCTGGGGATTTTTCTTAAAAACGTAATATATTTTTGATTGGGGTTTGATGGTCTTCGAAAAAGTTGTATATAATAATATTAATACAGCCTTAATTTATATAACAAGGTGGAGGGACCAATTGCAGCTCATGGCAAAAATAATATAGCTTAATTTCACAGCAGAAAATTGATTTTTGTACAATCGTACACGATTTTATTGATATCAAAATTTAATCATTCAAGTAATGAATTAATCAAAATAATCGCAAATATTCAAACGTTCAGAAGTTATAGGAAAGTTTTAGAAAATTAAGCCAATTTTGAGAAGTCGAATTTTAAATGTCAATAGGAAACTCTTTGGCCCTGAAAAATCCGCTCCTACAATTACTCAGATTTGAATGAGAACTTTCGTTCATTCAAAAATCAAAATCAAAAATGTTTTTATTTCGTAAGTTATAAGAATAACATTTGAAATCGTCATGACATACAGTTATCGCTCATTCACTAGGCAGTCTCCCCAGAGAAGAACGAACAAAAAACTCCAGGGTTGCTCTTTTTAAATAAGTCATTCGATGTGAATGTGACTAATTGTCATATTGTGCAAAAATCGGTTGATGAAAGTTAAATTACTTTTAACCCCCGTCTCAAAAACAGGGGATTTATAAGTTTGAAGTGTCGGTACCTGTCTATGGCAATGTAGAACCGACTTGAAAACTATTATTTTCAAAACTGGTGTTGGTGAGATGGCTAGACATAAAATAAAAAATTGTTCTTAGCTATAGTTGATTGAATATAACTTATGTAGGGTGGCTGGAGAGTTATCTACCTAACATAGAAAAGACGTTGGAAGATAATATTTTTTTATTTTTCAATATAGTCCCCTGCAAATCTAATACACTTATTACATTTGTCAATGAAAGACATTAAATTATCCTTGGATTGTTCGTTAAAATGGTCATCCACAGCGGCCTTCATTTTCTCATGGGTCGAAAATTTCTTCCCCTTAGGCTTTTCTTAAAATTTCTAAAAAGAAAATAATGACAGGGCGTCAAATCTGGATTATGGGGTAGATGGTTAAGTCATTCTTGCCTAACACTGACCTTGCAAGGGCAGCTGTGTAGACCGGCGCGTTGTCCTTACTAAGAGCTCATAGTGTCCCATTGCTGGGCAAAGGCCTCCCTCATCTATTACCAGTCTTGGCGACCCTCCCAGTCCCACTTCAACGTTGCCGCTTTTTCTCTACATCAGAGATCCGAGTACGTGAGCGTAGTGTAGCATTTCTGACGCGGTCGATCAGTTTGACTCTCAATATGCTACGTTCCATGCTCCTCTGACAAACCCTGAGTTTTGAATTCTGACGTTCCGTCAAAGACCAAGTCTGAGCACCGTACGTAAGAATGGGAAGAATGCACATGTCCATAAGGTTTCGCTTTAGTGCCATTGGAAGGTCTCTTCATTAACTCTTTCATAGACAGCTTTTCCAGGCACTGTCGGTTCGCCTTTCGATTTCCTTGTCCTGTCTGGCCTGGAAAAAAACTATTTGACTTAGGTAGATGTAGTCTTGGACATATGCTATTTCTTCCCCATCTACTTTCATTCTTCGTGCTATACTATTAGTCATGATCTTAGTATTTGACATGTTAATCTTCAATCCAACCTCAAGGCTTGCCGCACTCAAATCCGGTAACATAGTTGCCAGTTCGGCAGCGGTTTTGGCAAACAAGACAATCTCATCGGCGAAACGAAGATTTGTAAATCTCCTTTCACCCACGTTAATGCCCTTGTCCGTCCGTCGTGGAGCTAGTTTTCGGAACACATGTTCTATTATACTGGTGAAGAGCTTTAGAGACAGTGGATCGCATTGCTTAACACCTCTTTCAACAGTAAATGATGGGCCGGTAGATTGTAGATTTATAGCTGCTGTACTATTGTCATATAAATTCTATGAAATAGTTTGATGTATTTAGGATCTACTTCTTAATTTTGAAGTGCAGTAAATATGGAACTGTGATAAATGCTGTCAAATGCTTACGAACAATCGACGAATGCTAAGTATTGGTGAAAATTGGATTCGTTATGTTTTTCTATTATTTGGTTAATTGTGTTCGTTGTTGTTAGTTAGTTATCTTTATTAGTTAGATGATCGTTAGTTGATAATCCTGGTCTAAACCCTGCCTGCTCTGGTGGTTGGTGCTTGTCTAGATGACCCGCTATACGTCTAGTAGGCTATACTATTTCAGAAAATATAATATTCTACCAGTTCCTTGTTTGTATATACTTGAGGTTTGTTTATTTGTCCACAAATATAAATATCTTTTTAAGCAAAAACAGGACATAACCAATCGAAATGTACGATCACAATATAACGCTATATAAACCCCCTGTACGATTGACATTGGTATTAAAAAATTGTTTCATTATGAGTATTGACATATTTAATAATTTACCGGACTCCTTCAAAAACATGAAAATTAATGTATTTAAAAGGTTGACAAGAAAATGGCTGATGGATAAATGTTTTTATAGTGTTAGGGAATAATAATAATAATAAAAATAATAATAATAATAATAATAAGCCCCTCATAAAGCTAACTTCACGTCCGGCGCTACCAACTGACGCCACGTGAGGGGCGGACTTTGGCAGCTTTATAGCTAATACTTACCAAAGACCAACGAAGCAATAGTATATCAATTGCGATGCGTTTAAGAAGCGGATATAAACTACCCCAGGCGGGTACCAGAGCTAACCGCGACGGAGAATCCCGTCCCGAGCCCATGGGCTCGAGCTGTCCCACGTATTCTGGGGGGGGACACCGCGTCACAAAAATCTGCCCAGCTAAAAACTGATGCAGAATACCAGGGCACTCCTGGAGTCAACAATGTCATCTCACTTCCCTCATCGCCAGTTTCATCCGCTTTCAGTCTCTTCCAATCACCTGATTCATCACCTCAATCATTCATAAACTACCCCCATCACGATCATCACCACCAACGTACCACACCACATCCACACTTAGTACTTTTCAATCACCAAACTCATCACCCCTTTCATCCCAACATCCATCAATAAGTTTTGCGCCGCTAAGTTTGCTAACACTTTTGGCACCACCCGTATGCGCAAACGCTGGACTGTTGAAATGAATATGTTTATATGGCGCACTTACCTCCTGATAACGCAACTTGAAACTAAAACCAAAAAATACCTGGAACCACTACACTTAGAATTCACTCAAAAATTCCCACTTATGCGGGTAACTAAGCAAAGAATAGGGGACCAAAGAAGAGCTATAATTAACAATCGTCTACTACCGTCAGAGTCAATTGAAGAAATAAGAAAGGAAGTGTCAAATCTCTTACAGCTACCTGCTAACCAAACAACCATCACAACTACACAAAATAGATATCCACAGTCATACTTACCTACAAACAATGACTTAACCTCAATCGTACAACCAGTAGTAAGATTTACTCCTCAGGACAATGGGCTAACCTCTATAGGCTCACAAAATACTTACACCTCACACATTCTGCGACCTGAACACACAAAATCTGGAAAACTGAGACAGAGAATGCAATGGACTGATGAAATAAATAGAAGTTTACTTAGATTATACTATAAAATCAGTTATAATGAAACCGATCTTTCTGGATATAGACAACAGTTGCACAAAAAATTCACAGAATTATACCCTGAATTATATTTCTTAACCGAGCAATCAAATCCGTGTCATTATTCGCAATAACCGCATACCATAATCAGAAAGAGATCGAATGAAAACCCAAACAGCGGAACCTACATATGCAGATGATGTAATGTATTCTAACACTCAGTCCTGTCATACTCACATACAAATTCAACCTCACACACCCAACCGCTCATACGCGGACGGAGTTCGAACTAGTCCTCAATCACAGAAAATTCGGAAAAATTTGACTTTACTTCCAACTCTAGAAGAACCAACACATTCAGAAATGCAGCTGGCACAAGACGAAATTATAGAAGACACACTATTGAACTATACCGCTACATATGGCTTAAAGACTCAGGGCGAGCCTATTGCACAGGAAAGTATAATCATAGAAAACATGGATAGCGAAGAGCATAGAATAAAATCAAATGATAAGGCTAATATAAACTCGGAGAAGATAGAGTGTACATTTAAACATGCCTTAGAAGATTTTAAAAACAGAGAACCGATTAGTGGGCCATATTTACCTAAACAAAAATCTTCACGAAAACTGGCTTGTATAGTAGACTACATAAATATAGAAATTTTGCCCAAATACCTAAATGCCTCTATAGACTTCAATACACTTCAGACACTGATTTATGTAGCTGCATACACAGCAGCCGTAAGCAATGGGAGTAAGATCGAAGGCCGAAATAGTTTTGCTCCACGAAGTAAACCATCGTGGCAAGTAAGATTAGAAAACAACATTACAAAACTTAGATCTGATATAGCAAAATTGACACATTTCATACGAGGAAATAAAAGTAGAAAAGTCCTTGCAGCAGTGGAAGATATTAAAAATAGATATGAAATACATGCACAATACGAAAACCCTAACTCTGATGTAACCGAATTTTTGGATACGTGGAAGCAAAAATTAAACGCAAAAGCAAGTAGGTTGGCTAGATATCTCAAATGCACAGAACGTAAAACACAAAACGCACAATTTAATAGCAATGAGAGAATTTTTTATAGAAACCTAAAGAAACACAAAGACCAACCAAATAATGCAGGAGTAATAATTCCAGGGCGATGCATTGAGCCCCTTATGGTTTTGTCTGGCCCTTAATCTTCTCTCAGAAATCCTGACCGAATCTGGTATAGGATATAAATTAACATGCAATAACTTTCATCATATGTTATCACATCTTATGTATATGGATGACATTAAACTATATGCATCCAGCAAAGAAGAATTATTTAAACTGGTCGACATAACACAGGAATTTCTAAATGATATTCACATGTAGTTTGGAGTTGATAAATGCAAAATACATTCTATTGTCAAAGGAAGATCAGAAAACAATACATACACGACAGAAGCAGGTGAAAATATAGAATCTATGGGTGAACAGGATACGTATAAATATTTAGGATTCCACCAGTCAAAACAAATAAAACAGAAAGATACGAAGAAAGAAATAAAGAATAAATTTACAAACAGGCTTAACCAAATTTTAAAATCTCACTTAAATTCACGAAACCTTATTAAAGCTATTAACACCTATGCTATCCCGATATTAACGTACACATTTGGTATCATCAACTGGTCACAGACAGATTTAACAAAGCTGCAGAGAACAATAAACATACATTTAACTAAACATCGCAAACACAATCCCAAGGCATGCACACAGCGTCTCACTTTGCCACGCCAGGAAGCAGGAAGGGGACTCATTGACATTGTGAACTTGCATAACAGCCAAATATCCACTCACAGACGATTCTTTACACACTAAATCGGAAACATCAGTCTTGCACGAATATGTCACAAAAATAGATCAGAAACTCACACCCCTCAACTTGCAGAACCGAAACGTACAGCCTAATGAACACATTACTTCCAAAGAGCAAAAGATGACAAACTGGACGAGAAAATCTCTTCACGGACGATACCACGCAGAACTGATCCAACCACATGTCGACAAAGAAGCGTCGAACGCATGGCTCACTCGCGGTGAATTGTTCCCTGAGACAGAAGCCTTCATGCTTGCCATCCAAGACCAAGTTATAGCCACTCGTAACTACAGAAAGTTTATTACAAAAGATCTTGATCGACCGACGGACCTATGTAGACTTTGCAGTAGCCAATCAGAAACCATACAACACATAACCGGAGCTTGCAAAAGCCCTCGTTCAAACGGATTATAAACATCGCCATGATCAAGTAGCCTCTATAATTCACCAGGAACGCGCGCACTCTCACGGATTAACACCAGCAAAACAATCTTACTATAAATATAAACCTATAACAGTACTAGACAACAATAGATATAAACTATACTGGGACAGGACTATAGTTACTGACAAGACAATACATTTTAATAGACCCGACATCACGTTCCACGACAAACAGAAAAAGACTGTATACATTATTGACATCGCCATACCTAATACTCATAACATCCAAAGCACAATCACAGAAAAACTTAGAAAATATCAGGACCTTGCAATTGAAATCCGAACCCAATGGAAAGCTCAAATAATACACATAGTCCCGATTGTCTTGACATCTACCGGAATAATCCCCAAAACTTTAAAAAAAATAGCCTAAAAACTTTGAATATTCCAACATATACATATAACGCACATTTTACAAAAAGCCACGATACTCAACACTTATAGAATTACCAGAAAGTTTCTGACTTTATCTATTATCACTTCTTCAGCTGAACCCGCCACACTTGGTTGATACCCGTCTGGTGCGGAAATTATCTTCTTCACTTTGAAGAAGAGAAATACGTTGTATATAAATAATAATAATAATAATAATATTACATTTTTTGATAAAAGCAATAAAACCATATATCTGATTGACACAGCGATCCCAAACACACACAACATTCAATCGACAATTAACGAGAAATTAGCCAAATACCAAGATTTAGCCATAGAACTTAGGCGCCAATGGCAATCACACATAGTTCATATAGTTCCCATTGAAATATCCACGACAGGTGTAATTTCTAAAACCTTAAGCAACAGCCTTAATACCCTTCATATCCCAACTCATATTATAGAAACATTGCAAAAAGCCATAATTCTAAATACATGCCGCATTGCTAGGAAATTTTTAACGTCTGCAACCATAACCGACAATCGCGTAACATAACCCTGTTATCCCTTATCATGCTTGGCTACGGCCCGCATGATAAGGTAATACCCTCAAAAGAGGAGAAAATAAGAATTTTAAATAATAATAATAATGTTTATTCAGAAAATGTTACATAGTTGAAACTAAATATGTTAGGCTATACTTAGTACTAATACAAAAGCCATAGCTGCCGAACTACGTTAATGCAACCTGTATTTCAGCATACAATGCCCTTCCCCTGGAGATTAAACAGGATTAGCCTAGCGCACATAAAAATTGTTAACAAATCAAATTTTGTTGACAAATGTATTCCGTATTTGTTTACTTGTAATAAAGAATTCTTAGTGCGTTAAATAAATTAAATTATATTTATGGACATCAAGGAATTAAATTATATTAAAATTACATTGACATTATTTTTGACATTGCTTTAAACTTTCTATGCCCTGATTAAATTATTAAATATTATATATGTAGTATGTATTGTAAAGCATGATATTTAGACAGTAAATTGAATATGTTAATTTTTTGTAAAAAAAATTAACAATGTGTGTACACTTGAAAAGGTTACACCAAATGTAACTAAAATATTAAGCAAAGCTGCAAATGTAAAAGCCAAATTCCACACACAATAAAGTTTTCATTTCATTGTCATACGCCTTTCAATAATTTTTGTGAATGTTTTGTATAAATGCGAGATGATACTTATTGGGCGGTAATTGCCTATTTCTGACTTATCGACTATACGCAACAAAACAATATTGGAGTGGCATAGGTTTTTCGGAAATTTACCGATGAAAAGAATGTCATTAAAAAGGTTTGTAATAAATGGAAGAAGAGTTGGCTCTCCGATTTTTAGCGCTTCTGTAGTTATTCCATCTTCACCAGGGCTCTTATTGAATTTCAGTTTGCTTACTTGACGTTGCGTGCAATACGTTGTCATGCAAAGCTAAGATTCCTTTGCTGATTTTTTGGTAGATAATCTATGAAAAGAATCCGTTCTACACCCCAAACAATTGTGACCCTAAGCTTGCCTGCTGATGTACAAACCTTGAACTGGCGCGGTGGCTTCTCGTGTTTAAATTTCCATTGCGACGATTCCTGTCTGCTTTCGGGGTCGCATTGGCGAATCCAGGTTTCAACGTAGGCTACTCTTTTAATAATTAGACAGATTAGATAATTTTTTCTTCTCTATCTTTCACCATGTCCAAAAATGCGTACAAAAAAACATTCGACGCGTCATTGTCTATCGAAGGATGTCAGCATGCCGGGTGGGTACCATCGGGCGCTCGCCTTCGACATCCCCAAATATTCGTCAATAATTACGTGAAACCGTTCCTTACTAATCCCAACATCTTTAGCGATCTCCTGCTGCTTAAGTCTGTGATCTGCGATAATTATTTTTTCACTTTTACACTGTTTCTTCTGTGGCTACAGAAACCGGCGGTCCACTATGGGGATCATATTCCAAGCTCTTACGGCCGTGTTTAGAAAAGAATTAGAAGGATATGAATCACCAAACATATTGAACATATGTGGTTTGATCTGCACGAACTATTTCCATCCTACGTTAGGAATTTAATCACGGCACGCTGCTCAATTTTAAGCATTTTATTATCCTCCGACATGTTTCGTTTAATGGCGTTCGTTTGAGCGTCGGTGGCTCAGTGGAGTAGACGCAGTCTCCCAATTTGGGAAGTACCGGTTCAATCTCCAGGCAGGCCATGGCCATGGCCAGGCCATGCTCTTTTAGGGCATTAAACGATTAGTACCCTAAAAGAACAGGGTGCTATTATTTCATAAGGATCAAATCATTCTTATAAACAGGCTCTCGACTCTCGGCTGAAACAAATGGTTTTTAAATTTTTTGGCTTATTATTTACCTTACGTTAGGTGGAAGCGCGCTCGCTCATGCCTATAACAAATTTGAAACTGATTAGCACTGTCCATTGCATATTATATTGTTTCAATTATTTTATTAACACAAAATAGTCTCTCACAGATGTGATATAGTTAAAATACGATTTATTGAGAGAGAGTACTCATCACTTAACCGACATGACTATAAGAGAAAAAGAGAGACATGTTTTCTACCCTGTTGGAAAAAATATGCCAATAAATCTTATTAAGCGTTGATTTTTATTAACGTGAGTAAGAATCAACACATTTTTCCATTTCTCTTTAAGTTCTTGTCGGTAAGTGAAAACCACATCGCCGCGCGGACGTCATTCCACTTTTCCGAGCATCAGTGGCTTATAACTATCCACCATATCTTGAACTGTCTAACTCAACCATCTCTTCTATTTTGTAGGTGATTAGAGGAGTACTAAGGGGCCCGATGATGGTGGTGCGTCTATATCCGCAGAAGCAAGCAACGTCGCGTCGCCGCTGCAATTTCGCCGGTGCAGTGTGCAGTAGGTAAGTATGTCAATGCACTCTAATCCCCTCCTCCCTTCTCTCTGCAATCACTCATGACAAGTTCAACTTGTATACGTTGCCTTGAGCCCTATGTGGCACAATGTAAACAAAATAACTAGTGAAAACGATCAAGTAACACTGAGGGAAAATCGTTACTGTTCATTATTATCGATAGATTAATTCGTAAATATTGCAAGTGATGACAACAAATATAGGTATAAGTAATTCAAATGATACAAACAATAGGATTGAAATCAACATTTCAAATCCGATTCATGATATGAGAAACAAAAAGCAAACATAAACTTTCAAATGAATGATAATACTTTAGCATCATTTAAATTTCTATAGTACATCAATTTTAAGCAATATTTTATTTGACAACAGAGATTGACCTCCTTGCCACTCTAGTCAGCCACGAAACAAAACAACAATTTTTTCAGTGGAAAGTGATAATTGTACCCAATCCAGCTCTCTTAACCTTCATACTGGTTATAATACTGGTATAATGCTTGACGGTACAAACATGTTAGGTGGATATCTGAACGGTCTCCTGGCAAACGCAGTAAGGTTTATCTGTAAATAATTGTGCATCAGTCTGTAAGCTTGAATATAGTTTAGGAAACAGTGTAATAACTGTAGAAACTTCTACTTGGTCATGAACTGGAATGGCCCATATGGATGTCACTCACACTCACGACAACCGATATTTGTGCGGTGTCACACAACAAAGTATGGGGCATCTTCTATGCTGTCCTGCATGTCTTGATGCCTGTACGCTGCAACTGCAAGACCTTTACGGGGTCGCAGATGATGCCGTACTCGTGGCCGCCTTTTGGTACGCAATAATTTGATTAATCACTAAAACGTCATTCGCTAAGAAGAAGAAAACCTGTGGTGGTACTTTTTTAAATAAATTAAAGGAAAAGTGTTACACCCCTAATTTGAATCTTTTGATTACAATTATTGTTTTCTAATCAGTTCCTAGAAACGGAAAGTACTTTAACATAAAAAGTTAAACATAAAAGCAAAAATACGTTCAACTTTAGATTTTTTTTAATCAAGAATATTGTTCAAACCAAACTTGTTATTGTTGAAAACAGTTCATATTAAACCCATAATATTCTTTTATTTAATATTCTTAGGTTGTGTGGTGTCAGTCTTAGGAAATGTTGCCGTCAGTGTGCTGTTGATCCCGACTAGATCTAACATGAGTTAATGCAGGAGAGTTATAAGTCAGTTGCTAATGATTGGAATATGAAGTATAGGTGTGAGAGGTACGCGTCTCGACAGACGGGTTCGATAGCCTATCTCGTTTTCGTTGGCGTGCGCGTGCGCCACGGGCGATGATTACGCCTGAAAAACTTTCATATTACATCGCACATGCGATTCTGTTTCGGAAGCGAATCAAACACTATTTGCTATGTCTGAAAAGCGATTTCTAAAGTGAATTACTATTTTCTTTATTCATTATCGAACTATCATATTGACTTTAATATCATGCATAATGTTAACAAAAAAATTTACATTCCAACACCTACCATAGGTGTAACTTCTTATTTACCTTGTTTGTATTATTTTCAAATGTGATTTAATTATGAAATAATTTTGAACACTTATTAGTAATATGTACAATACTGTTGTAGTTACATTCAATATTCGTTGCGTAGAGGGATATGGCGGCGACAGGTGGGTGCGCTAGCGCATCGCCGAGTTTCCTATTCGTATCTAGGCGAGTGACAGTAGCTGCTTGCGAAAGTGCACATAATTGGATCGGTGTGCTTTAGAAAGGGGGTTATGAGTTTGTAAGTGCAACGAACCCGCGTGTATTTCCTCGGGAAGATGCATTTCGCGCGGTTGCAGCCGGTGGAAAGCGTGCGTTCCAGGAATTGGCAACATATCGTCGCGAGCCCCTCGCTACCCGTCGCGCCGCCTGCGCCGCCTCCGCAGCTCTCTCGCTTCTCATTTGATAAAGTGAAAAGTGAAAATGATTTATCATTAAAGGTTTATTTTTTCTTAAATGATGATATATTTGACTTGACTTGACTCGCCAAGTACAGAATGTCCAATACGAACTTGAGTTGCTGCTTGAGGTCCTTTATCATTTGATCTTGCTCATTGGCGGAGGGCAAACAATTTATAATTATGCTTTGTATGTCACAATGTCATACCTCAAGGTCAGTTATTCAGCAATTGATATACTTATATTTCATCATATCAGCCACAGGAGATCCACTACAATATAACTCCACCATAGAAGACATAGAAGACAAACTATTACAATTTAAAGATATACTTTAATAAATCCCTGTGGCTATATATTTGTCTATTCTATTTCAAAAAAAATATCACCTGGCATCATAATCTGGCAAATGTTGAATTAATCTCACTACGATATAAAAAGGTTAACTATTATTTCCATGATGCAACTGTTCTTTAACAAACGCCGTCTAACGGGGCCAAAGGGTTACGCGACCATATGCTCCACCCAGAGTGGGCCAAATATGGCCGGATATGGGTTAAGTAATCACGGGCTTTTTTCGGCATCCTTTCTATTAAAACCCCTTTCTTTTGTTAAACTGTAACAGTACATTTTATAGAAAAAAGGCGACATTTGCACGACTGAGCGGTATGTTAATTGAATCTATTCTAGACTGCTGCTATCAATATATATTTTTTGATTCCCATCGTATCACATCTACTTTTTTCATTAATTACATTAGATAAGTACTTTTTACTACACACGTTCTTGACATAAAAAGTTAAATAAAATTCATATACCGTTACAACATATTGGAGTGAATAGAACGAGCGTCGTTTGTCGAGTAAACCACAGCCACCATCCAACTGTTAATTGTGAACAAAAAGTTAAGGCTTCTCCTGATAATATTGTAGTTAAACCTCAAATTGGTCACAGACCCAAAAGAAATGTCCAGTCATATATCTTACCAATCTATTGTTTTTCATAGGTCCGTTGGTTCTCAGAAGTGACAATTACTATAGGTCCCGGTTTACACCGGGAACTGTTACTCTGTAACGGGGCTTGTGTGACGGCAAAAGTGCATTTTTGTTAAATACTGCACTCTGGGTGTGACGTCACAAAAGCGTCATTCCAGTCGCCCGCTTGGCCTCCCGTTATCCGCACAAAGGGAAATCCAACAACAAAGACCTCTGGTTTTACCACAAAGTAGCTGCCTAACTTTGTATGGGTTGTAAAAAATTAAGTAGTAAATCTGTCACTGCATAAGAATATTTTAGAGCATTGTTTATAAAATCCAAAGAATAGGATAAATACGTAAGTCCAGGTTTTATTGAATTTCTTTGCTTTTTTTAGCGCATTGTGCTCTACAAATTGGCCAGTAAACCTATACAATTTTAAAAGATCTTTGCTCACAAATAACGATCTTTCTGTGTTTATATAAACAGCCATCAATAATATCAAAAATAAATCAAAATAAATATTATCCTTATAACATAATATTATAAAGTTAACCACGAAAATGCATTTAGTCAAGTGGTTGAGACCATCAAATTGGACCACTTTTATTGTGGAATCAATCTGAAACCGTGAGAACATATATTTTTGTCGCGACTTCTCAATGCAAGTTAATCCCATTTTTTAGAGTTTCTACAGTCGAATATTTCTCTCCAAGTCACAAAAATTCTAGTTCTATTCTTCTCTCAAAAAGTAAAAAGAAATAAAAAATTGAGCTCTCAAATTCTAATTAGGTCTCAAAAACCAAAAAAACAAGGCAAGTGCGAGTCGTATGCTCAGTAGCATTTCGTAGCTAAAACATGCATTTCACTCTAGAATTCTATGGGGGAGGTCTATTTTCAGCAGTGAACGTCCTGTGTCTGATATGATGGTGATATGCATTTATAAAAATACAAAGTATAGTAAATAAATATAAATTATTAGAAATACAAAATGTGTGACTGCACAAAAACTGACAAGAAAAGCAACCTCTAAAATCTAGCATTCTTTTGTTTGTAGGCTTAAATATGCAAATACAAAAAAAACAAAATCTCTATAGTGATATTCTTTTTTTTACTTTTGTTTACATTGTTTGAATCAACTGTTTTTTTCTAATTATTTCAGGAATTTTTCATGTAAGTTTTCATATATTGCGTATTATATATGAAAACTAACATGAAAAATTATGATGTGATGTCAAAATACCATTTATTTTTATTTATTCCCAAGACAATATCAACTATTTCTTAGTAGACCTATAATGTCTTGTATTCTTATTATATCTTTTTTTTTGATCTTTATTTAATTTAGGGACTTGAGTCCTTCTAGATATGACAGTCCCATCGTACCCTGACCAAGATTCACCGATGAGAAGATACAAACATATTATATAATAATCTGGCCGCTATTGATCCAGGTTTACTCAAAATTGATTGAGCCCAACCTACAGCGTATTGACTCAGCTTTAATTATATCTTTTTATTCATGCATCATCATCATTTTATTTTTTATATGGTGGTTAATATGCGTGGTCCCCGTTGCGGGTTATTGTGCAAAAGCTTAGTGTCGTTGAAACCGAAATATACCTGAATACTCGTACATGCACCTTGAAATTCATTCCCCCAGGTGCCTTTACGGAACTAATTGTATAAAAAGAAGAGTCCAAAAACTTCGAATCTTCAAAAGTGAACGCATAACTTGACTAGTCCCTGGCCTTGTTGAAAAAAAAAAATTAAAAAGAAAGGACAAGTCCCGTTACTTGCCTGGTACCCCGCAGTGAGGCGAGACATACTTCCAGCGACGACGGAACGGGAGAGATGGTCCAAATTAGTGTGAGTCAAGATTAATGCTTCTAATATGATACGGTCTACGTTAGGGTAGGTTGAAAAATGTTGTTTGGACACATACACAACGACGTGTGAGTCCAATGCACTTGTGACTCGTCTTTAATTTAAAATCAGTTATGTAAGTGTGTCTCTTGGGAGATACTTAAGTAGAATTGAAAACTTGGTAGATCACTGGCCGTATTAGGTATTTTGGTATCGATATCAACTATTTAGGTATAAAACATTCTTATTGTAAAAGAAACATGCTATCTGCATTCTTGAAAACAATAAAGTAAATTGTTACTGTATATTTCCGACCACATCGTCACTTTCCATCAGGTGAGATTGTGGTCAAACGCGTATCCAGTCAATCATAAAAAAAAAAAAAAAAAAAAAAATTTAGCGTATAGTATTATTATTATTATTAATAATAATATTATTAATAATAATAATACTTAGCGTATGGGCTTAGGGGGAGTCCTTAGTTTTCCATCAGTAAACTATTCACTGTGGCTAACGACCACTTTATATGGGATACTGTTTCATAAGCACTAATAACGGCCTTGCTTCTTAGATAAATTGTGCCTATATTCTAAGGTTCCGGAGATATGAAGTATAATACAAGAATTAAAAGTATGTATTCGTGGTGTCAGATCAATTTTTTCGAAGTTTATGTCAAATTAATCATTGAACTGCGTTACCGCTTCCCTATAAGTAGTTACTTGAAGGCGTTATAACCGATAATTATTACTTAATTATATGGGTACAAAATTCCAAATTATTGGATCAGAGTGAGTTCAGAAATCAAGTGACTGAAATACAAAACTGTTATTCACTCAAACGTATGAGGAATTGATTGGAAGAAAGATAGTACCTACAAATTTTAGCTGATTTGCCAAAGTACTGGTAGCTCAACAGACAGATCTCAAAGGGTAAATCAAATAGTATAGAAGACCGAAGAGTCCGAATATGGATGTAAAATTTGAACTCTGTCGGTAGATTATAAGAAAATTATCGAGTTCCATCGCAGCTTGGCTTTTTTTCCATATACCCTCGGTATCTAGTAACTATATGACCAGTGCACGAATCAAAGCAACTACAGAAGTATGTATAGAGAGACGATATCTTTCCGAAACTATTCAATTTAATGGAGTGGAAAATAGACAGCATCAACATTATAACAACGAGTTCATTACTCAACTTTGATTTGTTTACGACATAGAGTTTACGGCAGAGTGGATGAAGAGTATCTCGACATTATGCTAGTGGACCTTAGTAGAACTTTGCAGCAGGCGATTTTCCTACCAAGCACAGAAACCAGACGATCTGATAGCGATGGAGAAATAGATGGTCTAAGAATGCTAATGCAAATGTGGTGCGAAAGACCTGCACATCCTCAAGGCATACCCTAGCCAGTAAATATGGAAATCTTAAAATGTGTACCTATATAAAAATGCTATACAGTCAAGTTTATAGCTGTGATCCGGACAGAACTTCAGCACAGCCTGCATGATATTTTAATTTAATTTTAAACCGAACTATAACTTACCTAATACTTCAGAAGAGTAATCTTCTATCTAACTAATCTAACTAATATTTTAAATGCGAAAGTTTGGATGTTTGTTTGTTTGTTGCTCCATCACAGCGAAACGGATGAACGGATTGCGATGAAATTTGATATAGAGGTAGAAAATACCCTGGATTAAAACATAGGATATTTTTTATCCCGATAAAGTGAATAGTTCCCGCTGGATAAACATATTTCTACGATAAAGTTATTCCACGCAGGCGAAGCCGCGGGCGGAAAGCTAGTGTTCTCATAATTGAAAGTATCATAGTTTGAGGTAGTAGGTAATAGAAATTTATGAATTAATATAAGTTTAATAAAGTCGATATTCCCTCATTATACGAGGAAATGCCTATATTACTGCAGTGGGATGTTTACGGGCTGATGATGATGAAGTTTAATAAATTGAAAATTTGGAAAACCCAGAGTAAACAAATGATTATATCATCTAGAGACGAACCAAATTGTTGTCGTTTGTGTTTTAACAGTTAAATATCTTTGCAGCGGCTGAAACGATTTTAACATGCTTTCAAATAAAAAAAAACCGCGTCCAAATTGATGCACCCGTTTCAGTGCCCTAGACAGATACAGAGACAGACACACACACACACACATAAAATGTATCCTATAACACTCTAGGGAACAAGACGAATCGAACGCAGGAGGCAACGAAAATCATTACCCTCCTTCTTGGGGCAGTCGGGTTAATATAAGGTCATCACGATGATTTAAACTTGTATGCTACTCGTCAACGTGGTCAAGAGCATAATTTCAAATAAATAGTATTATATGAATTAATAATATACATATAATTTTGCACATTACTACGAACCAGAGTCAAAGTCAAAGTCAAAAATGCTTTATTTTGTAGGTACACAGAGTACACTTAAAATAGTCAATTTTACATAGTAAATTTTAAATTTTTTAAGCTACTTCTTGTTCAAAATGCAATTTTCCCCTGAGAAGAACAAGCAAGAAACTCGAAGGGTTGCTCTTTTAAAATCAGGCTTTGATTTTACATAAAGGTTTTTATATTACAAACAGGTTTTTAAATTTCATTATTAATTGTGAAATAGCCTGGCATGCGAACGATCTGATTATGTCCAGGGATGATTATCATCTAAATAGTCTGATATTTTATAATATGCTTTCTCAATAAGTTTCTGTTTTACAGTATCTTTAAATTTATTGAGAGGAAGATTTTGTATATCAACTGGAACCTTATTGAAAAAGCGTATACATAACCCTTTGAATGAATGACTGACTTTGCGGAGGCGACTTATGTGACCTGCAAGTTTATCTTTATTTCTTGTATTGACATCATGTTTATCACTATTTTTCCTAAATGATGTTATATTTTTTTTGACATACATTAGATTTTCAAAAATGTACTGTGACGAAAAGGTTAGAATGTAATACACTTTAAACCTATCTCTAAGTGATACTGCAGGTCTCAATTGATAAATTGCGCGCACGGCTCGTTTTTGTAAAACAAAGATTGTATTTATATCCGCGGCGTTTCCCCACAGCAAGATACCGTAAGACATCAAGCTGTGGAAATAACTAAAATATACTAATCTAGCAGTATTTACGTCTGATATTTGTCGAATTTTTTTGACTGCGTACGCTGCAGAGCTGAGCCTTTTCGCCAATTTATGTATATGAGGACCCCATCGCATTTTGGCGTCTAAAGTAATGCCCAAAAATACAGTAGAATCTACGAGATCTAAAGTGGCATTTTTTATCATTATATTTGTGGGCACCACCCTGACATTGGGTAGTACAAATTTCACACATTTAGTTTTTTTCTCATTAAGTAACAAATTATTTGCCGTAAACCATTCTACTACTTCAGAAATAGCATTGTTCGCATCGTCATAGCTTAATTTTTGTCTATTTACTTTAAATAATACGGAGGTATCATCTGCAAACAATACTATTTCATGTTTATTATCCTTTACAAGGTTAGGCAAGTCATTTATATAAACTAAAAATAAAAATGGCCCGAGTATGGAACCCTGTGGGACGCCCATGCAGACTGTGGACCCTGACGATGTGTTGCCACTGATATTAACCCTCTGAACTCTGCCACTCATATAAGAAATCAAAAGGTCAATAGCACGGCCTGTTACACCATAATGACGTAATTTCCTGATTAAGGTGTCATGATGAACGCAATCAAATGCCTTGGACAAGTCGCAGAATACTCCTATTGCATCCCGAGAATCTTCCCAAGCTTCAAAAATATGTTGTAAGAGCTCGACACCTGCGTCGGTTGTCGAGCGGCCCCTAGTAAAACCGAATTGTTTATGTGACAACAAATCGTTACTATAAAAATAAGCCGATAACTGAATTAATATAATTTTTTCAAAGATTTTACTGAGAGTCGGTAGTATTGATATAGGTCTAAAATTAGAGGGGTCTGTTGTACTACCGGCTTTAAATAAAGGTATAACTTTACTGTGTTTCATCAAATCAGGAAATATGCCATCATCAATACATTTATTAAAAATACAAGCTAAGTGTGGTGACACACAATCAATTATGGCACTAATAATTTTTACTGATAAACCGTAAAGGTCGACAGTCTTTTTCTTGTCTAGAGATCTAAATGCTTTTATAATGTCTACAGGACTTATGTGATGAAATTTAAAATGAGAATTAGTTATCGGGATTCCGAATGCTTAGTTCAGGCGCCAGGACTGCCAGTATTTATTTACGTAGCCATAAACATTTCATCGGTCCTGGCTCCAATCAGAAACTATGTACCTAATAAATATTTGGGTTGTAAAAATAATATGAGTATAGTTTAGTATATTTTATTTTATGGCCCCTAATTACATGGTCACGCCTTAATGCTTGTAAATATTATACATAACTAGCTTTCCGCCCGCGGCTTCGCATGCGTGAAATAACTATATCGCAGACATATGTTTTACCCACAGGAACTACTCACTTTATCGGGATAAAAAATATCGTATGTTTTAAACGAGGGTATGGCCTTTCAACCTTGTAATCATTTGTATCAAAAATGATTTCAACATCATAACTACCTACTCGTATATACAAAATTTCAGCCAAACCCGTTCAGCCGTTTCGCCATGATTGAGCAACAGATAAACATCAAATCTTTCGCATTTATAATATTAGTTAGACAATGCTTGTAAATTTTATACATAATAGCCCTCATCGACGCAAACAAACCTTTGTGTACACTTGTAAAGTCAGTATTAATTTAAAATAAACACACTTATTTTGGGTTAGTTCAGGTTGGTATTCATAGTCCAAATGTAAATTAACGATTGAGATTGCATGAAATGTCGTGAAAGGTTCAAGTTTTTATTTTATTATGTAATAAAATGATACGACCTTTCCGAGCGAATTTTCATACTATAAGTCCCACTCACTGACAGATCATCATTACCTACAGGGTACTGCCCAATGACCAACAATTTTGAGTTTGGCTCATAAGGAGATCTTTTGATGATAAGTGAAGTTCGTGAAGTTAATATGCTACAAATATTTATGTAAATAATATAAATAATAATAAATATAAATAAATATTTCGGACACTTACACCAATCATCTAGTCCCAAACTAAGCAAAGCTTGTGCTATGGATACTAGATAACGGATAAACATACATAAATATTTATATAAACATCCAAGACTCTGGAATAAATGTTCGTATTCATCATACAAACATTTACCCCTCGCGGGATTCGAACCCGCAACCGTTGGTTTCGCTGATAGGGTGACTATCCACTACACCAATCGGTCGTCAAATGTGCCGTAAAATGACAACATACATGCTTAAGTTAAAATAAATATGTGTTAGTACTCAGTTTTTAGTTTATTTATATATTTATTCGTTCCCTCCTATTCCACAGGACTGCCCTTCGTGCCAAATATCAAGATTTTTTAAAGTTTTTGAGTGAAAATTTGCTCTGAACGGACGTATGTTTTTATTGAGTTACACTAGAAACTAGAATTCTTTACAGCTGTATGAAGCCACAGACTAAAAATATTCGATGTTATTTTCAACTTGATACTCCCAGCAAATTTGTGAGAAAACGGCCAACAAAGTGATCTTAAGTCGATTTTCCAATATGAGGTGCGGAACACTAAAAATGTAGAAACTAATACAGGAAATTTAACGGGGAATACCTAGTACCTTTGCACATGCTGTATCTGTTTTATGCACTGTTTTATTGTATATCTATATTAATGTTTAATAAAACTTAAATAAATGGTTCCTTAGAAATATTAATGTTCACAGTGCATAATAGTAGAGTATTCGGCATAGTTCGTGTAATGGTGTGTACACGTTCTGCGGACTATTTACAAGAACTGATTAGAACCATTTTCTACCATATGTCTATATATTAATAAGACCTGACCGATTAACCGGGAGATCATCATACATCTCAAACGCGTGGAGCGCGGTTGATGAAGTAAGGCTGGTGTATTCGTTAAGTTACTTACAGGCAGTAAGATGCGATTTTTTGCATCTCTACTCCTAAGGGGGTCAAGTGGGGAGGGTGAAACCAAGGTTCAAACCAAAGTCATCTTTCGAACTAAGTAATAAAATGAAAAATGGTACGTAGACTCTATAAATAAATACGCATTTAATCGTTTATCATAATTCTTTTTATAACAACGAAATTTTAAGATAACAGAAGTCTAGTATATGAAGATTTTCCTTCAGACTTTGTAGAATTGGCGGAGCGACTTCGCAAATGCTACCAGCCAAGCTCAACACTGGCTCCCTTCTCTAAGTTGCTTCGACCCAATTGCAAAATTTTATATAGTTTTGAACAAGCTCGTGGGATGTACCGCTTATGGTGATTCTTTTCAGCATACTATATTGGTTGAATATGATTCCGAAGCCGACCCTTTTTGAAGGAGCATTGAGATTGTCTGTCAATTGATATGACATCCCTTCTGTGTACCCGAAAGTCCACTTGACTTCACTGGAAGGACCAACCCAGGGCTCGATGGAATCGAAGGTTGTCACATAGTCCAGAAATGCAAGACACAGGGGTTGAGTATACTCATTGGTCTTATGTATAAACTGTTTCACGATATGTGCGCGGTCTATAGTGCCATATCCTCCCCGTAACCCAGCGTTCTCCGGCAGCTTGAAATCGCACATGCTTTGTGAGAGACGAGTCATCGTTTATTATCATCGATAACAGCATATTATAGACGTTGCTCAGAAGAGAAACGGCTCTTATGGTTGTTAAAAATTTGATTCCTTTTTAAAAACAAAACTTCCATATATTTGTTATTTGAGGCTCAACTCGATATATCATCATCACCATATCAGCCACAGAACGTCCACTGCTGAGCATCCACCTACCCCATAGATTTCTAAAGTACCGGGTTGACGCGGCTTGTGTCCGTAATATTGTTAAAGTACTAACTAATTTTATAAAATCCTTTGCTTGTGTTTGTTGTTCAATCACGGTGACACGGATGAATAGTTTGAATGAAATTTGGTATATAGGTAGGGTATACCCCGGATTAAAACATAGGATATTTTTTATCTCGATAAAGTGAGTAGTTCCCGCGTGATAAACAAATTTCCGCGATAAAGTTATTCCAGGCGAAGCCGCGGGCGGAAAGCTAGTATATTATCAATATTAATAATTGGCATCGTATAGGCTCCTAATCAAATAGTGCATATTTTGGTAAGGACGCTCAGCGCAACATGAGAAAACGTTGTGGCTAGAAAAACTATACACGTTCATTTATTGCAATAAAAATATTTTTACTATCCTGAGTGATAGACCAGTGAGTTCACCTACAGGCTGTGCGTGGGTGTGAACGAAAAGAGAAAGAAGTGTAGTTACTACACGGTTATTCCTAACTTAAATGGGTATTTTTTATGAAGTTTGGACGATTAATATTTTTTCCCACAATGAAAAATGCAACAAACTTATTTTAATTTATTTTTACCCGACTGCCCCAGAAAGGAGGGTAATATTTTTGAGTGTATGTATTTGTCTAAGTTTGTATGTATGTAGGTAGATTCTTGTGATAACTCCTGTATCCTGAACGGCTTGACCGATTTTGAAGTGCAAAGTCTCTTCGACACTCTGGGTGTCATAGAATATATTTTAAAGTAAAAAAAGCCAACACGGCGCCCGCAAATATAAAATACTCTGTCTGGTTTTTTGGTTTTAAAATAGTTATTATGAAAACGTTTACTCCATAACGTATTGATTGATCACTTCCAAAAAAGTCAAATTTTTAGTTGAACTTAGTATATTTAAACATGTAATAAACATGTAGTCAACTATTAACTTTTTTTGTTCTGAACAGTTGGCTGAACTGGATACCAACATTGAAATGCGTATCTATTTTTTTACAGACATTCTGCAAGTGATTAGAGTATTGATAAAAGTTTTAACTTTTTAATATTAAATATTATGACAACCTGTTTGATGCAGTGGTTAGAAACGTTGACTACTATACCAAAACTTGGGGCATATGTTTGTATGATAAATATGGCATGTGTACCCGAGTTATGGATGATTTTCATTTATAAATGTATATTTATTTTCAAAAAAAAATGTAGTTGTGTAGTATATCAACCAACTGGTATCCATACTAGAAGCCTAGTTGCTTATTGTGGAACTAAACGGTGCTGTATGCATCGCCAATGATATATATTTATTATTTATTTATATTTTTTTATTTTACACTGAAAACAGATGAGGGAGGCCTTTGCCCAGCAGTGGGACACCTACCTTTCTACCCGACTATTCCCTGTACGATTACTTGCATATTAGTATAGTCTTCCACTTCGTCTCTTCAATCTAAAGGCCGTTTGAGTGAGTACTCCATCATTCCTGTCTTCGCTGAGCGATCTTCTCCTTCATTAATTTTGCTTTGATGTCGCCCTTGTGTAAGCTAAATTTTCCTATTCGTAAGAATATATTACTACATCTTAGAACCAGTATTCCTCTATCTCATGTTTTATATTGTCGTCGTCAGTCACAAGTAATTTATATTCCTATAAAACGTATTAGGAGCATCATGTAACTATAGGAGATCATACCACTAATATTAAAATGATAAAAATATTTTGTTGCTCAACAAAAATATCATGTTTCAATGGATATGGATAAAATTTGCTACAGAGATGGATTATATTGTGTATTAATATACGTATAGGGTCCTTTTTATCCCGATATTGTAGGTAATCTTTCAGGATCTTAAATGGATTATAAGTAGGTGGAGTCGCAGGTCAGAGACTATAGTATGATCTTGCTTAACCATTCTGTAATCGTCCAATGCAATATACAGACCGATATACTAATAATTAATGGAGTATTGGCCTTAATTCTCTCCGCTATGTCGAGGCACTGGATTGGTGTGAGAAGTGGGAATAGCAATTTTCTGGAAACTACCTCCGACGTAGCGCTTGTGTTTGGGATGTTTCTGACCTCCAATTTGGGATCGTTCTCGTGATACTACTATGTATGTAAGCTGGGCTTCTCTTCTATTTGAATGATCAACTTTTATTTAGGGTACGTTTATAATGGGTACACTTTTTTCTCGCTATGTTATTTTTTTTTCTTGTTTTTGAAATTAATAATTTTTATGTAATCTATCTGATGCATGCGGTGTTTACATATAATTGTTTGTACATTTAGCTAATAACTAATATACATAAGGCTTCATTACTCTAAGCGATGTAACAAGCGTTTGTAAACCTATTTAATAAAATAAAATGTACTCATAGGCATGTCAGATGCTTCTAGTGCTGACTTGATTAAGTCTGAAAATATTATAATTAACCCAATTATTTCTTCTCGTTAATACTTGCGAACATAAGCCGTCATAAACATAATCGTTAACTAATTCGCAACATTGCATAAAATTCTGAATACATAAAAGACACCACCATCTTTGCAGGTTATATCTGGCTCTGTATATAATTACATAAATTTTGTAACGCTTTCACCTGATATACTTTTAATCCGGTGCTTCGTAGGTAAGTAGCGCTCCGCCATCCCAGTAGCGCGAAGAAAAGTCATAGACATAAATTAATTATTTAGCTAGAAAAGTGGCGCACTGGTTCTTGCGGTTGCCGCCCGCGACGGGGGGCGCTGCCGTCGTCGCTAGCGCATTGCTAGTAGGAAAGTTGCTTATGACGTCGAAAAGTGTCACGTTGAACCATGGTGAACCGCGACCAGTGTCTTCCGCGGTGCCTGGCCTACTCACGAAATTGTCATTCTATCAATCCGTCACCATGACTTTATCTTCGCAATCTGACGGCTCGACTCGCACCATTCGAGAAATATATCGTGATCGTACCGTTGCTCGTTATTGTCAATTATTTAACTGTGACGCTTTGTTTAGCCAAGTGATTCAGTCGTAATAAAAATAAATCTTTCTCATTATTTATTATTAAGAATTCATTTATTTTATTTTCATTTGAAATACCAACAGCAGAAGGAACAGATTTATAGATAAGTAATTTATTAAAATAGGTACTCACATACTGCTAATAAACGAATTTTTTCGTTCAAAGCATTAGTAGAAATAACGCTCCTAACACAATATATTGTATAAAACTAGACTAAGTTTGAAGAAAAATAAATTTTTATCATTATTACATAACTACAATATAAAAACTTTATCGAGCCACTGTGCAGCATAGTACTTAGAAGGCTGGCAGAGTTGCCTCGCTGTGCAAGGCTCAGCCTTTGAGCGAAATTGGTACCTGTTGGGTAGGTGGCCTATGCGGCCTGCTGACATCATACTAGGGCTGTGGAAGAATATAGCTATTTCCGTTTTTTTTGGAAATTTAATACTTCGATCGACTTTAATGTTGTAATAATATATGCACTTTAATATCTCTCGGATCAACCTGCAAATTGTGTAATTCACGAATATTAGTAACATATCTTATTGAGCACAAAAGTAACTTTATAGCCTGTTCTTGTATCCTTGTATAATCTAAATGATGTGTAGAAGAAGTTTAAAATTTGTAGTTATGGTAAAGTCAAACAAATGATTCATTCAGACAGCAACGTCGATGACTAAACCTTATACCAATATAACAGAATAAATCTAGTTATGATAGCTAATTAAACTAGATGGAAACGGAAAAACAAGGCACAGACGTAAAGTTTAAATCATAAACTCCAAATTAAGCAACATAACCGTAACTAGAAGTATAAGCAAAAGGTGCAGATGTAATATAGAAAGAATAACATTTACATATAGTGTCTTACAATAACAATTTAAAAACCGAAAAAAGCGACACCATATTTTTATTTTGTGGTGCCATGTTGGATTCTTTACCATAAAATGTATGCTATGACACTGGACATCAAGACGAATCTCAAGACAACTTGCACTTCAAAATCGATCAAGCTGTTTAGGCTTCAAGAGGTAACATAGAAATTGACATACATAAACCTAAATACATTACCCTCTTTGCTGGGGCAGACGGGTAAGTAAAGTGCAAGCCGAAGTAGGCCCTAGCTTAGTATAATACTGTTGCGCTGATTTTCAGCTGGCACCTTGAGGAATTAACCAAATATTTTAAGCAGCCGTAGCAATTTAGGGCAAGTGAGTGTAAGGTTAATCTAAGGCAATGATGCTTTGATTCCATTGTAGGTGAACCAAGGTAGTCTGAAGGTAAGTTAGATAGCCAGGTTTTCAAGAAAATATTGTGGTCAACGGATTTTATTACTACAAAAAGAAGTCTTGATAGATGAACTTAACGCCGGTGGTGAAGACTTGGTATTTGTCTAATCAATGCCATTTGGCCACGTGGCTTCTAGGTGGGACATAGAAATAAAACCTCGATGTATTCTGACCTCAGTGCCGTAAAAGAATTAGTTTTAGTCAGTAGTTCAGCTTGGATGCTGAAGAGGCATCACCGAATTATGCGTGTGCCATTTGCATTTTTGTACATATAAAAGTTTTAATGTGAAATAGGCGTAACTGAGATCACGAGATAAGTATTACTAGTATTAATTGAATAAACATAAAGAGATGTGCTGCAAGAAGAAAATACCCATTGCGCAAAGTAAATGGCATCAATAGAACGTTGAAGATTGTCCTCAGTAGCGTTACTTGAGATGTAAGTATATTCACTAGTAAAATATTCGTTGGTGTTGTGCAATTAGTGGAAATTTAATTAAAAATGAATTAATTTTTTATCTTCGGCAGCAAACAAAATGAGTTTTGTTATTATAAAAAATCGACTTTGTGTTTTGGAGAGTGGTAAATAAGTGTCTAATGGGCGTACATGAATGTGTAATGCTTTATCAAATCTTGTCAGTCTTGACATCAGTGGTGGACATTTTGGCTTATATTCGTTTTAAAACACATTAAAGTTATATATTATCTTATCAGACGTGCTAACTATTGTTTCATACATGAGTTAATTTACTAAAGCACATCTATTAGCAAGCAGTGTAAACCAAGACAAATTAAGGCAGACTGTAATGACGCGATTTGTCGGCCCCCGTGTTTTGTAACGTTCGGTGGCGAAATAGAGGTCATTGACAAGGCCTAGCTAGAGCCAACACCGACGTTCCATTTGAATCCACAACGCTTTTTGCCTGCCATTCCAGTTTATTAATTCAAATTTAGTTTGTATTACGTATCCGGGAAATCAACGATAAAACAGAAATGATAAAAAAAGGTTTTCTTTAGAATGCATATGGACGTCATATTTTTGCAATAAATATAACCCGGAGCTTTTATATAAAAACCCTTTTCTATACCACAACAATGATGGACGGATCTTTATTGTGAACAAATAAAAATATACTATTGATTTCATAAACATCGTTGTGTTCTATTGTGAGAAGTGAGAAGGTTTCGACATGCGCAAAAACTATAAGTAGTTCAAACTTATCAACAAAGTTGTTCCAATATTTTTTGTAAATAATATATTCGACGTGTCTAAATGTTTGCCTATGTAGTTCGTGATCGACCAAGTTGGCGGATTGGGGGAAACATGGTGGTATGAGGGGGGGGCGTACGCCGCAACCAACGAAACGAAAATTTGTGAGGTCAACGAACGCGAGTGGCCGCACAGAAAACGTCAGGTTGATTCACTTTTCATCTACGTTCACTCGCCAATGGACATTTACTTCTTTATTTATAGCAATGTGGAAACTCGCTTTTTGGAAGAATATGAGATACAATTCTCATCAACAATCGTTTACATTTGACGTTATATGTAATTAGGTCATTACAACATTTTACCGCAGTCTGCCTTTAAGCAGTAATGAACATTATATTGTTTCGGCTGTTTGAGATCAGATAGCCAATCCCTATAAAAAGTTACCATTCTTCAACCATTGACATCATTTTCACTTAAACAGTACCCAGAGTTCAATTTAGACACAACCGTCTATGAAGGATAGGTACTTACTTACCCATCTACTTCAGTTGGGTCTATTTTATAAGTGACGGCTTCACTAGTTAGTTGACTACGTTCTAATTAGCGTTTTGACATCCTCGATAAATTATAGTTAAGGGAAGTAAGTCGGTATATTTTAAAATTATACCTTTGTTGCATTGTTTTATCTCCAAAACCTAATCTCAGACTACCGCACCTATACCTAAAGTAGCTTTTTATTTGTAGCTAAATTATTATGTTCCGTCTTTGCTAGACTGTTCTATCTATGGTGCTATAGTCAACCGTGCAAATAATTCACGCCAAATTAAATACTGTGTCAATGCTCTTATCAGTTTCCATAATGTTCATGGGCAGTAAACATGCTTCATAAATATAGTGGGTTTTTAATAATCACCTGTTTAAATATGAGTCGTTCGACCACTTTTGGAAGTTTGTGTAGATAATGTATGTATGTGGCAGAACACGAGTTTTTACTTTTATCGAGCAGAGCCGTGTGGTCGTTGACCCGCAGTACTTTGGCGGGAAACCGCGGACGCCGACGCGCGCCGCCGCCGCTGCCGCCACCGTCGTCGTCGGACGGCGCGGCTCGATTTTAGAGTTGCTACACTCTCAGTTTTCGCTGTGAACTCTAAACAAATTCTGTATGCATTATTCAAATCCTTGCTAAAGTCTGGATATTTTTGAAGAAAAATTAAAGCAGCCGTTTTTAAGAATTTGATATGCGAGTGTCTGAAGGAATAACTATTTAAGTATTTATAAACCAACCAACCAACAGCATATTTTGTATTTTGCAGTCACCATGCTGGTTTTTTACCATAAAATTTATCCTATGACATCTCTGGGGATCAAGACGAATCGAATAACACCTTGCACTTTAAAATCGGTTACACCGTTTAGGTACCAGGAGGTAATATAGAAGTCGCCATACGCACATACTTACACATACATTACACTCGAAAAACATTACCCTCATTTTTGGGGCTGTCGGGTTAAAAAACAATTTCTTCTCTTGTAAACGAATCAAATCTCTCTCTCCGCAAATTAGTACCATGTTTTTCGATACGAAATAAGTAAGACGGCTACTTCATCTAGGACGGGCATAATAAAATATATTTTGGTTGATGATGTGTGTAGAAACTAAAAATTGATATCCAGCTTTCGTTCCCGTGAATCCCCTGCTGCATCCGTAGTCACAGAATTAATATAGTATTGACGTACCATAGTCTAAACATTTTGTATTATGGCATCAATTTCGCACTATCATACATTATCAAGTCTAGACTTGGTGCTCGGTTCTGGGTGACAAAACGCTAGTTCTGTCACGGAATTAATATAGTATGCTTCTGTGTAAAAAAAGGTAATCTTCGTAATAGATGATTATTTAGGCGATAAGGAGGTCTTGTGTTAGCTGGTCGTTATGTTAAATTGCTATTGTTTTGTGATATGTAATATAAAATGTAATATTATTGTAAAGATGGAAACTAATTGAAAAGATGTGTTGTTGCGGAGTTTCTTGTCGCTTCTTCTCCCTAATCATAACACCTTGTGAAGCGATGTAGTTTAACAAAAAATAACATGTTGACTTTCAATAAGTGATATTTTTGTATCCTACATTGAATAAAATATTTTTGATTTTGATTTTGAAATATCCTTCTGCAAGAAAAAAAACAGACAATCATAAATTTCACTGCAATAGTTCCTACAACTTTCAAGGAAATACCTATTTAGTTATATCAGTATTTCAATAATTTATTAACAAATATTTTTAAATATAATCCAGTTCCAAATGTAGGTAGGTATTAATTAATTTAATACTTAACAGTTCAATCCTACTATACGTTATAAAAAAATAAATATTATAATGTTGTTAAACATAAAACTAATTTGGGTTAATATTAACCTGGACCTCCTCAAGACCAGAAGCCTTCTTAGGTACTGTGTTATTGATATACTGAAAAATACTACGATCAATAACACCACGAGGAAAAGCTATCTCGAGATTTTTTTTATGTATTACGGCTTTTGACTTCCGTTGGATTGAATAGAAGTACAGCGGATGATCTGAGATACATGTGATAGTCGAAAATATTATTATGAACTTGCATACAAATTGTCGAAACATCATCATTATCAAATGTTAACGCGGCTGATGACGCGGGCTGGGGGGATAAAAAAATCAAGCAATTGTGAGTCGTACTCACGTACTCGTATCTAGGTTTTTACTTCAAAGCTAACTTTTTAAGGTATGTATTATTTGTCCATATTCCTGCAATAAAATAAATAAATAAAAAGTGCACCAGAGAGCCTTCCGGCAAAGACATTTGAATGTGATTGAGGTCAAGTACCAACCCGTTGTGCATAAAAAAAAAAGAATTCGGAATTAGGCTTCGTTTGGCCCATTAAAAAATGCAAATCTACGATAAATCTACGATATGTAGCAAGTACATCATGGGGCAACCGAGTCAGGTTATCGTTATCAGTCAGATAAGGGTTTTGCTAAGAATGTGAATAAGGAGGATTTGGTTATATGGGGAAGGACTACAAAAAGTACTGAAAATACAGGTCTGTACTGGAGGCATCTCCATAGTTGTTTCTGCAAAATGTATTAAATTTAATTCAAGATAAGAATTGGTTGAATACAACTTTACCTTAGGGTATCATTGATAATAAGTGAATATAATACTGACTATTCGTACCTCTACATAGAGTGGAGAGATTAAGGGAGGGCAGGTGAATTTCAATTTAAAGAAGTACAAAAATTCTTTATTATTTATAAAATAAAAGTATAAGAGAAACACTTTACACAGGTGTACATACAAAGGCAGTCTTATCACCTAGAGCGATTCATTGCAGACAACCATGACAAAGAAGATCTAAATATACCTTAACAAACGAATAATATAATACATCATCAACATGATCCCATAAGAATATCACATCATAATTTTAGCATGTTCAAATTTTTTAACAATAATTTAGTTTTCTATCACAAAAATAATGAGTATCCGAAACTAGACATAGGACTATTTCTTTCTCGAAACAATGGGTCAGTGAACACACACATCAGCATCATAGCAGCCACAAGACATCCACTGCTGAACAGTAAGTGTATATTCAGATAAAATAGTACTTCTCAAACACGAAACAACGCCCATCTTTATATTTATTGGAATTTAACCCACTGAATGATGGTATAAACAAATGCTCGAAGCCGGACTAGTCCCCTGTCTTTAAAAATAGTTTCTTCGACAATTCGTAAATTTTTGTAAAAGTTAAATAGTTTTACATGAAACATGACTAAGAATTTTCTCCCAGTTTAATTATGAATATAATATAAACTGCACTAAAATAGGACCACGTATTATTGAGATATATCTGAACAAACACACACACACACAACTCCGTCAAACAGAGAACATCTGTCATTTTCGGCGAGGGTTAAAACTAGAAAATTTCATTTGAATTTCCTGCTCTCATTCACTTTCTACATATTTTCCACTTCCATTCTCCTAGTAATAAACTACGTAGTCGCAGCATGGATAGTAGTGATGTGGTTACGAAGTCCATATATCTCGGATCAGTCTTGCAACCCCCAAATCATGTGTGCCTGATGCCTATATCTAGCAGCAGCCTTTAATATTCTACACTATGATATTCTCCACTCATTGGAGTTAATATATTGATCGTCTGCAATAGAGTTCATCGCAATTATATTTAATTATATTAATATAGGTATTTTATCAATTATATTCTGCGTCTGCCTTTCTGATAATATTGCAGTAAAGAAAGCCCCCAAACTTAGGAAGTAGCTAGATGTGCAAGGTAGAGACTAAAGCGTGCATTGGATAGATAAGTTGATTTGACCATGGAAGTTGTTTGGATTCCTCATTTCCTTTTTACGTGGAATCGTTTAAACCCTCTATCAATAGTAGGTTCTACTATACCTCGGCCCATAAGCTGTTAATGTGGGTGCTAAAGCAGAAATTATTTTCATTTTGCGTAGTTCATCATAAGAAAAAAGACAAGTTTTTGTTTCGCGCCATAACGAAGCGTAGCGGCGCGCGGCGTTCCGCGCGCGTTGATGTCGTTTGTAAGAGAGTCGATCACGTGCTACAGCTACTTTTCATTTTCTTCTCACCTGAGTAAACACAACCCTTTTCTCTTATTTTCTATACACCCTGTTGGTGTACTTAACGTTTAGTGTTGTTGTTACTTTATTATGGAAATCTGATTGTTTTTGATTCATTAAACTATTAATAATAAAGATGAACCATGCAGTAGATGGAGAGACGTGAAGGGAATCTCGATGCACTTGTAGACACACTCACAGAAAAATATATTATAACATGTAACTTCGTAATACGATGTAAATTGAGATTATTTTTATATAAAGAAACTGTTATTATGAACAATATTTCTGTATTCATTTCTGTACTGCAAATTATTAACGATCCAAGGAGATTATTATTTTGCAAATGTATCCTGATTGACTCTTTCTAATGTTTCCCTTTTTTCCATACCATGAAGCACGTTTAAACTATAAAAAAATTTACCACCAGTGTATTATAAAACTTAGCAACTATTGCTGCAGTGCATATTTTATTATCCAATCGCCATTTATCTATCACGGGTGTGTGACAGACGTAAAAAGGTTTGTTTCCGCATTGCGCGGGGCGGCGGGGTGCGGTGCGCGGTTTACGGGGGGGAACTGATCCGCTCGCTGGATGCAGGTAACATTTCCGCGCCAACCGCCGCCACACGAGAGCCAGAGGTAGTCAACCATGGTGTATGTGTACAGTAATTATATATATATATATTTATAATAACTATAAATTGAAAAATTACAAAACCCCTGCAGAAACAAATGATTATATCTTTCAGAAAAACCAGACCAATTGTTTTAATCTTAAATATAAGAAAACCGCTCACAATCGGACCAAGCATTATCGAGATACATCCGGACAAAGACTATACACACAGGCATACACACACAACGCGGCCAAACACATAACATCCGCCGTTTTTCGTCTGAGGTTAAAGAAATAGTATTAACGTTACTGCCCTTCTTTATATTCTTGATCTCTTTTTACCTTTTCTAGGATGCCTATTGGATGGATGGATGGGTATTATAGTCTAATCAATTTCTGGTGCCAAGCATGAATTATTGAGTTCCCGTTTGAAGGTCTTGAGATTGGTGAAGTTACAAGAAACATTACTCCTTCTAAGTTCTCAGAATGTTAACACGTGTGCAACCTATAGGTTCGAAGACTCGCCTTGGAAAGGTTAGAGCTACCTTAGCATAATCCGTAGTGTCAATTAATTCATATTATTTTAATTCCGTAAAATAACTCCATAATGTATGGATCGGAGTGTTGGGCCACGATGAGGGTGGATGATGCGGTAGACATGAGAATGTTGAGATGGATGAGTGACGAGGATGGATAAAATAAGGTATGGGTATGTAAGAGGGAGTTTAAAAGGGGCACCCGTAACAGAAAAGTTGAACGGAAACCGTTTAGCTTAGTATGGATATGTTATGAGGAAAGATGAAACGCGTGTTACTAAGAGAATGATGAATATGGATGTCGATGGCGGCAAAAGAAGAGGAAGACCACGGAAAAGATGGATGGATTGTGTGTAGGGTGATAAGAACGAAAAGGGCGTGAATAATGAGGTAACGACTGATACAGGAGATTGGAAGAAAAAGTAGTACTGCGTCGACCCGAAATAAATTCGGACCAAGGCAAGAAGATGACGGCGTAAAATTTACGCTTGAATAAAGTCAGTTTTTTGGAGCTATCGGAATTCATTCGGGATTAGAGTTTTTATTTTGCGAAGAAGCTGAAGTTACACAAACGTTGTTCTTTTTTACATGTACATTTTTAACATGTAAGCTTTTTCGTAGTTTCTCAATATGTGGCTGGAGTTTAATAACTAATGTCAAGCTTAAGAAGGCAGTAGTGTCAATATAGTCCAATTTATCGCCTCGCACAAATATTTCCATGGGTGTAGCTTTTTAACATTCGGAAATGTTAACTTTATATATTTAGTTTACATGCAGATCATTTGCTGTAAATCATTTAACAATTTCAGAAATAGCAGTGTTCACATCGCCACAATATAAATGATACTCTTGACTTTAAATAACAAACATGTATTATTTGCAAACAACACTTTCATATTTATTTCGGGTAAGACGATGCAAGTCAATGTAAACAAGAAACAAAAATGGTTCGAGAATTGAACCTTAAGTCACTCCTATACTGAACTTATACTATTAATACTTATACTATAGAGTAATAGAGACGCAAAGCTTCTATTCCATGTTTATGGGGCAAACTAGCCCCGATGGTATGTGATGTCCCTGCTCTCAAAATAATTTTTTTTTCTGTAATTTGAGCAGTATTATTTGACATACATATTAGGAGCATTTCTATTCATTTTAGTAAATTGGCTACAGTAGGTGAGAATTAAGTAACATGGTGGTTGAACTTGGAACATCTGTGGAAAACTTTTGAAAGGTCTCGTAGTCGCCCTAGCTTCAACAATTACCAACTCTGTATAAGAATGTAATCATAGCACACGTACGTAACTCGAGCATAACATCCTTAATAAGCTTTGACTTGTCCAATGTCCATTTCACTGTTTATAACTTTTCATGTGATTTTCACAAAGTTGGTACTATATATGTATTTTCTAATAGTTATCTTAACGCACAGAGCTGAAATATAACCATACTATATACCTACTGCTGCTTTGCAGCAGGCTTCTTTATATAGACAGGCAGCAGACATTTAAAATTGTTTTACCATAAACCTATTCGAGTTCTACATGTACTTCGCTGGAAATTGCACCTACGCTGACGGATGTAAGAAAAGCTTCGTAACTATTCGTCCGGAATCGATGTGGCTGTGGTAATCGCCGCGTATGCTTGATCTTCGTAATTCATATGGCAAGCGTTGGCAGTCGCGCGAGAGAGGGCCAGAGAAAAGTTAGAGTAAAAGTTGAGATGGTAAATGTATGATCCTATAGAACATGAAATTATTATTACAATAACTGTATGCAGCGAGCCGAAGGTTGTAGAGCTATGTCGCCAGCGGCGGCTAGCGGTTCGCAAGGTTCAGGTTCAATCGGGTTCATTGCCATAGTTTTGTAACCCTTCTTGTGTAACTCGCTCTCACGCGGCCCTTCGCTCGCCTCTCACTTGGACTCATTATTGCACTTCACTTATTTACATTTGCCAACGCAAAAGTGATGACGTGGCGTTCGTTCCTGTAGAACGTCCAATGACATTCTAGGTAGCATAATTGCTTGGGAAGCTACTATTTTGAGAGACAGATTAATTTGGTATTATTTACAAGTGCAAGTTTCTATAATCATTTCTATAATTAGCAGCAGTCCACGACGTCCATAGATTTTCTTTGATCTGCAGGTTTCCTTAGTGTAATCTATTTTTATCACAAAAAACATTGTGAAAAATGTTGTGGAAAGAATATTTATATTGTACATACTCACTTTCCTACCGCGGCTGCACCCACGTAAAACTTTAAAGGGGACTTTTCAGGATACCCCTTCTACAAATTTCAATAGGATTGGTTCATCAGTTCAGGCACGAAGGCCTGACAGATTGACTTGAGCATTTATAATAGTACGGTTATGCATAGTTTATATCGACATTTCCTATGGGCTATTTTCCTTTATGTAAGATAAATAAATAAAAAATAAATATCTTTGCACATACACATAGCACCATCCAGTTCCACACTAAGCAACTAGGCTTGTATTATGGATACCAGATGGTTGATAAACTACACAATTTTTTTTTGTGAATAAATATATAAATGAAAATAAATACATAAATAAATGAAAAACGCCCATAACTCAGGAACACATGTCTGTAAATTCATCATACACTAGCGGGATTCGAACCCTCAACCTTTTGGTATTCTTTGGGTTTCTAACCACTACACCAAACAGGTCGTCAATAAATAAACAAGGTGTATTGTGTTAACGACTTTTTATCTGCTGCATTAATTACAGAAACTCCCGACCAATTTGCTCTTTTAGCAGCATAAACTTATTACTTCATATAATAAAGTTCATGTTTCTTCTTTAATCAAAGCGATCTAATTATCACCACCTCGCCTACAAAGCATTGCAACTTGGGTCTAACCTTCCAAGAGTATACGTAGGATTAGATTGTTAAGAGTGGATTATATAACTACAAGAGATTCTGTTTATGATTATAATCATTATTTAGAAATAATGTGTATTCCAATCACCGCCTTAGTGTCAGGTCAGGACTCTTACCACTGTACCAAGAAGATCGGGAAAATTTTCCCTGACAGGGGAATTTTCGAATAGGCAACTCGATAAGTGAAATTTTAAATGAAAATTTGAAGGAATTATCAGCCTTACATATCTACGTGTTATTATCGTAAGTGGTTTCATATCTCAACAGCGAAAATATACAAAGTACAGGACATAAGTCTTTCTCATTCGCCAATCCAAAGTTTTGGAAATGACAGCAGCATTTAATTAGTAGAGTTGAGCAACTCCTGGGGCGGTCAGTCTGTCCTTGAATGGGCGACTATTAGTGGAATTTTCATATGAATATTTCCGTGATTCAGAGAGTTAAGCCAAGCATTTTCAAGTGGCTCTAGGGGCCAGTCTGACAAATTCGCTAATGTGCACTGATTTTACGTGATCGGTTGATGAGGTTGTTGTTGATTTGTCGCACCAGTGACGCTACTACCCGTTGTGTCTTTGCTGTTAAGTTTATAATAATAATAATTCGTGACGGTATGAATGTTGATTATGTGTTTGAAACGTAAAGATAATTCCATCGAAGCCTAACTATCTCAGATCACTGCATGATGGATACATAGAGTATATAATGTAAATGCGGAATGTTTAATTGAGTAGCGTAGGCCGCGCGGTTCCGCGTCTAGCGGCCGTCGACCCTGCGGTCTTTTGAGAGTATCGAACCGCGCGGTTACGTCACCGCGCAAGCTTCCTCGCCCGTCGCACACGCCGCCGCCGCCGCCTCCTGTTAGTGCCAACGTGTACATTCGCCATAGGAATATTCCTATAGATATCGTGCAAAAAATTGACAATTTTTTGTTGGCAAATTTTGTGAAATATAATTACTTCTCTGGCCCATGGAGTTAGGCCTGTTATTTGGTTTTTTTATTGGTTGGTAGAGTTACGTAGGGTTATACGGTTATGGTTAGTTAGGCCAACCAATCATCAATCTTATGTTATGCTGTATGGAATACCTTGTAACTTATAAGTACAGATAATAAACTGCGTTTTTTAATTTTATTCTTTATTGCACCAAAAAATTACACATAACAGAGTACAAACAATAGGTACAAAGGTGGACTTATCTCTTTTTAATTATTGTAGAATAATTTTCCATTTCACAATAATACCATGAAGTGAAAATGAATCAAATCAATGTTTTGTTTAATTATGCGTAAAGCTTAGCTCTTTCTGAATATATTAACTAGTTTATTTTAATTCGTTACGCTATGATCCCAATAAAAGTACACAAACTTTTGAGTGGAACTTTCGTTGGTTATGCTCACTCCGTCGATAAGGTAAACATCATCCGCAGTCAACTGCAGTCATCGACCCGCGCTCACTCGCAAGGCCACTCGCTTACACAACTTGCCACTAAATTTTATCGACTTATCTCGTTTATTTTATTCCTTTTTTACATTATCAAACACGAGAAAATATCGATTATTGTCGACATTATGTAAACTAACCGACCCGTCCACGGTTACCTAAATCGTAAACAAACATGCAAAATGTTTTCAAAGGTGTAACTGTACTAAGCTTAAGGTTAGCGTTCTCGACTGAACTCACCTCCATTTTGTCTTCCTAATTTTATAAAGGTGGCCCACGTTTAGAACAGTCATAATGGCAGCTCAACAACTGCGGTGTTCTCAATACGGTGAACCCGAGCGATCGGTCATATAAGCGAGCGAGTGGCTGCGAGTGGCTACAAAAGTACTTTCGGGCGAGTAACGGGACCGCGCGGAGAAATGCTCTACGAAATCGAAACACGCGGTCCCGTTAGCCGGCCCTCGCCCTGAGCCTGCCCGCCCGCGGGACACTCTTGGTAAATCACAGCCCAGCGCCCAACGCCGTTACCCACTCACGCTCTTACCAACTGGGTAATTTTTCTGCTTCATCTAAGCGGATAATGTTTAGGTTCCTTTAGTTTATGGTAGCTATTTCATTATGAAATACGAGTTTATTACACTTGTTGTTAGGTTTTAAAGCGCTATGGTAACTTAGGAGTTTGTGAAGGCTTTTATGAGTTGATTGTAAAAGTAATGAATTTATTAATTGTTCACAGTGTCTATAGATTTTAATATATATTATAAACATGCAGGTACACAACGGATGAGAACCTAGGTACTTCTTTTTTTCGAAATCGGTTATTCGAGCTAATATAAATTTTTAACATAATTATAAATTATTGTTAAGAGTATTTGTATTAATAAATCTAATATAAGTAATGGAATTAATTATTTTAGTTATTAGTAATATGTAATAAGTTTGTTCACAGCTCTACATATAGACACAATCATATTATTAACTTGTGATGCATACATTTCCATCACTTTAACATGTGAAATAATACTGTACCAATGAAATATTTAGACACAACGTTAATTTTATTCCAAAAATTGAATTGACAGACGTAAATTAAGTATTTTAGCATTATATGTATAAGCCATGCATCGCTATCTAGCGGTATTTCCGAAAATTATTTTAATAGTGAGTTCTGCGCCATCTAGTGATACATTAACTATAACAGTATCTTCACTTACACAATGTAGTTGTATTATATATTTTAAGTTTAGTTTGTATAACATAGAATAAGTTTGTATTCTAAGAATTGATTATTTTCGGTAATCCTTATCAATAATTTTTCTAGCTAAAAGTGTAATTTGTATGACTGACGAGAGGAGAATATTCGCAGAAACCAAGCACGAATACTATGGTGGCTCTGCTTCTTTACCCAACTCGCGTGACTCCACGACATCAAGATACCATTCAATTTCCATAGATGTCGCTACTTGTGTTAAGAATGAAAATTTTTCTTTAACATAGGTACCGACCAACGATTTCATCTGTAAATGTTCAAATTCAAAATACAAATTGAAAAAAGATTTATTTTGTAGGATAAAATTATCACTTGAAGACATCACATTTTTGAAATTAAAATTATTGACATAGGATAGGTCTTAAACGTTTTTTATGTTCGAAGTACTGGTTTCTAGAATATAGATTCTAGAAACCAGTACTTCGAATATAAAGAACGTTAATATTGTTTATATATTGTGTGCATATCCTGTTTTACGAAGTTTGTCTAAGGCCATACTAATAATCTCAGTCTGGTGTTTATGATAGTGCGGGTTGTAGTTCACCACGCTTGAAGTCTGCAAATAGAGTGATTTTGAATTTGGAATAAATAAAACTCGCAAATTAGCATCAAATTTCATTACGCACCAAATTTGAATTTGGAACTATCCATGGATTGTGCCACTTTTTAAATGACCAAAGAGATAAGCACGATAAGGTTGTATGCGAATTTAAGAACTAACGGGGTAATAAAGGCGAAAATCTTTGAAAAATCAATAAGTATTCTTTGTATTTCATTTGTTTTACTTTTGAATAAAGCACTATACGTGTTTCGACCGTAATTGTCTGATTTATAGAACTCAAACTCATACGTGGCTAGCAATTGTTTTTTAGTCTGTGGCTGCCAGGATGACTTACAACGTACGTGATGTTAAAATACAAAGTGGAATTCAGCTACTTGTATTAAAAGTGCTAAAATAGTGCCCAGAAGAAAAAAAAATGCCACAGTAATTTAGGAGTTATCCAATATTTTAAGTGAGTGAGAATGGCGTCACTCGTTGCTGGAATCCTCATTGACATAAGGAGTGATTTCTCTAACTAAGTATGATTATAATTTATACTGTGCATAAATCGTGCCACCGAAATAAAAGTCCCATATATAGGTTTTTTTGTCTATGCACAACGGGTTACTATTTGACCTCAATCACACCTGATGTTAAGTGAAGGCCTTACCGAAGGTGGAAGCGTACTGACCCGGAAACCCCGATTTATTTGGGGATGATAGTTCTGCAAAAACAACAAAGTTCTTTAGATGTCAAGGTGAAAAGAGGCAGCGCAGACTACGAAATGTTTGTTGACACAAAACACTAGTTTAAATAAAAAAATATGCGACAATTGTAAAATGTAGCAAACGGAGATGTATTATCATTATAATGATATGCTATAAAACTTACTCTGTAAACCATTCAATAAAGTTAATACATATTAATTATTCAAATATAGTTACGTATTAAAAATGGGTGCCAATACATACCTACTCGTATAAAAATTAGAAATGAGAGATGGCGGATTGGAATATCATCCATCACATAATGGTCATTGACATGACTTTTTAAGGACGGAACTATTTCCGTCCTTAAAAGTCATATTAAAGTAAAAAGTTAAAAAGTTTACTTTGCCATGGAATGTATGAAAGCATCATCATTAGCCATCAGTTGTATATTTTGTAACTTTGTTAGAAAAATCGGACAGCGTTCTGTATAAACTTGTATCTAGATAGTTTATTAAATGTATTAAGTTTTCCTTGCCTAATGTAAGGCAGGGGGAAAACAACTTAAAGTAAAATATTGAACCATTGGATTTTGATGAGAACACTGTTTTTATAGGCATCACTTTGGACTTCACACTACAGTGGGGGTCATATATCGAAACACTTGCGAGCAAACTCAGTTCAGCTGCTTATGCTGTTCGTAAGATTAGACAACATACTGACATTAAAACAGCGAGGCTCGTTTCACCCTACTTTCACAGCATTATGTTTTATGGTATACTACTACGGGGAGGGCGCAGATATTCAAACAATATTTGTTTTTTTACAAAAAAGAGCAATCAGAACAATATATAATTTACGCTAGCGTGATTCTCTCTACTCTCGGTCTAAGGTCGGTATTTTACTGTTGCATCCTAATATACATATGACAGTATAATGTATGTACCTACGCAAAATTGCCTATGTCTTAAACATTCTGATAATCATAATTTAAATACTACAAACGAAAATAAGATTGAAATTCCACAATTTAGACTTAGTAGGGTTTGCACATCTTTTGTGGGACACAGCATACGCTTTTACAATAAAATATCAGAACATGTTTTATTTTAACAGAGCAGAAGTTTAAACGTCACAGTAAAAAGGGTTATTACAGGATAGATGATTATTTAGGCGATAAAGAGGTCTGGTGTTAGCTGGTCCTTAACTACGTTTATGTTAATTGTTTTTGAAAGATGTGTTGTTACGGAGTTTCTTGTCGCTTCTTCTCCCTAACCATAGCACCTTGTGAAGCGATGTGGTTTTATAAATAACATGTCGACTTTCAATAAGTTTGGTTGGTGGTAGGGCATATTAAATGTCCGCCTAGCTAGCTACCACCATCATATCTAAATCTGTCGCCAATCAGCAATTTATTTATTTATTTATTTTATTTTCTTGGGAAAACCAACAGCTGTTTTACAAATGTTAATAGTATTGTTGTGTTCCGGTTGTCACAGATAAGATAGCCAGTCCCCCAAATAAGATGGGGTTTCCGGGTCAGCACGCTACCACCTTCGGCCTCATCTTCATTTAACATCAGGTGTGATTGAGGTCAAGTGCTTGTTGTGGATAAAAAAAGTGATATTTTTGTATCTTACATTGAATAAAATATTTTTGATTTTGATTTAGTTCGTCCACCACGGGGATGAAGTTACGAATTGTAGGTTTTTAATAGCAAAAAATAAATGTCATATAACGATACATAAATAGTTTTTTGAAATATGATCTTTGATTTACGTCTGGTGTTATTCGTTGTAATAAATAACGCCAGGACATCAGAATGACGTTTAATTACCTGCCACTTACTAATATCACCATATATTGAAGGAAAATATAAGGTGTTATAAATTATTAAATAATACAACGAGAATGTTTTACCAATTTAAGTTATAGCATGACCTTGGAAAGAAAGCGTTCAGACTTCAGATGAAGAGAGCGTAAGGAAACATTAATCTTTAGAAAGTATTTACATGGGGGCAAATATATTATAAGTGGGGTATATGGAACATGGTAGCTTTTTATCATTTTAATGTTCTTTATCTAAAAAAATGAGCGAATTGATTGGCTGCGCGGATCCGCGGTCGACCCTCGATGCTGCGCACCGCGTCCCTCCAACAATCAGCCAATGGCAGCCCGCGACCCTTGGAGGGTTCTCGCCCTTTTCACGTACAAGTGAAAAATAAAACTATTCATGTTAACGACAGATATTCGAACCACAAAATTGTTACTTACTCATATTTATGGTAAGAATTAAACGTCAGTAAAAATATATTTCGCAAACGTTTCAAATTAGAATTGTAGCTGCTGTTAGTTATCTATATAAAAAGTTGAACTACTTTTCAAAAACACATTGTACTAATTTTTTCATTAAATATTTACATAATTGTTACAACTACACTGCAGTCTGTACTACACTGTCTAAGTTTTAGCTGCAAATTTCAGAGCAAATCACGAAATAGTTTGAGAATCTTTAGTTACATTAGTTCTAAACAGAGAAATATTGTCACTCACTGCATGAAACCTGTTTTATGCGAATAACTACAAAAATAATATATAATAATCCCCAATTGCTTTCCAAATAGATAATTATGTTACCTAAAAGTTAATATTTTTCGGTAAACACATTAAATGATAATCCAAATCACGCCCTAAGTTTGCTTATTAAATATTCGAACTGAAGTTATGAACAAACTCACCATGACTAGAATCTGTCAAGCCGTTTTGTCAACTTTTGATTTGTCATTATTATTAGTGATATTCACACAAGAGCTCTCATAATTTGCGCGTATATAAACGGTGACGTGAATCATGATTGAAATGGATTGTCAAAAGGGCAAAAAGTTGTCAATTCTCCAGTGAATGCAAACGCCCCCTCGACGCGTACTCGGCTTTTGAAGCTCTTGTGTTGCGCGGATCATGCGCAGAATGAATCACAATTTTTTTAAATAAATATGTCAGGAATATTGTTAGTTAAGCAATATTACCATTTTTGCTCCCAAAATGTTTATATATAGTGGCAGGAGGTATCATAATTATAATTAAATTCAACGACGATGCGATAAGAATGTATTAGGGTTTATGCCCCAAACGGGAGGTCTGGCTGACGTTTTCGTTCTTTAGTTTAGTTTAGTTTAAAATTTCTACCTTGTATTTTTGTGTGTGGTTTATGTCATAATCAAGTTAACGCCACAAATTCTTTCTGATTCGTCTGATTTTTGTCGAATTTTTTTCACTGCATTCATGCAGAGCTGAGCCTTATCGCCTATTTATTTATGAGGACCCTGTTGCATTTTGGTGTCTAAAGTAACGCCAAAAAATACAGTAAAATCTACAATTAGAATCTATTAAACTCTAGTAAGTATTAATGGTTTATTTGGTCACATTTATAATTATTTTGATTTTCATTTTGTATTTAAGTATATGTTTAAAAAGTTAAGACTGAGAACTCGCACATCTGCTCCATTATCATAGAAGAACTATTGAGTTAATTTTTTATTGTCGATCGCAGAAGACTGTTCAGTCTTGTGGAGAGTCTGGTAAAACTCATTTTACGAGAATGCAAAACTGGAAGCAGTATTTATGCACTAAGCCTAACCATGTAGGGCAAAGAAAGTATTCAGTACCATTTTAGTGTGCAATATGAAGCTTACTTATAATAGCAAAAATTTAAATAGAATAATCTCATTCATCAATCAATACAAGGCACACGTTTTTGCAAAGAGTTCCAGTAAATGACAATATAAAAGAAGAGACATGTTAATATATTTATTTATTTAAATATGTCAAAGCTGGGTTCGTGAATCTCAAATCATTATACCAGCCGAAAGACGTCCACTGCTGGACAAAGACTGAATCTCAAATATTAAAAACGAATTGGCAGATCGTACGCACCTTCTAACAGAAAAAAATACGAAAGGTCCGATTTTTTTATATGGTAGTAGATAAAGTATTATTATGCAATTGCTTAATTAGACATTACAATTCTGACTGGTGTTGTTTATTATGAAATATCGTAATTTCAATTGTAATACTGTAATTATGAAAACTGATAATTTCAACTGAAACAAAAGAATTTCGTATTACAGTTATTTATTTTTATATATATTTCTTTGCACTGCCTCTTGTTTGACTTTTCAGTAACTATTCAGATAGCACTGATGCACTAAACTTTTGAGATTATGTTACTAACATTCAGTTATTATGGATGCTGTTGGTATAATGGAAATACATCCTTTGCCTTTGAAAAATCTACGTCTATTAGATGTGCCTCATCTTTAGATCATTCTCTCTGATGTTGATTTAATAAAAACATTTTATTTTTTTAAATCTATTATAATATTATTTGTTTTTGAATGATTAACTGGATACGCGTTTGACCACAATCGCACCCGATGGAAGGTGTTGTTATAACAACAGATATTTATTTAACGTAAGTAACGTACAAAAGGTGTTAATTTTATTGAGTAGTTGTAAAGTTTCATTATTACAATTGGTCCTACAGCCACGCGCCGGAGACGTTATAAATCAGTGGTTTAACAGCAGTGCAGTAATTTGCAATTTTTCGAGTTACGGATATTTTGCTATTCTTTTTAGCCCCCACGTAAATATTACTGAGCGGTCTTTCCATTAATACGGGCTTTATTCGCAGTTCCAATAATGGTTTTTTTATCTCATTGTGTCCAGGATTGAATTTTTTTATAGATGGTCAATGAGGGGTCAGTTTTTTGATATGTCCCTTGTAATCATTGACTGACAGGCAACGGTCACCCACTAGCTGGCATTTGCCATGAATAAAAAAGATTACGATTAGAATATCATTGAAATCTGTAACAAAAATCTGTTATCTATATAATATAGAAACAGAAATAAAATACGTTATTTATTATGATTAAGAAATATACTAATATGGTAAAACTTTAGCCAGTGGAAATCTAAGAATGAATTAATAGAGCAGTAAAAATTTAATGCTACGATAGCCTAAATTTTTCACACACTGCAAAGAATCTTTTAATTTATTTCATTTTAGACGAACACTACAATTTATAATTCAAAATAAAAATGTTTCACATTTTATAAGTACTAACAGTACATATATCAATTATGATGTAGTATATGGGTCGTTCTTCAGTAAATCTCTTGAGATTTATTAGCTTGAACTCTCCATTGTTCACAAAGAATTTGGCACGTGAATGATTTTTTTACATCTACCATTTTTTGTGACAGTTTTATCTATAAAAAACTCCCCTATTTGCAAAATAACAGAGACCTTTGATCCGATCGCTTATTAAAAGTAAATATTTCATGTAACATTATCGGGACATTTGTTGATCGTTTTTTTATTATTTTCGGTTTCAGTTTCTATTATAGAGCATAATTGGCCATTGTTTATTGCGTACAATTACTATGACGATATAGGTCATATAATAAATAGGTCAATTAATAGACAAAAATTACAATTAAAAAAAATCCTATTATAAGTTCTCATTTTCTTTTTATATTATTAGGAATTTTGCATAGCCGATGTCCAAACAATAATATTGCACTATCTACGATGCAGAATGGACACATTAAAATCTTATATTTACAATATGACTGAATTTCTGTGATTATGAATTTATGAAGTACGAGTAAAATAATATGTCAATCTGCACGCCATAATGCATGGCAAATGCCATAACGACACCCAGAAAAAATATGGAGCATTAGTAGTAGCATGGTGTGATGCCCTTTGTACGCTGCAGCGTGGGTCAGGTAAGGATAGAGTGGCCATGTGTTAGAGCGTAATTCTTTAGCTTAAATAGTAAAATATTTCGAAAAACGCTGAGCCATGTTTGTTATTTACATTTAACTAATTTTTAAACGACTTCAAAAATGGAGGAGGTTCTGTATTCGGGGCGTATTTTTTTTTAACTAATTACAATTACCTGATCATCATTGATGCAGAAATTTGAGGTCTTTTTTTTATGCACTTTATTGAACTTTTTTATTGTACTTGACCTCAATCACACCTGATGTTAAGTGAAGATGAGGTCGAAGGTGGAAGCGTACTGACCCGGAAACCCCGACACATTCGGGAGACTGGCTATCTTATCTCTGACAACCGGAACACAACAATGTTGTTAACATTGCTGCATGGCCTCAGATTTAGATAAGACGATGGTAGCTAGCCAGGCGCACATTTTAAAATGCCCTACCACCAACCAAACTTCTTCAACTGTTTCAGTCACCATTTCACTTCTTATATCAGAAACATGAATCTTTAATAATTATCTAAAGTTGTATCAACCAACCCTTGAGCTTAAAATTATCAAAAATTATTATGCTAAACCAATGTACTTGCTAACAGTCAAGTATACCTGTTAGCTTAATGGCTTGCATGTACTTTTTTATACTTTATTGCAATAATATATGTAATTGATTAGGGTATTAATTTGTGAATTTCTCATCTTCCTTTATCATCACTGATTAAGCACAAGAGCTATCCCGTTGTGCATAAAATAATTACAGACATTGTAAATTCAACTTTTCCGATATGTATTGTTTAACTTCCTTATAATCAAACCTTATAGGTATACCTTTTAGTTTCATAGTTTTAGAATGATTAGAATACTTTTATATTCTCTTCTGAATTGTGAGCGAAATATGTGTGTAAAAAATCGATCCTCTGGGATCTTTCTGATCTACAATAACAAAAAACAATTTTTAAACAAACGATTTTCAATGTAATCTATGGAAAAAAAACCATGATAATCATCATACTATAAACCACAGAATATTTTATAACTAAAGTTTATAAACAAATTTATTAATATTCTTGGAAAATTATGGTGATTCTAGTGCAGTATTGTGTCCACGAGCTGACCAGCAGATGTGCGAGCGGCCGGCTGTATGCATTTACTCCACGGGCACATGCGCACCCGGACCATCTCGCAAATATGGCCGACAGATATAATATAAACTGTGATTTATAAAAGTAATGTTTTCAAATTGCTAATGCAGTTTACAAATAGTAATTTACTTTTACCCTAAATGATTTTGAGGCAGGAAAATATAATTTGTAATGAATAGAAACAATTACCTACATTGTTTGCTCAAATTGACTAATTTAAATAATTAAACAAAAAACAAGTAAATAAGTAGGTTACTGGTATTTGTTAAGCTTGTATAACTTATTTTCAAAAATGTAAGATAAGTCTATCCTTGGTTAACCATACGAGTATAATGTACTGAAAATACCTGTAATTGTATGCTTACCGATTTGCTCATAGAATCTAAGTAGATTCCATACTACTACTACTATTTACTATGGATAAATGCTTGTGATAAATTAAGACATTTTACATTAAAATACATATCGGTGCAGTATTTTTTGTTATTTAATAAGTATTTAATATGGTAAGCACCACAATCTGGCTCCATACTTAATAGAAATTTAGAATCAGATACGAAGATTGTTCCCATCTTATATTTAAAATAAGTTATTTCATAATTGTAAAATGTAAGAAATATCGTCAATTTAGTAATTTTTTTGAGTAATATTGAATAGTACGCATCCTGCATGTAATGGGTGTGTTCTTAGATTAAACACAAAGCATGTAAATGTTATTACGTATGGTATCTTATTATTGACAATGCCATCGAAATGAGGTTTAATTTTGTATAATTAATACACCATTTTGTAATAGTAAATTCGCCTTCACCTATATTTTCAAAAATCGACTTGATATTTTGGTTTTTCTAGTAGTATTTATGTAATGCAAATTTTTGTGAGCATACTTTTTATTTCATTTTGGAAATTTAATTTTAAATATAAATAAAATCGCGTTCAACCGCTCAAAACTGGTCCCAGGGCCTAAATGATACAATGTCGTACCATTAAGCTCTAACAGCAACGTTACTTATGTTGAATTTATCAAATCACATTTTATTTAATTTAGCACTTCTTGCAGAATTCTATATAATATATATTTGAAAACAAGGTTGTGGTTAAATATCTGGTAGCGTATTTCCTCACCTTCTAAAAAATTAGGTTATGCAACTGCCAAGATAAGTACCTAACTGTAGTAACTCGTGAATTTTAGTATAGATCACTATTTTTGGTTGCCTAGCCGAGAGTGGTTGTAATTTTTTGGGAAACTACACTATATTTTCAATAATATTTCTATTTCTAGATAATAGCACACAGTCACAATGAGAGACGCATTATTTACTTGTAGTAACTAAATGTGGGCAGCATCCCCCAACCATGCGCGACGTCACCCCAGATTTACGCAAAACGCACCACGCAGTCTTTCGCTCATCGCTCCACACATCACTACTCTACAATGTATACTATTACATTTTACAGTTACGATGTCCCAAAAAATCTTAAAAAAATCCCTTTGAATCAATGAATAGCTCGTAAGGAAGAAAAGGCAGGTCTGAGCAGGTCAAACATTTTTTTTTTATTTAGACAGCAAAAGTGCTGCCGGGTGTCAAGTGCTGTGTTATTGTAATATTTTTTTATTGAATTATGTTTTCGACAATGAGAAGGACAATGTATCGATGTTTTTGAGTAACGTCATTTGTTGATTATACGTTTGGTTATCGCTTTCTGAAGAGGGGCGGCTTACGGCATACATGAAGGGTGAGTTTATGTACAAAAATGATGCATTCTGTACATACCGCTTTCGACTACTCTTTTTGCAAAATTAGTGTTAGTAAATTTTTGGTGCATATCCTTGAAACAGAGTTGAAGACAACTTTTGGAAATTTTTATTTTTTATTTTGGAAAAATTTTGGGTTATTTTGGAAAAAATGTAGGCTGTTGAACATGTAAAAATAAACTTCTATTAAATAGTGTATTATATATATATATATATATAAATATAAATAGCTATTATTAAGTTTAAATAATTTCATCATAAAGATAATATTATATACAAAGGTTCTTTATTATTCAATACTAAGTAAAAATGTACTCTTCTTTAAAAAAAATATTTAATTTTTTTGCTGCTCTTTTCAGTTTACACAAATATTAGGATACGGTTAAACATAACCTAATTTCAATTACAATATGTTTATTTCATTGTCACAATAACCTTACAGCAATACAGTCCAGCATACAATAATTACAGAAATTATTGGGAGTCACGCAGTATTTTTGAGAATCATGGTTTCTAAGGCCCGTATTAATAATTGGTTCTTGATATTGAGATCGCGTCTCACTCTCAAGACCATTTTTTCTTATGCTGTTTTAATATGCAACAGATTCTCAAGCGTCAACTTGAGGCCATGTCAATCTTGAGAGCGGTTTATTAATACGGCCTAAGAAAGGATAAACTTGTGATCACCAGGCCCTCTCCCACGGACAAATTTTATAAACAATTTGGGTTATACATGAAGAACGTCGAATGTAATAACAAATAAGTTCACAACAGAGTAATAAAAGATAAATAAATTTGTATAAACTATGTCCATAGTGTAAAAATCACTGGTTATTTTTATCACTTGTTCCTCAAATCACACAACCATAACAACACCAATAGGATAAATTGACCCTGATTTATCCAGAAAATAATAAATGAAATTGAAACTTATATTTTAGAAAAAATTACAAAATTAACATCGATTTAATTTTTTAAATAACAAATATTTTAAGTAGTACTCATATATTTATATTATAAAACCTAAAAACGAAACGAATAATAGTGTATGTACATTACATACATTCTAATTACTGCAATCTGACATACTTCATTGAGTAAATACGTAATCATTACAGAAAATTTTAATACGTTAGTTTCATATTTAATGAATATGATACATTTATTTAAAGTCTTAAATTTCCGACCTCTGCTTTCCTCGCATGGAATAACTTTATCGCGGAAATTTGTTTTAACTTGTTATTTGTTGAACTACTCACTTTATCGAGATAATAACCTATGCTTAATCCAGGATATGTTCTATCTATATACCAAATTTAATCGAAATCCGTTTATCCGTTTTGCCGTGATTAAGCAACAAACAACCAAACAAATAAAAAAAACGAATAAACACCCAAACTTTCGTATTTATAGTTTCGTACGTATAGTAATATTAGTTAGATATAACTTTACAAAATCAGTAATTCATACGCTTTTTCTATAAGGTCGATGTTGATACAAAATCCTCCTTTCAATAAATTTAAAGGTACTATAAAACAGAAACTTATTAAGAAAGCATGTTATAAAATATCAGATCAGACTATTTACACATTGGACATAACCAGCTCGTTCGCATGCCATGCTATTTACAATTAATAATGAAATATAAAAACCTTCTTGTAACATAAAATCCAGTTTATAAAAGAGCAACCATTCGAGTTTCTTTATTCTTCTCAGTGGAAAATTGCCTTTTAAACAAGCAGTAGCTTAAGAAATATAATATCTTGACCATCTTAAGTATACCCTGTGCACCTACAAAATAAAGCATTTTTGACTTCGACTTTGGTATCCAATTTAATTAAATTAAATTCATACGTTGGTAGTTTGGAATAACATTATCTCATTATTTCATTTTTGAGCTGAGCTTAAAACAAATTTTCAACTGTTTGTTTCTATTTAAATTACCAATTAAACCCCGGGGGTTTATATTTGGAAATACTAAATACACAAAAAATTACAACAAAATTATACATACATATGTATGTATGTATAATTTTGTTGTAATTTTTTGTACATGTGTACCAGGATGTAATAACTAGGAATGATTCTATATTAATTAAGGATTATATTAAATTAAAAATAAATTCTACAGAACAACGTGTATTTTTAATGTGTATTTTGATGTGTGTAATTGCAAGTTAGTTAAAAGGCACTGAACAATTATAAGACCCTTGTCACATTTATAGAAAATATCAATTTCATTATAACCATACATACATAAAGTCATTTTGATGTGTGCACAATAAACTGTTAAAATAAAATAGAATAAACAAATAAATAATTGAAAGTCAAAGTCAAAAATGCTTTATTTTGCAGTTACACGGGGTTCATTTAAAATAGTAATTTAACATTTTCTTTTTTACCTACTTTGTCAGAGGTATTGTTAAGAAAATAAATTTAATAATAAATTTAGGCATAAGTACTTACACCTATTACTAGCAATCAAGTTTTCATAATGGTGCTGTATTATTATCAAAATGTAATTAAACAGACGATTCAGGAGTCTTTGTATATAAATAATTTTATAAATGAGACGCGGGATATCTACTTTTTATATTGTACTATAACCAACAGATCATTGGTTAGTTATATATAGTGAACGAATACATATATTTACGTGGGTAATACAAAATTTTAACTACAATTTTAACTTCATTTTGAGTTTTAGATGCAACTATATTTCAGAGATGTGGTAAAATAACATGACATTAGCATACAATGTGTGTGATCTTATATTAATTTGATTTTAAAGACTCTATTTAAAATATTTTAAAATCTATAGTAATCCTAACAAAGTAGTAGCTGTTTATATTTTATTTAATTAAATAATTACTATTTTGCGGGCATCTGGGGTCAAGACAAATCGAACGACACTTCACACGTTAAAATTGGTCAAGTCGTTTAGGCTAGATGAGGTAACAAAGAAATACACTCGAATGTTGAGTTTCATAAATACGGGATGTATATATAAATTCATGGATTACCCTACGCTAAGCTCATCTAGGTTAATGGTAGGGCATTTTAAATGTCCTCTAGGCTAGCTACCAGCATCTTATCTAAATCTGCCGCCAAACAGAAAATTAAATACCATTGTTGTGTTCCGGTTGTCAGGGATAAGATTGTCAGTTCCCCAAATATTTGGGTTTCCGGGTTAGTACGCTTCCACTTTCAGCCTCATCTTCACTTAACATCAGATGTGATTGAGGTCAAGTTCTAACCCGTTGTGCATGGAAAAAAAAGAGCTTGGTTGATTCCTTTTTTCTCCCAGGAATCACACCGGCTATCATATAGTTTTATTTGTAATAACTGAATATGCTCTGCCTTGTTCTATTACAGAGTGCAGCGTATGCGCAGCGGCCGCAGCTGCAGCAGCGGCCGCCGCTTCTTGGGCGACCACCCATAGCCCCGATGCCAGCAAGCCGCCCGCTCCACCCCCTGCCGTAGTGGTCATCACCAATGGTGCCGTCAACGGTGGATCACCGCGCTATAATAAAAATTGTAAGTGTTATACTTTGAAATAACATGGTTAGGCTAATTTACGTAATTTCTAATACATCTTAACCTTATCGCGGATGTTTTATTTAGTTATCTCGTGAAACTACTCACTTTATCGGGATAAAAAATATTCCATGTCTTAATCCATAGCATGTTCTATCTACGTACCAAATTTCATCCAAATCGTTTCATCCGTTTAGCCTTGTTTGAGCAATAAACAAACATTCGCATATATACTACTAGTTATCCACCTGTGGCTTCGCCTGCGTTAGAATAACTTAATTGCGGTTATGTTTAATTTGTTTATCCCGCTGGAACTACTCATATCGAGATACAAATCATATAGGAACTACTCCTATCGATTTTAATCCAGGGTAAGTTCCACCTATGTACCAAATTTCATCCAAATCCATTCATTCGTTTCGCTATAATTGAGCAACATCAAAACAAACCAATATCCAAACATTCGCATTTATAATATTAGTTAGAAGTTAGATGTATGAGCTATTTGTTATATCTTGTGACATATCAAAATATAAGATAAATTCGATAATCTGGTAATTACCCTCTTTTTTATGCAGTCGGGTAAAAATATGAACTTCACAGAATATACTTCTATATAAATATATTTTTTTACTGTGTGAACAGTAGCCCGATAAGGATACATACATTTTTGGTTGTAACATCCGATAATCTTAAAGTGCCTAATTTTTATTTAATTTATTTTATAAGGTTTAAATTTAGCTGTGCAATAGCAGAGTTACGCTTTTAGAAATCTATACAATTGCAATATTACAAGACTGCCACTTCTCTTATATAACATCATCTTCTTCACTTAAGATCGCGTGATTGAGGTCAAGTACGAACCCGTCGTGCATAAAAAAACATATTGACAATATCGTTTGATTTCAATCAGTGGCTCATGTAATTTTTGGCACATGTAGAGTATTTCGCAGATAGAATAAAAATATTATTATTATTATTATCTTTTAGAGCACCTTAAAGGGAGTGTTTCAGTAGTGTGGGCCTATCCGGCAACACACTAACCTACTATGGCAGGTTTAGATGACGCCGAACGATTGCTATTGTGCGGAGAATAAAGCTTTCTGCATCTTATTCCGCAGAGTCGTCGGAAGGTCCAGCTTAAGTAGACCCTCCGACAGACCCTTTGGAATAACACCAGGCTTGAATTATTATTATTATTATTATTATTATTATATTTATTACACGTCCCCACTGTTGGAGCACAGTCTTCTCTCACTGGGAGAGGGTATAGGGAGATAGTATACATGAAATTTAATTCGTGTAATTCTTGTTTACTGGTGACTCCACTCTTGATTACGAACAACTTTCCACAAGGAACCACAGCCGAATGCGATCAAAAATTTTCGATTACCCATTCAAAGTAAACTGAATTCGGCTATGGTTCCTAGTAGTGGAAAGTGGTTCGTAATCAGGAGTGGAGTCACCAGCCGAAAATTGTTGGACTTCCGTACTGAAGGTGGTTCGGAATAGTTTCTTTGTATTGGTAATCGAAATTTTTTTGATCGAATTCGACTTTGGTTCCTTGGGGAAAGTTCTTAGTAATCAAGAGTGGCGTCACCATTTATGTAACGTAACTTACAATATTTTCGGCACGTAAGAAGAATAGAACCAACCCGCCTTTTCCCGCCGGTGTCGCATAAAGCGACTATAAGTCCATCAAAAACCATTTATAGATCTGCACGCTTTACGGCGATCGACTCCTGTCACTTGTGCAATTCTGTACGTTTCTAAAGGTGAACCGTGGGTGTTGTTTCAACCATTAAATGTTTGGAATACCCAAACGCTAATATTTGGGATATACCTGACCACCCCATTTGGAATAAACGTCATGAGGTTACGTTACAAAGTCAAAGTCAAAAATGCTTATTTTGTAGGTACACAGAGTAAACATAAAATAGTCTATTTTACATTTGTTAAGCTACTGATAGTTCAATATGCAATTTTCTCTTGAGAAGAATAAGCAAGAAACTCGAAGCTGCTCTTTTAAAAACAGGCTTTGATTTTACGTAAAGGTTTTTATATTTCATTATTAATTGTGAAATAGCCTGGCATGCGAACGATCTGATTATGTCCAGGGATGATTATCATCTAAATAGTCTGATATTTTATAATATGCTTTCTTAATAAGTTTCTGTTTTATAATATCTTTAAATTTATTGACAGGAATTTTTTTTATTGAAAAAATAATAACTTTATTGAAATTTGAATGAATTACTGACTTTGCATGAATGTATTAAATTAAAATTACCACTGACTCTGACTTCATCGCGTAGTAGAGGACACTAAGTTCGCCTCAATCAATTTTCTAAAAATTAATCAATAGCCCCTACAATTTTCTAAAAATAGTATCTTGATTCGTGATATTTTTCGCCGTTCCTCTTTCCAAACATTTGCCTCGTATATCTTATCTCGTTTTCTTTCATCATCCTCTCCACGTGATTAAACCTTCAAAAAATACATTATTCAATCTTCTTTTACAACGCATATGTCCCTAATAATAGATGGGCAATTTTAAAATGCGGATAAGTATTGAAGTAGGATAATAATTTGTCAAAAACCAAACTGTTTGTATTATCTTACTAATAATAAATATAGGCGCTATATACATAAAGAAAATAGTAACTCAAAAGAAATCTACAAGGGAACCTTCTAAAAATGTAGAAAATAAAAAGTAACTAAAATTTAAACATACTTTTATAGATTTTTTTTAAATTTTACTCTTTTATCGATCAAAATACAATTGTCGATCTATTTTAAGGAAGTTTTAAAGAGTTTTTGGGAAGTTGAATTTTATTTATCAATCACTCTATGTAGAGTATTTGTCTTTCCATTTGTAAGTATACGTATAATAATACGTATAATGATTTTTTTTTCAATCTATATTTAAAAAGCTTAGTTGCTCTGTAATTATTAACTAAGTTGTGGTATTAGATATTTTTAAGAGCTAACCTAGTAGTTTGTGCCATAGCCTACCATTATCCGACAGTGGAAATTTTACACCCTTTCACGGGATTAAATATATGGCTTTGGAATACAATTTGTCTCTTGACTTCGTTACGCACACAATCCCTCAAAACATCACCTCTACTACATCATATCCAGTACAATTTGGCGATGGTGTCTTGCGTATCATATTATATGCACACTTGCATTAACTTTAACTCTCTGAATTTTTGATGTTACCTACTTTTTAAACATTTTTGGGGTCGTCATGGCACCGGCACCACCCCTTCGTGAGTAACGCCTATTTCACAGTATTACAATAGGGAGTTTGTAATACTGTGGCCCATTTCAACACAACAACAAATAGCGCGCGGTCGACAACGTTTGCTTTTACCCAAAGTTGGTAGAACAAGTAAGTTCACGTACTTTATAATAGATGGCGTAACTTTATGTCTATACTGCTGCCCTCTACAATAAATGTTTCGGAATTTTTAGATAATCACCTGAGTAGGTTGTTCATCATAGGCATTCGGGTAATATGCTTTTATAACAGATGTCGCTTTATCGACTTTATTATTTATTATACTAACCCTTGTTCATGGCTTCACCCACGTGGAGATTGTGTGTGTTAAATCTATAGCTATGCCAAAATGAGGTTAGTTAGATTTACATCAAAGTCCAAGTTATCTTTTAACTGTGAATTGAATAACAAGTCAACATCCACACTTGTCGTATTTGAATAGGTTAGAAGGGTTAGGACAGCGAATTCTAAAGCATAGTTAGAAGCTGCACATAAAATTATTTTTAATTGACTTTAAAAAGAAGGAGGTTCTCAATTCGGCTGTTTGTATATTTATATATATTAAATTGAGAGATTCAAATGCAAAACAAATGCGATATTAAGATTAGTCTTAAATGTGTGAATTATTTTTAGATAATATTTAGATAATAAAATCATTGGCCCTATTGCGTTAGTGACAAAAAATATATTTCCTTTAGGAAGTTACAATTCAAAAAGCGTATTACTTGAAAAAATTAAAATGCATCTAAACTATTGTTTGGACTAAAGGTGGCTCTACATTTGAACAGTTTAATAATTTTGATTACCTTCGAAAAGTTCTGTATAATTTAGTTAATGAACAAATGATGCCAGAAAAGGGGACATACAAAATTATGTCATAGTTATTTTTGTGCCCTCGTACTTTACCAATTGTCTGTTGTACTAATATGTACAAATACATTATCAATGTCATAGTGAATGTTAAGTAATATATTTAACTAAGTTTATTAAGTCAAAAGCGAGACGATGGCAAACCATAAAATTCTTGAGGACTAGACCGCGGCCACGTGTATTTCATTGTCTGTGCCATCGTAAAAATTAAATTACACTAATTTTGTCACCAGGAACATGCGTGAAGTTTATGATTTAAAAAGGCAATAGGTACATCAGGCTTCAGGCTGCATATCAAGTCCCAGTTTAAACGATGATTTTATCGAGCATCTTTTTTCTAATAAGAGTTCTTCTGCAGTGAAAAGAAAGTGTATCTAAATTGTCTGAACTAAGACAGGATATTCACTTAAAAACCGATTAAACAAAACAATGAATAAATACTAATGGTAATACATCGTATACTTGTACGAGACATATAACGGAGATAATAAACTTTAACTACAAAAATATTCACGATCCCTGTCGTCTTTGTTGACACTCAAGAAAGGAAAATGGAGTAGAAACTATCTCGGGACACAGTGAAATCATGAAATGCACGTTTCAACTGAGCATGTTAGATAGTTGAGCCGTATGGTTTACGGCAAGATAGACCAACTCATTAGAACCAACTCATTGCCTTTGTGTTTTTCGTACGAAGTAACTAAGGGAATTGTGGTTTTCTTGATACTTTGAGTAGTGATGGTGTTCAACGTCATGTACTAGCTTGAATCCCTTAAAGTCGTTTGGTGATCGTATCACAACGCGCTTGCCTAGCGTAGAGATTAAGTTAAATCCTCCCACATGAAACGTGGCATGGAAGATGGTCTATTCCTGGCTCTGGTATATATATATGGGGAGGCCTATGTTCAGAAGTGGACGTCCTGCGGCTAATATGGTGCTATCGATGTTGTGTTCATGTTAAGCAGCATAGTTATGTTAGCATTATACGAAGATTTAAAGTATAAAAAAATTTACATTTGCAGATCCTACATTTATTGAAATCAAATCAAATCAAATCAAAATATTTTTATTTCATAGGATAAAATTATCACTTGAAAACGTCACTATTAATATTAATATTACATTATAGTTTAAATTTACTGCTCATTCACAAAGCTGACTCCCCAGAGAAGAACGAGCAAGAAACTCTAGGGTTGCTCTTTTAAACAGATTATAGGTTGCGATTTGATAATTATATGATTAGACAGCTATGTCCATGCTTGCTTATCATTCAAATAGTCAGCGATTTTATAATAGCCTTTTGTTAATAATTTCTGTTTTATGATTGCTTTAAATTTATTTAAAGGCATATTTTGAAAGTCTACTGGAACCTTATTATAAAAGCGTATACATTGCCCTTTGAAGGATTTACTAACTTTGTGAAGTCGGCTAACATAAATAGATAACTGGTTCTTATTCCTTGTATTAACATTGTGCCTATCACTATTTTTAGCGAATAAGGTTATATTTTTTTTTGCATATAACAAATTCTCATAAATGTATTGAGATGCCATTGTTAAGATATTAATTTCCTTAAACTTATCTCTAAGAGACTCTCTAGGTCCTAATTTATAAATGGCACGAATAGCACGCTTCTGCAGAACAAAAATCATATGTATGTCAGCAGCGTTTCCCCACAACAATATGCCATATGACATCAAACTGTGGAAATAGCTAAAGTAAACCAGTCTTGCGGTATGAACGTCTGTTAAATTTCTGATTTTTTTGACTGCATACGCAGCAGAAGCAAGCTTTTTCGCTAGTTTCTCAATATGAGGCCCCCACTGAAGCTTAGCATCCAATGTCAGTCCTAAAAAGACAGTAGTGTCTACAAGGTCCAATTTTTCGCCTCGTACAAATATGTCAATAGGCATTTGTTTAACATTAGGTAAAGTAAATTTTAAGCATTTAGTTTTTTTTTCATTCAAAAGAAGATTATTTACTGTAAACCAGTTAACAAGTTCAAAAATAGCAGTGTTTACATCGTCACAAGATGATTGATATCTCTTAACTTTAAATAGCACAGAGGTGTCATCTGCAAACAATACTATTTCACATCTATTCCGGGCAAGATGAGGCAAGTCATTAATGTACACAAGAAACAAAAATGGTCCTAGAATTGAACCTTGTGGCACGCCCATATGGACCTCAGACCCAGAGGACTTAGTGCCATTAACATCTACCCTCTGAATTCTATTATACAAGTATGATTTTAAAAGATTCAAAGCCTGACCTTGTATGCCGTAATGGTGTAATTTCCTGATTAATATATCATAATGAACACAATCAAAAGCCTTTGACAAATCGCAGAAGACGCCAATTGCATCCCGCGAATTCTCCCAGGCATCAAAAATATGTTGAACTAGCTCAACACCTGCATCGGTTGTTGAGCGACCCCGTGTGAATCCAAATTGTTTGGGATGCATGATATTGTTTTGATAAAAATGAGACATTAACTGGTTTAAAATCAATTTCTCAAAAATTTTACTAAATGTGGGTAGTACTGATATAGGTCTAAAGTTAGTGGGATCTGATGTACTACCTGCTTTAAATAATGGAATGACTTTACTTAGTTTCATTAAATCAGGAAACACTCCACGATCAACACATTTGTTAAATATAGTAGCCAAGTGGGGTGCAATACAATCAATTATGGAATTAATAATTTTAACTGATAGGCCGTGAACGTCAGCAGTCTTTTTCATTTGCAATGATTTAAAGGCTTTCAGTACACTATTACTATTTACATGAGTAAATTTAAAGTTTATCTCACATGGTTCTACATTTTGTAAGATAAGTGATTCGGCCAGAGCGGGAGATGAATTAAGAGATTTAGTGGTCGAGATTGGAATGTTGGTAAAGAACTTTTCAAATGATTCGGCAACCTGTAAGTCATTACTAATAATTTTATCGTTTAATTTCAAATTGAATTCTAAATTCCGATCTTCGACTTTTTTTGTCTCATTATTTATGACTTTCCAAGTGGATTTAATGATGTTAGAACTGTTTTTAATTTTACTAATGGTAAACATAGATTTAGCCTCAGAACAAACGCGTTTAAAAATTTTTGAATAATTCCTAACATAGCTAACAAAGGTATCATTTTTATTATATGATTTTTCGGCATAAAGTTCATATAATCTATTTCTGCTTTTGTGAATTCCTGCTGTCGCCCAATCACTGAACATTAGCGACTCGCTGACTTTTATTGTTTTTGACTTAAAAACTTTTTCATATTGATCTTTAGTTAAATCAAATACAGTGTTATACAATTTATTGGGATCATCATTATAAGTCAAATAAGGCACTTTTGTTATTATATTATTTCGAAATAATTTTAGCCGACTTTCGTTAACAGGCACACACTTAATTATTTTTTTCAACCTTCTTTCAGCAATCTCAAAAATAGTTAATTGACCGGAGTGGTCTGATTGTAATTTGTTAACAATAGATTTATAAACAGGTTTAATGTTCGCAAAAATATTATCAAGACAGGTTGCACAAGTTGCTGTTGTCCTGGTTGGTTCAAGAAAAACATTAACTAAGTTGTGACAAAGAAAAAATGATTGGAATCTTCTAGTCAAAGGAGTGTCTCGCAGTATATTGATATTAAAATCGCCACAAATTAAAATGTACTTATTGGTATTACCAATTTTATACAGCGCTTCATCTAAACATATTTCAAACTGGTCATATGAGGAAGCTGGGGGTCTGTATACGCTCATTACAATAAGTCGCTCAAGTTCTATACAAGATATTTCAATAGTACGTTCAACAGATAGACTCACAATATCATTACGTTCTTTAAATTCTTGGTCTATAGCTTCTGAGGATGTCTTCTTCTGCAGTCCATTTTCTTACCCTTGTAATTATTTGATTGAATTAGGTATGTATGATCGACGATCATGCAATACTGATAATATGCTTAAGTTTTCTTATTATATTAGGTCCTTACCTATGAGATTGGCGTTTTGTATGAAGAATTTCATTAAGACAGTTTTCTCCATATAAACATTTTTGAAATTTTTTGGGAACGACAAGTCCAAATTTAGCTAAACTTTGTGTGTATCATCGGATAACATTAAGTTAAATATAGGCAGTGTTAATTTTTAAAAGTAACCGCTTTATAAAAGTTTCTGCGAATCTAAGGAATAATATGGGAAGCTCATGAACAGAGCTGTTTTCAAGTTTTTTTTATTATGTGATTTAGCTCAGACATTAAAAAATATTTCATGTGAAATCTTGAAAATGTATTCTATTTTCCAAATAAAAATACAAATTTGGAATTAGCTATAGAATCGTAGGAGTTGGTACATATGATTAAAGAAGAAAAAAATCTTCAATTTCATAGGTAACGACCTAATATAATATACACATTTCTACAACAACTTGTCTAGTAATTGTGCACGTTACTTGCTTATGTTTTTGAATTACGTAACCAAATAAAATCCGTTATTAGTTTCAAGGGCAAATAACAAGCGACATAATTATTAATTATAATTTTCAATATTAAATTACACATCATAGATATTATAATAGCTCCTAGCCATGTGGGGTAGAGTCCAGAGAAAGTAAACGCTACAATCAGCCGAGCTTCATTATTTTCAAAACTTGTCTTTCTTGTAAGGTAGCTATTGTTAGATATTGTCGGTGCATAATCATTCGTGGATTAGATCGATGACAATAGCCCGGGCAGGCCAGTTTGTCGGAAAGTGACATCCATTGAAGGGGACTCTATCACCGTTAAGGGAGTTCAAAATTTCGCCTTACCTGGTTTGCATAAACTGAAACGTGGAAAGAGTAGTCGTGAAATTGTGACAATTGAATTCTTTTGTTCAATATTAAGGATAAATGTTTTATGCGAACTTGAGGGGTGATAGTTTCAAACAAGCGGTTCCGCATTGGTAAAGAAACTCGTGTTTAAAAGAATCTGTAAAGGATGTGAAGATGACTGACAGGAAAAAATAAACTCGTGAGAATTCTGGCAGATTATTGAATGGTACCTTCGATTCCGTTTACAAAACTCAAAGTTTGATGAAGTTGGTATTTCAATTTCAATAAAGTTCGGCTCAAACTCAACATTCCGTTAAAAGTTGATTTCGATAAAATACACTGATCCGAGAGTCGTGATACAATTCTATATTCCCGAGTTATAGGAACTTAGTACTTTATCAATACTATACTATAATAATGTTATAATTATATAGGGACAGGAGCTTATAATAAATAAAAATAAATGAAATATGTGTTAGGAAGCCACTCTTGCTTATATATTTGTCTAAAGTGTAATAAATAATTTATCTGATAAAATTTATAAAGACATTATTTGTTGTACATTTATCTAGTCGAGTCGAAGTGCAGTATACATCAATTTCCATTGTCATAATGTTCATTATCGGAGGTCCTTAAAGTTTTCAATTAATAGTTTTCTTGTAAGTGAAGCGGCCACAGCGCGCGACGCTGTCTTTCGGGAGATGCACACGTTAACTTCTCTATTTTAAAAACTCTACTTACTTGACGATATCCGGGAAAGGGACCAACCGCATCACCGCGCCCGTCGACTCTACTATAAGCTACTACTATACCACTCATTTTCGATGCAGTCGACCTGCGTACGCGTCGTCGCTGGTCGCTTCGCGCGCACGCGCGCAGCTCACATGCATCCAACATAATATTTTGATAGTTGATAAGTCATTAAACGTGAAAAAATTCTACGGTTATTGAACTTGTAGTAAGAAGAAGTGCCTTTCGTCAATGTGTAGGATGAATATAACGAAGAGGTGATATTTGTGGTGCCCGTTAAGATTTCTTAGTTACCATGAGCGGAAGGGAAGGCGGAAATGCAGTTCCGTCTTCAAGTAAGTATCTTCTTAAGAACAAATTTTTTGCTCTTTCTTTTGTGTATTTTATACTTTCCAGTGTTTGTTTAACTATCACACGTGGTAAGGAAGGGGCGCGCATAATTGAGTAACGTCAAAAGCGGTTCCATGCATTGGAACTTGACAAGGCCCTTATCGAGCGGATGTAGTACGCGATCGCGATGCCCTGCCCGGGAAGGCAATCACAGACAATTGTTTATAACACCATTGAAATTATTCAAATTGAGGTTAATAAAGTTTCGTTTCATTTCTGTCGCACATATGCGTACCATGTTTACATGTTGATCAACAACAAGATATTAACACATCGTAATTAGAGAATGTCTCGAATGATATAACATAGTTTGCGCAATGTTTTATGTTTTGTTTAATGCGTACTTTACAAAAGAAACATATTATTTACTAAAACAGTTAATAGTTTACGATAGTTGTATATAATATTTAACTACTTATTGTTAGATCTATTTGTATCTTCAGTTACAAATAGCATTGAGCATCGAAATAAAAACAAATGACGTCGCAGTTTCGTTGAAGTTTTATGGATATTTTTATCAAACGAGGTCTACGCATCGAATAGCAATTGTTTCCTAGTATAGGTAGTATATGATTCCAGTTTAGTTAACGTGCGTGATACTTGCGTGCAACCTATACTATTGGATATTAGTTTAAACAGTTCTATAACATCTACCTTCTGCTCTAAGTATATCGCGGAAAGGTTTAGATTTCTTTAACTATAGTTACATTTAAATTTTATCTGTTTGAGTGAAAGACGTTGTGTGCGTTGAAGCCGCTTGCATTTTCGAAGGACCTTAATCTCTTCACTCCCCACTACTCTACCACTACGTGTTTTTGTCGTCAACATACCAAAGCTATAGGGTCGAACATGTTATCGATATTTTTTTTTACTTAATGAGAAATCTGTTTTTTTTTTGTAATCTTTTGTGAGGTTGTAACTTATGGATAAAAGTGAATTAGGATCTCTCAGTGAAATAGTATGCTATATTTAGTATTTTGTAAGTAGTATAATTGTATTATACTACTTACAAAAAATTAAACATATGATAATGTACAGTCAGGTAGAGTTAATAGATATAATGTAGATACGTAATAGGCTAAGATTTATAAATCTTTTCAGTGGCACTGGAAAAGAACATGACGCACTTTCGTAAGCTATCTTCATGCTAAATATGTCATTCATCATATATCTGGAAAACTGCATCATAGTGCAATTCCACACATATTAATAAATATGTGTGGAATTATCGTCACTTTATGTTTGTCATAATTTATGTATGTAATAAACAAAAAAAAATACAAATGAAATGCACTTTATTACGGAAAGCAAAAATAGAGTATCAAAATTAAGGGAATATTATAATAAGTATAATGTAAAGTGCAGCAAAGATAATTTCTGTAGCATATTCCTTACATTTTATCACTTATTATGACAACTATACTTGTGGTCGTATCTCATCTGCTACGCAGATATACTAGGAATGATTCAGAGTAGGAAGTTTCTAAATTACGTTATGTAATTTACCCGAAGAAATCGCTCTCTTACTACAGGGTTATTTGAAATTAGATAAAATTGGTGTGATTGTCCGGCAATCTCTATTTATTATTTATTTACTAGTACCTTACAACTTTCATGCATACTACACTCTAGTTGCAGATATTGTCCTACCATATTTATAATTTATAGTGACTTACTGAAAAAACTACTCGAAATTAGAAAGTCGATGTTAAGTAATGTTACGTCCCTACGGCAGGGTTCGAGCTTGTAGGCAGTCAATTAAATCTGAATGGTGGTACATTAAGCCGTCTCTTTCACTCCTAACCGAAAATACCGAAGCGCAAGCGCCACTTGACGATGATTCACGTTCGAATTCCGTATTTACGATTGATAACAGCAAAAAATAGTGAATGGCAGAACATTTTAGGCCATTTCATTTACTTGCTGACCATGCTCTCTGTATTACCTATTAAAAACGTGATTTGTTTACTGAATACCTAATGAATTATTATTGTTATTGCATATCGATAGCAAGTAGAGATAAAATTTTAAAATTGGGCACTACTTTTAATTGTAAATAAAATTATACTTAAATACTCAAATGAAATAAAAAATTTCAGGAACCTCTCTGAATTTCTAACAGAAAGTAGGTACTTTTAATTTGTGTGCAGTAAAATTCTATATAAAGTCAGTACATGACATTTTCCTTAAATACAAATAATGTGTTCTGAAATATTTAAATTGTTTGACATGGCACTGGATAAGCACTTATGAACCTGATTGTACATTGAAATAAAGATTTTAAAGCCTTTGAAGTACCCAACTTTAAAATTCAGTATAGCCACTTTATCAAATAATTGAAGACCATAGAAAATATTGATATTCCGTTCGATTGTCTAAAACTGAATTTATTTTTGTAAAAATAGACGACTCGACTTTTTCTTCGTGAATTTTAGTGTCACCTAATTGTAATCATTATCATATCAGCCACACGATATCCACTTCCAAACGGCGACCTCCCCCATTAATTAATATAGTAAATATATATAACTACTTGAGTATTTAAAAATAAAAAACCCGGCAGCATATTTTGCGGATGCAATGTTGGATGTTTTACAATAAAATGTATCCTATGCCACTCCAGGTATCAAAACGAATCTAACGACACCATGCATTTCGAAATTGGTCAAGCCGTTTGGGCTACAGGATGCGCTAAAGGAACGGACATACATGCACACTCGAAAAATATTGCCCTCCTTTCTTAGGAAGTCGGGTAAAAATACGGCGTAGGTAATCAGTAAGCTGGAATATATTCGAAGATAATTATCAGAGGTGGAAGACGATAGTCAACTCCTCATTAGTGATGTAACTATAAGAAATTTCCGTTAAAAATACTTACTTCTTCTTCAATTTAAGAGCTATGCTCTTGTCGGTGGAGTAACGACCATGTCTCTCTACTTTCCGCCCTCGTTTTAACCTCTTGGTTCGACACGACATTCGCCTTTTCTTTCAATTGGTCAAAGTAATTACGCCTAGGTCTTCCCCTACCTCTCTTTCCTTCAATCTTTCCCTCAATTATGTTCTTCAAAAAAATATCGTGTCGTATCAAGTGACCTATCGTCTTTCCTCTTCGGTTCTCAACTGTGGCTAACAGGCATCTCTTCTCCTTTAAAAATACTTACAGCTATGAAAAATCATAGAACCCAAAACCCTTAGCTCCTTATACATCACTAGCATTATCCTTCGATTTACGAACTGTTTTTTAACGGACTTCATTTTTAATATTGTCTGATAAAAGTAGCTTCACATTTTCTTGTCAAGGTTTTTTACTTAAATCTGTAATTTTCAGGTGTAGTTATAAAATTGTTGATGTAAATATTGTTATTTGCTTTCTTCTTTACATCTAAGCATGTCCATTAGAAGACATTTAACAATACAATCTCCACATGAAGATGAAAAGTAGTCAAGTAGGGTGCGCATAAACAGTACCATTTTCGACTTAAAATATGCGTAGTATTTCCCCTTCCTGATTTTAAAATAACGGCGCTTAAATTAGCTCAAGTTTTAAAATAGTATAATCGCGCTAGGAACTAACAATAAACAGGAATTGTCACGATTCCTGCCTTCACTACTCTGTGAAGTTGCCGACTAACATTTTATGAGAAGATATTTCTGATAAGTACCTATTTTATTTAGAAGAGCGATCTCACATCGCAAGCTTTCGAAAACTTTTACAACATTGATTCACTTTGGTCGGATTCCTCCTATAAACTTATATGTTTAGTTTATTTATGTAAACTATGACATTTGCTTTGGGTAATTGTGGTTAAATAAAAAATTAAGAGAACAAATACCTACTTAGTTCTTAACTAACAAACTTTAGTTGTTTATAAATTAAACTGAGGCGCGATCACTGCTTTCTTGATATGCATTGTAATGTAAATATTATCTTATGAAATGTTTTAAGAGGAATGCGATCAGACTTACACATGCATAAAAAGTTTAGTTGCATTGAAATTCCAAGTGTATGTTAGAGTGGAATGAGCGTTATGCTCGCACGAAACGGCTTTCGGTAGCAGCAGAGGCGGGGTTTGTTCCACTATAATCACGTGGGTGATCACAGGCCCAGGTGGGAATATTCATTTCCATGTCATCAACAAAGTACGAAGTATGACCTATGTGATTAAAAGCGACTAGATTTTATTTATTTTTTGCTATCGTTTGTTCGGAAATAATTGACACTGTTTCGATAAAAATTGCAAATCGCGTTATAACATTCGTACGGATTTGGATGATGGATGAAATTTAATACCGAGATGGACTTTGTTGTGGATTAACATAATTATTTTTATTTCGAAATTTAAAATAAACGCCGCGGAACATAAACAACCGAGGGTGGAAGGTGTAACAAATATCTACTTCATCCCGCACACCATCCAGGTATATTTAATAAATTTCGTTGTAAATGTTCACTTAAAATTAGACGTTATTTGTTATATTTAGGTGGTGATTTCTGTGATACCAAAAATTAAACAAAACTGACTTGATTTTATATAAGCATCGCAGAATTCCAAAAATTTTAAAATCTCACACAATTTCTAATGACATTATGTAGTAAATCAATAACCACGACGTTAATTCTTGAGCCCGTTATTACTATAATAATCAAAAAATATTTTGGCATTAGAAGTAGGTAGAGATAACTAGATATCAATAAACAATACACCTCAGCTTCGACTGCGGACATTCTAGCTTTGAATCAAGGCTTATTTTGAAGCTGATAAAATTGAATTTGCTGTTATGAAAACTAGTCTTCAAACTAAGTAACGTTGAAAGTGTAAAATCTTTATTTATTTCTTTTTTTTTTTTTTTAATTAGAATGGGATCGCTCTTGACCTTAATCTGGATTAATGTCGAGATAAGGTCTACCATGGAACGAGCTTTCCCAGAAGATGCCTATTTATTCATATTTTAATAACATGTTAGAGTTAGACGTTGCGCACATATTTTACAAAGTCAACAATGGTTTATACGCATTTTTTTTTATGAATAACTGGATACGCGTTTGACCACAATCTCACCTGATGGAAAGTGTTGCTGTGGCCGAAGATGAAGCATACGATTTTTTTTTATTTTTTTTTAAGCATAACGGGTTGGTACTTGACCTCAATCACACCTGATGTTAAGTGAAGATGAGGTCGAAGGTGGAAGCGTACTGACCCGGAAACCCCAACACATTTGGGGGACTGGCTATCTTATATCTGACAACCGGAACACAAAAATGCTATTAACATTGTTGCTTGGCGGCAGATTTAGATAAGATGGTGGTAGCTAGTCAGGCGGACATTTAAAATGCCCTACCACCAATCAAATCACGATCTCAGTAGATGCCTATTCACCCTGCTCTTAAAGATCCCTAGGTTGTAGGATTCAGGAAAGACTGACGCCGGAAGGGAGTTCTATGCCCTGGCTGTTCGCATTAACCGCTTAATTAATTACCGCTTAGTGCGTATGTGCACTAATATTCGTATCTCAACAAATATTCAGTATAAATTAAATATTACTTAATTTTTTTTAAATGAATTATTGTTTAACAATTTTACTGTCCGCGCCGTGTGGAAGTTCTAAGACGCGTGTCGTTGTAATTTGTTTTTAAATTGGTGCAAGATATACGTAGTTTACCATACAGTCACGACTAAACAATTCTTTTTCTTTCAAAAATGTATTCTTTAGATTATTTATTATTCATGAATTGTCAATCATGATTAAAAGAATCACTGTGTTACACATTTCTTTAGGCCGAGTCATAAAAAATCCAAAGATATTAAATGAATTAGTTTTGTGGAGTGTCCGGCTTCAGATTTTAGATCTCTCCTGCAGTTTCTAATGCGAAATTTGTTTAATGGAATTTAAAAACAAACATTTTTTCCCACATTTGCCAAATAGCGGACTGAGCCTACTACTCTTTACATGTAGCAAGCGGTACCAGTGTGCCTTGTAGTACCGTTGTTGTAGAATATGTTTAATTGCCGCACTGCATTCCTGTACACATTAATCGTATGAGCTGTTGTCCCGTCCCGCTGGATCCACGTGTTTTTATGTGAAGTATGGATTATTCTGCAGTTCTAGTGTCAAAAAGAAAGAAAGAAGGAAAAAGCCATTTGTTATCTTGGAACATCTCCGAATTCGTCGTCACATTAGGACCATGTTGATTTAAAAGGAAAGAAAGCCTTCATTTCTCATTTTTATGTGGCTAATGTCCTATTTGATGCTGATGCTGTACTTTATTGTAGATCCTGTAGTTCTAGATGTTACTACTCTACTGAATCTGGTTAACCACTGGTCCATCACGTCATGGGTGAATAAGGTATCGATAGTGTTTTGTAATCCTTGATACAAGTTATAAGTTTGAGGGCTATGTTTGTTTGTCTGCACAGATGCCACCTTTGTAGAGCCAAAAGGACTGGACCTATTTGAAAATGATTTTTCATGTTCAAAAGCTAGTATTTGCGAAATTGTACTTAGTCATATTTAATGGGAGCTGATTTTTTTCACTTTTATGAATTTTTCTTGATTTTAATTATTGACTTTCGACATAATGTCATTTTTATTATCTCACACTACCAACATTAGGAATTAAGGTAATGTACTCGTAAGCTTCGATTTTGTAGTAGCAATTGTTTGTAGATGATTAAAGAACATGAACGATCGAGTTTGATCACGCAAGTGATTATACTCAGGTGGTTATAGTGGAATAAACCTAGCAGCTATGTGACGAGGTAGGCACGGGCGCCGGCGAAGCGGTCGGCGCTCGCGCACCATGCTGAGTAAACAAAACAGTACACAACTCGGATGCGTCGCGCTCCCGCCTGCCTGCACCGCTGCTGTGATCGCTAACCGTTTTACATTCATTCTTTGGATGAACCATTTTATTTTATTCAATTCTCGCTGTGAATGCGGCGTGTCTCACCTTAGGGATATATGTTTAACTTTAGTGTCTAAATAATTATTAAGTCTAATAAAAAAACGTATATGTTCATACTTACATATAATAATTTGAAATTATGAAGTTAAGATTCGTTCACTAAACTTAATTTACGAAATTGTACGAGTTAATATACTATTTCAAATCCTACAATTATCCACAGTTTTAGATTGATACAGATAATCTCAAAGTTATGCATTACCTTTTAACATTCCTTACGTGTCTACTTGGTTGTAATGAATTTTCTAGAATTCCCACGTTAATACGCACAAGGAATTCATCGATTAAAAATTTGTTTTGTTTGTAGAATGTACACAAACTTATGATACATGTCGAAACGAAACCCATGTAAATTTGAAACGAGTCTTAACGCTTTCTCATTAATGCAGTATAGGGAATGATAAACATTGAGTATACGCCGCAAAGCTTGTTGTGCGGCGCGGCATGCCGGCTAGGTGCAGTGTTACGGCAATGAATGAAGAGGTACCAGAAACGCAACCTAAATACCGGACATTCTTCGAGTCCCCGCCCGCCGCCGCCACGTGTGCCTGCGAGCTCGCTTTTACCGCTGCCGCCGCCCGAAATAATATGCTTAGCTTACATACCAGCACACGGAAATGTATATCGAATTAGCAAGCCTCCCAATAAACATTCATGTTGCTTTTTAAAAGCCTGCCATTTGGTTGGCTTCTAGCGAGTTACTTTTGAACCCGAGTTAAGGTTAATAAGGCTATTCCTACTGCTGATTTTTATAAATCTCGAATATATGTAAAATTTGAGTATATATGGAGAAATCTTAGAACTTTTACTATACTGAAACATATAACATAGTTCATTCGGAAATATGGTTTTTAATGTGTTTTTTTTTATAAATTTAAGCTTTTCTGTTACTACAGGATAAGTTATAAAGGCATTCTATTACAGAATGATATTACATTTCCGAATTATGAAAGCAATATCAACAGGCTCTTTCTCGTAATCGAAACTAGTTTTATGGGGAGTAATAGTATCTCAATGTGACTAGACCAACGTCCTTTTACTCGATGATGTGCCTTTCGTATCCAGTTATCTTTATCCAATCATCAACTTAACCAGCTGGATACCGAAATTTGAGTTTCGGAAATCGCTTAAACAGATATTTGAAGTTTAACTTCTCAAAAACTGCTTGTTTAACTTTCCTTAAAATTTCTCGTAAATTGTAGGTACCTAGTAATATAGTTATAAGTTTAATTTTTTTGATTCTTAGAATATTTAGGTTTGCATTTGTACAATTTTTCCTGAGCTGGGAGAGACATACAAGTACTACACACTCAATGGATTCAGCTGAAGCAAATCCTCCTACTCGACTCTGTTTAACTCAACCTCTTTAACGACCTTGTACCTAATTCATGATATTTATGCTTTCTTTATATTGGCTCTTGTAGGTAACTCTGGGCTTCATTCCTTTAACCTTCTCATCACGTAGGTTTGAAATGTCGTAAAAGCCATTTATATCCTACAAAGCGGAAATTTCCTGTTACTAGCTATAAAGTGTCTAATCATTTTTTCTCTTCATTTTTTTAAATAGTTTTCTGTAGAACTCTTTATTTATCAATTCTTTTGAGTACACCTGTGCTTTGTGTGTGTGTGTGTGTGTATGCAGGATAGAGTAAGGGCTGTTTTAATAAAGCGCAACAACGTGTTCGAATTTCAGTATCAACAATACAATTTATTTTGATACTGTTTAAATACACAGCTTTATCAAGTGTCAACTTAAGTTTATCCCAATCTTGTGATTGTTTTATTAATATGTGTCCTAATGCATTATCTAACTAAGTATGGAAAGTAGAACGCATTTCGCCAATAAATAGTCATAAAAGTAATTAATATTGATAAATTGCTTTGAAATTAATTTCTTATTTCTACACATACGATAAACGAATTACTGCACGTCCCTACATGTTTTACAAAACAAATATTCTTGCTTGCAAAGTTGCAAAAGGTACTAGAAATCTTAGTCATCTCCGCACATCCGGTACGATTTCTGGTTGTAACTCACACCATAGGTACCTAACATTCATAGGCACATGTGGGTATACGTTTTCAACTACGGAAATGTCATGTTGATTAGTCAACAAACAAACCTATCGATGTTTCATAAAAATAACTAATACACAATGGAATAGAAACTTAATATGCCCAAATTAAATGTATTGAATTTAATGGCTAAAGTGACATATAAAAAGAGGAGTCCATTCTTTCATTCGTTTCCCACGTTATTTTTTGTAAGGAGCCCGATAAGGGGAATAGTATACCCTTTCTTAGTCCAGTAAACGATCGTGGACCCTTATTTATTGCTAATAGATTTCCGAATAGTATAATGTCTATGTAGGTATGCATTTATAAGGAGGGGACGGTCCGCTAAACGTATTATGGTTAGTGTTTAGTTATACCACAATTTTTGGAATTTAAACATTTTACCTTTAGATCTAATAATCATTTTGATCCCATAAATGCTTTGTAGATTAATTATGTAATTAATATAAATATCATTTATTTATACCTATTATAATTTAATTTGATATTGTATTATGGTGTTAAACAAATATAATATTTGTGACTGTTTATATCTATATATTTATTGATTAGTACAAGTTTATGAGTATCCAGAGTGTTTAATCCCTCGGAACACCCACTTTGTTATCCATGCTTGACACGGAGTTAGATGTAGAGTGCACTGATTTGCATAAGCATTGAAATTATGACACTTACTGAATTGTTGGCCAGCAAAGTTATGAATGACATCTTAAGCAGATACACTTCGGTACCGTAATTTATTTACTTGAGTGCGTTGAGTATTTTTCGATTATAAATATGATTTACCTTATTTGTTTACTTTATAATTTATTATTTTATGTACCTTTCAAAATATTGCACAAAATTAAGCAAACGAGATTATCTTATTAACAGACTTCAAAAAGGAGGAGGTTTTCATTGAGTATAAACGATGAACCTTGTTTCGTAAATGCAACGAGTCTTGCCTTTCATTAGCCATTCATACTTTTTGACTAGCTGAGATATCTATAGGTATATATATAATTTAATTAAGGTTAGAGATATAGAGTATTCAATATGGTTCCCGATCTTCGGCCAAAAGATCGTGCTTACAGATCGACTCGAATCGAGAAGTCCGACATCGATCTAGGAAAATATCGGGTGCCAAAAGATCGATCCAATACAAATAAATTCAAAATGTTTAAACAGAAATGCATAGCGAAATTATGAATTATGAACCGATTCCGTTCATTCACTTGACCCGCCAAGCTAAGCAGGATCAAAGTACCACACTGAATTGATCTCTGATCTGCTCATTTTGTATCGATCCCTAAAATTGGGCCGCAGTAAATCGACCCCAAAGATCGAATATCGACTTTTTGGAGATCAATCTTCGAATATATCGAATCGAGATCGGAAACCCTAGTGTTCAATAAGTAACAAACTATGTGTCATCGGATGCGGGTATCACAAAGGGCTATTTAAGGGATAATGGTGATGTTAGATGAGAGCAATAAAATCATTAACTACATACGCTCCACAAGTCACAATAGAATTTACATTTGGCAAATTAAATATGAATTGCAAATAATTTGGTATTTAGTGAGGCAAGCCGAGCTTTTGGCCTTATATGATGGTACAGCAACTGGTTCTATTCTTTATACGAGTCGGAAACCACACTAATTGACGTCATATAAGAAAATTCGCTCGGAGCTATACCGGAAAATACTAAGATGTGTTTCAATTAATTGATAAGGCAACAAAACATTTTTTTCGGTATTTTATTAAAAAAAACTAAATTTACCTAACTAGCAGAATAGTACACAAAAGTAATGGACTGCGTAGGTGCTGTCTTTTGAAGGTGTATGCTAATTACTTTGCAGGTGCGGGCGGGAGCGGCACGGGCGGGGGAGTGACGGGGGTGACTCGGCGCGGGCGCTGCAAGTGGTTCAACGTGGCGAAGGGCTGGGGCTTCATCACACCTGACGACGGCGGGCAGGATGTTTTCGTACACCAGGTGAACGCTTCAGATAAACATCTTATTATATGTCCAGTGTATACTTAAATTTTGGAACGTGATGGACAATGAACAATTCTTATTATAATATGTAAGTAGGTGAGTGAACGTTTCTTCCAACCACAAGTTACAATTTGAGTGTTGCGTTATCTTGAAATACTTGCATAAACAATATATCAACAGTTAGAGAATTTTGTGAAAGTACTTAGATACATGTAAAATTAAAAATTTGTAAGAAAAAGTTACAGGAATATATCGTAACAATAATCTACCTACTTAAATTCACTTTTACTACATAATGGCGAAAATAACTGATGAACTAGATCTCACTATCGAAAAGTCACATTTTTCGAAAATCAAGCCTATGATAATAATATTGATAACCTTCGGTTAGGTTAGCCTTTAAATCTGATAAATCGGTACGATAGATAAGATGTTATGTTAAATGTAAAATAAACGGTTTCTCTACGCTACATAACGAAGCACTACGTATGATTCTATGATAAAAAGGGGCAATTTATAGGTACGTATCACAAAACAACTTGGTGATTCAGAATAGTTAGTAGAAAAATAAATCCATTCACAAAATATTCTGGCGTATCTAGCGGTTGACCCGATAGTGCGCTTGTTTGTTTGTTCGGCTTATCAAGGCCGGATGTTTTTTTTATACATTTACGCCACTAAACTTGTAGTTCGCTCCACTGCAGCGGTAAAATTATATTAGGTCAAGATGGTGATGGTTGGATTAAATTCTCTGGCATCAGTACATCGAAAACGAGCTGAGATCATGCAATCTGATTGATTAATTATTAAATACGAGCTAGGTCAAAATGCATTATTCTACAATATGAATAAGCGAAAGAAAATATAATAAAGATAATATCGACAACAACTAACTTGAATTATCGGTTTTGTAGGTATTTGTTAACTATTTATACCGTTATGCTTGGGAAAGATAAGTTATGCCCATGAACTCATTGTGTGTTACTAATACTAGAAAATTTATATTAGAATGGGACACTCGTACAAAGTTAATAATTATACTCTTTAAAAAATTATTTAAATTCATTACATTTAGAACACATCTATTTCTTCGGACTCTCGGCGCTGCTAAAAGGACACGTCGTCCGCTCGGAATCAGGCCCGGGAACGAGATGCCCATTTGAAACAACAATGGTAAGATTCTGCTTTAAAAATGACACAGACGTACTCTTTCAAAATTAGAATTAATAACAAACTAAACCGAATCCGGGCCGTTTATCGCCTGTTAATTTTGAGAGGTTTACATCTGGCCCGCTTATGAAAATAGCTGTAGACGAATCTTAACCATAGGTATTTCAAAAAGTGAACCTCTCCTTCAGGGTCCAAATTCCGAGCGGACGATTTGTCCCTGGAAGGGTGCCATCCATTCGACACACCGAACATTCGCACTAAGCGGTTCGCTTCTTTTCTTATCTTTCCCGATTTTTAGAATTTTGAGATCGTTTAGTCTAGGGTGAATAGGCATTTACTGACATCGAGTTCTTCTTCTTCCGCTACATTGTTAATTTGCATGAGGTGACAAGATCTTTTCGGGTCATTCATAAAAAATCAATTTGGATTGGACATTGAAACAAAGACTTTGCACGTTAAAATACAGAATTGCATGGTGAAATCATGGCCGTATTATACGTAAGGTTTGAGCTAGAATGCGGAAATGGATATCGGGGATCCCGGATTTTCAATGGATAGACAACTTTGAGTTGAGTTGCATCTAGGCAAACATAACGTAAAAATGTGTAATCTACCATTTTAAGCTTGAAATTTACTTTTCAATGTGGAATGTGCCATAATAAACGTGTAATCGAAGGGGCAAATAAGTTTACCTGGTCGAAAGATATTGATAATGTCCATGACCATAACCTTAAATCCGATTCCAAAAAACGCCTCAATTTTCTAAAGCGCCCTAATAACCCTTTTTGTATCAGTTATTAACTTGTATTTATTTCATCAGTTTTAAATTTCTGATGCTAAAGTGATCAAGGAAAAAAATGTGATTAATGATAAAGGAATATTGGTAGCGTAGGTATCGTTTTCTCTCAAATTGCGAAGAGGAACGCCAGTTAGACCAGCCATGGTCTAAATGTGTAAAATATTAGGTGCTCAGCTATGAATTTGCCGTTTTTCAAACTGGGCACTTCAGAAGTGACTAATTTTCGATTGTTTTGTTCGGTTAGGAATTCAAAAATCATATACTTTGGAGTTACAACCATAATTCTTCTCTTTTAAAAATCAGTTACATAGTCGTTTATTATAGATTATTCAGCGTAATGATGGCTAAGTAAAAAATTCGCATTATTTTTTAATAAGAGAGTCGTCGTGGTACTACTAACACGATGTAGACTGCTCGTAACATCAATTATGTATTATCTATCACGCTAAACACCGCAACCGAACGATCAGAACGTTTGCGGTTAGATCGCTTACGTCCAGGAAATTTCAACCTCATCTGTGAACCCAGTGGAAAACCGGAGACTAAAGTTGAAGAAAGAATTAAAAACTATTGCTGAAGCAAACCATATTTCAAATTTCGACTTAGCAACAAGCAGTTACGTGACAACACAATTTTAAGTTATTTATATAAACTCAGCAAAAGGAACTTGAGAACTGGATCTAACTAACTGGTGGTCCTGTGTAGGCTTTGCTCAGTACTGTTTCAGAAGATCTAACTCAACTGTAACCGTAGACTTATATACTTATATGGTCACAATAACAATGATGGACATGCTAGCAGTAAAACCACCGAAGCTGGCCAACCGTTCATCGCCACTGCTGCTTCTCAATGACGCCCGACTCCACACTTCATGGCAGACGGTATTTACGCTGCAAGAGCTGAAGCTTAAGATTCTCTGTCATCCGTCATGTGCGTCGAAAATTGCACCAAGCGTGTATCACTTTTTTGAAATTTGGATAGTTATCCAAATTTAAAAAGATTTTTAAAGGAAAAAAAATTGACACCAAGGAGTCGGTGGCAATGTTTCCATAGATTTTTTGCCTCCAGCTCACAGGTTGTTTCATAGGTAATGGTAATATCATAACTAAGGAATGTTAAACTATCCAATATTTCTGCCAGTGTAATCGATCTCTATGTAACACTATTGATATAGGCAATAATGGTTATTATCGTCATTGTGAAATTATAATATCATTCGCTATACGGTCGTAAGTAGGTTGATAAAATATTTTAATTTGTATCCAAAAATATTGACTTTCTCAAGAATTTTACCTATTGGGGAACGCCGCCCGATGACGATTTTTTTCTCATATGATAAAGTTTTACAGCCGGTTTTACTTTTAGGAACGGTAATCAATAACGTGAAGGCGTGAGAAGGTTCAAAATGTGTGTTGATTATTTTTATGACTATGAAAATGAAAAATATCTAATCTTGAAGGCCTATAAAAGTTTAAATAAATATAGAAAATTGTGTGTAAGGCTTGAAAATTTTCAATGAACGTTATTCGCATATTAATATTTATTTTACATCACACTCCCCTTTATGCATATAAATTTTGTTGCACTGTTGTCGGCGCAATTAATGTTAATCCATACATCTATTTTTTTATTTTACCCACAATAGTCCTCCTGCATAGTACTGTATATATAGGGTGAAATTTAATTCGTGTAATTCCTATTTACTGGTGACTCCACTCCTGATTACGAATAACTTTCCCCAAGGAACCATAGCCGATTTCCATCAAATACTTTTCGGTTACCCATACAAAGTAAACCATTCTGTAACCACCTTTAGTATGGAAGTCCAACAATTGTCACGAGGTGGACTGACGATCTGGTAAAGATCGCGGGAAGCCACTGGATGCGGACAGCGCAGGACCGATCGTTGTGGAGATCTTTGGGGGAGGCCTTTATCCAACAGTGGATGTCTTTCGGCTGATGTGATGATGATGACTATGGTTCCTCGGGAAAAGCTGTTCATAATCAACAGTGTCGTCACCAGTTAATGGGAATTACACGAATTCAAATTCACCCTGTATAAGCTTGGGGTAATAGGTGTGTGATTTTTTGTTCCGTTTGTTATCTTTGGAACGGTTAGACCGATTCTGATTATGTTTTCTGCAATGCATAAAGAACTGATTGCATGAAAAATGTTATACCTCGGGTCAGTTCTTAGATATTCCAAAACGCAGATCTCAAGAATCAATTATAATCGGGTGCAAAATAGTCGATCCCATGGAAATTGGTTTATAGATCCAAATTTTTAAACAGATGAATCGATTCGAATCGTTGTATATCAGATCGATCTGAGAGAAGATCGGGGTACAAAAGATCGGTGTGTTCTACAACAGGTCTTCAGCTCTTTCTTCCGTAAATGAATTGTAGTTCACACGAACAGCCAAGCTGAGTAAGGTTCAAAGTAGCACTATGATCGATATTCGATCTGATCATTTTGTAGTGATCATTAGATCGATCTGGGCCGCAACAAATTCATTCTAATGATCGGATTCGAGATTTATCGAGTTGCGAACGGAACCCCCATAAAATTCTTCTCTCGCAATCTTGATCTTAATATACTAAATAAATATTTTAGTACCTTCCTCATTTCTTTAAATCGATCCATCCTCCTTAGACAGAACACATTGTCTATTTTAGCAAATTTTCAGCGTACAATAATGTAAGCCGTTAGAATGATCGATTCAAAAAGAAGATTTTGACGGGAAGACTCGAATGTAATGCTATTGGTACTACTTTGCCTAATGTAATTTAAAAAAATGTTAATTCGTTTCCTATATTATGTAGTTTTGCAATCATCAATAACTGGAATTGTTTTTCAGTACTTTGTAATATTTTAGTATGTACAGGTTTTAGTACAATTATCCCTTTAACTTGCTGTGGGAATTTTGGGTATCAACCCAAAGCGTGTTCTAGAATGATTTCTAGAATTAAGATTTTATAATATTTCTATTGTTAAAGATGTAAAGCGTGAGACCTGTTGTACACTCCATAAATTTAAAAAATAATTTAAATTTAAAGATTCCAGGGCCCGCAGTCTCGACATAGATAGCAACCGATTTCGGTCGTTAACTCCTAACGATCTTATTCTAAATGTTATAGTGTTCATAATCATATCGGTTTTTGTTGGAAGCCTGAATCGTAGTTTCAATGGAAACCGATATTTTGATACTAAAGACTCTAATTCTCCAATTAAAATAACATTGTTAGGACTTAACGACCGAAATCGGTGGTATAGCGATTGCTATCTATGTCGAGACTGCGGGTCCTGAACACACTCACAGTCTAAGGTTCGAAAATACAAAAAATTACCTTTCGAGATGTTTGAGTCCTCACGAAATATTATGCGTGTGAGATACATCTCGAGTGTCCGAAAATTGCCTCCCAGATCTAGTTTATTACACGAAGCTAGTAGATCTGGCAGTCAAAATTCTTATAAATGCAAAAAATCAATTTACGTTAGCTATCCTTTTGTGAGCAAAGACGCTGCTGCTCTCAATGGTAAATTCTGTTAACCTTACAATAAAACTCTCGGATTTCTTTTATCATCCACAGCACTAGATGAGTTGAGAAATTTCCTTTTCTTTTCAGAGCGTTATCCAAATGCCTGGATTTCGATCACTAGGAGATGAGGAGGAGGTGGAGTTCGAATGTAAGGCGTCAGACAAGGGCCTGGAGGCGACACGTGTATCCGGCCCTTCCGCAGTGGACTGCCAAGGCTCGCACCGTCGTCCTTTATCCAAGAAACGATTCCGAAAGATTCGGTAAGTATCGCAGACGTTGCTATATTTTTTTACAATTTAGTATTGCAAATAGATTCTGCACAACTGGCTTAATGTTATGAAAATTGAACGTACGTCTTCCTTTGTCACTTTGCCATCCAAACTGCAATCTATTCAGTAATACAAATATGGTTTGTAAGTAGGAATTGACACGCTTACTCAGAAGTTCTATTATTAGGCTAGTGTTCCTTCCGATAAAAAGTGTTCAACAGGATTACTTGCTCAATGGATTACCATTGCACCTTTGAAACTACAGATTCATGTGCGCAATGCATGAATGCATTAGATAAGAAAAGATAAGTACGTAATGTCTCATGGTAGCAACTTCACTAGTTCTCTTCTACAATGCAATAGGTAACTACAGCTGGAGAATAGTACTTCTTGATCAGTGTGAGTTCCAAAAAAGAGTTAGATTAGGTAACTATGTTTTCCCCAGTCGACCGACAAATGAACAGTGACGGTGCAGTTAGCCCATTTAGTTCAATCAACGACCTATGCTAGAGATAAGATCAGAAATTATATGACTGACATAGCTAAAAAAATTGGTAAGCTAAAATGACAATGGGCAGGTCGATGTCGTAGGAGAAAACGGCATATGGTGACACTATTTGCGCAAGGCGGCCGCAGAAACTGAAAACGGAGAATTGAAGATCGCGCTCAGTGGCATGCTCTGAGAGAAACCTATGTCCAGTTTGAACTAAGATAAGCTAGCTAATAATGGTGATCTTTCCCTACTCGTTTCAACAAGACTGCTAGCCCTAATAGTTGTTCACCAAACTATCATCACGTTTTATTAAAAACATCGTGAAGCAACCAAAAAGCTTCAGCAGCAATTAGATATGTAAATCTCCTCCAATGGACACTACACTAATGATGGTCTAGTTCCTTGCGTGTAGTAAGGGTCACTAAGGGTCTTATAAATTTAGACCTGTGCCAGGTGGCAGTGTATTGGTTCGTAGCTCCTACAAATCAACGATCACGCAACGCGTCTATCCAGTGTACATAGAATCCAATAATCGAGGAGAAATGAATGATGATTATTAAAGACTCTATGATATTCGTGCCATTCCTAATGACCTTTTTCGGCATTTTTGTCTATTATTTAGGCAAGCGACTATTTAAAATTCCATTATTGCATTTAAAAAAATAAAATTAGTTTTTGTTTTTGTAACGTTTTTGGCACTTTCTCCGAGGTCCGGTTGATGAACGAATGAAGTATAGACTACAAAGGTTTCCGAAGGTCTATTCATATATTAAATTCAGGTGTCTTCGTCAGTTAGTTGTCTAATTTAAATTAGTACATTCTGTACACCAGACCCCACAAGGTAAATTTTGTGAGACTTCACTTATTTATTTGTCCCGATTGTTAATTAATATTTTCACAGTAACTTTAGCACGTTAATTGCCACGACGCAGACACAATTGAGAATGAATTGTTTGCGGTCACCGGTGACCGCGGCGGCGGCGGCGCTCAAGAGCTTAAACTGTATTTGTTTGCCTCTCATCATTATTTTAGCGAATGAATTTGTTACTTATATTTTATTTCAGTTGCTACAATTGTGGCGAATTCGCCAACCATATAGCAGCAAAGTGCAGCATCGGGCCACAACCAAAGAGATGTCACAATTGCAAGAGTGAAGATCATCTGATCGCTGACTGTCCTGTAAAGGTAAATTATTTATTTATTTACCTATTAAGAGAAAAATAGGAACTATGGCTTTTTCGACGAAAAATTTTTTGAAGATGTAGCAACGATTTATGCATATAAATGCAATCATTCAACGAGCTACTCGCATTATTCTGGGATGTTGTAATAAATTATTCGTCAGAGAACGAGAGTCGCTGACGTAGTTCAGAGTATTGGTTAGCTGAAATGACGGTGGATTGACCTAGCCACACCTGTCGCAGGATCTGTGGCCGTTGAGAAAAATGATTTCTGGAGTATAGACCATGTCTGGATCGCGCATGTGCTTAATGATGCGATTACCTGTAACTGTAAGTAACTGAAAAACTTTAACCCAAAATATGACTCGCTGTCACATTCTGAAAGAGTTCTATATCCAACAGTGGACTAGCATATGATGATGATGAATGAAATGTACTCAGTTTGGATGAGAATTGATCAAGATATATGTATTACTTTGGAGTGAGTCAAAGAAAAGTGTAAAACAACAGGTATTAAATCAATGGCATACAAGCCGCTTTCAACTGGTCGCTCTGGAAGTCTATAGGGGAGGCCGGTTCGTGGGCTTCACTCAAGAACTTTAATGCTCTATGGCCCGTCAGTTCATCGAGATATGTGCCCTGGCCATTGCCACTTCAACTATTCCATGGATTTCTATGGATTTCTTCATTCCTGATTCGATCACGTAGTAAAACGCCAAGTTTCGTTCTCTCCAGAAGTCGTTCCGTGACCTTTAGCTATCTTAGATGTTATTAATGAGAGACCATGGTTCAGTGCAAAAAGTCATCACTGGCAACACACCTTAATTAAAGGCTTTCGTCTTTAAGTACTGATGTATGTTGGATCAGAAGGTGTTACGCAGTTTTCCGGACTCTGCCATCCGAGTTGGATTCGTCGGTTCTATTAATTAGGCTTTAATACCTACTTACCTAAAAATATTATAATATTTGAGAAATATAATAAATGTGTAATTTTATTGCAGGTGGAAAAGAAGAAGGACGATCCTCAATCGAAGAGTTCAGGCAGCTCTCAGGACAGTCAGGAGGGGAGCCCGCAGTAGTCATAAATACCTTTGTATTTGTAAAACATTTCACTCGTTTAAACATTTAGGCGGCATTTATTTGTTCTTAAATTATAATATGACTGTATTACCTTTTTAAAAATTCAGTGCGTTGATAATGTATTCTGTTAAATTACGAAAACATACAAAACTATTGTTATATTGAAATTCGATTACTTCGCATAATATGATAATGTTAAGGCACATGAAGGCGTGCAATACTACCTCATTTCATATAAGTCTTAAAATCCCTACCTCCAGATTCAGTATGATGTGAAGACATACATAATACAAGACTGATCGGTACAAATCCATAAACGTAGTACAAAAGTATATTTTAATTGATATAAACTTTAAGGCTTAAGTTTACAAACGTGAGTACAAATATTATGTGTTCGAGTGTCAATATCTTAATTACTTTACGTATATTGTATTTACCCAAAGTTAAGTGTGTGTTTATATAATTATTGCTAGTTTTGTTGCTATATTCTATTATGATTATGACAGACTTTATATTATTAATTTTTAGTGTGTAATTGAATAGGCTCTAAGTATTATTATGATTGGCTATGAACAAAATGTAGAAAAACAGTGCGTAGATGGTTGTATGGTCTATGCAAAACAAGAGTTAGGACCACTTTATGAATTAACTTGGTTAGACCAATATTTCAAATTAAATATCCCAACTTTTAATAAAATTGTGTCAGGCAGAATTTGAAGATTACTGCTGGTTACTTGAACAGCTTCAGGTTTTGTGGTCACGTATTTGTGTCCAGGCAGAATTATATAAATGGGAAAATACCATACAGAAAATTCCTACGACCAATTGGAAAATCTTTTTCCCATTTGGTAACTGGTTACGAGTCTCAGATGTCAAACGGGAAAAGATTTTCCATTTGAAAGCCATTTGTAAGACTGTTATAAAAATTAAGAGGGGGTATAAAGCATACCTACTACTAATTTCAGAATATTTCCTTTAATTTAAGGGAACGTCAAAAAAAAATTATAATGTTGATAGATCTGTTACGACAGAAGCATTCTAAACTTGTTAACAAAAAAAAATTAGGAGTTGTTTCCTATTTTTTCGATTTTCAATACTGTACATTGTGTGCTTATGACACCCATCTGTGTCAAATAGTTTTTTTATATGTTTTACTGAGTTATTGAGAAAAACAGCAAAATTCGGCCAAGACATACGCGTAAATGTCATAAAACCAGTACCTGCATAGAACGAATTGTTGTACTTTATTGATAAATAGGTACAACGGATTATCTTTATTCCCCCTTGCTAATGGTTTTGAAGCAATAATTTTATATCGAAATACAAAATTAACGTCTGAAGATAATTGAACTATTCGTTTAGTTTGTACAAGTCAAAATGGTTGCAATAGATGACAACGTCAGATGTACAATATAGAAAGGTGAAGTTACGTGCCAAAGCCAGTTAAACATGTTGCAATAAATATATTAATTTTATTAGAGTCTATATAGATTAATGTTCAGTAAAGTTAAATCAATGAGTTTCAAAGAATACTTGCCATTTACTAGTAATCTTATGCAATCTATGTAAAACTGCAAATGTGAAATACAATTTCTATCAGTGGAAACCTCTAATTGGCTTTCAGTTTTTTTAGTTTAAGTGATAATTTGTAAAACAGCTGTTGGTGTTCCCAAGAAAATAAAATAAAATAATTAATGACTTATAATAATTGAAAATCAGAACCGCATAATTTATGATAATGATAACATAGTTTGCGAGTTATATTTGCTCAAAAGCCTATTCATAAGTAACGAAAAATAAACTTTTAGTGTAGGTACTTAATTTAAACCGACAACTCATATATATTTACATGATTATTAAATAAATTCTGTTTAGTTTAGGTATCAAACCGTTATGCAATTATTTTTCAACTTTAGGTGTAAGTTCCAGCTGCAACTGTTTTGGTTTTGTTTATAATTTTATGTTTAACTTATATATCATATTTCGACTTTATATTGGAAACAAATCTATTGAATATAATTCAGTAATACCGAAAGTATTTTTTGACTCATGGTTGTCAATATTAAATAACTTATCAACTTAAACTATAACATATATCATATTATAATGAAATAAATTTCGCGTAAGTTATTTGTCTTATTGGTAATATATTTTGTCTTCTATATTAAGCTCATAAGTTAAAATCTCGCTGTCCTGAAGTTTTCATCATGGGTGTCCCTAATGGAACTATATTGAATAATTTAAAAAAGTTAATTATGTTTTGATAATATGTTCGATATCTACTTAATACTGGTCTTATTTCTTCGCCGTAAAAGCCAATAAATACATAATATTAACTGAATAGTACAAATTAGAAAATGTAAAGAAAGAATAGTAAGTATAAAGTTAAATTAGATACACTTTCATAATAAACGTTGAGTGCGCCTCTATCGTCTCGTTCCGGTCTCAAATTTGTTGGCAACATGTTCTTTCTGTAGGAGTCATACTTAGGTATTAGAAATTTAGATGATAGCTTATCGTGTCATAATAAACAAAGATTTTAAGTAAAATATTCATACATTCTTGCATTACTTCACACAAGCATTTGATTTTAGATTAAAATAGAATACGGGTTTATATTTAGGTAAGTAATTGTAGAATCTATAAGTTTCAAAGAAAGACTATTTGAAAACATCTACCTCATAATTTAATATCGTTAAATATATTTTATTAATAAGTTAATATTAACATTTACAAAGTTTAGCATTATATTTCCATTTTATCTTTGCTGAATACCGAATTTCTTGGATTGTATTTCTTATGTTTAGAGTTTAAATTTTGTTTTTTTTTATTTTTCAAAGAAAAATAAAGTATGAAAAGATTTTGTTGTTTTGTTAATCCTGAATAAGTCTCCCAGCACCTTTTACTTTTTCACAAAAACGATTTGACGTTTCGCAGTAGACTGTGAGGGTGATCATCACGGACCAGCCATTGGCGTCTAGGTATAAATTCTAAAATATATAAATTTAATAAATTCTAATAAAGAGTCTAAATTCAAGACTCAAAATTGTGTGGGTATGTCCAAGCATATTTATTTATTTATATTTTAAGCCTGATTTTGCTATGTTATCCCGTAAGCCCACGGGCACAAATCACAGCTGATTCCACTCCTGAATAAATGTCCCAGCACCTTTAAATTTTTCACAAAAACGATTTGACGCTTTGCTGTAGACTGTGAGGGTGATCTTCACAGACCAGCTATAAGCAGTCTGGGTAGAAATTTTAAATTTAATAAATTTAATAAATTCCAATAAAGTGTCTAAATTCAAGAATTAAAATTGTGTGTGTATGTGCAAGCATATTTATTATTTATAATTTTAGCCTCATTTTGCTATATTATCTTGTAAGCCCACAGGCACAAATCACAACTGATTCCACGGTAACACTCCCATTGACTACGAACTTTACGCCATAGCTTAATAGTCTAGTCTAGAAATCTCACCTCGGATTCAGATGGGAGCCGCACAAACAAGTTTTCAGAATCATCACGCTGTTGTGGATTATAACACCGCCTCTAGAAAATATTCTGGTCATCCTCAAACATCGACACATTTTCAGTTGTCAATATTCTTCATCTGACTGAGGCTGAGCTTTGGTTTGCTCGCGCATGCTCAGGCGATAGTCGATCCAGACTCCTAGGTACTTGACCTTGGGAGCCCAGTCGATCTCCTCGCCGAGCAACCGGAGCTTCGTGTCCGAGGCCGTAATGCGGCGTCCGACGACAATGGTCTGGGTCTTAGCCACGTTGACCGCCAGTCTCCAGTGTCACTGCCGAGCCGAGCCAGGTGGGGAGAGAGTCGAGGGTGGCCTGCATCTTGACGTGACGAAGTGACGAACGCGGCGTCGTCTGCGTATAATGCAAGAGACGCTCCGCCTTCGGTCAGATGTCGTCCGTGTACCTGGCATTGCACACTGGAGACAGACAGCTGCCCTGAGGTACTCCTGCTTCTACTCGGTGTTCTGGTGAGGTAGCGCCTTCCACTATCACGTGGAAGCGTCGGTCTTCCAGAAAGGAGGCGATCGTTTTCACGACGCGACGCGGGGCTGCAGATTTGGCTAGTTTGAACAGAAGTCCTGGGTGCCACACTCGGTCGAAGGCCTTTTCCATGTCCAACAACACAGCGACGGTGTATTCCCTCTTATTTGAGGCCACCGTCATGTGGTGGATGACCCTCGACAACTGGAGCATGGTGGAGTGTTCGGCTCTAAAGCCGAATTGCTCGTCTCTGGGCTTGATATATGGCTCGAGGTGACGCAGCAGTAGTCTTTCGAAGACTTTGGAGATAGTTGCAAAGAGGGAGATGGGCCGAAATCTCTCCGGCTTCAGAATGTTCTTCACGGGTTTAGGCAGCATTATTACGCGGCCTGACTTCCAGGAGTGTGGGAAGTGTCCGGTGCGGAGGATGCCGGTGAATAGTCTTGCCACCGCTGCAGTGGATGGCAGAGGCAGGTGGCGGAGGCACTGTCCAACCATTGCATTGTAATATTATAGTATCCCCTCCCCCAAACAAGAGATCATGAAGCGCTTTTGTCACCTGTAAAAGAAACCATCTTCCGCAAGCTGTTCTCGGTTTCTGCTGTTAATACCTAACTATATTTCATACATTTCGGTTAGCACGTAGGTATTCAACGCCAAAATTGTATGAAACAGCTGTTTTTGTTTTCGTGATTACAGAATTTGTCAACCATCCCTTAAAATAATTTGACATAATGTTTTACCACCCATACAAGAGCCATTATAAGTTGAAAAGCCTGTGTCGGTTTTTTTCTAAATCTGGTGTTTGCCAGATGGTTTTAGCAATGTTTACTGGAAATCGGTTAAGCCATTTCGAAGATATTTGGCTTTAAGAGAGCAGGTTTGTTTATCTGGATTAATCATCATCATCCTGTAAGCATCCCACTGCAGGAATATAGGCCGTCCCTCGTATATGAGCGAGTACGGCCATAGTCCATCACGCTGACTCAATTAGGTTAGCCCTTTTTAGTATTCAATATTCAAATACTCTTTATTGCACAATTAACAAAAGCTACATGAAGAATACAGCGTACATCATTAATCGCACAAAAAGGCGGCCTTATCGCTAACAGCGATCTCTTCCAGGTAAACCTTAGGGTAAAGATACAAGCTACCAGTAGGTGAGGTTTGCACTAATAGTAGCAATACGGGTGTATTTTATAGTTGGTAAAAAATATAACGTAAAGATAAAAATACATAAACTAAGCTAACCAACTATAACTAGATAATTTAACTGCACTTAAACATATAATATATTATTGACTACATAACACACACAAATTTATATATATACATATATATATTAAATATATAAATATATAATATTAAATATATATACATATATAAAAAATAATAATAATAATAATAATAATTAAATAAAAATACATGCCATTTGTTTGCTCAGAAATAACTTAGAAATCATATTGACAACCACGGAGAAGATAAGAGGAGTTTCAATGATTTTTTTTTTTTTTTTTTATTGAAGGAAGTGCGCTTTGACTTGCGTTTTGAAGACGTTTATTGATGGAGCGCGGCGAATTGACTCCGGAAGAGTGTTCCAAAGGCGTACAGCTTGCAGCGTAAAAGATTGACCATAAGATTTGGATAGATTTTTCGGGACGTAAAGACGAAGGTTGTCAGTGGAACGCAAGGGTAGACTATGAGTAGAGGAAAGGAATTGGAACTGTTGCTTTAGATATTGTGGAGTCGTAGGATTGAACAAAGCTGAATATAGAAGGGAGAGAATGTGAACATCTCTACGATGACGAACGGAGAGCCACTTAAGTTGTGCGCGATATTCGGAGACATGATCATACTTCCGAAGACCAAAGATGAACCTGATGGCAACATTCTGCAATCGCTCGAGCTTATTCATCAGCTCAACCGACACATCTACATAGCAGCAGTCAGCATAGTCCAGAATAGGCAGGAGAAGAGATTTTGCTAGCGCAATTTTGGTGGTAGTGGGTAGGAAATGACGCAGTCGATTGAGGGATTTGACTGAAGAAAAAATCTTCTTACTTACTTCGGCCACTTGGGGGCGCCATGACAGAGTTCGGTCAAAAATAATACCAAGGTTCCTCACCTTCTCACTATATAAGATCTGAACACCATCGAATATAACCGGAGGAAGATGTTCAAAGTTAATTCTAGTGATAAGAGAACTGCTACCTAGTACTATGGTTTGTTTTGTTGGATTAACTTTGAGACCAAATGACCTACTCCATTCAAGGGTGAGTGCAAGATCGGTGTTAACTCTCTCGATGGCATCGTCCAGTTCATTTACATTACATTGAAGATAAACTTGTAGATCGTCTGCATAAAGATGGAAGGAAGAAGATAAATTAGAAGTGATTGAATTGATGAATATAGCAAACAGGAGAGGGGAAAGTACACCACCCTGAGGGACACCGGCAGATGTGACACACCACGTAGAAAGAGAATCGTCAATACGTACGCGCTGCCGTCGGCCATACAGGTAACCACGAAAACCGTCGGAGACATATTAAGAGAACGTAACAGTTCCAATAGGATATCTAAATCTACAGTATTAAAAGCGTTGCTGAAATCGAGCAAAGTTAGGACTGTTAATCGTTGGATTTCCATGCCATAGCGAACGTCATCAGAGATCTTGACAAGTGCAGTTGTGGTACTATGCCCAGGGCGAAAACCAGATTGGTAAGGATTAAACAGATTATTTTTATTGAGAAAATAGCTTAATTGTCCGTGGACGAGACGCTCTAAAACTTTGGATTTTTTAGGTTAGGTTAGGTTTGACCTATTGAATTTTCAATTCTCAGGCACGCAGGTTTCCTCACTATGTTTTCCTTCATCGTTTAAGAGCAGTCGGATAAATGCACATAAGTGATTAAATTAAATTAAATTAAATTAAATTAAATTAAAAAACTCATTGGCCTACCTGGGAATCGAACCCGGAACTCCTAAATTGGGAGAACGCGTCTTAACCGCTGAGCCACCGACGCTCTGGATTTATATAATGTTGATATCTCGGGGGAATTTCTAAATTTTTAATTTATGGTAATATAGGCATAGACATATATAACTGCGCATTCACATATCGTTGAAATAATTAAAATGGCACCCCTTCATTGGTGTTAAAAAGAGCGTTTGGAACCAATAGGAACTTGGTCATACACCGATTTCGTTCGCAAACTATCTTATCAATTACTGATTTATGTCGTTAAAATGCATCAGTTACCATACCAGGTAAAAATTACCAAAAGGCATGCGAGTATCTTTAAATTATAACAAACATAATGTATAAGTCATATTTTATACCAATATTGTATTTTTTTCTTGCACGTCTGGTTGTGGGTACAGACTGAAAAAAATTTTGGTTGTGGGCGGTGGTTTTGGTCATTGATTCTCAGGGTCCTATTAGTTCTCGAGGATGCTAAGCGATGTCGCTGTTTTATGTACTAAGAAAAGCGCGAAAAAGATTTGTTCGCGTGACCATATCTATAGCATATAAATCAATGAATGTAGGGACATAGAATAAGGGATAAAATTTTCAAACATCCTCCTTTTCCAACTTTTCCACATCTTATTGCTAGATAAAAGGAATTTACTTTTAAACTTTCATGATTCTAGGTTTGGCTCTGCATTAGTGAACAGACAGTCACGAGTTCTTTTATATATTTAGTACAGATACCATCTAACGATTATAAACCCAAAAATCACAAAATGGTTAGGTTAATAAGTATGCGAATATTGACCCGGAGATTGCAATATTGCAAGCAATGCATTTGACGTTTATAGTCTAGAGTGAATAGGCATTTACTGGGTGCGCGTGATACATCTTCGGCTACATCGTCACTTTCCATCAGGTGCGATTGTAGTCAAACGCGAAACCAGTTTTTAATAAAAAAAAAATAGTACAGTAAAAATACGCAATTGTAGCTTCCTAGAATTTTAAAGTTCCTAATTTTTTGTAAAAATTATGGTTAGGGAGAAGAAGCGACAAGAAACCCCGCAACAACACATCTTTTCAATTGGTTTCTTGTCTAATCTTATGAATAGCATAAGCAGCTGAACTGAGCCTGCTCGCAAGTGTCTCAATATGCGACCCCCACTGTAGTGTGCAGTCCAAAGTGATGCCAAGAAAAACAGTGTTCTCAACAAATGCCAATGGTTCACTATTTAACTTTAGGTAGTTTTCCCCCTGCCTTACATTAGGTAAGGAAAACTTAATACATTTGGTTTTTTTAGCATTTAGGACTAAATTATTCACAGTAAACCAATTTGACACCTGTAAAAGAATATCGTTTACATCGTCAATATCATTCGACCCTCTGTTTATTTTGAATATAAATGAAGTGTCATCAGCAAACAAGAGAATTTCAACCAGGTTCCGAACTAAATAAGGCAAGTCCTTAATGTAAACTAAAAACATAAAAGGACCCAGAATTGATCCTTGCGGCACTCCCATTTTCATAAAAGATCCTGAAGATTATTCCAGATTTACTTGAACTTTTTGAATTCTATTTTCCAAATAAGAAGTTAATAAGTCGAGGGCTTTGCCGTGCACACTATAATGTTCCAATTTAAATAAAAGCGTTTTGTGATCCATACAATTGAATGCTTTTGAAAGATCGCAAAACACACCGATTGCATCGCTGCGATCTTCCCAGGCATTATAAATATTTTTAATTAGAGCTGCACCAGCTAGTAAGGCCAAACTGTTTATCATGTAGTAGTCCATTTGTATTGAAATTACACAGTATTTGACCCAGAATAAGTTTCTCAAAAATTTTACTTAGTAGAGGTAGAATGGATGGATTTGGACTTGTAATTATTGAGATCGTTTTACATCCTGATTTAAAGGGAGGTACAACCTTAATATGTTTCATCAGTTCAGGAAAGACACCTTGATCAATACTCGCATTGAAAATGAAGGCTAAGTAAGGAGCGACCGTAGTGACAACATAACTTAGCAGCTTTACCGACATGCCCCAGACATCTTCAGTTTTTTTTAACTTTAGCGTTTTGAAAGCCTTAACTTAGAGAGGGTTAACATACCTAAATTTAAAAATAGTGTGGCATTTTTTTACATTAGTTACATTAGTATTTCAGCAGTTTTGACTGGAATATTTACAAAAAATATTACAAAATGCTGAATTACTTCTATATAGGAGAAGTATAGAGTACCCATCAGTAATCAAATATGAATATTTTCTAACAATGATGTAGCTTGCTTGTAGTATAGGTATTTAGTTATAAAACCTACAATATTAAAGTTACCACTGTGAACTTCGTTGCGTTGTAGAAGATGCTATGATGTCCTGAAACAATTTTCAAAAAAAATAATCAATAACTACTTTATATTTTCTAAAAATTTATAGGTAGATATATTAAAATTTTCTAATTTTCTAAGATACAAATTACATGTCAATAAATTTCTCAAATAAATAACAATAACAATTTAATCATAGGTAAAAAATTCCATCTAGCACATCTCCTCGAGGCGGCATTGTGCCCAACAGGCAAGCGGCGTTCCCGCGCTGAATAGCGAGACTTATTCTCTGAGCCAGGAAGCCGCCCGCTCTGTGGACACCAGAAGCCTCGATTTTCTAAAAATAGTTTATTGAGTCGTGATATTTGGCCCTCGGTGAAATTTTTCATAAATGTAAAGAAGTTCTTTGTCATTTTTTAAAAATAGGTAATTACAGGGATTCAAAATTACTCCGACGGAACGATATTCACAGTAGTAATTTTAATCATATAGTCTACGTTTTATTACTAAATATCTAACTGATATCTAAAGCAAGCTCCCGATTTGTCAGATTTTTTATTATTTTTTTTATTCTACCACTGACAGGTACTCTATCCATGTGCAAAAAAATCACGGCCTTTGAAATTATACAAATTAAAAGTGTATATTATATGCAGCAAAAGCATTTTCAGAAGCTCCAGAGCTCATAAAAATTTACAAATAAACCAGTTTATACAACAATTATTAGTCCAAATATTTTATTTTTATTTTTGGTTGATTGTAGTTACTTTATAAAATACCGTGGGTACCAAAATATGTAAAACAATATTCTGTAATTAACAAAAAACAATGTTTACTCATTAATTATTCAGCAAAAGTCGAATGAGTGAGAGTGCATAATTGCATTAAGCAATATGTTTCTGCAGTAAATGACCACAAGTGACGGTAACAGTCGGAGGTCAGGGGAGGCGGGGGGACATGTCACGTTTTTCAGCGGAGCCGGGCGAAGATGGGCGCCCGGAGGATGCAGCAGTGCGGGGCGTCCCGCGCCTGCCCCTCGCTGACGTAACGCTGCCGTGCCACCGCCCGCCCTAGTGTGTGCCGCGCCGCGCTCCGACCGGGCCACTCCACGCAACCCGCGCCCTAAACACCAGTGCAAATCACTTGACGTTTCACATTCTTTGCTCCTATTCGGTATCGAGTATAACAAGTGAATGAGGTGCATATCGAAATTGTGCATACGCTTACCCGCTCGTTTATGTCGATGTCATTAGCCGTGTCATAGAGCTCGATACCGCACCGCCCCTAGGGGCCGGATGCATCAGTGTCACTCTCCAATAACTTGTCCTTAATAGCGTTGCAAAATCTCTTTTCCAATAAGATCTTTATCAAAATGTTACTCTTCACACAAATTAGTTTATCGATTCCCGTTTTGTAGCGCCGGGAAGGTTTCTTCGTAGATGCAAATACAATAATATCGTAAAGTTTTTGATAAATCTGTGTAATGAATTTTAAAATTCAATCCATAATGAATACGTGAAACCAATTTCAACTGCTATTAAATCTTTAACTCTGCAATTATTTCCCATATTGCGAATAAATTTAAACTTCTAACTTATACATTGTATGCCTAGCCTGAGGAACATTTGAGAGGAAATTAATTTTACGTATCATTGAAGATCTCTAGCGTATTATCATTACATACATTTTTTTATTTATTTATGCTTACACGGATGTATGAGAAACTTTGCATTATTATGTAAAGTTAGGTGCTAAATTAAAACCGATTTCAGTTTACTTTAGAATCCAATATTTATAAATGTAAAAAAAATATCTTTAGAGTTAGGACTATTTTTAACAATCGCGTTTATAACGTTCTAAAATAATTGAACTTAAAGAAATATAGTTTAGAAAGCTAATTAAGATATTACAATTCTATACCCATAGAGATAGAGTGTAATATCACAATCGGCTGTTTTAACAGCGATGTGTATCATACACAAATTCACAGTTGCTTATGCAATAATATAATTGGATATTAATTGGCATTGATAAGAGCTTATGGTAAGTTAGATGTGCTCTGTCTTGACAAAAGTAATGTAGTGTTGTAATGCTTTTTAGATATTAGAGGCATCATACTGCATAAATTTATATCGTTCGAGCTTCCCAGGTCAAATAATCTGGCGACTGACTCGGAAAGTACTCGCCCCATCATCCATCTTCATGTAGTTTGGTATATTAATTATAGAAGCATTTAATAGCATTCGAATTAGATATAATGTGTTCCTTCTTACAATTCTTCCGGAAAAACAGTTTACACTGAAGTCCTATAGTGTGAATTAGCGATTTAAATATACAATGTAGGTATAGCATACTTAAATTTACTACGTTCCATTTATGTAATGCACCCCACTTCCGGTTACAAATTTAATGGGTTCCTACAATTTGAGACGACAATACCATTATGCCTACATATTTACTATGTAGGTATATGTCGTTTTATAGAAACGCTACCGTTAATTTTACAAAACACGATAAGTAAATAACTAGACATTTTATTGTGCATCACAATTCTCCGTTTATTTTATCACCATAACAAAAAATTTCACAATCCATTTTTATTTTTGGAGTTATTTTTATGAAAAAGTACGTAATTTGATGATCCAACTCAAATATTTACCGAAAATATAGTATCAAAAGTAAAATAGGCTCTGGAAAATGTGTTTACGTCAGAGGTAGAACACGTGATCCAGGCAGAGTGCCCAGAAGGCAAGCAGCGTTACCATGTTATTTGCCAGATGTGATCACCCTAGCCGGTATCGGCAACGTATCCTTCCACCAGACGCATTTTAAGAGCTGCTGCGCCTCCGGTTCCCACGGCTACATGATCTCTACTCAAAGAACTTGCACTTCTGGAGGTGGAGGCAAAATGGGAAATAGAGTGATAGCCCATCCCGCACACCTCCATGGTATGAGTGCCATCAAGCCTCTTCATATGTCGTTTGCTATGCCGTTCGGCTCTAGAATTGCCGGCACGTTTACAGTGAGTGGTAAAGGCCCTCAGCATGACATCATTTAAAGACGCGTGACGGAACTGGCGTTCGGCACTGCAAGAGCATGTTGGGCCGTGGTGGCGCCCATCATGCTCTTGCATCCTTTAAGATAACTCATCCTTGAAGACATCCTTTAAGATTACTCATCCTTAGTTCTGATTTCAGTAATAACTGTAAAATTCAGGAATCCGAGCCACTTAACCTACTTATGTAAAAAGATAACTTGGGCAAATCTGTTCTTAGAAAGCTGTATGCTATATGCTTTGGAAACCCGCAAGATTTTGTCTTTTGTCGATTGGTCTTTTGTCGATGTAAATAATAGAGTTCTAAATTGCTTGACGTGGATGTTATCTCATATGCGTATTAATGCTAATTGGATACCTACCGTCTGATGTTGGTCATACCTTTTTATAAAACATAAAATTTTGTATATAATTCGGGTAACATTTACGAGAATTTGTATGCGAGTGGAATTTTGTATCTTTATTCTAAATAACTCTTTAGTTACTTATACGTTAACAAGCTGTGGGACAGAATTAGTTACTTTAGTAGTATTAGTTACTACATTATTAGTTCCATCGCCACGTCAAAAGGTGGCGCCAGTTGTGTTAACATTATAACTCTAGTATAGAAGCTTTATTACGTATAACTGTAAGTCGTTCAGGCCAATTTATAATTAATATCATTGTTTCTAATTAATATCATTGTTATTTTTACCTCAAAGAATCTTTTTCCCTACGATGAGTGAGTAGTTTTCAAGATGGTGGTGTAAAATTAAGGGCCGGTGTAGATATCTACATATAGTGACGTTCGGGATATGAGGAATATGGATTTATTTTATCATATGATCCAGTAACTTTATTGTTTGTATTTTGATTTGTATTTTGATAGTTTTATTAAGATCTATAAAATTCTACTTTTACATAAGATTCATTCTTTTGCATATTTTGACAGTTTCCAACTAGTTTTATATTTTAATACCTAAGTCATTATTCACAGGGCGAAATATAATATGGTATTTTTTTGTTATAAAATGGCTGCAGGCTCCAAATGCTCCTGAGATAGAGAATAGAATTTAAAGTCAATATTGTACTGAGTTCATACATTAAAAAATCTTAAATTGATATTTATAGAAGATACAAGGCTTATCATTGATTACATTTGACTTTTATATACTTTTTGTTCACACCCATTACATGCCGATTGAGTGATGGAGATTTGTAGACAAAAAAGTTCTAGTAGCTGGCATTATAGTAAATATTGTGACGTATGCAGATAGAAGTCCATTGCTAGACACATATGTTTGAAGCGATGAAAATCACAATTTCCAGCGCTTCTATTTCGCTGGCACACCGGTTGGTGAGCTCACATAATTTTTTATTGAAGCTGCATTCTATTCACGCTGCTGCATTGCTGCTGAACTCACGATTCCTTACTCTCCTTTTGAAAGAGACGAACAGGTCAGAACAACAGAACACAAACATTCCGTGTAAAAATGTCAAATAGCCAAGGCTTGAAATCGTTTTACATGTTAAAAGTTCTGAGATTGGTCGATTCGCGGATCTGATATTACCTTAGTTACCTACCTACTAAAGTGATCATACTAAAACTTTGATTACTAGCCACCGAGGACTTTTTAAATTTTTTCGTTATTAGTTTGCTCACCCCTGTCAACATACCAAATTTTTGCTTTATAAGTTGAGAAGTACCCTACCGTAGACGTTTTGATGGTCATCAATCCCGGCTGCACTCTCTTCCTATTGTAACTCCTGTAAGCTAGGCACTAAACAGGGCTCCTACTAAAGGTAGACGATGCCCTACTTGACTCTATTGCTATCTTGGACCCCAGAATAATTAAAGAAAAAAAAGAAATACGTTGTGTAAGTACACACAGTTTGTATACGAATAAAATCTAAATCCGATCGATCCGAATTTTTTTACAATTATGCCGAGGATAGTGACTTCTAAATATCCTGAAAATTTGAGCTCCCCAGTATTACCCAGGGCGGAGCTACAGAGGTACAGAAATACACCGAATCGCTTGCAGAAAAGGCTAATAATACTAGGAGTTGTCAGTGGCCCGACATCTTGGTTCATCTCCCTGTTAAGCCCTACTATTAACTGATAGGTTTTAATTGCTATTCAATAAATGATACCGTTTATCTTCCGTTGAAAAAATGAAGTTCGAAGTTTGAAAGATAGGTAAGTAGGAATCTGCATATTGGGGTTTTCATACTTAGTCAAGTCTAAGCTATAGTGCAAATGAATAAATATGTAATTTTTACTCAACAAATACCCCATTCTGCGTCAATCAATATCAGTAGTAATCCTTATAGGAACACTTTACTGTCTGTGTGTCAGGGTCCTCTTTCCCAGAAGCGACCGGAGGTACCAACTTGAAATTGTGTACTAAGGTCTGCGGTCTCATACGCCTGTAAAAAATTTAAGTTTCCAGAGTAAATCTGTAAAAAGATATGACCTTCAAAGCGTATTTTCCTACTCACTGACAGATCATCAAACCATTAGGGTGGTTATTGATGCCCTACAACCTTCAACTTAGGCGCGACAGGAGGTCTTGCGACACAAGTGAAGGCAAAATACAAATATTAGGAGGTACAAAACCCGTTGAAATTATTACGACTCGAACATTATTTGCATTTAATATCATTTGAAGCACTCGTGGAGCAGTCTCATTTGCTATTCGTTTTCAAATAGCGAAGTTAAGCAATATCTGACGCGCTCAGTTTGGATGGGTGATCACTAGTGGCATATTAATACGAGGGTTTCCGTGCTTTGGAAGACACGTTTAACTTTCAATTGAAGGCTGTCGTTAAGCCAAATCGGTGGCCAACATGGGCGGCTTAACACTTTCTGTCAGGTGGCCTCCAGTCTGGCTTAAATTTCCAAATCCGGACTGGGCCTGCGCGGTGGATTATGGCCCACACCCTCTCCCAGTGAGGCTGTTGATGATGAATATCAATAGTTATAGGTAGATAATGTCCATCTGATTGTCTATAATCAGATGACTCCACCTTAAACCAATCTGAGATATAGGGTCTTGAAAAGTTTGTCAATAGTGATATTATGTAGGAAACCCTCAGGGCACAAATCCCAATTTTTATTCATAGTTTAATGTTTTTTTAGAGAGACGTGGTCATTACTCCACTGACAAGAGCATACGAGCTCTTAAATTGAAGAAGAAAATTTTATTGCACAATTAATATCCAAAATACGGCCCTGAAGGTGTCCTTAGTGTTACGATTGTTACTGGCTAGTTATATATGCATAAAAGCTATTAAATGTCGTGAAGCGTTAATTGATTGAATGATAAATAATGGTTGGTAGTTGGGTAGGACTATTATGGAAATAAATGAATGATCGGAAATCGGATGACAACAATGGTTCTGTTAAGTAATTTCGTCGACACATCGATTACGTTCTGATGTATGATTGGTTGCTATGTCGTTCGCTCGGCAGTTTCACGGTTTCTCATTGGTCTACGTTATCGATTACGATATCGATATCAAAAAAAACTTTTATTGGATGTGTTGGATTCGACTGCTTGTACGTACATCTTCATTAATTACGATTTTTTAATAACTATAAGATTTTTAACTCTATACAACTATGAAGTTATATATTTTTTGAGCAATTAATTTAGGTCGCATTGTCTATGTATGGGGTAGACAGCACTTTGATACGAGCACTGATATCACTTCATGAAGATTCCAGCTCTTATTTTACGATAAACGGGGCGTATACTAAATGGTTTGACATCGAGAAAAGTGTTAGTTTGAACGAATATGAATGTCGATTGAAAATGAATGGATTACTTGTCAAATCCTCTATGCTATGATTAAGTAATCCTTGCGTAGTTACAATAGGAGTTACACGAGATGGTAACAATTATGCATACGGCTTTCATTGAAAACGCAATGATAGTCAATTTGAGTAAAACGAAAGTTATGATATTTGAGAGATGTGTATTTATGATGGATTGCAGTATTTTGATAGATGAAGATAAAATGTGGCAAATGCGTGAGTTTGTGTATTTGGGTTCACTATTTACAAGGGATGGAACGTGTTAGAAGAACATTAAAAGAAGAGACAAAGTCGAGCATCCGGTAAATGGAGAGCTGCATGCCTTTATGGAAATCCAGAAGGTGTCTAAAAAAGCTTGTCTGGGTGTTCGTGGTGGGGTTCATTTACAGGAGTAAATGCTGGGTATGGCAGAAGAAGAATGAAAGTAGAATTAATGCAGTGGATATGAGCTCATTGCGAAGTATGAGTGGGGTGAATTTGATAGAATCAGGAATAGTGTAATTAGCGACTTAAGCAGTTTGAAAAAGATGTAATGATAAAGTTTTGAACATGTACAGAGGATGAATGAAAGATGACCAATGAATGAAAAATTTTTGGAAGCGAATATACATGGTACAATGAACGAACATACCATGATCAAATCGGGGACGTCTTAAATAAAGGCCAAGTCAGAAAGTGGAAGTCTGTGATCTCTGCCTACTCCTATGGGTTACAGGGGTGACTTTATGGATGTATATATTTTTATTTGTAACAGTGTGGGACATACCTGGTATTATTTTATTCAAATAAGCAAAGGTATTTTAATGAAACATACACACAAGCAGACACAAAATTTGTAGTGAGTGTGTTAAGCTTTAAGTACTTACTGTTTAAATTCAGTTCTTGTGTTTAGGTAGGTACTGAAACTATTATGGATTACCGCCTTCATTTCAGAACTATTTTGACTGTAAGGTCATCTGAACAATGAATATTTCATTTTAGTACACTCAAGGAAAAATGCTTAATATTTTCAGTAAGTTTTCTTTTATAAATTAATTTTTTACCCGACTACGGCTGGTAATGTATTCAATGTGCATGTGTGTATGGTACCGCTTAAAGCCTAAAACGCCTCAGCCGATTTGGATAAATGAGATGTCGATAGATTTGTAGCCCTGGGAATGTCATAACTACCTATAAGCTATAGATAAATTTTTGACGTTAGTTCATCCTGTTTTTGCTTTTTGAACAAGCAGTAGCTTAAAAAATTTAAAATCTGATTATTTTTAGTGTACCCTTATAATTAATAAAGAGTATATCTTTATTATGCTGTGGGCAGAGATCGGCCATTGATGATGGGTAGTAATGATAACTTGGGTAGGTACAACCTGAAAAGATGTCGAAAGAAACAGACCAGAAAGAATAAGATCAATTAAGGACTTAGGGGAAAAGCATCCTGTTCGGAACGTCGTAGAAAGTATTGCCTTGTTAGTCGGTTTCTCGGAATATTTATATTCCTTGGTTCATTGCAATTTATTTAATATCGCTACTAACTGTATTAAGTTAAAATTAATATTGAATATTAAGGATTGCGGCCTTATAAATTAATGCTGTAAAAGTTTAAGTTTTAATAGCAACGCAATAACCATCATCAAATCCTATAGAATCTTCAATCAAAAAAGAAAGAAGGTCTTCAATCATGAAATGTGGCTCGAAACTTTTGTGACACAAAAATAATGGAATAACTACCAAAATCATTAATTTCAAACCACGAATGGAATTATTACTAGACATTATTTATGGTTAATACCATTAGATCGTCTAACTAAACAGATACTTAAATTTGTCGATTTAAAAAGGTTGATCGATGACTTGATAACTACAAATTGAAATGGCTGTCGAAACCGATTTCCAACAAATATGGCTGAGAACCCATTTCAGACTTTAATCTTAATAATATAAAAAAAAATTACAGCATTTCATAGATGGTTTATGAAGACCATCTATGAAATTAACCGCAATATTAGTTTGACGGGAATTATTATTTCCATTGAGGGAATGAAATGAAAATTATTTGCTTTGGTTAGGCTGTTACGACCTTCCTACTTCGAAGTACTAATATATTGTTAACTAGCTTTCCGCCCTCGGCTTCGCCTGTGTGGATAACTTTATCGCGGAAATTTGTTTATCCCGCGGGAAATATTCACTTTAACGGAATAAAAAATATCCTATGTATTAATCCAGGTCATATTCTACTTATATACCAAATTTCATCCAAATCCATTCATCCGTTTCGCCGTGATTGAGCAACAAACAAACAAACAGACAAAGATCCGAACTTTCTCATTTGTAATACATATTTTTGGTTGGTTAACATTATATTCGTACTCGCCTTGATAACCTAAAGCGTTTCAGTTAGGGCCCGCACTCTTATCTCAATAATTAAAAAACAGCACATTTAAATTCTCTTGAGATAATAATAACAAAAAATGTGAATCATATCATTATCATGGCAATGAAATGGTTGAGATTCAGCATGTGCTGTGTGTAGAACGCGCAGTGCTGTTCATTCTGCCAGAACCATCATGAGATAATACCTATTCATATTATGTGCATCTCACGGCATATAAAATTATTTGATTCCATGCACTTACTCTGCAATTTCAAAAGACAGTAATATAGACTAATACAACTAGAAACACAATAGGTACGTATAGTCTGAAACAGAGAATCCTGGTACGAATTAAGTTTTCTTAGCAAATCATAAATGTTTTTCGTTAGTACTTTTTCATATTGTTCAACCCACTCTTTGCATTAACTGAATCAAAACTTTATCCAACGGCGTTTAGAGTTTCCCGAGAAAATTTTATTTATATTATGCAGGTTTATCTGTTTCAGACTGTACATCATATGTTCACATTGTGCTCACACAAAGTGAATAATGAGTTAAAAGTATATAATATTGACGAGTTAATGTCCTCCTCGTAGTACTACTACTAGGACCGTCGCCACAGTACCCAGTAGTTTACGATTTTTAAGCTTTACCAATCGAAATCAGTACAAGAGTTTTATTGTTTGGTACAATAAAATAGAGAATGTGTTGTATTTATGGTTTAGACGGTTCGAATCCCGATTCAGATCATTTTTGCGCTTTTCTTAATTTTTAAATGAAAATAATGTGTTACTTTGAGGCAAATAAAAAGTTTAATATTTAAAATACTTCGAGTTCATTGATTGCCCACTATAGGTATGTTAGTAGTGCCAGTAACAGATCGTAGAAGTGCGTTATGCATGTATAACTGTCTTTATTTCTAGAATTCATTAAACACACAAACGTAACCCTTAATATTTATATCTAGAACTTTATATTAGTACTTTAGCGACTACATAATATTACATTATACGAATAATAAACAATTTTGACGAAAGAAAATCTTTTTCGGATTTACATATTACAAATAAATTATAAGATATAGGTATTTTCAATGGTGTTTTATAAATTTATTGTTTCACGTACATACTTAAAGTATGTAATCAAAATCAAGCACCTATTTTAAAATTACAAATAAAATTCATCCTATGAAAAATTATCAAATTGGCTTTTTGTTGAAATATTTCCAAATGTTACTTTGCAATGAAAATGCAATGGAATGGAAAGCAAATACACCGAAATGAAGAAACTTGTGAAAGTTCAGTTGTGCTAATGCTAAGTTAAGTAACCCTTTTCCACTAACAACCGCATAGTATTTCTTTGCACTTCTTCAATTAGCTGGGTTATATTTTGAAAGCAAGAATACATGGGGATTCCCCGCTTACCATAAAAAAATGACGACGTGTCCATGCTTCGCGTTCCGTTTTACACAATAAATTCTGAAATGAAAATGTTATAACTATATGAATAATAGTATTCGTATTCGTTGCATCACTACTTTATACATATGCCGGATGAGTTTTTTTACCGTACAGAAAAAAATTGGGTATATTAGGTAAGTGAAATAGAAGGTATTGACATAGGTAGTTTATTTATTTTTTTGAAACCATCATCGACCCACGCGCCTGCCGGAGATTGATATGCGACTGGCGGGATTCCTAGGGTTCCTATCATGCGAATTTTAATTGGAACTCATATTTTCTCCAAGTTTTTTTAATTTATTTAATGATGTAATTATATGCAGTAGGCTACATGCGCGACTGTCAAATGCCACAATGTTTTATTATATTTTATGGTTTTGAAGAAAAAAGAAAATTAAACTACCTATGCGAATAGCTTCTAGTTTCACTTATGCCCTATTTTTTTCCTTATGGTAAAAAAAATCATCCAGTATAACTGATGAAAAAAGTTGATGAAAAAATCTTCACATAGGCATATGTATCGTTGGATAGGTCTTTAAATACCAACCGACATAAATAAATCTCAAACATTATAAAAGTGACATTAAATTTCTCAAGTGACTTTCTAATTAGGTGAATATTTATAATAAGATATCATGATGATATAGGCCTTCCCTCGTAATGAGGACGTAAGGGCCATAGTCCACCATGCTGGCCCAATGCGGGTTGAAGACTTCACAAGTCTTAGATTTTTTATTTCTCAGGCCGCTGAGCCACCGATGCTCAGTCTTTATTGACAGTAATTATAATTTTACTAGCTTTCCGCCCGCGGCTTCGCCTGCATGGAATAACTTTATCGCGGATTTTTTTATCCCGCGGGAACTACCACTTTACTGTACCACTACAAAATTATCCTGTTTTGATCCAGGGTATCTTCTAGCTGTATACTACATTTCATCCAAATCATTTCATTCGTTTCACGGTGATTGAGTAACAAACAAATAAACGAACATCCCAATTTCGCATTTATAATATTATCTGGGATGATGAGTTAGAACTTAGATTACAACTTAGTGTATGTTTATCCTATGCGTATATACTCGTAACATGCTATATACGCGTAGGAGTTTCAAAAGTTTATAAGGGCTTAGCTACTAAAGTAGACTAGTAGTTTATTATTTATATATTAATGTTGGAGATCACAATTTTCGAAAATTCACAAATGTTTGAAAGTCACACCCTGAACATTTCGTCGATGAGGTTAAAAAGCAAGGATTTTATTTTTTATTTTTTTGTATTACTAGTAGGTGGTGCTTTAAAATCAAGGAGGAGGGTATTCGATTCAAAATCATAGATATGTTTTTGTATTGTCACCGATGATCAAATACGAAGTTTTGGAAATGTGTGACATTTAATTTTTCCGCAGATATTTTGTCACTCGGCGACATTCAAAAATTGATCTTGTTCCGAAAGTCGTTACATTTCATTTTCTAACCGTGTCGTCACAAAAGCGTAAAATTTAAGGTTGCGCATACTGCACATATTCAACGAACGTTGATAAATTTTTAAAGTATCCGCTATTTCCAGTTTCCAGCTATTTTTAGATTCCCCACTGAAAAAATAAATTAATTTGAATTTCATAACATTTCACAACATAAAAAGAATGAAATATAAACTACAAATTTTTGCGTTTGGTGAAATAAGAAATTATGCAATGCTTGGTTGAATGAGGAAAGGTATGCTACATTTATACAATTCCGATACGCACTTGGCTTGTATTTAAAGTTGGCTTTTGATTATCTTCCATTTGATAGGTACTTTAAGCGTCTTATTTTGGAACATTGTTTAAATTACATTCACCTTAACTTTAGGGTTTCGTATCAAAATAGTGAAAATAGAACTTATGGTGTGAATTTGTCTATCTCTCGTAATGCTATAGAATTGAAAATTGGAATACTTTTAAATAACGCTTGCCACCTATGGTGCAAATGAAATAATTTAAATACTTATTATTTTGGAACATTGTTTAAATTACATTCACCATAACTTTAGGGTTTCGTATCAAAATAGTGAAAATAGAACTTATGGTGTGAATTTGTCTATCTCTACTAATGCTATAGAATTGAAAATTGGAATAGTTTTAAATAACACTTGCCACCTATGGTGCAAATGAAATAATTTAAATATTATTTTTATGTTCATGTAAAAGGGGTTGATGTGGAAGTTTTAAAAATTAAATTTGGGTTACTAGGTCAAGTGGGGTACTAGGATATGAAAGGGTTTCATTTGCACGTTGTAGAATATAATTTTGTTTCATTTTAAGCCGCATAGTTTATGACTTATAATGATTTTTTTTTTAAAGTATCATTCCCCCCTTCCGCTTTCACAGAAGTGTGCAGCGCGAAAATACTGAAATAATTATAAAAAATAATAAAACGATGTCTCCAACAAGCACAGTTATTTTAGAAGTCAATTCTTTACAACTAAACTTCGTTCAGCATTCCCAAAAATAATTAATTTGTAGTTATGTATGCAGTTATAGGTCTAACTTAACCTACTTACATATGGAACTCTAGCTACTTTTTTATAATATGTAATCGAGTGATACCTTATTTGTCATTCCTACTACAATTGAGCATCGATTTATACATAAAATGCTAGGTATTGGTATATGATATGTGTTCGCGGCTTTCTCTATAATATTGTTAGGTTTTAGTTGGTTGAAAAACTGAAGATTTCCAAGAAATCTTTAGTTCCATATAGACCAAGCTATCTTTAGTTTTTATTATGAGATTTGTTAGAGCACGAGAGGTAGATGCTAGGCTATTTGGGCTCAGCCTTGAGGAAATCGATACGACTCCTACTCGCCAAAGAAACCTGCAACTCACAATATTTATGAACATGTACGTACACTATAAAGTTGCAGAGTTTGACATATAGAATATTGTTTCTCTATTATACCTATGTAATACGTACCTGTTTTCTGAACTTGTATTCTAGAACTTTCTTCCTGAATGCTGTGATACATTAATATATTTTGCGTTATCACTTGAATTACGGATGACTTTGTTGTGTATTAAATATTAATTTTAACAAAATGCACAAACTTGAATAGATTAGATTAGGTTCCCAAGTATAAGATAAATCCACTGCTCACTATATAATAATATTATGGAATTTATTTATCACAAGTATTTATTTACAAGTATATATCCTTCTAATTTTATTTATTTTATCATTTATTGCATACAAGAAAAAAAATATTACCCAATAATAATAATAATAGATTACCTGATTTCGATTCGGTATTTTCAACGTGATAGGGGCTCCCAGCCACAGCAGTTTTACGGCGGAGTAGAGTCCGCAAACCTTGTAAATAAGGACAACTCCAGTAAGAATATATTCAAATAGTATATCTGTACTTACAATTCATAAAATATTCGTTTGTTGGGAGTAAAGTTGACTAAGGAATAGTAAAGGAAAATGATATAATATGATAGTCCCCTTTAAGCTCTACGCACCTAGTCCATCTTCGCTCCAAAGCGGTTATGCCCTCCATAAAATGCGTTTCTTTAAGGCTGGAAAAATACTCATCTACAGCAGCTGTAACGTCATCATTCGTCTCAAATTTGTGCCTATCTAGGAACAGGTGAAAGTCCGACGGTAGTAGATTAGGCGATGAAGGTGGATGAGGCAACAATTCGCAGAGTAATTCTTTGTTTTTACCTTACCTATTGCCTTAACGCATGTGTGAACCTTTCGGTTGTCTTGATGAAACCAAACCTATTCTTTTTTTGGCTGAATACATTTCTAATGCGTTAGTATCACCGACCCTACCAGTGAAGCCTATTGAGATTATAAAATTTGAAAAGTATTCACAATATAGTATTTTGAAGGCTAAACATAAGACGTGCAGTTTGGTCTGTAAAAAGTTCATAGAATCGCCACACAAAATAAAAATAACCAATAGCAAAAATAACTTTTCACTTTAAATGGCTACGTGCGTGGCGGAACACTACTTAATCGGTTTTATTCTTTAGCATGTACATACGTGGAAAGAGCGTAGAAAGCCACTGTTTTCAAATTGATCCCGATTCGACACATCACAGGCGGATACAAAGTTGCCTTTTCCCTTATCGTGTTTCTTGTTTGACCTACTCATACTAAGTGAATAGTTTAGCATATAGGAGTATATTGAATGGCAGCCGACAACATGGAGTGAACAATAGACGAACTGCCTCATTGTCCTTCTAACAGATAATGGAATGAAACCAAACGAAGATAATTGTGCGAGTTTTAAGTAAGAATGTAGTAAAAGTCGAAGCACTCAGTGTATCAAAATAGATGATGTGCTTACCAAATTAAAGATCGATATTATTTAGACTTACAGGCAATGTTGTGGTAAAATATAAAATATTCCCCATGTTTCAGTTTTTATGTCAATTGACATTAAAACTGAAATAAAAACTCAATAAAAACATAAAAATTGACATAAAAAAAAACTGAATAATTATTCAGTTTAAAAGAGTTTCTTTTAGTATGAAGAACTGACACTTCAAATATTTTTAGTCAGAGCTAATTTAGCATCTGTTATTGAAAGATTTCTTATATGAAAATAAATGAACGATATCATCATCATGTTGTCTTTTTATATAACACCTCTATTGCCACTTGCATCAATCATCTAGTCGTAAACTAAGCAAAACTCGTACTATAGATAGGTACTATAAAACGGATAAACATACATGACGTTCGTATTCATCACACGAACATTTATCCCTTGCGGGATTCGAACCTGCAACCGCGTCACTATCAACTATACCAATCGGTCGTCTTTGTAAGTGTTATATGACATCTGTCATGATGAAATTCTGGATTTCGACAAATCCTTATACTTTTCATCCAAACTCGGGATTTGAATACATATATTGAGATGACTCTATCATATAGATAATAAATAAATAATTCTGGAACTATTGATACCGCCGGAATGTAATAGAAAGCTACACTATTCCATGGTGTACTGTGCTAAAAATTATCGATTTATATTTCTTTCGAGATCTACACGTATGTAGTGTGAGTGTAGGTTAAAATATCACGTGCTTGATTTGATTCTAGAATACACACAGCGGAATTTAGCTATTTTGGCAATGTCAAAAAACTGTGCCTATTTGAAATAGTGCCCAAAGGAAAAAATGAGTGCCGCTATAGTTATTCAATATTTTAAGTGTGCATTCTGGCGTCACATGTTGCTGGAATCCCCATCCTTTGTGTACTTTGTATATTCCAGCATTACGTACGTAAAATATCTCCTAAAGTTACGGACAGTATCCTAAAAATGTTTTCGTGTAGCTAATAAACCAACGAACTATCCATACACTATTTAAAATCCTAACAAATGAAATGAATTATACTTGTGACACGATCAATATTTAATTTTAGAATGAACGTGCAATGAAAAACATTAATCCTTAAAAATACCTTAATAATGAAATATATTATTGAGGGCAGGTGATAGACACTTGTTTAAAAGTACCTATATTTGAAATTTGGCACGAGAGAGTAGTTAATTATTCTGTATGTCCCGCTTTATTCATATAACATTGTCACCGTTTATAGCCCCTTCATAAGGTTTATAAAGCTAACATATTTATAGATAGGGAAAATTTACATTGTTAATATATTGTATTTTAATCTATTTATTAATTTATTTTGTCCAGCAGTGGACGTCTTTCGGCTGATATGATGATGATGATATTTATAGACATTTCTACTAAATGAAGAGCACGATATAAAAAGCCACAAAAGAAGATCCATCAAATAACGACAGGTGTTATATGTTTGGCATTGTATATGTGGGTGTATGTGTATATCCAGGCTTTGTCTGGATGTGTCTCAGTAATGAGCAGGTTTCTTTATATTAAATACTAAACGAGGGGACAGATTAATATGTTTTGGGAATTATCTTTTAACACAGTTATTTAGTGTATGTGGATGCCAGTTTTCTAAATTTTCAATTTATAGTTATTTTTATTATATTCTTATCCTACAAAATTAAAGGCATATAATACTAAATGATTATTACAATTCCAGAATTCAGTTAATTTGCTACTAAATAAGTGTATAACAGCCTTCTCATGAAGAAGTGGCACCGCAATTTATATTAAAACCTAGCATTGGAATTTGAATCTATATATTTTTAGAGAAATGATGATGTGTGTCTTCAGTTTAATAAAATTAAAAGGTTCGATCAAAACTAGCTTTGAATAACAATAACTTCTAGTTCGGGATCAAATCCAAAATGGCGATATTAAAATCAATTTTTCGTGTGGTTATTGACACGTATAAAAATAATTGTACTTAGTCACCTCACGACACCCACGCGTTATGTCTCTACGTGCATTTCTCTATAATTTGAAGGTGTACAATGTTTACAATACCCAAACGCTTATTTTTGCGATATTTCGGATTACGCCATTTCGGATAGATTAGTATTAAATATAGAATATATACAAAAAACAATCAGAAATTGTCTGTTGGATGGCCAACCACCACCACCCCTTCTCACCAATTTACGGTATCCGGGATACTAAGTACCTAATATGGAATGGTTATCTTGTACCTTCACGATAATAAATACACGAAGGTCAATTTTTTTTATAGTGACTGAAAATTGTACTTAAAAACATGATTCATTTCATGAAACATATTTTTGATTAAAATTCTTTAAAAGTGTTCATAAAGTACTAACTTTTTACAGATTATTTAAACACCTGATTAAAAAGAATAATTACAATTACTATAGCATTATATTAAAGATGAAACTAGGAGAATAGTTCTTAGCTGGGTTTGATGAATATCGATTAAGCCATTTTGAAGACATTTAGTGTTTAACATACTTGGTTGTATTTGGAGGAATAGACTTTCGGAGGTTTCCCAAATTTTCTATTTATGTCTCTAGTCTATTTTCGTGGATAGTATTTATTATAATTTTACGTTTTTGTAAATAGTACCTTTTATTCTTTTTCCTAAATGATATCATTGAAATAATAATTTGTTGTTATTAATATAATATTTAGGATCAATTTGAAAGGAAATATATTAATGCAGGTACACATTGAGAACATTAAACTTTGGGATGTAATATTTCTTGAAATATTCACTTAAAAATCACTACCTAAAAATATCTATCTACCTATCTTCAACTGCCGTGATACAGACACAATTGAAAATGAATTGTTTGAGGTCACCAGTGACCGACGCGGCGCTCAAAGGCTGAACGGTGTTCCCATTTTCAAAGACCTGTCTAACACACCCCTCACGATATGAGGTGCACGAAAAAGTATTTTCATTCTTCAATTCTCTGCATGGACTTTTATTTTTTATTTGTTATTCTACTACACAATAAGTTTGGTGGTTCGCTCCTATATGCATTAAAATCTACGAGTAAACAAACAAAAAAACAAACAAAACAAATTAGATAGAGAATATTCATATTCTGTTTTCTCTTTAAATATAGCCCATTTAAAGCAATTTGGCTATGGAACTTTGAAAATTGTGTTTTTAACCCCCGACGAAAATGGAAGGGTGTTTTGTGTTTGTATGTGAGTCCAGTCTTTATCAGGATATCTCAGTAACGCCTGGTCCAATTTCAGTGCATTTTTTTTATAAAACTAAACGAGGAGACAGATTACTAGGCACGTTTGATAAAAATGGATTCAGCCGTTTGGAAGATATTTAGCTTTTAATACAGTTTTTTGGGGTATTTACATTACATCATGGTCTTTAAGGGGCTTCTAATTTTATCATTTGTCATATTTGATGGAAATCGGTCAAGCCGTTTCGTAGATATTTCTAACACAGTTGATTTAGTTTATCCGGGTTTAGAATTTTCAGGATTAAAAATATGATTAATCTCGGGACTAGATTAAACAATGTTTTACGGATATCGGTGAAGCCGTTTCGAAGCTATTTAGCTTTTAACACTGTTCGTTTGCTTAATCTGGATAATATAGTCATTTGTTTTCTCGGGGATTTAATAAATTCTCAATTTATAGTTAGGTATATCTATTTAACATAATTTGGGGTACGTATGCGTTTGTCATTCCTAATTATTATTGAATTTACATAAATCTTTTTTCGAAAATTCTTCTCCATTTATTGTCAGTGTTATATCATAATTTTGAATGTGAGTAAGAGCAGCTTTAGACAATTTTATTTGCTCTCGTTTCAGGCTACAGTTTGAATATTGTGTTTTTCTCTGTGTGGCCTTATGAGTCTCTACAGTGTAGAATAGGACCAACCCCACGTTTCCCTTGGGTGTCTTAAAAAGTGATTAAACCATCGTAAGCAGAACAACAAAGACCAGTGATGAGCAGCAGTGTCATTGATATGGAGCTCCCAAAAAAATCTGCGATCGCCAACCCGCCTGCCCAGCGTGGCGATTAAGGCAATCCTGCTATGGGAAACGATGCAAATGTGTAAGGCTTATGCCCAGTAGTGAACTTTTATGCTGTTGACGTGAGGTGGTGTTTTGATCCATAGAAGTAAAACCCAATGGTTTCGAATTAATTAATAGTAAGTTGATTTACTTTTACAATTAAAATAACGGAATGTATATTCTGTGCACTTCTAATCTCTATTAGGTAGCCCAGACCTTCGGTAACTACCGTAATTACAATTAAATCTATTCCCGCTCCGTTACATTACTCTGCATAACCATTGCAGTTGTTATGACAACAAATTTTCCAATTGCGATAAATGAAGAGTAATTAAAAAAAACTATAATCTAATTTAATAGTAGTGGGAACCCAAAACTTTAATAGTGGTAAGGATAAAATGGTGTGCATTACATGTAATATCCTAATAGGGTAAATGTAATTAGAAATTCTAAGAGTTGATGACGATATATGAGCTCAGAGTGGGCTCTGACAAATTAAAATTAATAAGCACTCGTACGTCCTGTCGTAGTCTAGAATGAACTATTAAAGCCCTCGGTCGGCCACAGTAAGCATCCAACAGTCATGGACCAAAATCGAATGTTGTCTCGGAGAGGGTGCGCGCGCAGCTCCCGCCCCAACCCGCACCTCTCCGAGCGCCCATTGATGATCTTCTTAATCTCAATATGTGTTATTAACATTATTTATATTATGTAATGATTAAAATTTTAATAGGTTTGCTTTTGTATTGGGAATACTTTTGGCGTCGAGGTAGTCAGCTGCCATATCGTTTGGCACAGCAAGGTGGAGCCGAGCGTATCTTAGGAGATGAAACGGAGGGCGCTGGTCGCCGTCGTTTGCTAGGTTTGGGCGTCGCTGCGTCTCGGCTTTCGGTTCGGCCGGTGCGCGGCGGCGGCCGGCGACACTGTGCGCACACCGCCACGCACGCTTGGATCGCGACCCAGTCCGTTCTGACGTTTATCCGAGCCGCCGGTGTCGCCCTGTCGCACCTATCGACTGACCGCACCGTGCATTACATTCTGCGCACTTTGGCATATAGCAAAATAATCGCAAGTGGTAGAGTTGTCTCGGTTGATGCGGGATATAGTAGGTGTTAGGAAGTCGGTGGCGGTGTGGTCGAGGCTGGGAGTTGGGCGTGCGAGACGTGACGTGCGACGTGCGGCGCGAGTCGAGCCGGGGCGCACGAGCCAGCAGCTGGCCGTGTTTACACGCCATACCTGCACCGCGGCCGCGCCGCCCGTGCGCTCGCTCGCTCGCTGCAACCGCCATACACGGCTGCTCATTTATTATTCAACGCTGTGAATTTTTAACTTTGCGAACCGCTGTTGATAGAGGTATTTAAATGCTTATCAAATTCGACTATCACCAGAGAAAACTGTCGTAGTGCACATTAGTGTCACGAACCGCTCAAGCATACGCATCGAAACCGAATTGTCATAGTTCATTCGAGTGATTTCACAACTTCATAAATATGGGTGCTAAAGAGAGCGTGGAGGCTGCTAAATTTTCTGCGCAAAATTGGAACAATTTCGAGGTTCGTAGTAACTTTAGATTAATTTGCACATGGAGTGTTTGTGCCCCCTCCCTCCTCGTGTATGTCTATTAAATGTGGGCCACTTCGTGCTCTAAAATAATAATTAAAAAACAATTTTATAAAGATTATGTGAAATCATAATAAATCAATCATGCACAATTGATTATAAATATCAGTATTTGCATGTTCACACGTTTTGTTTGATTATAAACATTAAATCTTCCATTAAAAACATATCGAATAATTTCTGGTTTTGTACATTGACGGCTTAATATTGTTAATTATTTATGTGGAATTTATGAGTGTTGTATTGTATTAGATGTAATTATTTCGCACAAAATCTTGGGAATATCCTTGATGATATTTTTATCGACTTGGCGTACCCGGGACGAGGTCCATTAAGCATCGCCGCCACAGATGCCTCGCAATATAATGTACCCGTACCTACCTATTAATAAAATAAGAGCAGAACTTAAGGTTTTGTCATACATTGAAATATGTTATTTATCTTCAGAACAAAAGTATTTTCTACCCTTTTCACAAATATTGACACACTACCTATGTATACGAGGGGTATATGAGAATAAATAAGGGAATGATCATAATATTCTGTTCTTGATAAAAACTTTACTTTAACATTATGTAGTCCTATAGTTTGTCACTTTCAAGAAATACCTATACTATTTTAATCTATTAGGTAGAATAGTAATATTTGCTTGTGCTTTTTAGATGTTTAGTGTAATCTAATCTTATTGGATTTCAAATCGCTCACTGCTAACATTTGTGCTCTACTGTTTGGGTAATATTGCAATGTTTGAATATGGATAGTTCTAAATGAGAAACCAAACTGAGCTGACCCACATACAGATAGACTAATCCAGCATGATTACCTTCACAGACCGTCGAGATCGAAATGCGGCGCTTAAATTTTAATTATTACTGGATAGCATTCACTCACTCGGACCAGTGATTAAATAGTAAAATACTGAACTATTCATGTTGTTTGATTACATAATATACCTACTATTCACAGTATTACTACATTAAAGTGTTAGATTTAATTTTAATGGACAATTTCCACTAATTGACAGGGCTCGTGATTGATCCCCTAACCCACAATCTAGTTAGTGGACGCACCCACACTTATACGGTTTCTAAACTCTACCAAAATATTGAACACAATACTCGAGTACAAGGCTCTGTGCATAGATGGAGGTTATGATTCTCGCATTATCATGCCATTATTCCATACTATGGCTTTGATAAACAATTTAATAACATCAATATTTATTTACATTAACGGGTGAGCTAGCTAGCTCATACTTATTAGTACTTCATTAAGCAGAAGTAAGGCTTTCAATTGAAATGGTACATAAAGATTAATATATATAGTTATACTCATATCTAAAAAAAAAGAACAAAGTGCATTCCGCGGAGCTACATAAGCAAGTATAATGTAGATATGACGGATACCTGTTAGTGTGATTTGGCATTTAATGTGAACTCTACCTACAAAGCAAGTTCGCATGTGCGCACCAAAAACGGCCTTATGTCATGTCCTTGTCTAAAAGGACGATTCTAAATATGCAAGAGTGCGTATGAGACGGCTATAATTTATGCCTTTATAGAATGCTGCATAAAAATTTAACAATACTTGTATGATTATTGTAACGTTTGCATGTTCATTTCGCTTGTACCATTTATTCAAGTAACATTATCACATTATTAAATTACATTTAAACATAATTATTACTGACTAAAATGAACCAGCGAAGCTATAACAGAAGTTATCTCAAATATTTGGTGTGGAGAACATTTTAGTTTCATAAACATGAGTCTAATCTATATATTAAGATAACCTTTATTATAGCTATGGTGATTTTAAAGTGCATGGTATTTAAAATAATGAATTATGAATTAAAATTAATTTAAAAGTCTAAAAATGTACTAACCTACTGCCGTGTAAGTAATGACACTGTTTTAGCTCAGAACCTTTTTATATACTGTTCCCGTCCTATTTTTGTAAGGAATACTTTTTTTTCCAAAATTTATATTTAAATATCCTAATTCGAAGACTCCTAATCGCTGTCCATCCAATACCTTTAAAGAGATTGATTGCAAAGTCGCTTGAAATATGTATAAGTAGTTATCAAATGCTTTTACTTAGTAGGTATAGGATTACTGATTTGGCCCATATTTTTGTTAGTTATTGATGGCTTTTAATGTTTAAATGAGCCAAGATCAAGAGTCACTGAATCACTTTATGAATTATTTTTTCGTTGAGCTTGCATATGCACATGAGAGCATTCTTCTATGTATTAGCATTTCTTATTGACCCAAGTATTGTTTAGTTAGTTTCAGACAATTCACGCTGATATTATAACTACGAGTATTATCATATAATGACCCAAGTTTCTGTAATCTGCGGACAGGCCATCCTAGAGGATTTCCATTGAAACTGTCCCATACCGTCTCCTTCCAGCGGTTTCTTGAGCTCCAATCAATCGGAAAACCAACGGTCCCCAATACCATTCGATATCTTGAATACAGGAATGATCGGTTGGCCTAAAAGACCCACAGTGTCATTTCAACTTACTGATTCACGGTGTTATGCCGTAACCTCACTTCTTCCATGATTTCCTCGTTGTGGATTATATTGCGCAAAGAAACGACCGAAATAGCCCTATCTATCTACTTTTATACGAGCTTTGTCTTCAAGCCTTGCTTAGTGTAGGACAATACGTTTCGTAGTTTTGGGAACGCTCTTCATTTTCGTAGGACTTGTCACTTGACCTTTTTCCCGAATTTTAACTTACCTCAGTTGCCTCAGGTAGACTTATTCATCTTTAATTTCGAATACATTTAGAGTTCACAATAACGTGAACCCATTGAGCAATATTCTAGAAATAGTACTGATATACCTAGTAAACTAACTGCCACAAGTTGAGCGTTGCACATGGTAGTATTAAGTTGACCAGTATTTCTAATTTTGCTGACAGTATTATCGACAGTAGTATACATCAAGTATTCCTTAGCGACTGAAAGCTGAGGAACCTCAAAGATATTTGTATCTCTTAGTTAGAAAACAACTGACAGCTTTTAAGAGGATTCTCCCATTTATCTCCCTGATATTTTTGCCACTACATGAGCTATTTATTAAACGCAGCTTTTTAGAGAACTGTTGTTGACGACGGTGTAATAAATTGGTCTAGTACTGAGAGAGTCGATTTACAGCATGGCGCTGTGAAGCATCACTACAGACACGGCACGCAGCGCTCGCAGAGCCTCAACCGGGGGCATTCGCTCTCGCGTACTGATGGCACCTGGTGACATCACGGGACCGCGGGTAATTAATTATACTTAAGTGATGTACTTAATTCTAATATATTTATAGGTAAACTTATTCTTCCTGGTTATTTATTTTTCTTTTTGTAATCATACTTTTGTGAATTTAATTCTTTCTCTTCGTAGAGCATATTGCACCCTCATGCATAAATAAATTAAAAATACAACAATTGATGCACATTACAGACATAAGTACTAAATCAATGTTATAAATGACACTCTGATGTACCTTTCAGCTAAATCACGTTGGTGAATCGTCATGCACACACGGACGCGTAATCATACACAAAAAACTAAAACAAAGTCAACCTCTACACAAGCATATTTTTTCATGTATTACTTTGAAATGTATAATTGAACTTGTGTGTGTCCTCGCCATGGGAGAGCCAGCGATGGCTGAAAACCTGTGCTGTTCAGTTCATTGTTAGGAAAGCCTACCAACAAAATGTTGAGTTTATCTCCGATTGCCACTAGTGGTTATGTCTATGAAGTTATGTTTTGTGCAAAAGTTCAGAATATCCTTCATTAGTTTAAACAATTACATTGTAGTTGAAAGTTGTACATAATATATTAACAAAAACGAAATAAAAAATTACACATTTACAATAAAAAAATAAAAAAATACTAATAATGGGCAATAAAGGAGTTTTTTCTTTATTATAATTTAAGCTATACGTATTAGCCAATGTTGATATATTTAGTTTTTCTTTGACAAAATACACATTACCACACAAAACATGTGTTTCTAAAGAAATGTTTTTCGAATTCAGTTCTTACCATCAGTTAAGATTCCGTTTGCTTTATGTTATGTAATATACCTAATGTACATTAGATTATGTAATGTTGGAGATAATAGGTTAACAAATAATGGAATATTTTAAGAGTACATGAGCTACTTATGTAATTTAAAGTAACTGTTTGTCTCTCAAATAAATAAATAGATTTCTATAAATTTTTAAATAATTAATATAGGTATAGCTATTTCTCAAATTTCCATAAATTGCGTTGTAACTGGTGGGGAGGATACACACGTAACTCGAATAAAATAACTAAAATAGTGTACGTACGCAGGTCTCATAGCGGAAAAAATAAAGAAAACCTTCAATGTTCATTATATTCTTTATTGCATTAGAGCATTGTGCGGGACGGTGAACAAAAAGTGCAGTTATGGAAGGACAAATATACTATACATATAGGTATATAATATAATATGTTATTTACATACATACACTACTAGAATACAAAAATACACTTAGTTATAAAATTACACGTGATTATTAGTAAACTATATAATATAATTAAATAAATATCACATATATATATTATATAATTATATAAATATATATCTTAAATCATGATAGAATGATAGTGCTCTTTTAGCCTCTTCTTGAATACTTGGACGGAGGGACTCTCTCGGATGTGTGCAGGAAGCTTATTCCACAACTGTGCAGCTCGTACTGTGTACGGTTTAAAAAAGAAATTGTAATTTGACAAGGGATAGCTTAGGGTTTTAGTTAAGCAAGGACGTCTGGATCGGGAAGGAGGAGGTAACAGGGTGAAACGGGAGCGGAGGTACTCGGGAGCAACAGGATTACTAAGGATCTTGTAAAGAAGGGAGAGGATATGTTCATGATAAACCTATTCCATGATATTCACGATTAGGTAATCAAAAAAATCCACCCCCTCATTATATGCTGGCTTTACTTAGTTTAGCTCTGTTATTAGAACTAGTCTGCGAGTAAAACAGCTCTGTGATATACAGACGGTCAGACAGCCAGTTGGACATGCCGAAACTAGAACGGTTTCTAGTTTGATTAAGAAACCCAGTCTCTCCCCTCCCATTGCAGATTGCTATATTATTTATAGGCCATTTTGAAGTTATGTATCAAAATTTGGTCCACCACCTAACCACCTAGTGCTAGTATTACCTATAAATACAATAAAGCGAATTTGATTGATTAAATAGATCGTTATAAAAAATATAACTAAAACATTCATAATATTATAAAATTGATTATTCTAACAGTAGGTACTTTAATATGAAATTACATCATCAATCTTTCATAGGTAATATAAAAATCAAGACATGTCTAGAATGCTGCTATTTAAAATAAAACCATATTATTGTCTCCCGGGAACATCACCACGTCATGCCAACCCGAGATCTTTTCTGCAATAGCGAGCACACAGTTTGCCCAGACATCTTAAAGTGCATCCAGCAGTCAGATTACGCGTATCCATATTCATTGACATCTTATTAATTTCATTGATATATGTGTCATATCACACATAAACTACAGTGGCGTATGTACGATACGCTTAGTGTAAATGTATCTCGCTGTCTGGTAGAAACACAGGTAAAAATATGCAAACGGCTGCACTCGTGGGGATATTTCCTCCGCGGCCTGGAAGCACTCAGAGAGCTTGCCTCAGCGGGTGTGGACTGGATTCAGAGCTTATACATTAATTTATACCAGAATGAGTTACTATTGGCTTGACGATAATAATAATAATAATAATAGCGGCGGCGTGTGAATGATTTTAACCATGAAGGGAAAAAGGAAGGAAAAAGAAAAGGCTACAATTTTTTTTAACCCTCGACGAAAAACGACGGATGTTATGTATTTGACGGCGTCGTGTGTGTCCAGAGTTTTAAAATTTTTCCATTTGTAGTTATTAGCTTCATGGTTTTAAGGTTTTTATAAGGGCTCTACACGCATGATATCATAGCGACACTGGTTGTGTGAACATACTTTTAGAATATTCTCTGAATTACTATTGCAGGCGGCATAGTGCAGTGCGCCGAGTGCGGTGCGCGCAGTATGGGCAACAAGCTCGCATCAACGTGCGCCTGCGGGCCCATGTTACGTAAGGCGTACCGCTACGAGGACAGCCCGTGGCAGAACTCGCGCCGTCGTGACGGACATTTGTTGAGGTAAACATTTCGTATATGTCGGTTACCATGACAGCTGGGCTTTGCGTACCTATTTTTGGAGCCGTAATCAAGGAATATAAATAGTATCTACTCCGTTGGGTGAATTGATTTACAATCGCCACGTTCACAAAGAACTGGGCCGTTGTTCCTTTGTTAAAATAATATAACATTCATCACATCTCATCAACAGTCTCTAATGTAGGTCCACTGCTGGGCAAAGGTCTCACGCGAGGTGTACTTTAATAATAATAATAACTTTGACAATATCTAACTAATATTATAAATACGAAAGTTTGGATGTTTGATGCTCAATCATGGCGAAACGGATGAACGGATTTGAATTAAATTTAGTATGCAGATAGAATATACCCTGGATTAAGACATAGGATATTTTTTATTCTGATAAAGTAAGTAGTTTAATTTGTAGTGCCCGCGAGATAAACCAATTTAACATATCCGCGATAAAGTATTTCTGACGCAGGCGAAGCCGCGGGCAGAAACCTAGTATTAAATAAAGCTCATGACAACTCGATAAACGATCAATAATGAACTAAGATGAAGTAGAATAAACCGCAGCAATTACATAAATAATATGGAAGCCTAATAAATAACATCTCAGGTTTCGTAACAAATTTTGATTATGAAGTGAAAATTAGCTTGAAATTCGACTCAAGATTGCTTTCGTTAAAAAAACTACATCAATACATTTTTGCTTTAATCGGAGTTTAACAGTCAGCTTTATAGTAAATACTTTACGCTTTACATTCTTTATTGCAATGATTGATTTTATGGTGGTGTTCAATAATGATGATAGGTGATGGATGACATAATCCACAGCAATTTGATATAATGATAATGAATTGACGGATTATTGAATTGTATATTTACTGCATTATTGAATTAATAGATAATTAATTTGTTTATGAGTTGAATTAAATTTCATAAATTTGCACTGAAATGAATAGACTCAATGTTAATTATATTTATAAAATATTGACAAACTTGAATAATTTTATAATATTGACAGTGTAAGATTATGACAAATGCATCTGAATATTATGTTTCCATACTTACATGAGGGAACTTGTAATTGGCTTTTATTTATACAATGTTCATATGAGCTGTAAGTTCATTTAAAAGCAAATAAATAAATATAAATTGTCATCCACATTTTATTTTATTGCGTATCATTTAAATAAAAAAAAAAAGTTTTAATTTGTAATGTTCTGTTAGCTTTGAATTGAATGTACTAATCCAGTAATACCTTATGGGTTAGTGTTTGATCTCAGTCATACATGATATTTAGTAGAGATGAGGTAGAAGGTCACAAAATCGAAAGGGTTGCCGCTTTACGTACTTTGTGTTGAAGGTGGAAGAAAGTTATTTAGAGGACTTTCAAATTTCTGGATACAGAAATAAATACTGTAATATGGTGATAGCTAGCCAGGCATGCATCTAAATAAGCCGCACCACTAAACATGTACCTTGGTAAAAGCCACGGAAGCGATTAACATTTTAATTGATTTTTAATGTCAAGGTATGTCAATACTATCAAGCAGCTCATCTGGTAGAAAGTGATCACTACGTGTAAAGATGGTCGATGCAGGTCAAATTAAAGGAATTTAAATGAAACTCAAAAAAATGCCATCTGTCTGTCTACGCATCTAGACGAGTACACAAAATAGCAAGGTAAAAAAAAAATTGTTCTATTGTTCTATTTATATTAGGTTGCTACACCTACCTAACTCTACGAATACTATTACTATATATTCTGTAGTGTAGGACGGTCTCAACAATAGTGCTTGTTGAGATGGCCTAGTGTAAGTCATGTATATCGGGTGTAATTATGTCATCCAACGTTGTAAATAAGATTTCAATAATTTTTAGTACTTCGAAATTTAAGCTTCATCGTACACACGTTTCAAAATGTTAAATGTAGATTCATGCCCGGTATATACAAATTACAATTTTCATCCATTCTCTCTTTATTGTCACAGGGTAATAAAGTATTGTGCAGTTCGTGCTCGGTGATAAAATATGTATGTGATGTGCACGCAACGACCGTGTGGGCTGGACAGAAGGCTGTCCTTCCCATAACATTATTTAGTCTCACGCAAGTCACGAAATAATACCTACGTATAAGTATCAAAAGTAATAAACATTTTTGAAACTTGATCTATTTCTATTTTCAATGGGTTAGCGATTAATATATTTTGATACAAGATTTTCTGGGTATGCTAAGATCAAACGCAAACACCACCTGATCAAATTTGAACCTCATAATGCATTAGAGGTCCAAATACAGACTTATAAATAGTAGCAGACCAAGTGGTTTCAAAGTGATACGGCAGAATTTTACCCAAAGCAAGGCGACTAAGTTAGAGTATAATACCTTCGATCCATAACATTCGCTTCCCAAATATCTTATTGGTTCAAAATTAACAAAGATCATTTATGGGTGTCATTGGTGTCAAGCTCCCAGAAAGTGCAATCACCATTACGCCTCGCCAGTATCGCCAATATAACAAATCACCAGTGATGTACCAGCAGTAGACTCTTGTTATACATATTTTGTTGGTGACACCCTTTTTTTAATATATGTTATTTTTGCTACCGATACTTACAATGATGTGTCGGATATGATATACATACATATGACAAATGCGATGTCGTAAAACACGATAACTCCCAAGACCGAGTAGCGATACCGCGTAAAATGTCTATATCATTAAAGAGAGTGATATTTCGAAATAATTTCAAATGTTAGAGTGAAGTAAAGAAGGACTATCTTATAACTATTGACCGAAAAAGTAACAAACAAAATAACATTACTGTCTGGTGGCTAATGTAATTTATTTTTTTATATGAGAGGGCGGCAAACGAGCGTGCGGGTCACCTGATGGAAAGTAAATGAGACAGGAAATTTTAAAAAGCCCTAACACCAACGAAACCGAATATTGAATTTCTTGCTACAGGCAAAATTAACTTCTGCTATATTTTATTGGTTGACCCAATTAATACAGACAGGTTGCAGATAAGCACTTAGTTGTGGCGTGCTCATGCACTATACAATCTGGGATACAGCACTTAGTTTTTCATTATGCAGGTGGTAAACATGCAGATTGTAAGTGAAGCTTTGATGACAGGAGCGTGCTCTATATTCGTGTTGAAAGTTAAAAGCGCTATTCAGATAACTCTATTCATGATGTACGCATATTATATCTCTAAAATGGGAAACGTTGCGTGCCATCGCATCGTGTCAGAAATAGATTCTATATTATTATTTTGTTTTATTTGATATCATACTAAAACGCAGGTTATTAAATATTTAATATAATGCTATTTCTAAATATATGTATATATGTGTTGTGTGGTTTCGGCACGTAAAAATAATAGAACCAACCCGACTCTTCCCGTGACTTACAAAGGGACCTTTCACCAAAAAATATGTTTTTGCCATTGAAATTGAAAAGTGCCAGTCGGTCAGTGAGACTCTCTTGGCCGACAATTCGGACTGCGCGACGTTGAACGCGGTCAAAAGGAAGAAGCTGGTAGAGTGTAAATTTTATTTTGACTGAACTTTACTACCGCCTTTACGTTTACGTGACGATTTGTATGAGGAAATATGCAGCGCCTCTAGCGGATAGTTTAATTTTTTTCATAGGTACTTTTTACGTAAAGGCAAATGCGATGGTAAAGATAAAAACGAAGTAAAAATCGTACTTCCGTACACTGTAGTGTACAATAGAGTACGCGAGTGATATTTAATTTAAGCTTTAATATTTATGAGACGTGTCATGCCTCTGAAGGCCAATAAATAATAATGAAATACTTACCTACTAGTTTACTGAAAGCTTGTCCAAATGCATGCTTTGTATCTTTGATAATGAGTGACTCTCCCTCATCTATTATTTGTATTTCATACTATAAACCAGCAGCCCGGTAGTTTCTCTACCTATAAAGACATGAGATAGAAGTTTGTATCTCTTTCAATCGATTAAGGAATAAACGTAACAGCAGGCTTTCTCGTATAAGCTTTTCAGCAAAAAAAATTGACTATATATTAATCCAGGTCTTACTCCGTCTACCAAACAAATCCAAATCCGTCTAGCCGTTTAGGCGTGAAAAGGTACCAAAAATACATTCATACATACTTTGACATTAGTGACAGAGAGCATGCTAGCAGAATGGGTTAGTTCATTTTTTAAGAGTTTCATCCAAACATCATGGATTCGATGTTGTCTGAGATATTTTCTATGGGCTTAATAGCCCATAGAATAGGCTTAAAAAGCGACTACTGGAGTGTAGTAATGATAATTCATTACTACACCTCCAGTAGTCGCTTTTTAAAATGTCCAGGCAAAAATTACAATGGGTTAAATTAACCGGGAACTATAATTATAGTTTAGTTACATTTTCGAACGAGTATTTCCATCTTCAGAGGACAAATGAAAGAGTCCTAGTTATTTTTAATTGAACGCAGTTGTTACTGAAAGTCGGTATCTTATACGGCCATCCTGCAAATACTGACGGTCATATTCATTGCCATTGCATTGATTGATTATATTCATGTAAGGTTTTTCCAAGGATTATTTTCATCAGTTTTGAACGACTTTCAGATTATGGGCGGAGGTGTTTCACGTATCGGCCAGCGGGGCAGGTACTGTGAAATGGCAGCAGGTGTCGGAAGACCTGGTGCCAGTCAACATCACCTGCATCCAAGACTCGCCGGAATGCGTGTTCCACATCACCGCCTACAACTCTCAAGTGGACAAGATCCTTGACGTCAGACTACTGCAGCCCGGTACGTACCCTATGATTAGAGATGTCACTGCCTTCTTAGCTGAATGTTAATAACATCATGTTACATTGATATCCCTATCAGTATGATGTTCATTGTAAAAGGAGGGGTTCTAATGTTGCTGCTTATAAAGTAGTATGTGTTTCGCTTAAACTCAATATGTCTGATTGGCATTTACATAAGCGAAATCACGTGTATGACATTCAAGGGCGTCTGTGAAGCACGTATACTTAATGCGTATTGAGAGCTTATCGAATTGGAACGCAGCCCCCTTGACATGTCTCCCCCTCTTATTTATGATCTTAGAGTACTCAATAAGTTACGACTTCTCTTTACTTAATTGAATTGTTTATAAATAATTCAGTGCTTTTTTCCACAAAAAAAAACTAAGAACTGTGCTGTAATAAATTACAAATGCCTAAAAATGGGACTGAATAGAACAGTTTTGTCACAAAGAGTTCGCATATTGATGTATAGAAAATTGAAAATCTTCACGGTATTTAAAGCTAAATATTATGATTACCGAAGTCGAGACGTAATGAATGCATGTATGTGTGTAAATGTTCCATTAAAACCACCGACGAAAATTTTATCATCACCATCTAATTCCGTTTCAACAAAATAGAAAAATTCGTCATTAAACATAGTCCTTACAACGAAAGTTATAAGTACTTAGGTATAATCAGCTGACAGAATAATAAACGATTATGTCTATTCTTTTTTTTAGAAAAAATCTATAGCAAATAAAACAACACCCAATATAGGTACCAACAAAATTTGGATAAAATTTAAACAACTGGAAACTTAATTCACCCGTCTCGCTAGGCCTTTTCTCCTGAGTGCAAATTTTTCATGAATAAAGATCCAAAAATAAAAACTCTAATCGAAGTGCAGTTTTAACTCTGACATAGAGGAGTCCGTTTTACGAGGGCAATTCGGAAGATACGCCGGCAGCCACTGTAACCCAGTTTTAAATTTATACTAGACAGCAACACGAGTAACCGACTGAAATCCTCCAGCACGTAACATATACCGACGACTGCAGGGCATTGTGAGACTTGCGAAACTTTTGTTTTACCTAGTTTTATATACGAACCCATTGTAAATGCAACTTCTTAGAACCATATCTTAATTGTAACCATATCGCTATATTGTACTATGTAAAATTCACGACATACATTAATTACTTCTAACTAAAGTAAATTTAATATCATGGTAATGCATGCAGATTTTTAAATATTTACAAAAACAAAATAAATAAATCATTCACGAATAAACAAATCTTGCTGAACCGTAACTGTGCTAATTCGCTATTAATTTTTAACATCCAATGCAAAAAGAGGGGTGTTATACGTTTGAAGCCTATGTGCGCGTATGTCTGTCTGTATACCTAACTGTGTGTATGTATGTGGCTCTGTAGCCACAGAATTAATATACTGCAGCCCCAAAACGACTGAGCTGATTTGAAAACGGGTTTTTTCTTTCTAAAGCTGGTATTTGCGATATTACAGTTCTTAGCCACGTATGATGGAAAGACTTGGAGACCGATTTTAGAACGTACCAGCGATTTAGAATTTGATTTCTCAAAGGATCCTTTTGACTGGTGTGTTTAGTATTACCCTTTGAACACTTTGAACAAAGGCACTTACTACTGTGTGAATTTCGAATACCTATGGCGTTCGGGTCCAGCATCACTCAAACAGTAGGCAGTCCAGTTTTTATAAACTAAATTGTTATTTGGAATATTTTGTAGATACACAATCACATGTTCAATGGATATATGTTCAAACTTGGATTGTAATTTATTCTGTTGGAAATGCTTAGTGTGGTCATATTGTATTAGCAATTAATGAAAGTATAAGTCCATAGGTAACAAATTCTTGTACTCAAACCATTGGAAGACTGTTTGTTTCCTATACAAATAATTTAAAAATGAACCGATATTACCATACTTTGCTTCTTTAATAGTGCTGTTTTCCTCACTCTGTTGAGGTTCTAACGAGGTATGCACATACCTACCTACGCAGCAACCCCAACAACTACCGACACCAGTACTGCGTTTAAATTTGAATGCTATTTGACATTTCGCCTTACTAATTATTGGGGCGTTTAGGTAGAATTTTGCATAGTTCTTCTCAATGGAATAAGAATTTCCATAAGCTTCATTGTATTGTCTACATTCGATCACATCTCATCGTCATCTTATCAGCCGAAAGCCACTGCATGGCCAAACTTAAGTGGCAGTGGGCAGAGCACATTGCTCGTATGACTGACGGCCGTTGGGGAGGAAAGGTTCTCAAGACCCAACCACACACCGGATGGCAGCGTGGTGGAACCCACGAGGTGCACCGACGATTTAATCGAATCTATAACATTTAATGGTTAGATTACGTCATAAGAATCAATAACCTTACAACTTTTTTGATAGTCCTGTAAACGCCTCATTATAATACTAAATATAAGCACCGACATTTAATTTTATAAAACTAATAAGGATTTGAATATGGAATTTCAACTGGCTTCCTGTAAGTGCATGCGGAGGTTGCCTGTAAGTAGCATTTACAGTTAAATATTTAAGTGTATGTACTTATGCGATGTAATGTTGTAAATGACTTTGGTAACCCAATAAATAAAGAATAAATCCTCTTCATATCTCGACGGGATCCTGCTTGAGACAATTTAACCTATAGGTTATTACAATTTTCGATCACAGAAAGCTAAATTAACATTGTAGTATAATCTGAAATAAATAAACCGCATGCCTATGCATATACAGAGTTGCCAAATCAGCTCTTTTAGAGCTAAAGTTAGCTCTTCTTTAAGGTTATCATCTCTAACAATTTGCGTTTAGCTCTATAGCTATCTTTTTATGAGATTTTATCTCTATTTCTATAAACATATGTTTCGCTGATTATAACAAATGGCGTTGAATGACAAGTCACAATTGAAAAAAACAGCAATTGTTATTAATCTGTTGTTATTAATCATGATTGATGAAATTATGAAATTATATCGTCATAATTTCATAAATCATGAAAATACAAAGAAGAAATTGTGTGATTTATTAAATAAAGTCTTATTTCTCTGTGATTTTGACCACATGACTTTGTATCAGCGCCATATATTGAGATTAGCGGTACTAATTTCTTTTTTAACAAATTGTCATCTTGAAAAGCCCTCATTGTGATAATATGTTGTATTGGATTCCTTTTTTTTTATTTAGCTCTACTTAGTTCTTTCTCAGATATGATCTGGTTTTCTTTAAAATTTGAGTTGGCAACACTGCGTGCATAATATAAATTAAGTTTTCTAAATGAATCATAAACGTTTTGAATATTTTTTTTAATTAGTTACAACAATGACAGCTCAACTGTTTATTAAAAGTACCATCGAAAAACATTTATTTACCTGAGAAAACTTAATTTGTACTATGCAGGCCTGCAAAGGTTTATCTGATTTATCTGCATCAGACTGTACCTAATATTTTCTAGCATAGCAGTGGCACAATAATAAAATTTGCTATTAAATGAGACAAATCACAACTACAAAATATAACTTATAACTTACTCTTAAGGCAATTTTCGCAACTGCCAAGAATAATTTCTGTTCATAAAAAGAAATGAATTTGTGTAATAGTTTATCAACCTTCTGGTATGCACAATACAAGCCTTGCTTAGTGTGGAACTAGATGGCGTTGTGTGTATGTGCAAAGATATTTATTTATATCAGTATGAATCTTATGAAAGCTTACAATTTACTAGGGTTGGCACTACCTTTCTGTCTAGGGCACGCTACTGCTATCTATTGATATTCGAATCAAAGTACCCTCTCTTTCACTGTAAATGATGTTATAAAAATAATAAAATAAAATAAAATAAAATAGTTTATTTGCATTTTCACAGACAAGTATGCTATAAAGTGGCTGGAGACTCCTTTTAAGCAAATAATGTGCCTGTATTAGGAGACTCCGCTCTTCCATAACAAATAAATGAAACTGTATACTTAGCTTAATTATATAATATAAAATCTTAGGTCTAAGCGAGTTACTCAGTCTACTGCGTGTATGTAGTGTGTGTGTGTGTGTGTGTGTGTGTGTGTGTGTGTGTGTGTGTGTGTGTGTGTGTGTGTGTGTGTGTGTGTGTGTGTGTGTGTGTGTGTGTGTGTGTGTGTGTGTGTGTGTGTATGTGTGTGTGTGTGTGTGTGTGTGTGTGTGTGTGTGTGCGTGTGCGTGTGTATGTATGTGTGTGTGTGTATGTATGTGTGAATGTTATAGATAAAGTTAAAGAATAGATGCAATTACCTATGTAGGTACATGCGATTTAATAAATGGTCTCTAGTTTGCCCGCTTTGCGATTAGGTCACCCCCACAAATTACATACATCGCCGTGTATCGCCGTATATACAAACCAATGGTCATTGGGATATACAATTTTTAGAATAGCGACTATAAACCAGTGAGCCCAGCATTGGGAAGGCTTCCGATTAGTTACATTAGACAACCTGTGGATCTATTACGAGTTCACGCAAACTGCTCTCGCTCAGTCACTATTAGTCGAATTGCGATTGATCAGCATTACTTCGCTTTCGATAACGATAATAATTTGGATAAACTCACAACAGACCGACTTTTGGGTTATTTGTTGTTGAAGGAGCAGCGCAGATGACGGACATTTTGTGGGCCGGACAAAAAAATCCAAATCGGACAATTTTTCCGCAAGCATGGATTGGATGGTATTCTATGCAGTAACACACATGGAGATCAAAAGTGCGGTCGCCAAAATCGTCTGCGCTGCCCCTTTTCACGAAGACATTAAATTTATGGGAGTTGTATATTTCGGTGGCACTATTTATGTATAGTTTTTTGGTATATAAATTATAATCATAGGTGAAGCAGACTGCGTATGAGAACGAGGATTCCAGCAACACGTGACACCAGAATGACCAGAAATAACTCTTAAAATACAGTGACACTAGTTTTTCCTTTGGACAGTATTTCAGTACAATTTTTTGACATTTTCAAAATAGCCGAATTGATCGCGTGTATCGAGTCACGCGCGTTAAGTTTGACAGTAGTATTTTAGTTGACATTGGTATATTGAATCCTGTTCCGTTTTTGTTTCAAACTTACCACTTTTTGTCATTAGTTAAGTTCGTTTAATAATTATTATTATTAATTAATATTATTAATTTAATAAATTATTAATTTAATAAAGAATTTTTCTTCTTTTTCAACATAAAACAGTCAAACTTATGATTACTCGGATTCGAAGACAAATGATAAACAACATACTAATTCATCATCATCAGTCCATAAACATCCCATTGCAGGGCTATAGACCTTCCCTCACATTGGGGGGGTATGGGCCATAGTCCGCCATGCTGACTCAGTGCGGGTTGCGGACTTCACATGCCTTCGATTTTTTTTAAATTTCTTATGTTTTTTTAAATGTAGGTTTCCTCATGATGTTTTCCTTCACCGTTTAAGAGTCGGATAAATGCACATAAGTAATTAAATTAAATTAAATTTAAAAACTACAATTTTCACATGTCAAATGCGAACGACTCAAAAATTGCACCTCTGAACGTAACAGGCATCCGCTGAATGAGTAGAATAGTTTCAAATAAATTCCCCAAGGAGATTTATTTTTTAATAATTTTATTTCACCTTGTTCCCCTTATTGATTTTCCGGGGGCCCTGTGTTAAAATATAGTAAAGGTTTGAGGGAGCCCCATACCATATGCAGCAGTGCTGCAGTGGACTAAATATGATGATTGATGGCATATGATCACTGTGTACCACGTGAAAGGTCTATCCAGGCCCATGATGCCAAGGTATTTATTATGTGTACTTTACAGGCACCCGCATCGGCCAGGCATCTGAATGTTTCGTCTACTGGAAGGACCCGATGACCAACGACACCTGGGGCTTGAACTTCACCTCTCCAATCGACGCCAAGCAGTTCCGGGAATGTTGTGTAAGTTGCATTAGATCAAATTTATCATTCACTCTTGTCTGGCACTTTTAAGTATCTTAGTCCAACAAGAAATCTTGTTGAATACCTCAAAAGCACCTTTAGATATTCTAAGCTAATCTATCCACATTCTTAGTAGTTTGTGAATATCCACCACATACTATTTTGGTAATTTTAGAAATATTATTTAAAGGTATATCTTAAAATATAAAATCCTTCCTCAAGTTGCTGCATGAGCGACATTTTATAGAATTCAATTAATAAAATAGACAGAGGTATTTTGCCAAGACAGTTCAGCACAATGTTTTGTGATTTTAGTCACCATCGTTCAAATTCTCACGTAAGGCATCTTCGAGCTACAGCCTAAAGTTGGAGCCGCCGGGAAGTAAGCAGAAATTCAAAACCAAGAGGAAGCCGGTCTCTACGCCAGCCAGTCCTAATCGATCAAGGTAATGAATGGATAATTCGTCAGTAAATTATCGTTTCTTTATATTATAAACATACATAGCGTAACAGAATATAGTAATTTTATTGGGATTACCATTTCAAAAAGACGGGTACATGCTAATGTGTCTACTCATACATTAGGTATCTTTTTTTTCTTATCTGATCTAAGTATTGGGTATATTTTCAAAGAAGGGTACTTAACTGAAAAGCTTTTTAAAGTTAAGGTGTAGTATTCATTGTACCAATTAGGGCGAAGCTCGTACATGGTGTATATATTTCGAAATTGTTACAGTCTCACCTATGGACGTGAGCCGCAATGCACTTGCATGACCCAAGAGCAATACGCACGACTGCGCGCTCAAGATCCACGATATCGTGAGTAAAATTTCACTTATTATCTATAAGAGTAGTCGTAGTAAATAGACTTAATTAGCATATTAAATTTCCACATAATCACAGTTGAAATTTTTCATGTAAATATGTTTACGAATTTATAAAGCCTCTCGCACATGCATTCTTATCCAGGCTCATCGACTCTTCCACGCACAACTACACGCGCGATGGAGACAGAAGCTGGCACCAACACTGGTCCCGCAGGACGCACAGATAAAGTTGCAGCCGCCACTTCTTCCACCTCATTATATGACAACGTTGCCAATTCGCAGCCAGCGCATCAACCACCACCTAAACGTAAGTAAATGCAAACATGCCTTAACATTGAGACCTACAGACTTCTATAATTGTATTCATTCTACAAACATCCATTCATTGCCATTCTTATTTCTTGTATATATCAATGATCTACCTAGTTGTATAAATGGAAACCATGAGATAACATTATTTGCTGATGACACCTCCTTGCTCTTCAAAGTTAGGAGACGACAGAAAACTCTTGACGACGTGAATAGTGCTATCTCTAAGGTGGTTGAATGGTTTACGTCAAATAACCTACTTCTTAATGAAAAAAAAACGAAATGCATAAAATTTTCACTACCTAATGTCAAACAGGTAGCTAGTACGATTTTAATAAAAAACGAGGAGTTGGAGCTTGTGGACACTACTCTATTTCTAGGCATTATGTTAGATAAAGGACTACAATGGGGTCCACATATCGAAAGGTTGTCGAAACGTCTCAGTTCTGCAGTGTTTGCTATTAAAAAAATCCGCTATTTAACCGACGTGGACACCGCGAGGCTGGTATACTTCAGCTATTTCCATAGCATAATGGCTTATGGCATTCTGTTATGGGGTAATGCCGCGGACATAAATTGTATTTTTGTTCTGCAGAAGCGAGCGGTTCGTGCGATCTACAAGTTAGGCTCCCGAGTATCTCTGAGGAATAAATTTCAGGAAATCAATATATTAACTTTGGCATCGCAATATATTTACGAAAACTTAATGTACGTAAGAAAGAATCTGCATTTGTTTAGGAAAAATTGTGAAATACACAATATAAATACAAGATATAAAAATAAACTTGCTGCCCACAGCAGTCGCTTACACAAAGTCACTAAGTCATTCAAGGGACAATGTATACGCTTTTATAATAAGGTTCCGGTAGACATTCAAAATTTACCTTTAAATAACTTTAAAACAACCATTAAACAGAAACTATGTGCCAAAGGCTATTATAAAATTTCTGACTATCTGGATGATAAGGATGCGTGGACATGAACCGCTCGGCAATATCCAGTAAATTCTATTCTTATTTTTCTTTGTGGAATCATAAATTTAACAATTATTCCAAATTGTTTTTGTATTGGCTTATTTAAAAAGAGCAACCCCTGAGTTTCTTGCTCGTTCTTCTCTGGGGAGACTGCCTAGTGAATGAGCGATAACTGTATGACATGACGATTTCAAATGTTATTCTTATAACTTACGAAATAAAACATTTTTGAATTTTGAATTTTTGAATTTTGAATTTTGCCTTTTCTTTCTTATTTTATAATACTTGCATACAAATATTAATAACTCTATGATTAAATATTAAGAATCATCTAAATCTGCTCTCTGCAATAAGCTTTTTGTCATTCATTTGCATGTCATTAGACAGCTCCTTTTAGTATAGAGGTATCGGTAATTTAGCGGGTTATTGATATAGTCAGCTGCAGAGAAGAAATAAGAATGGCAAGGGTAATTTTCTCTGCAGCTGACCCCACTAAACTTAGGTGGTCATATTCCACGTCATTGGTGGTGCAGTGAACGGTGCTTGAACGCTCCGTGGTTGAGGATCCATAGAGCACCCTTCACTGCACCACCACAAAATGACGTGGTCATTTCACCTAAGCGGTTACCCAAATCATATACCGTTGAGTCAACTAATACTATTATTGGCCCGAAATAATCAATCTCCATCCCTTCCTTACTTTAGTAGTCTAACAGTAATATTGGGAAAGACTACTTACTCATATACGCATTGACTAATTGAAAATGCATCCCAACGCGTTCATACTCCGTTACGAGAGGGTCTATGTGGTTCCGTAGGCTTTCAGCGTAATTGCAGAGCCATCCTTTAGCTCCTGAGCAAGCATTAGTAGTTCCATTCATCTACAGTAGAACCTGCCCTGTAGCGCATCTAACCATGGAGGATCTGGATCATGGATATCCTGGATAAGTGTAGAAGTATGATTGACTCACCCCGTTATAATATACTTACTAACGTTTTCTTAATTTTATGATAATAAATTATTACTTTTTAGTTCTGAGTTACGTTCAACAAATGCTGCGTTTATCCAATTTAGCCCATTTGATTTTAGCTGCTGTCCGTCAGACAGAGTCGCAACCACCGACCCGGCCGCCTAAATCCCAGGAGACCTCTACTATGACTACAAATACGTCTACAGCTCCAAAGACTGTCACCGCGTCCGTTGGAACTCATGGCAATAACGTAAGTAGTTTTAAACTGGTGGTTGATTTATAGTATCGAATTAATTCTGTCAACTTGCTAAGTTACTGAGGAGATGGAGTACTGCTTTCTGATTGGTCGTACCAAGGTTGTTATGTACGTGTCCTTGATTGAGCCAATTAGAGTGAATTACGCAGACAGGTCAGTCAATAACTGATTCGAAAATTTTGGGCATCTGTTCCATTAACCTGTGTTCTCGTGTCTTCTCGCCTATTACTAGGATTGTGTGGTCGATGCATACAAGTTAATATAAGTCAAAAAGGGATAATTGTTGACTATAATGTACTGTATGGAGCTAGTGGTAAATGTTTGTGTGATGAATACGAACATTTATTCCCTAGGCATGGATGAGTATAATAATAAATAATAATAAATAAATAAATATCTTTGGACATACACACAGCGCCATTTAGTTCCACTTTAAGCAACTATAGGCTTGTGTTGTGGATACAAGATGGTTAATATACTACATAAATACATTTTTTTTTTTAAATAAATACTTATTATAAATGAAAAATCCATAACTCGGGTACACATGTCCGTATTCATCATACAAACATTATGCCCCTTGCGGGATTCGAACCCGCGACCTTTTGGTATAGTGGTCAGAGTTTGTAACAACTACACCAAACAGGTCGAGTATATAAATATTTATGTATGTTTATCCGTTATCTAGTATCCATAGCACAAGCCTTGTTTAGTTTGGGACTAGAAATTGGTGTACTCGTAAGTGTCCGAAATATTTATTATTCTAGTTTCAAAATATGTTGTTGTATAGGTACTGGTTTGAAAATATTTCTGGAACACCAATTTAAGTTGCACACAATTAGTTGTTTAGAGATGATGAACTACAAATAAACTCATGCTTAATCTAACTAATATTATAAATGCGAAAGTTTGGATGTTTGTTTGTTTGTTGCTCAATCACGGCAAAACCCATTAACGGATTTGGATGAAATTTGGTATATAGGTAGAATATACCCTGGATTGAGACATAGGATATTTTATCCCGATAACGTGAGTAGTTCCCGCGGGATAAACAAATTTCCGCGATAAAGTTGTTCTACGCAGGCGAATCCGCGGGCAGAAAGCTAGTTATAAATATTATTGCTTTAATTTAATACCAAGAACAACAGTAATGTTAATAGCATTGTTGTGTTCCGGTTGTCAGAGATTGGATAGCCAGTTTCCCAAATAAGATGGGGTTTCCGGGTCAGTACGCTTCCGCCTTCGGCTCATCTTAACTTAACATCAGGTGTCATTGAGTTCAAGTGCTAACCCGTTGTGCATAAAAAAAACTAAATTAATTGGTTAACAAGAATTCCACGAATATGATTAGGTTCAGATCTCACTTAGATACACACAGTTTCACATTTATATTTGCAGTCGAAGTCAAAAAAATCAAATAGTTCTTTACATCTAAAGATACAAAAATATAAGAGAAGAGATAAAATGTAATGTCTTTTTTTGGACCTTCAATCGACGTTTAACATCGTTCTGAGTGGTGGCAATAAACAAATAATAGTAATAATGTAGTTGATGTTACATTTAGTAATACATAAATGAAAAAAAAATCGCTTATAGAAATTCTAACTTCTTTTATTTTAACTATATATCGCCTCGTACGGTATTATAGTTGGGAAGAAGACGTGACAAGAAACTTCATAACAATCCACCAACAGCCTCATGTCTCCACTACTAGGCCATAGCATCATTTCGTCACTTGAACCCAGTGCGGGTTGGATAAGTGACCACTAGTGGCATTTTAATATGAGTGATTCTTTGCTTCGGAGAGCACGTTAAATAGTCGATCTCGGTTATTTTCAACTGAATGCAGTCGAAAAGCCAAGTCGGTGGCCTAGATACATACACAAAGTCACGCCTGTTTCTTGTCGGGGTGGGCAGAGACCACACACTTCCACTTGCAGGTGCAGCATAAAAATACTGACTGTTCAGTGGCCACTAGTCTGACACGAAACAAAATTGCACTGGGCACGCGTGGTGGATATGGAGCCCATACCAGTGAAAGTGTTGCAGCGATAGCGACGTACAAGGCTTTGATGATAATTAAAATTAAAATTACTGCTCATTCACAAAGATAACCTAGCAGACTCAGCAACGCCCTAATAATTTGAACTCTTAATTACAGGCTAACGAAGAGTCGCAAGCAGCTGGCAGTGCTACAGCTGCCCAACACGGCCAGGATCTTAAGTCTGAGGGCGTCCAGGCCGGGGGCACACTAACTTCTTCAAAATCGTCCGCCACTTCCACAAGACCTGGAAAGGATCACCTCCAGCACATGCCCAAGAGTGTCGACTATGGAGATGGAAATGATTCGGTAAGATTCTACCCTAATTAGTTCGAAAAGTTGGATGAGAATCTTAGAATACAATACAATACAAATACACTTTATTGCACAAAAGGAGAATATACATTTTACAAAGCACAATACTGAAAAGAGTACAATTAGGCGGCCTTATCACTAAGAACGATCTCTTCCAGGCAACCTAGGAGTATAACTTTATAGAACAGGCAGGTTGTGCAAAATACGGATGCAGATATGATTACTTGTGATTAATTCTGATAACTTTTTTATTAATGGGTTTGTAAGGTATAGGTATACGGTTTTTCAAATTTGCAAGCAGCTCACCTAGTCATAACGAATTAAATTACTGGTAATTACATTTTGGAACCACCTCCTTGGCTCAATAAAACAATGAAGGGTTTACAAAATTGAGATCGGGAGGTCGATTCCCAGTGGGGCACATGTCATACATACTCGGTTTGGTTGGTAGTAGGGCATTTTTAAAGCAAGCAGCAATATTGATGGCATTAATGTGATCTGCATGCCTCAAATAAGTTGCGGCTTCCGAGTGAGCGCTTTTGGAGTCATCTTTACTTAACATCAAGTGATCGATAGGTACTACTGCACGTTATCTACTCGCTGCTACTAACCTCAAAAATAGGGATGTCATGTCACGGGGGCTGGAGTAGGAATCTCTCGGCGTGCTATTACGTCAATTTTAAGCCGCGCTAAGTAGGAACGTTGGAAGCTCCACTCAAATATTGGTTTGCGCCATTTCACCCTTAGTGCATTGTGGTTTCCGGCAGAATACTACTAAAATAGGATTATTTCAACTTTTCGCGTGGATATAAGTCTGAATAGGTTTCAAAAGCTGTTTACAGCGACAAGTGCGGAGTTCATTAAAACTATGCGATCGCCAACCGGCCTGCTTAGTGCATTGCGATAGGGTAAATTCTTCCATGGAAAGTAATGTAATTAATAATAATTATTACTTAGACAGCAAAAGCTGATGATTCCTTTAGTCACCTTTAGGCCACTCGTAATGTGATGTAATAATAATTTCATATAAAAGACAGGCAACGGCGAAGAATTAATGTAGGCAATCAAGGAATTGGGTGAGAATTAGGTACTGAAATATATTATTGTTTTCAGTCTCGTGAATCGGACAGGCACTCGATGCATCATCACAATGTCATCAATAACAACACATCGGGCTCACGTCGTACTAAATCCAAGAGTACTGAAGATATGAATATGGGTAAGATGAGTTTTTACTCTTATCATAAGCATAATATTTTTTTATACAACATCTATGTTGTCACTGAAACCTTCTGATGCTTGGTTCGGGTTTCATATACCTGGAGTCACGTATTTCAAAATCCGCGTATCCAGTTGGTGACAAACCCGTAGTTAGAAGAGAGCTCCGATTGTGTTAGCAATATTGTTTATTAGGTAGGAGTTTTTACACTGGCATTTGTTTTTCGATACTCGTATATAGTTTGTTTGTAACAATATGCTCTTTGTAAAGCGATGATGGTAAAGTGAGGCACGTTTGTGCTAAGGAGATATTGAACAATTTATTTTTCATTTTTAAATTATTATATTGAACTCTTACACCAATTATCTAGTCCATAACTAGATTGCTGATAAATATACAGAAATATTTATATATAAACATTCATGTATGTTTATATTCACACGTAAACATTTATCCCTAGCGGATCCCTGTCGTTTTGGTTCGAAGACAAAGTCACCACACCAAACGGTATTCTCTTAAGGAGTATGTACCAGGCGACAGTTATTAAACATTTCCTGACCTCTCCAGATTCGAGCACACTGAAACGCATGCTGAAGCCAATGCCGTCAACCGAAAGTCCTGTGACTTCCCCGGAAATGGGTCGGCGTAGATACGGTGGTACGGGCCCTTGCCCGCCATCCTGCGGCTCGCATGGTCACCGGCATCCACAGCATGCCCACCATGGCCACTACTCCCACGTCGTTAACAACAACAGCCGCCAGAGCTCGCAACGGTACTCGCCATCTAGGTATAAATGATTATGGGGTTTTGAGAATATGACTTGTGAATTGTCGTGAATCAACCTCCTATGTACTACTCGCCGTACCTATTTATGAAATTTATTCACACCCTAGGTACTCTAAAAGTCGGATTTATTAGAAAATTATGTGTTATGTTTATAATATCGACGCACGGCATTCGCTATTGTCCTTCGAATAGCAAAGTTAAGCAACATCTATTGTGGTTAGTCCTCGGATTGTTGACTGTTCTCGGATTGTTGTACGAATATTTCCGTGCTTTGCTACAATGCCAAGCCACTAGTCTGGTACAAATCACACTACAGGTCTTCATGGTGGCATCTCTTAATGAGAAGAGGCTGCGCCCCGGCAGTGGGGTGGTAAGGATGTTTATTTATGTTGATGATAAAATTTCACGGTCTCTATTTTTATACTTGATAAAAAGATATATCTTTTATTTTTCTTGATAAATAATAGAGAAGAATGCTAGAAGATCATTTGCCTATGTCACGAGCGATATTATAGGCTATATACAACCAAGTACAGTTAACTAAAATACCGGGCTATTGCCACATACATAACATATTTATAATAACAAGTTAAGTTCACATTAATAAGCGCAAATCCGATTTAAAGTAATCCTTACACTTTTGGTGTTTTCTTAACAAAAGACATCCCAACATCAAAACTTTTCTGCGTCAATAAAGTTGATTATCTTTATCCATACAGCAGTCGTGGCGTGGGTGTGGGTGCAGCCCCGAGTGGGTACCACGGTCGCGGACTATACCTAGAGCTTGGAGGGGGTGGCGGCGGAGAGCGCGACCTGTCACCGCCATCCGACAACGTGATGTTTGACAACCAGTGCTATGCCACCACGCCGTCGTCTTCCAACGGGAACTCAGATCAAGAACCGTGCCAGCGGCGTGACCCGAGGCAACACCACCATGGGGTTAGTAATTTTGTATGTTTTAGTTTAATGCACCTGATTGCACAGTGGTCCCCACCCCCCACAACAATTTACAATAAACAATTCAAAGACGTTAACGACCGTTGACTGATTTATTTGCCTCTGGAAGGATTCCACGCCGTGGCTTTGAGAGAAAACATTATATTTTATAACAAAACTTATAAAGACAAATAGGGAAAATTCGTGAACAGCACGCAGGTAGTTGAACTGAAGCACTCGTGCCACGTCGCAATTGCTATTCGTTTTTAAACCCCGATGAAGAAACGAGGGGCGTTACATGATTGACGGCGTTAGTGTGGTTTTTCATATTAAAGACTTGAACGGGGGAACAGGTTCTTAGCTATGTTTGATGGAAATCGGTTAAGCCGTTTCGAAGTTATTTAGTTTTAACATAGTTGGTTTGGTTTATCTGTATCATTTGTTTTCTCGGGGTTTTCTAAATGTTCATTTTATAGATTTGTATAACATATTTATTTCAAGTAAATCAATTTGTTCCGTTTTCGATTAAATAGTTTTTCTATTTATCATTGTCAAAATGTCGTATTTCTAGCTGCAGTAATAGCTGCGAAATAGTAAAATATATACATATACTCTATTTTATTGCCAGCAAAAGCCGTGCTTGTCTCGTCAAGCATCGCAGTCAAGTGCTACGCCAGCTCCTGGCTCGCCGACATCGCGGCTCCTCCTAGAGTACGAGATGCACCTTCGCAACACTCTCGCTAAGGGCATGGATGCTGAGAGCTACAGCCTGCACACATTTGAAGCTTTGCTCAGTCAGAGCATGGAGGATTTAGGTGGGAGTAGCTATTTAATTACTTTCAGTATTCAAATTCTCAATTTTTAATAGAGATTTAATGTAAAAGTAACAAAAGAAACTTCGCACTATTGTTTTGGCAGTTTGTATTATTCCGTTGCATATATGGCTGTTTTTTTTTTCTGACCCATTGGAGATCTCTCGACCTGACTCTGACTGATTTTAGAGGGGTCGAGGCTGGATAACGCTAAATCGAATTCGGACGGAGTTAGGCGGTGTAACTATCACCTCTATTAGTCTCACCTCAAGTGAGGCCTCAAAGACACACCGGCGACGTGAGACTGCTATCCGCCAGAGGAAATGATTACCCATATCGTGGATGCATTCTCTGTCTGTAAATAGGATCCGGAGCTTGTACATTAATTTATATCAGGATGTTACTAACTCATTGGCCAAATGTTAGTAACAATAATAATTCTACTCTATGAATGATATTTGTTAACTATATCTTTTATTATCTCAGAATACAACGACAATATGCCGCCATCAAATCAACGAAGCCCCTATCCACCTCGTCGTCGTAAGTATTGACCAACCTTTTTATAATATATAGGTACATTTACTTAATTAGATTTTTTTCACTAAATACACAGAAACTTACAGCAGAAAAAAAATAAATTTATAACAATATAATATAGAGAAAAGTTGATAAACTATTTTGAATTAGTAGAAAGATAGAATATTTTGTTATTTTATTTCTTGATAACATTGAATTTGAACTTTATTTTTGTTTTTCTTGAGGGCTGACCCAAGAATCCATTCAACACTATTTAAGACACCTCAAGGAGGCCGCAATAAGGGAACGAGGTGAAAAACATTAGTTATTTATTAGTTAATCGTATCATTTTACATCACAGTCTGATCAGAATAATTGTTGATGTTTTTTTTTCATTTTTTTTTCTAATAATGTAGATACCTACTTTTCGAATGATAAAGATAATGGAAAAGTTAGTCACGTGAGTAGAGTTGACTTTAAAATCATCTGTCAAAAAACATCGAAACTCCATTAAAATAAATTTAAAATAGGCAATCTAACAAAACGTTACTACATTTTATCTGTTCCTATTGAAATATGTAATTAGTTGTTGGAGTTTAAATAATACTAAAACTAAAACTAATTTAATTCTCTTCAGGACGTGGCCGATAGGCAGTATTATTTAAATAAAGGGTGCAGCAGAGAAATTAATATCAGTCTGGGGCAACCTCTGTCAAAAGGATTCTAGAGAAAAAGTTGCTAATCCATAGAGAAGTCATAGCAAATAAGGCTGGTATCAGCATCAAAGTGCTGTAAGCCTTATAAAAATGAAAGATTAAAAAAAATGTTGTAATAGGTATGTAGTTTGGGCTTAGAGTATTTACAGACAATAAGATTTCGGGGCGTAGAAATTAACTTAATTATTCATTAGCCTGTCTCTATCTTGACATAACTACCTTAAAGTTACTTAAGTTTGGAATTTTTGTATATATTTTGCCCATCTCTGAGTGAATCCTGGTCTTCTAGATACTTTGTTCAATATATATCACATTTCTGTGCTATATCGTAACAACAGCAACTCTGCTTACAATACGAACTTTATCCATACATAATAATATATGAAACATATAAGATCACTTCTATCTATTCAGATTATTTAATTTATATAGTGAAAATCTTGATCATTTAGGGTAAAACAATGAACTGATCAAACATGTTAGAGTTGACAACATGCAAAATTTTTATTAATAATGATACTACACAGAGTTATCGGTCATTGAGTATTTACAGCTGTAGTTATTGTAAACTAACACGTAGTATTTATTTATAATACCTATTCGGTTGTAATTTTGCTATACAAATATTTATAAAACAGTAACTACTTTTTCATTAATGGTGTGTCAGACACCCTCCGTGTCACACCGGCGAAAAAAAAACAGTAATAGCATTATAGTTTATCTTATTGCAAATTTTGTATAGGTAGCCATAATAAATGATAAGCATCTTAATATGAAAATAGAACGTTATAGGATTAAAAATGTTCTTATTACCTTCTATTAAAATTACCTATATTGTAGTTTGAATCTCGTATTATGAGAATAGGTACATTTAAGTCATATTATTATATTATTGCTTGAATTCCGCAGCTAATTCTATAAATAATTCATACGTTATTAGTATTTTATCAATGTTTAATCATGTTCGAAATGTGGAATTTTGCATGACAGTAATTGAAATAATAATAACATTTTTATCACTCATCCTATCAATGGCTTTAACATATAATTGTGCAGTCATCAAAATTCTTGATCGTTTTTATTATTTGAAATTAAATGTATGATATAATTGTTGCTGTTAGATAAAATGTATATGTATTATACAGGCCCAGCTTCGCAATGCTCTGGAGGCGGTGGCAGCCGTTCTTCAACGCTACCATTACCTCATCGGCTAGGTGTAGAACGACAGCTCAGTGCGCGATCGGATCGTGATGGATACTACAGGTAATTTTTGATATAACAGAAAACACACATACAAATATAATTAGATGGTATCCTACGCAATATGAAATGCCAATACATAGAAATTCATTTGATCGGTGATGAGTAATCTCAACGCTGAACAGATGGATAGTATTATTATTAAATCCGTTAGATCGAATGACAAATAAAATGCCAGTCGCCTAAAAGTATCGTTGGCAACAAAAGTGTTGCACTGATAATTTTTCGTCATCACCATTATCACTTCAACCACAGAGTGTCCAGTGCTGAACATAGACCTCCTGTATAGAATTCCAGAGCGGCTTGTTGGAAGCATCCTGCACCGGCCATCAGTTCATCGAGCTATGTGCCCTGTCCACTGCTACTACAACTTATTAATCCGCTGTGGTATATCCCTGACGTACATTATTCTACGGATTTCTTCATAACCTTGAACTTTCTTGAAAGGGTCCATACTAAGAGACTACGTTTCAGTACATTAGTCGTCCTGGTAATACATATTTTTATTTTATTAATTTATGCACACGACGTCTTAACAGCATTTAAATATATATTGAGCAATCAATATTTTTAATCTTGCATGCCAGATAATAAGATTTCAATACTGTACAGACAGTATTGATCACACATACAGATGTGTGATTCGGTATCAAATTGATTCCAATACTAAGGCACTGCTACTGAAACAATTTAATGAGGATTAAACCAGATATCGATTAAATATATTCGTGTGATGTAATCATTAATCTGCTGGAAAAATGTAGGTAATACACCTTTAGCCTCATCGTCACTTAACATCAGGTGTGATTGAGGTCAAGCACTAATCCATTGTGCATAAAAATTCAAAGTTAACATTAATGTACTTTGAAACAGTTTTAGTATAAACTGTAAGTAGGTACATAATATTCTATATTATAGAAAATAATCGTAAAAATAACAAAAGAAAATCGTCGGAGCGTTAGGTCGAAGTCTCGCATGACCGGAAGGCTGGTCTCTACTTAGCGCAAAGGGTGAGCCTCGCTGTTCAACGAGGCAATGCCGCCAGCCTACTCGGGACCCTTCCGGCCCTGCAAAACCTGGGACATATGTTTTATTTATAAATATTTTTATTAATCTAATTCAGTATTTTATTTAGGTATAATCTTGTGTTATTAGGTATAATATATAAATCATTTATTTTTCCAGACAATAAGGTCCATCTTTGTTAGTACAGTCACCTATAACTATGTTAATAAACAGTGGTAGACATTGAAAATTTAAAATAACAATTGTGAATTCAAATGTCAATTGAAAAATTAAAACATAAAGAAAAATCAAAATTGAAACATGGAAAGTAAATTATATTCATTTGAAATTATTTTGAAAATTGAATTATTATTATAGAAATTGTAGAATGTGTATGTCAAAATTATTATGTAAGTAAAATTCAACTATTGCGTGTGATCTGGGGCACTGGTGCATGCAACGAGAACCAGTGCTTCATGAATTATAATAATATAATCAATGTATAATTTTTTATTAAGGATTTGTAATCATGAGCTTGAATTATATGTAATTAGTATAAACAAATAAACTATTCCACGAGAGATTTAAAGATGTAATCAAATTTATCGAGTAGCTACAGAAAGGCATCTCGTGCTCGTGACTCAAGAAATAACCCTTTTATCCTCCTATTGTGAAAATTAAAACGAAAACGCGTAACTCGGAACCAACATCGAGCGGAATGAATGTTAGCTCTCAATATAGTATTTCAATAAAACCTTCAGATAGCGAGTCTTTATACACATTTTGTTTATAGACTCGCTATCTGATGGTCTTATGACCAAACGTATGGGGAAGGAGGTCGAGTGAAGTGAGTGTGACGGTAGCTGAAAACTACCAAGAGTAATAGTGCCAGTGTCATTAGATGATTGATTGCGCCGTCAGTCAAAACATGAAGTATTTGCTGAATGGCGACGATTACTTCCTACAGGTCTATAAAGAGTAAAATGAGTATGTTTCAAATAATCCGGCTTGTGACCAGCTCAGCTGTTGTCAAAAATATTTAGAAGTATTAAAGTACGTACAGTTACCATAAGTTGCAATACGTTTTAAATAAAGAATAAGGAAACTCAGCCAATACGATAGTCAACATTGCATTTTGAAAAACTAAGTGTATAGTAAAACTATTATATGTATACCTACAATTTTCTTTAAATGCAACGTGTTCCGTCCGGTTTTTTTTACATAGGAAAAAGTTTTGTGGTAAAATAATACGAACAACAAACGAAACGAAACACATCGCTTTTCGCTTAGTTCCTGTCTAAAATTTATAAAAAACCATTAACGGGAAGCATGTCGCGACTACCAACTGTATCATAATGCCTATAGTACTTATATCATCATATGCGCCAAGAATTATTCTAATTCGTTAGTCGTTATTTAATTAAGGGAATACTTTATACACAATTATACTTTATAACAATTAAAACAAATTATTCGATTAACTTACGGCACATGAAACCAACTTGTTTATATGGTTGATGTCTTCTTACGTTAACCTCAGGACCTCCACAACACCTATTTTAGTCCTCCCTGTCAGCAAAAGCATTCTCTGTCCATTCTGTATTCTAATACATAACTTTATATCTCGGTTCAATAACCGATAAGGCAATCCTTATCTCTGGATATGCCTTTCTTACAACTTTAGAAGACTTACCAGAGACTTCGAGCTTAGCTATTCCTGGCGCTCACAACCCATACAAACTCTGTATTCATTTTATCAGCATCTGTTTGTTCGCGCATATCACTTACATGCCCGCTACTTTTTCTTCTAACGATTTAAAATACAATTACCCTCAGCAATAGTAAAGTAGTATTTTGTGAATTGTGGAAAGTATCTATTAAATGAATTTGAAGTGTTACCATCTAACCAACATTACAATTTTCCGAGATTCGCATTCGTTGGCGTCAAAACCTCTTTTTAACATGCTTTTATTAGCTTCACTTGTAACTAACAAAGAATTGAAAGTTATTTTAAACTTACTTCTAATTGTCGTATCGAAATGAAACTTTGTATGTATATTTAATTCTGATGACAATACTATAATTTGGTATCTTGGAGCTGACCTAATGATGGAGCGAGGAGGTGAATGGTGAATATGATTGGTTTTGACGACACCAATATATTACACTTGGTGTCGACGATCTGATAATGGAGACAGAAGATGAATGGTGGAAATGTATTGTGTTTTTTTTAGTTTCATTAAACTACATAGATATTTTAATGTTACGAACCCATATTAAAGTGTTGACTTAGCTATATGTCATAAAATTGTGTTATTGTTTCAGTGACCGTAACGAGCTGATGAGAGAACGAGAAAGGGAACGGGAGCGAGGATACTTGAGTGACCATAATACAAGGTGCCGTCATTATTTTATAATTTAAAATACCTATCATTTAAAAATGCCCGGGAATATCCGGTTAGGGGGTTGGAGGTTCATCGAACACAAACACCATAATGGAGATGTAAGAACTTGGGCAGGGCACTTTACTTCTTGAATGAAGAAAAGCACCGACAAGCGCACCGTGCACAAGATGGGTGGATAACCTGATCCATCCGGTCGCTCTGGAATTATATGAGTGATGCCTATGTTTAGCAGTGGACTCCTGCGGCTGCTATGATGATGACGCAATTGTAACATTACCTTTTCCCCCTTTTTGCCATCTGTCAAAAGTCTCCTTCGTAGATTCCGAAAGCAAAACTATGTAGATGGCGCTTTGAGCGATTATACTTATTTACACTAAAATAAAGACAGAGCTACATTTTCTACTAAATCCTATCTACGATAACAGTACCTTAAAGAAAACTCTTTAAAATTAATGTGAGTATCTGTGTTTGACTAAGGGTAATTCAGAAATTCACGATTTTGTTGTATTTAAGCTCCTGCGACAAGCGTTCAACGATAACAAACGACAGCGTTCGCTTTAAAATTGATTCATTTTCAATATTTTTAATTAAAAAAACAACAACTTTCTAACCTCAAAATGTATGACGTAGGTATGGCTACTGGTTAGGTACTGTCGCTAGTGCAATGCCTAGCGGATGAAAGAAGCAGTTTGTTTCCTAATTCAAAAGTATACTATTATTACAGAAACAATATATACAAACATGTCCTACATACGACACGGAAATATTAACTTTTTAAACTGTATGTATCGCAATCAAGGCTGAATCTGGGAGCGGTATTAGTAATTGTTTGGTATCTCCCTCTACACAGATGTATAAGTTCAAAGACTGTGGTTATAGATAGTTGTAATACTAATAGATTGATGATTATCATTGACCTGTAACAGGTCCGGTGGCGAATTCGAATCCCGTTCTTTGCCTAGAAATCCGCAACGGACTCCAAAATAAGTACACATTTTCCCAGAGACTTCCAAGGTTATTATTGTATTTATTTTTTCGTAACCTATCTCACAAACTACTATAGGTACTGACCTGACGATGTAGTGCGATAAAGTCATCAATTATAGGCGATGAGTCATCTGTCACGCGACAGTTGATGTTTATATTGTTTGTTTTGAACCCAAATCTTTTTCTTTCTTGTATTACTTATTTGATAACAATACTATTTAGATATAATACGGCATGTGTTAGAACTGGACCGCGTCTCGCTGAATCCACCTTTATTTTGACGGTATGTTATACATAGTAATAATGATCTTTTAACTAAATTAATAAATAATATTTTAGCAATGTAAAAGACATTTCGATCATCCTTTCGCAAAATCGGTTAAATGTCATGATTTTTGTCTAGTAATTGTATCTGTTTAAGAGATGTTTAATGTTGTATATTTGTTATTTTTTATTTTTAATAAGCCACATTCCAGTACTCGACGTTGTGGCCGATAATAAACTTGAATCATTCAAATATTTTCATTAAATTTTAGAAAAAAAAAGACAAACATCCCTACGGAATACATTAAACTGAAATCAAAAGGTATTACTGAATCGTAGAAGCTTTCGCTGGAAATCGACGTTGTATTCAAAATGATCTCAATTTATTGCAAAGCGTACAGGGTCCTTATAGTTCGTAGAAGAAGGACGACACTTCGACCAATTTAAAAATTAAATGCCTAATCAGAAAGTATACTAACAAATTCCAATACGTTGTTTGTAGTGAACACATATCTGACAGGCTGAGGCACATTTGCAAATTTTATTTCCACAGTAAAGTTTTAATTTCGTTATTTTCAATCGGAAATAATTTATAATATTATGACTAAAATTTCAATTGCAAATATATAACTGGATTAAGTGAAAAGGTTCAGTTCGTTTCCATTCTGTATTACATTAAGTATGTGAGAATCTGTTATTAGCCGTCAGGTATAATTTGTGATTTCGCATAGCTGTTGGTTTTCCTAAAAAATAAAATAGCAAACAATAATTTCACTTTATTTCTTAAGTCTACTAATGCGCAACTACAATTGCGAATTCAAAAGGAATATACATTTCGTATCGCACTTTATTTCACAAATTCCAATAAGATTCTAATACCAATTGTGTGTCGTTGGATTGTGAATTGTATATTTTATTTTATTTTTATTTATTTAGGATCACCAACAATTGCTACATTATTAATTATTATTTAATTTAATATACTTTACTCATTGAAAAGTGATTGATTGATCCATGACAGCTTTAAATTTCCTTCCTCTGAAGATAAGGTCGAGGATATCGACGTCAAATACAAGGATTACAAAGAACCCAGAATAAGCCGATAATTTCTATGTCTTTCTAGCCGAAACATAACAATGCGGGATTGATACTTAGCGATATAGTAAGGTCCTACCTCAGTGTCAGTGCTGGACATATGCCTCTCCCAGAGCGCGCTATTGATCCCGACGTAGAGTTCGCAGTTTACAGCTACTGCGACCTACTTTGCACAGATCGTTATCGCACCATCTAGTAGATGGGCGTCCTATTCTGTTCCGGGCAGTTGCATGTCTCTTGTTTGCTTGTTCTGTAATTAATAAAACAGTCATTGTTTCAACATTATACAGAAAGTAGAATACTTTAATGCACCGCCAGTCCACATAGCATATCTGCAGGAATATCAGAATAGTTCTGGTTTCGATGGAGTCAAAGGCTTACTCATAATTCACAACGGTCGATTATACTCTTCAGTGTTCTGTATGATCTGCCGCATTATATGTACCTATGTAATCAATTGGATATGGTATCCTGATCAAAACTCGGCCTGCCCCGGAGGATGGAGATCGTCAATTCATTTGCATATGTAGTGTTCAAGTCAATAAACTGCAAAACCAAGTTTCGATTTGATGCCATCCGCGGTTCTTGATATATAAAAAAAAGCCAGATTCTTCCTTTCGAAACCAGTACCAGAAAACAAACGAATTGACGAGTCTGATGGAACATCTGTAATAATATTTAAATCATAATTTAATGAGCGCGTAATATAAATTTTTAGAGTTGAGTTGAGTTGAGTTGAGCCCTTTAAAACTGTAATCCTTTTTATGCAGTATCAATAGAATAATAATAATAAATATCCTTAGACATTCACACAGCGGTACCACAGTTCCACAGTAAGCAACTATAGGCTTGTGTTGTGGGTACCAGATGGTTGATATACTACATAAATACATTTTTTTTGCAAATAAATACTTACTATAAATGAAAACATCCATAACTCTGGTACACATGTCCGTATTCACCACACAAACTTATGCCTCTAGCGGGATTCGAACCCGCAACCTTTTGGTATAGTACTCAGAGTTGCTAACTACTACACCAAATAAGTCGTTTTACCCGAACGCCGTCAATAGCCAATACACCTACCTAGGTAAAAAACTAGAAACTCTTGTATGTAATAGTTTACTCGTGTTTTCTTGGTTCAAAAATTTCATTAAGAAATATCAGTAAGTACTCGTGGCCGCATTCGTTATTCAGTTATGATTAGCGGAGTTAAGCAATCTTTGGCGCGCTCACAGAAGCGGTCCAAGAATGGAAGGATGACCACTAGTGGTATTATACGAGTATTTCCATGCTTTATGTTGGAATACCCAAACAGTAATGTTTGGGATATCTCTGACCAGATAAAGATCTATGTATGCATTTAAGTGTAGTTAAATAGTCGGCCACGGGTGTATGAAGGAAGTCGTTAGCCAAGTATGTGACTTTTTAAAAACTTTGACTGGCAGGTAGTCTATCACAAATCCGCACAGGGTCCGCATAGTGGTTTATGCGAGGAGGCTCTGCCAACAGTGACGACATGTAGGTAGGTAAGGCTGCTGATGATGGTAATGAATGTCAAACGTCTATTCTGTTTTTGTGTAGTGACGACCTGTTTGGTGTAGTGGTTAGCAACTCTGACCACTATACAAAAAGGTTGCGGGTTCGAATCCCGCTATGGCATATGTTTGTATGATGAATACGGACATGGGCACCCGAGTTATGGATGTTTTCATTTGTAATAAGTATTTATTTACCAAAAAAAATGTATTCATGTAGTATATCAACCATCTGGTATCCACAACACAAGCCTATAGTTGCTTACTGTGAAACTAGATGGTGCTGTGTGTATGTCTAAGGATATTTATGTATTTATTCACAAACTTTTTAGTAGGACATTACCTTACTATACATTACACAATTTTAATCTGGATATATTATTATTGTATAATTTTTGTTACAGGGATCGTGTGAGAGATCGAGATCAAGGTTACCTGAGTGATCACCAATCAAGGTATGTAACATCAGTGGTATATGGTAAACATAGAATCTTATAGAATTAAATCAAAATCAACGATGCTCACAAAAATAACAACAAATTAATGTTGGAATAAAAAGAAGTGGAGAGAAGTTACATTTTTATTTTTGTCATGGATATTTTGCACTAATAATTTATACTAAACTGATATTGTTCACTTCATAAACTACATTCACTTCACTTTTTGGAGGTTTTATGGCTCCATCGTGTTTGACGATGATTCTGCCAAAGTCAAGGTTGACAGAAACACTGAGAAAAACAGGATTAGGAATACCGGTGGATAGAACAAGATAAACAGAAAGAGAAAATACATAAAGACAGTTGAGAGTACTATAACTACTGATAGATATATTAAATAAATGTTTGCCATAAATTATAAAAATAAAATCTAACCGAACCACTGTCGATCGACTGACAATAATAAAAGTGTAAAAAGCGGGTTGCGGGGGGCGTTGAGCGATGTCATCTCCATCTGGTAACGAGTAGCGGAACTGAATTATCAAAAAAGTTCAGCTTTACTTCACTAGGTGGCAATAGTAAATGCACTACTGTGGTTTCTAGTGGACGACTGAGGAAAGTGGACGAAGTCAACCTGAAGGGTATTATACTAAAATCCCGAATGCATAGTTTGTGTATTGTGGGCGCATGTCGGACATTTTACCATAAAATGTAACTTGTGACACAAGACAAATTTGCGGATACCTTGAACGTCAAAGTCGGTCAAACCGTTTTAGGCTACAGGAGATAACATAAAACCTACATAACATACACTCGAAACACATAACCCTCTTACTGAGGCATTCGAGTAATACCTTCCTTCCTGGGTAAGTCGGGTAGAAATGAAATGAAGACTAATTAGTAGCAAATCCGTACCGTCTCTCAATAGCAAAGAAAATATATACATAAAAAAATAATCCTCAATCAATTACTGAACATAAGCCGAGGGGGCTTGGGCCTATGGCGTGATTTTCATCGCTCTCCATGGTGCTATTTGCCCTAATCGCTACGCTGGACAAGCGGGTTGACGATCGATCTGCTGCTATCACTGATCTATGTTGGAAATTTTAATTTAGTTACCTTTTACGACACCCCCGGGAAGAGACGGGTTGGTCACATACTGCTCTACCGGGAACCATACGGCCAACAAACTATTGCCGTAAACCAATCATCTAATGATCGCTAATCGAACTAGTGATTTTCAACTTTATGGCTACCTGTTTGGTGTAGTGGTTAAAAACACTGACTGCTGTACTAAAAGGTTGCGGGTTCGAATCTCGCTAGGGGCATATGTGTGTATGATAAATATGGAAATGTGTACCCGGGTTAGGCATGTTTTCATTTATAAACAACAAAAAAGTATTTTTGTGGTATCCATAATATAAGCTATAGTTGCTTAGTGTGAAACAAGATGGCGCTGAGTGTAGTTCAAATATATTTATTATTGATTTTCCACAATATCATAGTTTAGTATAACGCTACTTAGCAAGAATTTTCAAAAACAACCTAACTCTGAAATTGAAATAAAGTCGTAAAAAGGCTGAAACAGTTTTTCGATTTCCGATGGATGTAAATATTTGTTATGCGACCCTATTGTTTTTCTTTAACTTAATTAAAATATAAAAATTCCTTTATGAATATTTTTAAACAGAATAAATTGTTTTATCGATACTGGCTGGTTATACAATACGGTTACGAAAGCAGACTAAAAAGTTTAGTTTATACCGGTTACGAGAAAAGGGAACAATTTCGATGGCGATGCTGGCCGGAATTTCCTTTTGTCTTCATAAGATCACATGACAAACAAGCAGATGTGTAGTCACCCAAGGACTAAAAAGTAAGCTGCCTCAGGCTGGAATTTAATTTCATGTTTGACAACAGGAATAGAAGTGAACGTTCTGGAAAAATAAAAAAGATTTAATTGAAACTCAAGAAATTTTAAAATATTATGTTTTTATTAATATTATTACCAAAGTTGTCATGTCAGTAAACTCCTAATTAGCCATCGGTCAGACTGTCGAATATTTGTAGCAGACAGCAGCAGTAGTAATGTAGGTGTTGTTTGAAAATGTCACCTAAAATTATTATATTATCCTAGTCTATCATATCCAATTAGAATTTAGAAGATAGGTTTAAATATCCCAAATGACATCAGCTATCACCCTCTTACGGCCTTGCATCGACTTCTGTTGCTGAATGCTGGAGTTAAATTCCGGGGTGATCGCGTTTTCACTTTCGGCCTCATCTTCACTCATCACCCTGTCACCCTGATATTAAGTGAAGAGAAATTAAGGTCCAGTCCTAAATCATTGTGCATAAAAACAACGCTAACACCGCGTATATAGATACATCTTTGGGAAGCTACTGGTATACTGGGCGGTAGCATCTGACCACATTTCACGAAATGAGCTGCTGCTTTTATCTTACTATGAAATTAAAAATTACATAGTAATATTGAGGTGATTCGAAATAAAATACGGATTATCACTTTCAAGATATATTGTCCCCAATCACTTTAATACGCTATTAACACTGTCGTGGACCACTCATCAACCGGAGCCTCGTGAACAGAATAGCGATTCCCCCTTAATAGTCGAGCCACCTAGCGGTTCGTAGCAATTCATCCAACGAATATCTCATTAATTAAAATATGGGTTATCCTTAACCATAATGGATAGTATAAATTAGACTGCTATGTGGCGCGACCTAGTGGTAAAACCTCAATGACATGTGTACTGCTATAGCCAAACGAGTTTCCAATTTAAATAATTAATAAGTAGTAAAATAGCTTAATGTATATATTACGTCTTACAGTAATAATGCATCTTACTAGTATTGTTAGCTGTCTAATAATGCCATGTCAAGAGTTAAGGTGTGACCAGCTGACCTGCTGAAAATTTATCGAATAGTAATTTTCGGCAGGTTCGTTACAGGTAACAACCCAATAATTAGCTATAAGGTTAACACGAAGATAATGATATTGCAAATAAATAACTAATTAGAGATTTTAGTGGTCAAAAACCTAAACACTGTAGAATAATTGTATGTACACATTATCTCGATAGAGAATTTTAATTAGGAAATTGTAATTTATTCCTAGGACATAACATTTTAGGCCATTTAAAGGAAACCACTTTTTCATACATAATGTATAATTAAACGAAATTGTTTGTTAAAATTCCTAAATCAAAATAACGTCTTATTCTTTATAAGAAATATTAACATTTACATTTCCTTTTTGCGTGGAGAGAGAGGACCAGCAGTTTGCCCAGCAGTAGGTCAGTATGGGCTCCTAATAATAATAACTTCTCTTAACCGGTTTACTGTCTATCGATCCCCAAATTTAAGTTTTAGCAATATATTTATTTTCTGGGAAATTTTATCGTAAGTGGCAGGGCACTTTCTTGTCGAATCTTTATACTGATGCTTAACGACCACGTTAACACCATTTAGCGACTACTTAGCGATATTTAATAAGTGGTCAAGTGGTCGTTGAATATTTCTAATGTATTTTCTAAGCATTCCTATTAATAATCACTTAGTGTTTAAATGGTCGCTAAGTGTCATTAAAGCACATCATTAAAGTGTTTCCTGGGTGTCACTAACTGGTCACTAAATTAATGTAAATACTGGTGTCGATTCGGTTACACACGAACTAAACTAAAATCAGAATTAGACTGGTGCTGTCACGTTATATTGTTCCAGAGAGAAAAAGACAGACCTACTTTAAAACTGGTTTTAGTTTAGTTTGCGTACAACCGAATCGACACCATTATCTTCTGAACTACTGCATTCATCTTAGCTAAAAGTTTTAAGATCCTAATCCGAGCGATATTGCCCATCCTTATTAACCCTGGCCCGGACTAAAAAGTATCCTTGGGCAAATTACACCTAAGGTGTTTAATAAAGTGGACTTCAACTAAACAGATTCCAAGCAAGCGGTCGATATCTTCCTAGACTAAGAATCACAGGCCCGGAATAATCTAATTTGTAGTCGATCACAAATCTAATGAAGGTCTATAACTGGGTTTAACCAGGTCAAGTGAATTAACCTGTAAGTCTAGATCGATATTTTGTGCACCTTTATTCAACCGACTTCGTAGCTCAATGTAAACAGCATGAGATGTACAAAACGGAGGTCGCGGTTTCGATTCCCAGGTCGATGTTTAGGTTTGGTTAGTAGTAGGCATTCTTAAATATCCACCTGGGCTACAACTCATAGATTCGCTGATCTTTTTAATAATTAATACTTGCCATGACATAGCGCTTAATGCTAATTCCATGTGGAGGGTGCCGCACAGCATGACCAAAGCGTGGGTATACCTCATAAGCTGTCTATAGAGGACGTCCTGTGGACATCGGCCCTGGCTCTGTAATCTATACTGTGCTCCAGTCTGTTGAAAAATTCAGGTCAAAACCAAATATGCAGTGTTCCACATACAGGGCAAAATGTTTGTTCTAAGTTCTTCCAACTCCGATAATGATAAATAAAGGTCCATAAAGTACCTGATTAATTTAATAATTGGAATGAGATGAGATGATGAGAGCTCATAAGAGCTTTAAAACTACTTCGGAATCATTGCCACCCCCGCCTTTATTTTAACGGCGAAAATTTTGTATGAATTTCGGATGACTTCAATTTTTTCCTTTTCATACAAGTTTTTACGCCTTACGTAATGCAGGTATACAGTGTTTTTTGGGTAATATCGTACCTATTACAGAGTAAAAGAGTTTAAGTAAACGTCAGACAGAGAGAAAAAGAAATAAGAAAAAAATTGTAGCTCTTATACTATGAAAAATCACTGAACATCTTTTTTTTTTGTTATATTTAATCTGACGATTGTTTTTTCTATTACTGATGGCTCTTTGGTCCTCAAAAAGGTCCTTCTTCAAACAGAACCGAATGATATAAATAACTTCTTCATCTAAAAACGTGACATATCCAAAATATTGACTTTTGCTGCTCCCCTTAATTTACTATGGCAATTATTTCTCGACCATTGAAAACTATCAACAAATTGGAAATGTTAATAAGAGGAACTTATTTATTTGAGGGACTGGCTTTGTATCCAATACTTTTAACATTAATTTCTCTTCGGTGATCGGATTACAATAAAATGAAATGAAAGACACTGACGATTACTATTCATTTCTTGGTTCAGTTAAAATAACTACTGTGATAAACAATAATTGTATTACACAATTTAATAAACATAAAAACGTTAAAAGGTATCCTAACTAATATCATAAATGCGAAAGTTTGTGTATGTCTGTATGTATGTACGCCTATACGGCTGGACAGATTTGGATGAAAATTGGTGGGTAGACAGATTAGGACCTGGATTAACATATAGGCAATTTTTTTTGCTGAACCGATTTTGATGAAATCTTCCACGTGGACGAAGTCGCGGGTGGAAAGCTAGTTTAATAATAAACTTGGAGCTAGGTTCATAGCCATGTTTAAGCCTTTGAGCGCCACGCCGGTCACCGGTGACCGGAAAACAATTGATTTTCAATTGTGTCTGCGTCGCGGCAGTTAACGTGTTAATGGAAATCGGTTAAGCCGTTTCGAAGATATTTAGTTTTTAACATACTTGGTTTGGTTTATGTGGATGATCATTTGTTTTCTCGGAGGTTTTCTAAATATCCAATTTATAGTTTCGGATTACGTTTTTATAATTTGTTCCATCAATCTAGATCCTCACTGAGCAACTAGGCTTGTATTATGGATACCAATTAATAAACTACAGAAATATCTGTTTTTATGTAAATGTAACGGTATACATATTATAATGATATTTTCAATTGAAGACAGCCGTTTAATCAAGTCTGGTCTACAGGGGTGGTTAAGAAACACCGGCTGTCTGGTGACCACTAGTCTGAAACAAATCCGCCAATCCGCACTGGGGCCGCGTGGTGGATTATGGCTCATACCCTCTCCCAGTAGAGAAGATTGTGCTTCAACATTAAGAACGTATAAGGCTGTTCATGTAATGGATATTCATAAAACCGGTGATATTGTTTTAAGCGATATCCATAACGCAATTGACTGTAACAAAAACGAGTTCCGCTGTAACGTCAGCAGTGTTGCCAAATCAGCTCTTTTCGAGCTAAATTTTGCTCTGCTTTAACAAAACATTTGCATTTAGGTCTATAGCTCTCTTTCCATGAAATTTTATCTCTATTTTTAAACATAATGTTTTCCTGACAATACCAAATGGCGTCGTACTGAAGACAAGTCTCTATCGAATAAAACAGCACTCGTTATATAAACTTACTAGCTTTCCGCCCGCGGCTTCGCCTGCACAGAATAACTTTATCGCGGAAATTTGTTTATCCCGTGGGAACTACTCACTTTATTGGGATAAATAATATCCTATGTATTAATCCAAGGTATGTTCTACTTATATGCCCAATTTCATCCAAATCCGTTCATCCGTTTCGCCGTGATTGAGCAACAAACAAACAAACATCTAAACTTTAGTTAGATTAGATCCCATCAAAAACATTCTGTAAAAAACTAGCCAAGTCTCGATGGAGCTGCTTGATTATCTCTAAAAAGTAATGAAATCTATACAAAGTCGTGCCAAGTGTAAGGTTCCTTACTGCGATTTCTTTATTATTATAGTTAATGTTGTGTGACTTGGCCGTTGAAGGGTACACAGGGGTACAAAACCAGATGCTCCATGACACCATTGCACCAATCTGTCGCCAGAACCGCTATTAATGTTATTAATTATGTTATTAAGAATGTTCAACGGCAAACTATTAGCGAATAATCTGTGTGGCGTTTACATAACATTCTTTATACGTTAGTGGCTTTATCAAGCCTACAATTGACTGGTTATTGAATCAACGTTTTCCAAGTGGCAATTTTCCATCGTCAATGCGTAGCGGTTCTGGCGACAGATTGGTGCAATGGTGTCAAGGAGCACCTGGTTTTGTACCCCTGTGTACCCTTCAACGGCCAAGTCACACAACATTAACTATAATAATAAAGAAATCGCAGTAAGGAACCTTACACTTGGCACGACTTTGTATAGATTTAATTACTTTTTAGAGATAATCAAGCAGATCCATCGAGACTTGGCTAGTTTTTTACAGAATGTTTTTGATGGGATTTCACTTCTTTTTGTAGAAACGTGGGCATATTATATATATGCCCACGTTTCTACAAATATACTTGATACTGCAAGTTGAGTCAGTTCTACCATACACCAAGAAAGATATTGCATGGAAGAGACAAGACCCGTCTTTGGGCATACCAACTACTTGGTAGCCACTAAGTTCATCGTCGTCTTTTAATATTATCGACATTTTTTACGATAATTATTATCTTGCGAAATCAAACACAATTAAACTCAACGACCTTTAGTATATGGACAACAAATCAGAAATACCGATAATATTTAGACTAAAACCTACTTATATCTTTAAGACTTCTTTTGTCTTAATAAAAAAAAACTTAAAGAAAATATTACTCTGCCTACTCAATCTATACAAACTATAAGCAAAACGTTAACTCTTAATTATTAGACAAGTGTCAATATAATTAATTATCAATGAACTTTCTACCAAAGGTACTACCTACCTAGTACTGAAATACAGCTAAATTAATGATATTTTTAAACGAAACGAAGTAATATCTAACTAAATAAACTAAACTAGAATACTAGAAAAGTACTTATAAACACGAACGCGATTCGAAGTACTGCCTAACTGTAAATTAAACCTAGAAAACTAAAAGTAGGTACTAAATAATTAACAATTAAATAAAGTATTCAATTGAAACTTCTTTTAATTCTGATAATTAAGTAATAATCAGTAATCCGTCACTAACCATATAATTCCTAACCTGTTTAAATCTTTGAATTAATATAATAACAACCTGCCAATTAACCTTAGCAAACCTCACGAAATAATCAGCGAAGTCAACGAAATTCAAATAATCCCTCCTAATCCCTAGCAAACATTGTCAAGCGCAATAGAAGAATGTCGTAAACGACTGTAACGCGGCCGGTTGCCACTTTGCCATATAAAGTTATCGGAAAAACAAAACGTAAGCGCGTTTTAAAATACAGTCAACGCCATCTAGCGACGCGTGCGGGTATCACCGCCACTCTTAGCCAATGCATTATATTTTGACCAAATTTTCGTTTGTTTATTTAATTTGTGTAATGTTCGAGTAGAATAAAATTAATCGTTTGACTATTTCTTCTTGTAAACTTGTAATAAGTATAAGTATAAAAGCCAGTCTAGTCTTATCCAGAGTTTTCCTTTAATTTTATTTATATTCGTATTAAAAGCAGAAGGGGAGGCATTCGCCCAGCAGTGGGACGCTATAGGCTAGATTAAATTAGAAGATGTGTCCCACTACGCTGGACAGTCGATTTTTTTATGTACCAATAATAGTAGAAGGGGGCATTACCATATCGCTAATACAGCTGGGACCAGCTGAGGGTTCTTCGTCAGATATAAAGTTAATCGTTCGACTATTTCTTCTTGTAAACTTGTAAGTATAAGTATAAAAGCCAGTGTAGTCTTATCCTGAGTTTTCCTTTAATTTTATTTATATGCGTATTATAAGCAGAAGGGGAAGCATGCGCCCAGCAGTGGGATGCTATAGGCAAGATTAAATTAGAAGATGTGTCCCACTACGCTGGATTTTTGCAATGACAGTCGATTTTTCTATGTACCAATAGTAGAAGGGGGCATTACCATATCTCTAATACAGCTGAGACCAGCTGAGGGTTCTTCATCAGATACTTCAGACCTTCGATTTTTGACATCAAATGAAGCGGCCCACCAAGTTGAATATTTTTTGTAAAGGCGGTATATGTCGATCTCTAATAGTTTGGTTGGGCTCTTGTGTTTCCTAATCAGGGTCACCAGGTACTCCAGATCTTCGATTATCCTAGTTTTTATAGTTTTCCCTTTATGTGGCCATTAAACCATAACTCTGTACCAAATTTCAGCTCTCTGAGTTTATGGGAAGTACTAGTTCTATTTTGATGATCATGAGTGAGTGAGTGAGTGAGTGAGTGAGTGTCATAAATGCGAAACTTTGCTTTCGCTTAACTTCGGAACTAAATGACCTACAGACTTGAAATTTTGGATTTTAAGTATGTGATTATAGCTTACTGGATGACGAAAATTTCTGCGTTCTAGTCTTATCCAGAGGTTCTAAAATAGGGGCCTGAAAATGCGGCGAAATGGTTCCAGTAAAGGATGGTACGGCAGTGTTTGCTTCGCGCTCGACTTGGCGGGGGCACTGCCGTGCCCCCAGATATGTATATTACTGCATATGGACCAGGTCGTGGAAATAATCAAAAAGATACCACTTCATTGGTGTTGAAAGGGGAGCTTGGAATCAATGGGAACTCAGTCATATACCGACTTCGTTCGCGAAATTTCGTATCACATGATGGATTATGTTGTAAAAAAATGCATCACTTACCACAGAAAAGTAGGCAAAAAATTTGCGAGTAAAGTTTTATGTATAACAAACATAATATATTAACCGTAAAACTCATATTTTTATTCAATATTGTAATTTTTTCTTGCTCTTTCATAGGTTGTGAGCACAGATCAAAAAGAAATTTTGATTGAGCGCGGTTTTAGTTATGGCCATTTATTCTCTGCAGTTCTATTAGTTCTCTAGGATTGAAAGTTGAAGAAATCGTTGTAATAATATTTGGGAAAATTTAGTTATGTTTCGCGTAATGGAAATTGACCAATTTTTTAAGAAAAAATTATAATTCCTTTCAGGAAAAAGTAAATAGTTAATTAAACAACTCGTGAGAATATATTTTTTTATTTATTTTATTTTATTTATTTATTTATCATTTATTGCACACAAGAAAAAACATACAGATACAACATACAACAAATTTATCTAAAGCTTCAGTAATTAATAATATCGAGTACCTACCTAATTTATCTAGCGCACAATAACATCACAAAGTTCATATTTTAGAAAATGCCACTCAAGAATCCTTCAGAAAACCCCCTTACAGATAAATCGATTTTTCTTTTTATATGAGATCCTGTTGATGGAATTCGAAATAAACGATAGCATTGATTTGGAGAGTTACTTTTGACAGCTGTCATTCAAAATTAAGATATCACTGACATCTTTAATTTTGATAAAGATGCCACTATTCTGACTAGTAGTTTCCGAAATATGGCCGTTTTAGTTTTGACAGCTGACATATTACTCATCGAGATATTCAGTCATATTGACTCTACAGTGCTTGTCCATTGAGTTTGTTTGTTACTGAAAATAAACATAAATATACAAGGGGTTAGATATTAAGAGATACCATCTTCCAGTCCTGAAATCTGGAGGACCACAAATAATGGTAGGTATTTAAGAAGTTATATTATATGAGTGTATATATATGTGTAATCTTTTCTCACTATTTTCACTTATAATATGCCGAATGTAATAAATAGAACTTTATTACATTCGGCAGAGCTGAAATATAATCTCAGTGTACAAAAAAGTATACTGTCACCAAATTGATTAATAGCCATCGCTCTCTCGTCGCATTCACAAAGCTTCAAAGGACCTTTATAGAATCAGACCCAGTGAATACATTAATCTCACATAGTTGCTTTTATATGGATCTACTTCTCGATAGTGACCAGAGAAACCCCATTAGTTACGCTTGTGCCTTTTGACATTGAATTTGGAATGGTCTAGTTTTAGTCATGTAATTTACTTTGAGCCTGGAATAATATTTCATCACAAAATGTAACTGAAATTAATAATTAGCCTCAGACTATCAACTGATCTCGACATCAATTCGTGATCTTTGAATGCGACAAAATAAGGAAAAAAAAATTATTATATTATATAATTAGACTGAATATCGCCGAGCCGCCTATATAATATAATAATCTTGTAAATAATTTCTGTTTTATGATGGTTTTGAATTTATTTATTTAGCAAATCAGGAATGTCTAAGTACCGTGTGTTTCGGCACATAAAAGAATAGAACTAATCTGTCTCTTTAGGGGTAAAAGACGACTATGGGACTTTCCCTCTGTTACGTGTGCATTTCTGTATAGGTATTACACACCATACATTCAAGCATTAATTTCTAAACCAAATTTCTAATTTCTAGACCAAAAAGTCTATTGCGCTTTCGTGGATTTGGAAAAGGTCTATGACAAAGTGATGAGGAATGAATTGTCTATATATGGGGTAGACAGCACCTTGATACGAGCACTGAAATCACTTTATGAAGATTCCAGTGCTTATGTCAGGCTTGTCCCATTAAGCCTGACACAAGCACTGGAATCTTCATACATGGTTTAACATCGAGACAGGTGTTAGATAGGGTTGTGTTGCGTCCCGTTGGCAGTTATTCATGAACTTATTCATGAACAGTTGTCTGCAAATATTGAAAGAGTATGAATGTGGATTGAGAATGAATGGGTTACTCGTCAATGGTCTTGTCTTGTCTTGTCACAAGAGGAGTTACAAGAGATGGGAACACTTATGAATACTGCTTTGAAAGAAAATGGGAATTAAAGTCAATGTTTAGTAAAACGAAAGTGAAATATTTGAGAGAGGTGTATGTATGACGGATTGCAATATTTTGATAATCGGAGAAAAAGTGGAGCAAGTGCGTGAGTTTGTGTATTTGGGTTCACTGCTTACAAGGGATGGAATGTGTGAGAAGGACATCGAAAGAAGATTGAATGCCGGAAATCAGGTGAATGGAGCACTGGATGCCTTTATGAGGAGCCAGAATGTGTCGTCTGGGAGTGAATGCTGGATATGGGAAAAGAAGATTGAAAGTAGAATTAATGCAGTGGAAATGAGATCATTGACAAGTATGAACGGGTGACTTTGAAAGATAGAATCAGGAATAGTGTAATCCCATCAAAAACAATACTTGTCAAAAAAACCAAGTCTCGCAACTCAGTTGTTCTGCGTTAAAAAGTTGTGAGATCCATGTAATACCAAGTCGGTTGTTAATTTATTCACTCTCTATTTAAGCGACTTTCTGTCTTAATACGTCCAGTCTCTAAGACCACGATCGTGGTCCATAACAATTGAAAATCAATTGTGTCTGGAATCTCCGTACTCGAAGCATTAAGTTGTTACGTAATAATTAACAGCATCTTATAGTGACGCATATCAATATTAAAATTCTTTAATGTTTTATATAAATATATCGAGACTTGGCCATCGCACTAAATAATTGAATTTACATGTGTTTTCAGGCGATTGAATTTACACGTCTTTTCAGGCGATGGCCAAGTCTCAATATATTTATATAAAACATTAAAGAATTTTAATATTGATATGCGGCACTATAAGATGCTGTTAATTATTACGTAACAACTTAATGCTTCGAGTACGGGGATTCCAGACACAATTGATTTTCAATTGTTATGGACCACGATCGTGGTCTTAGAGACTGGACGTATTAAGACAGAAAGTCGCTTAAGTAGAGACTGAATAAATTAACAACCGACTTGGTATTACATGGATCTCACAACTTTTTAACGCAGAACAACTGAGTTGCGAGACTTGGTTTTTTTGACAAGTATTGTTTTTGATGGGATCTCATTTCTTTTTGTATTTTGTAGACAGTTCTACTTTTTTCCTTTTCGGTACCTTCTACTTATTGTATATATGTATATCACCCAGCAACGAATTTTCTTAAAGCCCTCTCTCTGACTTATGAACTTTTCTTATTTTTGTAGGTAGCCTTCCGTTTTCTCTTTTCCGGTACTACTTCTTGAGCTTCAGCTACAGTTTTTCTAAGAGCCCACTCCCTGTCTCTATGGGTTTTTCTGGGAGGCTTTGATGTTACAATTTTTGCCGTAAAATAATAAAACATCGTTACGAATAAAGCCAATATTGAAAAATTTAATTAACTGAAGACTTGGCTGTATGGGCTTAATTTTCTTTGCTGTCTTTTCTAGATTTTTTAGTTTTTCCTTGATTCATACACCAAACACTACTTATATTCCAAATTTGAAGCTTCTAGGTCTGCTAGAAGTGCCTTAGAATTTTGATGATCGGTGAGTCAGTGAGTGACAAAATTAAGAAATTTGACCCGTTATAATTCTTAAAAATACTAGTTCAAATTGAATGAAATTTTAAATATACGTGTCTTTACAATGCCTGCATAGTTACTGAAAATTTCAGTCTTCTATTTTTATCCACAACGAAGTTACAGGGGGTCGAAAATGGTCTGAATTGCTTCGAGAAAAGGATGGTACGGCCGTGACGCTTTTTTGCTCGACTTGGTGGGGGCACGGCCGTGCCCCCAGGAGTTAAGCAGTGTGAATGTGGTGACAAAGATTGAAAAAGGTATGCTGAGATGGCGTGGACATGTGAAAAGGATGAATGAAAGAAGACTTACGATAGAACCAGGATTGTCCTTATACTTTTAGACGAGTGCCTACATACAGTCAAACTTATTTGACTGGTAACGTTGACGGACTACATAAAGTAAAAACGAGTATGCAGTAATGGTTTCATTCACTTTACTGCATTGAGACAAGTAAAGTAACGCGTTTTGATTACTTAGTAGGAAGAAAAAACTATTTTTAATATTTTTATTGAAAACGCAATTTTGAGAATAAAAAAGAATACCAATAATATTTAAATTGAGAAACAAAATTTTAACCTGATTTTTATATTTAATAGGTAAATTAATTCCAACGCCAACGATTTTTATTTTATTTGTAACTAAGTACTTTATTATTACTACAGACTATATGAGTTACTATTGTGCACTTTATCAATCAAAGTAAACTACTGTACTATTTATGAAGTAGATATTGCATCCCAAAATATCTTTTGACTTTGAAAGATACGTTACGTAAAGACATTAGTCGTCTATTAAATGTAAGTATAAATTTAATTAATACACGTAAGAGGAGTTTGAAGCCGAATCTTCAGACATAATTTTAATTACTTAGTTACTTGAGTTAGATTGATTGACTTAGAAACTTCTATTACTTACGATATACTTAAACACAGACTAAGTTCGTGAAGATTTGTGCATGACCTCTCAGAATTTAAAATTGAATTTATTAATAATAATGTTAGCGAAACTATACATTTTACCATAAAATATATTTTATTGAATCACTCGAAGTTAGTTTTGGTCCAATTAAATTTGAAATTTAAATAAGAAATAAGAAGATGTTACCGATAATTCAGAAAAGCAGTATGGTTATATGATACCTACCTATATTTATTTATTTATAAAAAAAACTGGACATTCTTAGTGAGATCTAGGCAAACGATGTTAACGACGGTGCCCTTAACGCCGTCGTAGACCAGGGCAACGCTACCGTATTCAATTTTTAAACGCTTTGAATACACCCGGACTCGCAGCGCAATCTATTATCCTGAAAGTGGAGTTTTGATTATACTCTTGCAAAATTTTGCCTCTCGAAAGCCATGTAACGAAACTCGGCTGAAGATAGTCACTGCATAGGAACCTCATTGCGGAAGAAATCTAAATGTGTTGTAATGCTTGCGAGTCGGAATTTATAACAGACATCCTCCTAATCCTTTGCGTAAAAGTCGTGCAGTTTCCTATGAGCATTTGAATTACTATTTAAGTAGGTATTTAAAAACCAAATAACGCGACAACATATTTTGCATTTTACAGCCGCCATGTTGCATTTTTTATTATGAAATGTATTCTTTGACACTCTCGGGATAAAGACGAATCTAACGGCACCTTGCACTTCAAAAAAATAGATATCTAAATTATACCTAAACTCGAAAAACATTACCCTACTTCCTGGGGTAGTCGGGTAATTTCTATCTCGCAGTTTATCGTTGAAAGTATTAATATATTCTGAAAATTCAGAAAATAGCCATGGAAATTGGAAATAGGGTATAATTAATTAAAGAAAATAAAAAATAAATTACATACAACCAACATTAGATTTACATTACCTTGGATAGTTGTTTACATTAAAAAGGTTATAAGGCCAGGTAGTAATTAACACTCCCGTGTCTGAGACCCCACTCTCACTTGGGTGATTTTTTAATTCCAGATTCTTAGATGCTGTACTAAATTAATTAACTATGGAGCTTACTGTTACGGGAATAACACCGATATTGAAAATTATGTACCAATCCTGTTTTATTAAGGAAAATCGTTCTGGAAACCAATTTCGTCCAGCGGGATGAGGATGCGAGGCATTCATGTACAATCTCTCTTTAACCGTGGGTATATAATACTAGAATGTGCTTGTTTTTTATTTGTGATTTATTTCTGCGGATCCGATTAAGGTTCAGTGGATGTTATGTTTCGTGGCTGATAAATACGGGTTTCATTCATACACATTTGACGATGAATACTGGCTCACAACGTCTCCTAATTAGGTAATTTTTTACGTAATCGAATGTTGCATATCTAAAATATTTTAGTTCAATTGTGATGGGCTGGAACGTACTTTATCTTTGTGATTGGAGTAACATATAAACCATTATCTATCTACTGCTAAAAGAAAACACATTACATTTCATACTCTGATGTAATAATCATTCATCAACAGTCATAAAGTAGAATTTAATGTAGTTAATGTAATGTAAATAAAAAATTTACCGTTGTAAAAAATATCTCAATATTTTCAAAGAGCTGCTCCCTTGGGATATAAAAAGACAAATTGCGTAGCAAATTATGAATTTTGGGAAGCATAGGTACTTATATAAAATTTCAAGCATTTACTTAATTTTATTAGTACGATACAGCGACACCAACAAAAACCAAGAAGTAAGCCATCCTAGCCCAGTTCCTATGATTAAGTCGGAGTGAAGACGCGAACTTTTACAAACACAGGTAGGCAATTTACAGTCGAGGCCTAAGTGCTTTATCTACACATATAATAAAATCATAAAAGAAAAAATCTCTACATTGAAGTTAATTGGAAAAACCCAATCCAACGTGACTTAAAATACGGAGCTAATAATTTGAAAACTCTCGTAGCAAATAAAACAAGAATATTATTTGCAAAGAACGCGATTATTGATTTCGAATAGATTCGAGCCTAGTTTACTGCACTTAATTTTTTAATGTAGCGTAATACAACCGTACAAACGCACCTCTTTCTATAACTTTAAAAATTATCACATCAGGCATGGTTAGTTCTAAATTCAAATATTGTGGTGTGTGAAATACCATACGACTTGGAGTTGCATTGATTCCAAATTCAAAATGCTGAAAATTTCAAATTACCTCTCCAGAATGTTTCTAATATCGAATAGGCTTTTGTACACGGAAATGCATTCGAAATTTAAAACTTTCGAAGACCAAGTCGTCTATGGAACCATAGAATTCAGGGCTTAACTTTCCATCTTCATATTGCAGATGCGTTGGTAACATTTCATAGTATTTAAAAAAAATGCATAATATCACTAGGGAAAGTCAGGTTATTACTCTAAAGACCTCGAAAGGAAAATGGGAACCCTTCTAGGATCACTTCGCTGCCCGTCTGAATGTCGTCCCCCTCGTCCGTCTAAAGAACACGTGGAGATATCTAATTGAAAATAATAAAATTCTTAGGCCCATGGTCCCTTGGAGCTGGTAAAGAACCAGCTGTATGTCAACGCAAGGACAAAATACCGTCATTTAAACCGCATATTTTGACTCTCGCAATGAAATCATACCTTGGGTTGTTTCCATTTACCTAGTATCAGGAAATTTGAAAAAAAGTAAGGTCTCTAAGTATAAGTAAAGAAAAATTCAGAAAATTGTTCAATTTATAATTACTTGTAGCACATAAAAACTTATCGGAAGATGTAATATAAACCAAGTATATGAACAAAATGTTTACAAAAATTGTAATTATAGGTAGGTATGAAAGTACGGGTACTATCCGAGTTCTAAATTTAAAAAAAAAAAAAATTTATTATAATATGTATTACAATTTCATAGTCATAGCTTCATAGATAGATAGATAATTTGTTTATTTGTCTCTAAGCACATTGCACAATGATAACAATTAGTAATACAGTACAGAACAATATAGTAGTTAATTTATAAAGCAAAATAATGCACACTCACAGTAATTTTGTTTTCATTTAAAATATTTACCCCGGTATACATATTGTACCTGTTTTATGCTGTTTGATAAGAACATACACGGCATGAATGTTAAAAATACAATATTTTATACAGAAAATCTCTTACCTAAGACGCGTTGTGACTATCAAGTCAGCATGCTTATTACGTCATAAGTATTGGTCTGGCCCTCACAGTCAAAAAACGCGAATCCAATAGAAAATGTTTGGGCGATAATGAAGCTCAAAATACGCGGAAAAAACGTTAACACCGTCACCGACCTGAGTCGTCATATAACAGAAATATGGAGGTCATTATTCCGTGAGTACGCCAGAAAACTAGTGGAAGCATGCCTCAAAGATACCGATTATCAACAAGGGGGAGACTCTATCGTATTAATTCAAAGCATTCAAGTTCACATTGTAAACTATTATTACTGTAAGTTTCATGTATGTCTTATTTTTAAGGTAATTTGCTCGTGTACTGTAGGTATATAGAGTGTGAGACTACAAAGTTAAATGTTTAACTAATGAATAATCAGACCTACGTAATGAATTTCGTTACGTATGCCTTTAAACTTAACGCTATTAAAACTCGTAATAGATTTAAACCTGATTCAGTTAATCTGACACGTAACAGAAGAATCCCATCGGGATAGCGAGGAACGTCCATTTCAAATTAGTTTCTCGTCGGGTAGGTTATTTATTTTTCATTGTGCACAGACGGCGATGGTAGGTATGTTTTTGGATCTTGTGGACATTATTTACATTTGCTACATTGTTTACCTTTATAAAATACTAGCTTGCCACCCGCGGCTACGCCTGCGTGAAAAAACTTTATCGCGGTTTTACGATATCACACTCCAAAATAATCCCAACTAATATTATAAATTCAAGAGTTTGTATGTGTGTGTTTGTTTGTTACCTCATCACGCCTAAGTGGCTCGACGGATTTGGATAAAACTTGGTTGGTAGACAAGACAGATTAGGACCTGGATTATTATATGCTTAATTTTTGCTGAACCGATTTTGATGTTCCGAACCGAAATGTTCCGTGCGAGCGAAGTCGCGGGCAACAGCAATCATTATTATTGAAGTAATCATTTAAAACTTCAAAATTGGGTGATTTTGTGAGATTTTCTCTCGTCATAAGTCCGTTCCTTCTTGGTTTTCCCCTTATTCCTTCAACTATTCTTTCTATTATATTTTGTATAAGAACTTCATGTCCTTTCTGGTACCTTCTTACCTCTTCTATTTTCTATTATATCCAAAATAATTGTCTTAGGCTAATAACCTATGCGTTTATACAACATAAAGTTTATTGTATAATGTATGTATCATCTAAGAAATTTTATCAGATTTACTATGTTTAAGTTACGGTATCTCCGGTCTATGTTTTCTTATTCATTGTGGACTGTCCATTGTGTTTACTAAATTAAGCAGTTAGCTGAGAATTCCATAATTCATTATATATAGCAAATGTTCAACTAATGAAACAAATCAAGTGGACATCTCTGAGAGCACTATCTCCTCTGGGGGTGACTATATAACCATAGTATTGATATTTCTCTGTTTATGACTGGCATTCTGTGATGTCATCAGTGGCACCGCCCCTCCCTACCTTATTTCTTGCGACATCTTCCTTATAGCCAATGTAGTACGGATTTGACAGCCTACCGCAGCGGTCGTATCGACTTTGTGTGGCGTAACGTAACATATACAATAACTTTTATGTTGCTATAAACCAAAACAATGTACGGAATCTTTGTTCACTCAATACACCCATTTTTTTCCTATTAGATTAGATTTATTTAGCTCACTTTTACAATGAAGTATACAATACACGCAATCATAAAATAATAACTTATACGTCATTATCAACATCAGCCGAAAGACGTCCACTACTGGACAAAGGCCTTCCCCAAAGATCTCCACAATAATTGGTCCTGCGCTGCCCGCATCCAGCGGTAGCGGGAACTTATACATACATTATATACTTTATGAAATTACAGAATTATTCAATAAAATACTATACTTAAGTATGTGACATTTGTTATGGCAATATCATAATATTGTTTAAAATAAAATATTCTGAAGATTATCGATTGCATATTCATAAATAATAATTGTAACCATTGTTGTGTCTATGTCAAATATGAGTACAAGTTAAAATACAATATATATTATAATATATATTACAATATATATTTTAAATGTCAAATATATATTGTAATATATATCATCAAGAGTATATGGATACTCTTTAATATATTGTCTAAAAATCAGTATGTACTCCTGCTTTTACAATTTTGTTTCTTCCTACTTATTTATTTTAGGCTTATGTCCAGTAGATAGAGTTATGAATTTACAGCTGCTTCAACCATTTCGATACAAGTAGGGCTAATCAATGTACAATAGTTATTTAATAACTACTATAATTCATTAAATTCATTTAATAATTTAAATGTAAATTTCATCGGTATGTCAACTCTTATATACATAGGTATATTCACGTCTTAACTAAACCCCTAATTCATGCAATAGCATATAATAATATTTTATATCGCTTAATAGCTATAAGACAGCCTGGTTATACAATTATTATTTTTTGGAAGGTATATTTATGAAGTATATTGTAGAATTTTTGTGCAATAAAATGTACTTGATTGATTAATTTCAGGTAATATTTACATTAAATTAATAATAAATAAATTTTTCCGACACTTAGGTACTACCATCTAGTCCCAAACTATGCAAAGCTTTACTGGATACTAGATTACGGATAAACAAACATAAATAATTAACATCCATAAATGTTCGTATTCATTCCACAAACATTTATCCCTCGCGGGATTCAATGCATAACCGTTTGTTTCACTGACAGGGTGACTGTCCACTACACCAACCGGTCGTCAATTATCGTTAGTATTTTTTTCTACTTTTATTTATCCTACTGTACTGTAAATTTATGTCTTCGTTTGTATAGTTAACTGATCTGGAGACAAATTCTTGAATTACTCACACATTTTCTATTGTTTTTAAAAACTTAATTACTGTCTTCGTTGAACTAGTTCGTTCATGCCCGGCATTATTTCTACTATTTTTAGCGTTGTCAATACCTATTTTCATTCGATTTATCGTGTTTCAATATTTGTGTTTAAGAAATAGTACAGAGGGCACAAATTATATAAATTGACCTCCAAGAGATTAATTTTAAATATCAATACTCGACAGGGTTAGGTAGCGACCACAGACTTCCACTTGCAAGAATCGTGACAAACGTCGGCTTCATTACCTCGCATAAAATTGTTCATGTACCTTCGGCGGCTTAGGAGACTTATTACTCTTGACTCGCCTTTCTTTAGACGTCCCCGAATTGATCGCGATACGTTCGCCGTCCTTCGCTTCGAGTACCTACCTCTTTCGTCAGTCTTCTTTCAATCAGCTTCTTACCGTAACCAACCTATCTAAGAATATTGTATTAAATTTTTGTCATCATCATTGAATATTAGTAAGGATTATCTTTATATGGCAACTCCGATAATAATTCCTCAGTTGGTAAAACTTTGAAATGTGATAAGTGATTAATAAGGTTACGATGGATACGGAAATAAATTTACGTTTGGTTTATTTTTTTTCATCATATAAAATTTACTTCATCATATTGCAATTTGATTTCATTGATAGAGGAATTGATGTATACCTACATCTTCTCGTGGATTGGATTACCATAACTCCTTTATTTACACTATTCCTTATTCCATCTTTTAAAGTAGCCTCATTTATACTTCTCAATGCTCTCGTTTCCATAGCGTCTTCCACACCCAACTTTCACTCCCATCAGCACCCCGCCGTTAACTACTTGAACAAGAACAATAGTTCTTCTTCAAGTATATCTTGGTCACTCATAAGTGACCTCTGAAATTCAACGTCTCAAAATCGGCTCGTTTAATAGTTTGTGGTATAGTTTATATTTTTCAGGTTTTAAAATGATTAGAATAAGCAAAGAAATTAAAAACTCAATAATGTTCATTTGAGCATTTTCACCTATCATATGGATTGCGTAAGTTATGTTTTTTATTTGTAGAAATTGTTTCATTCATACTTATGACTAATCGAATCAGGCGTTATTTGGTAGAAATCCATCGAATTTAACTTTAATAGTTCTTTTCCATTTCTATCCCTAAATAGTACAAAAACGTTCCTATCGTCTGTCTGTGCGCTTAGTTATTCTAAACTACGCAACGAATTTTAATACCGTTTTCACTGTCATTTAGAAAATTTCTACCGGAAAATTTATATGTACAATACATGCATATTATATTTACGTATAAAGACGATGTTTTTTAATCAAATCGTAACAAAAAACTCTCTTGACCTTGACATGGAATGCATGACAATAATGTGCTACGGAATCTTAAAAATACCTACAGAAAAGTATGTATATCTGTTTATGGTTATACGTCTATCTCTTATAGGCAATCTAATCCATAGTAGATAACCATTTATATCCCAACTAATATTATAAATGCGAAAGTTTTTGTGTATGCCTGAATGTAGCACGCCACGCAATACAGCTGGACCGATTTGGATGAAATTTGGAGGGAAGACAGATAGGGACCTGGATTAACATATAGGCAATTTTTTTGCTGAGCCGATTTTGATAAAATCTTCCACGCGGACGAAGACTTGCTGTCTTTTACACATTACTAAAAATAATGGGGTATTTGTGAACCCATTTTGAGCTACCTGTCTCTTCCCGTGGCTGTCGTAAATAGCCGTATGGTTCATATCAGAGTAGAATAGGACCAATCAGTTGTTTCCTGCGGGTGTCGTATAACCTAAAGGAGCACTAACAAAGTCCAATGACGGCAGCAGGGTCATTGGTGTGAAGCTCTAATGAAATCTGCGGTCGCTAACCCGCTTTCACGTGGTGATTAGGGCAAATCTTCCCGTAATTTAAATCGCGCCATGGGAGAAGCTTACGTCCAACAGTGGACTTCTATGGCTGTTGATATGTGATGTGTGATATATTTATAACACAGTTTCGTGAGCGCTTCTCGTTGCGCATCGTGTATCGGCGAGTCGGCGCGGGCGGCGTGGTACCGCCATTCGGACGGCTGGAGGGGTGCCCCTCCCCCCGGGCCCCGTCGCTCCCCCTGGGACTCCCTGCCCAGCCTAAGACACGAGGGCAGCCTTAATGACTCCGGCTATAGAAGCAACAGAGCCGATAGCTTTGAGCAAAGGTACGATATCTACCTATTTTTTTTTGTTATTCCTCTTCCACAGTCTACAGGCTGCTTCAAATGCGCTAGGTAATTGCAAGCTAACATAGAAAAGATCTTGATGTTAAAACCATTGCTACACTTTTCGATAAGTAATATCTAAAAAAATCTATAATTATTAAAAAATTGTACTCATTAAATTACTTCGATGGCCGTGTTCCTACAATGTAGAAACGGACCAATTCCTCTCTTCCCGTGGATGTCGTAAAAGACGACAAAGGGATTGTGAACATAAAAGTTTAATATATCAGTAGGGAGCAGCAGTACAATTGTTGCGAAAAATTCTGGGATCGCCAATCCGCCTGCTCAACGTGACGATTAGGCCAAATCCTCTCATGGAAAGCAATACAAATTGCACCATGGGAGAGGTTTATGTGCAGTAGTGAACTGAAGGCTATTGATGTGAAACTACTTCGTGGGGGAAGCCTATGCTGAGCAGTTCTTTGACTGATATGGTGATGAGAAATGACTTCGATATATAAATCAATAATAATACTCAACAAAACTACTAAATAGGGTGCGATTTGCATGGATTTTACTAGTATATGGGGATTTGCCCAAATGCAACTTATAAGGATAAAATGACGTTGCTGAATCAGTTACATCCGTACTCGTACCTACTTGTGGTGTGGGCAGAACAACTTTTCATAAATACTATAATCAATCAAATTTTTCTCTAACGCACTGACCAATCAGATATCATTATCATCTATCATTTTCAGCTGTAATTTTTACTTACAGTAAATTTATTACAATACAATATATAATACAAATCTGTTTAATGTGCCACTAGATTTTTGAACCCTGTATTTTATCCACGTGTATCGTGTCCCGATTGTTGTCCAAATCTGTTCAGTCGTATGCGTGATTCAGTAACAAACATCCAAACATCTGCACAAACTAATGGAACTAGTGGAATGGAGAGTGTAATCTCGAAAAGTCCTGAAAGAAACTAAGAGGCAAGCCTTTTGAGGTGGAAAACGGTGGAACTCCCTTGCGGCCTTTTGTATGTGATTCTTCTCTCTTTAATTTGATACCAAACTAAGGACTAAAATATCCGCCTGGCTACCACCATCTTATCTAAATCTGCCGCCAAGCAGCAATGTTAATGGCATTGTTGTGTTCCGGTTGTCAGAGATAAGATAGCCAGTCCCCAAATGTGTTGGGGTTTTCGGGCCTTATCTATACGTTAAGTGGGAACCCGTCGTACATAAAAAAAAGGAAAACCTGTTAATCTCACATTATTAAATCAATATAATAGAAATATTCTTAATTGCACACCAAATTAGTTGCAGCAACTTAATTGCTGCTAGTGATTACGAAAATAATTAAAGCTCTCCTACTAAATTATGCTAATAATATAAACTAAAGATTGTTTTAAGTCCCCGAGAGTGTTTCTACGAAAGTTTGTATTAAGATTCATTAGTTTACCTAAGCACTCAAGTGATTCTACTTGAAAATTCGGTTGTTTTCTCGTTAATGTAGCAAACTCTAGAGCAGAATGTGATTGAGTATACTCACGGGAGTTTAAACTTCGGTGTTACGTAAAACGTAGTATTAAGTAACTGGAAATTATTCTTTTGTAAGTCTAGGATATCGGCTCTTACCTCACGTGCTTCGTCTTCGACTACATCGTCACTTACCTTTCTTACCACCAGAGTGAGATTATAATCATACGTTCATTATAAAACAAATAATTGAAACTATGGGGAAATTAGTCAAATTATTGTATCCTACCCTCTGTAGTGAGTGGATGCTGTACCCTAGAAGTGGAGACAATAAGGCTTTTGAATACAATAATGATGAGTGTAGATACAAAGAAATACTCATCTGTACTTTGCTAATAAAAAAAGGGTCTGCCAATAATTGACCAGCCAAAAATCGGCAAAACAACCGACTTCAGAGTTCAGCAACAATTATGTCATCAAAGTATATACTTCGGTTTATTTATATGGAACTACTCTAGTAGTAAATCCTATGAAACAAAAAATTATTATCAAAATCTGTTAACAGTTGACGAAAATATGATTATACATACATAAAAAATACATACAGATTAACATAGAAGCTCCTCCTTTTTGGAAATCGGTTATAAAAAAAGAACAGCATGTGCCAATTTATATGAAATGATTTATTTCTACAATTTTCATAGATTGTCACTTTTCATGCTCAACGGGTTAGCACTGGACCTCAATCTCCTGATGTTAAGTGAAGATGAGGTCGAAGGTGGAAGTGTATCGACCCGGAAACCCCACTTACTTAGTAAACTTATTTAAAATTCTGAGGTTTTCAGTGACTTGAGATCTCATTTGCTATATTTGTGCATTCTTGATTTCGTGGCCTAATTTTCTAACGAATTAATTTTAATACGAATAATTTTAATAGCGAAATAGTAGAGTAACTAAATACTTAAAATACACGACACTCGAAATAGCCAGACTGCATACATATATTAATAAACCTAATCGCGTTAATATCTACTTTAAACCTTATTTACAGAAATTATACGTAATTCACTATTACGTTAAGCTTATATTACATGAAGGTAAGTATAGTTTCAATAAAGCGGGCAGACTAATACACACAATACCTATAAGCTCGAGCCGTCATGAGATTAGTCTACACAAACGGCCAGGAAACGTCAGGATCGCTTGCATACACGTAATACCATTCGAAGTAAACTAGAGCAATTGTGCTCGCATACAACGTTATGAAAATCGTATACGCGAGGATTAAACAACGGTTTAACTAATTCGAGTTGTTGCTACATTCAGACAGAGCTTAGCGACATCATGATGATAGTAATAAAGACGGACGTGTGCAGAACTTGACAATATACCCCCTGAAAATAATATTAATGGCTGGGTTATTAATCTTGAGCTCGAACTGTTCACGTATATAGCTATTGATTTATGTTGTGATATTGACAGAGCAGTTTCATTTTGTATGAAGTAACTAATCCGTGTTGGTTACAAACTGCCTCTATTGTATAATGTAGGTAATAGGAACAGAACTGCCAGTAGTTCTGTTCACTCGAGTAGATAATTCAAGATAATTGCCTTGAGTTGAATTGATTCCATTGTTGAATGCTGCAAAGTATTACCATGTAATACTACATTATAATAAAGTACCATAAAAATAATAAAAATAGCTGTATTACATTTAGGTGTACATTATAAATTACAATGAAACGTTCATGTAATGGCGCTGAAATTCCAACCTTGTGGATTTCACATCTGAGATGACCCTATATAGTGTTCTCAAATGATTTCTGTGTTCTCTGACAGATCCATTTATAATTATTTTATTATATCACAAATAGGAAATGTTCTTGAGTTTACATAACGCTTATCAAAATTGATTGACCTGAATTAAAGAACGACAAAGAAAAGCATACGAATGAATAGGTGACAAGTTACTGAAACAATGTAATAACTATAAATCCAAAATTTTGAAAATTCCTGAGACTAACAGAGTAAAGCGGTGTTAAAAGCTACATATTTTCGAAACGGCAGGACTGATTTCTATCAATCATGGCTATCAATCATGGCTAACCATCTCGCTAATACCAGCTTACGAAAAAAACATTTTCAAATCGGCTTACTCACTCAGCGCAGATATAGGTCCTCTCTTTGCGTCGGGTGTTGAAAACACCAATGAAGGGTTTAATTAACAAATAAATTAGCGAAAGCATTTTTGTTTTACTGTTATAGCGCATTTCCCCGCCGCGCCAGTTGCCCGGCTTTATTGTCTCGAGTTACACCTGGGTGGAATATAAATGTTGTGGTTTGTTCCAGGGGAGTGTTCGATCGGCAAGACAGCGTGCGGTCGGAGTACACGAGCGATCGCGAGTCCACCCGCTACGGCATCGTTCAGCAGGCCTCCATTGACAGCACCGACTCCAGAATATGTTATTTGACATCGAGCGAGGTAAGCAACCCATTAAGTTTTTTATTGGAAAGGATATTCTTTGATAGTCGTCTGTAACAAGTTTGCTGAAAAATTATCAAACTCTAAAAGATTTGGAATTCTATTATTGAAAACATTCAAATTTGAGAAAAATTGCGTACAAATCTCTTCTATTTCAAAGTTATATTTAATAATATACTCGTCCCTCTCCATGTCACCACTTAATGAACGGAAAAATGAGATAAGTAGAGGAATTTATTGACGAAGGGATGGTATTTCGTCATCAAAGGAATTTCATATTTTGTTTGGAGTTTGGGAGGTTCCTGCCTAACATTTACATATTTTCCGCCGGACGTCGTCGGTAGGAATGTTGTATATATTGATAAATTACTTTTGAAGAGCTAACCTTCAACTTATTATTATATTTATTTAATAAAGTTTAATGAGGACGACGTAGCTATGAATCAGTTTCCAAGTAAGTAATTAATTTGTCGGAAATTAAAGATTGCCTACATAATATATGTATAGAAGTACTTGAAGTTAAAGGGTTAAGCCGCGTCCACACTAGAGAATATTTGTCGAGCAACATGTGTCCACAGAGATATCGGGCGACGTTGCCAAATTTCGTTCGACGACGCCCGACATGTCTTATAGGCTGATGTAAATAGAGACAAGACATCGGCTGACGTCGGTCGATGTAGGACGATATCGACCGTTGTCTCTGGGTACATCTGGGGACATATGTCGCTTAGTGGGATCCGGCTTAATCTTTTATCGAAAATTCAAATACTATTTTGTACCTACTGTATTTAGCCCATCTTCAATAAAGCCACCTTAGCCAAAACGTCTATTCATTTTATAAATACTTAGAAAATAGTTAAATATTCTCTATTACATTTATTAGGCCTTATAAAACTTTATATTTGAACATAATTAAAACAAAGTTTCGTCAACTTTGATACTTCTTTCTACCCTTTTAAAAATCTTGTTCAGAATTTCAATTTTCGCCTGTGTACCAAATTATTATCTTTTCATCTGTGAACGGTGCGTAAAGAATACCGCAAAAGTCAAGCATCGTATCGTAACATTTTTAAATGGAATATTCTAAAACGAAACAGCCAATAAAAATGGGAATGTTTTAATTAACCTTCTCCTTGGGTCAATATTAACAGTATCACGTAACTAGGGGAGATTCCAGATCGATTTTCGGACACTGAAGATGTATCTCACGCACGAAATATTTTGTGCGAACTCTGACATCTCGAAGGGAAAAGTATTTTGATATTTTCGATCCGTAGATAGAGTACTGTTGGAGGAGGTACGGAGACCATGAGTTCGATGCCCAGCGGACACGGTGTATAGTCGGCATCATAGTCAGTCCTATAGAGCAGCTGCTCTGCTTAGAAAATTCAGGCCATATCTGCCGTTTTCTAAAACAAAGCTAGGCTTCACCGTGTTTCTAAAGATTAATTATGTCGCAAGCACTACTAGGCTGTGATTGGTGGTAGGAAATTTTTACTTATCTATTGGGTTAGGTATCTTTTTGTACCATTTGATATATTCGATATGTATGGGATAAGAGCTGTTTATAAATTGGTGCGTCTGGATAGAATCTTTCACCTTCATAAACAAAAATTTTAGGTTTTTCGTGTTTTTCTTTCATTACCATTACATAATTTCATGGATTTATTTATTTTTTATTTTAAAATTTTCATAAAGCTACTGAGTTTACCAAGCGTCTTAAAGGAGATCTCACACCAGCATTTAGTTGATGACTAAAATGTACTAAAGTTCCATTTCTTCAAAGAAACAAGGGATTTGATGTTTTCTTGTACATTGAATTAATACACCCCATCTTTAACCCCCGACGAAAAAAGAGGGATGTTACAAAGTTTGAAGCATAAATCTGTCTGTTTGTGGCATTATTTTCGCGCCAAAATGGCTGAACTCATTTGAAAATAGTTTTTTACGAAAACGCTTCCTAGTTGACTTCGGAACCCTTATAGTTTCACCATGTCCGTCTGTCTGTCCGAGGCTTAGCTCAGAGGCTCTTAGTAATAGTAAGCTGGAATTTGACATGGTTATACATATTAATCACGTCGACAAAGTGGTAAAATAAAATCTTGAAAAATATGTTTACACAAGTAGGGATGAATTTTCTTTTATTTTTCTACCGCATCATGTGGGGTGTCGCTGGATAGGTCGTTTAAAAATAGTTTAAACAGTTTTCCATTTAGGGTTCCGTTTAAGAAATGTTAAGTCTTAAAGTGCAAATTTTTGTTAGAGTCTAGAGTCCCCCAAAATTAATAACTTAAGTTTTAGATACGTGAAAAAATTCAAGCAGTAGAATACATAATTAAATTTAAAGGAAAACTACTATAGGTAAATAGGTTTTACAAGTTAATGAGTAGTAGTCGAAAAACTTTTAAAATGTACTTTCCGTTGAAAATTATTTATCACACAACAAAAAGCCGCATAAGTCCGCATATTGTGAGTGCAAGTACGGAACCCTATATTGCGCTTGGCCCGACACGGACTTGGCCGGTTTTTATAGTTGTGATTGCGAGGTGGATTTTAGTTCTGTTTGATGGCAATCGTGGATCGTTTATATGGACTTGATTTTTATTAGAAACTCACCGTAATTCTTACGTCGTCACAAGATAAGTTACAAGAGACGGTAACACTTATAAATACAGCTTTGAAAGAAAAAGGAACAAAACAGTAAAACGAAAGCTATGATATTTGAAAGAGGTGTTTGTATGACGGATTGCACTGGTTGTTCATGGCGGGCTGCTGGTTCCAACACTAATTTACGGGAGTGAATCACTGAAAAAAAACACTGATTTATGGCAGAAGAAGATTGAAAGCAGAATTAATGCAGTGGAAATTATACGATGCTAATGTGGATGGTAGTGTTGGTAGGGGATGACCACGGCGAACGTACCATGATCAAATCGGGGACGTCTTAAAGAAAGGCTTAGGCAAGAGTACCTTAAGCCGACGAGCATGTATGAACAACCTTATGAGATTGAATGAAGCAAGGGAGGTGTGTCAAAAACGAATGAACAGATTTGGATGAAATTTGGTAAATAGAACGTATCCGCGATAAAGTTAATCCACGCATGCGAAGCCGCGGGCAGAAAGCTACTATGTAATAAAAAAAAATATACTCTGTAACTTTTATCGCATGGTAGAGAACTGGTAGCCTGAAGCACAGGGCATACTAGTTCAGGATCAGTTGCCAAAAACCCGATTATTATACAAATTATGCTTATTATAGCACAATTATTATAAAACTAACTTATCCGGTTTTTGTGAAGAAGAAAATAAATGATTTTTATTAATATTATTATAAATATCTTCACAATTTGTATACTCAAGTATGGAACTACGATGCATGTATTAGAGTTTGGAGGGCACCAATCTAATCACAAATCTAATTGGTTAACCGGAAGATGCTCTCCGTAATACCTGGCTTACCAAATCCATCATGTAGTTGGTGCTACGAACAGACCCGCATTGCTTAATTATCTGCTGGAACTTTGGCTTTGTTCTCTGAGTGATGTAAGAGCCTGAGTTACCGTGTCGGTTCTATAAGGGACTAGTTAGAAGTGTTTTGCACCATTTAATACCCAAATTCCAAGGTTTTTAAATGCAAGTAGATGTGTGAAAATGGAAGATTAGTAACATTTGATAAGTTATTTAAAAACAGCAACAAACGCACGCAACAATCTTCACCAAACACTGCAAAGTCAAACTTGACTGTTTTCTTATAACAAAAAAAATAGATACAGCCAAACATTCCTCCTTTTTTCATTGAAGTCAGTTAAGAAAACAACCCTCACAATAACTTATATATTAAAATATTCATGTAGTAGTAATAATCATGGTTTAAAACATTTTTTTTTATATTTGGTTTCTTTCTGCTTCACATCATACAAGAGGGTCATGTCGTACTGGAAGATGAAATGGTTGTTAAAGGATAGAGCCAAATGGTGATTATTTCACCGGTACAAGGGCACCTCTAAAATAAAAAGATGGTGTAACGATAATTAAATTCATTTATAATCATGTGGTGTATTGCTAAAGTGTAACTATACGTCCCTATTGTAACGGCAGCGGTAGTCGCACGCTATACACGACCATTTGAACAGCTACGACCACATATGTCTTGATGATTGCTTTTGTCTGCATTACATTGTCGTGACGTAGCTATATGCATAATGCAGGGAAGCACGTAGGTTGTATCTATGCTGAGCATGTATAGCGTTGTTGGTACGGGAGCGAGGTATAGGTTCTGGGCCACCTCCGCCGCCGCACCGCCGCCGAACGGTCGGCGGAGACTGCGCACTCCGACCCGCCGCGCGACGCTGCGCAATAAGCTTCCCCAATCGCATCCTATTCCTGAACGTAGCATAAAAAATATTATTTTGAGGTTAACTTCCCTCACTTAAGTACTTTCAATACAATGAATCGAGGCCAATCGTGGGTTCTGAACGCTTAGATACATCGCAAAATAGACGTGTCGAATGTCGCGAAAGAGAACTTTGAACAGAAAACTGAGACGATTTGTTTGTGTAAATACAAAGCTTTTACTGTCAAGTGCACGGACAAAGAAGATTCCCAACGTCCTTGCTACGTTTCGGTCCGTTATTGAAATTTAATCTTCATGGTTGTTACGGCAAAGCCCGCAGACTGTTGGAACTGTTGTGAAATTAACTATTTTATAAACATATCCTACGTGTTATAGTGAAGTCAATTAGGCCTATGTACCAGTGAATTGTTGACATAATATTCTATGTTTCTGTTACAATAACAAGATATCGACGTAATTAGACAATTTTAATGTTAAGGTAGAGTTCCTGCTTGTAAATCGCTTGATCTACCTGTGATATTTCGTCATTGTTTAGTAAAATGTTGACCTTTGCATATAACTAGTGAATCTGCCGTTGTTTATTGAATAAAATCGAAACTCTAGAGTGTTCAACGTACAACTATGCTGTTTACATAATAGTTAGAAGAATTTGATATAAATAAATATAGAGACTCTTTTTAACGCACAAATATCTATAAATCTATATTATTGTTGGACATTTATGTAAATTTAAGGATGCTAATTAAATTAGTTTTATAAAATATTGACAAGGTCGAAGTACTATGGTTGTTTGACAACTGCATGGGGGCCATCAAATCAAAATATGGTGTGTTATTGAAGGTATTGTTATAAATTAACTATAGAAATGACCCAATATACATGTACGAGTGTTAATAGTTAACTTGCTTTGACATCCTTGCATATTCAAACCATAACATATATGTCTGTATTATATCCCCCGTCACATGAATTCTGAAAAGCAGATGCTAATCCCTTTACGTTATCCTTTTAGAGATGTTGAAAATTGTATGTTTTTGATAAATTTTGAAGATTTAATTGATATTTCAGCATTCGGTAGATAGTGCATGCTAACTAAAATCCGCTTAAAGTTACTATCTATCAAATACCTACTCATTACTTCAACTCTACATTGTTTTGGTTATATTCCCAATTTTTTTTATTATACATTACGTTTTGTATGATTTACAATAAAAATGAAATACTGTTTTCATGGCTATTTTAATTGTTCGCTTATATCGTCTGCTATTATCATTTCTTTTATATTTCCTAGTAAAAATTAGTAAATAGAAGCTCTATTTACAAAGCTTTTTAGATAAGAACATTGTTATATGTCATGTTGGTAGAACCATTCATTTATAGGCTACTATATTTTTTTAATAGTTAGTCGTTACGTTCCCACTACTGGGGCGCAGCCTCATCTCACGACAGAGGGTAAAATTACCCACGCGGCGAGTCCAATGCGGATTAGTGGATTTATGTTAGAATGTACTAGTTTAAATCGTCATATAGACTACAAACTTGTCTTGATGACAGCCTTTAACATGCCCTGCGATACACACAAATCTAAGTAATATTATAAATGCGACAGTTTGGATGTTTGTTTGTTTGTTGCTCAAAACGGATGAACGGATTTAGATGAAATTTGGTATATAGATAGAACAAATCCTGGATTGAAACATAAGATATTTTTTATCCCGATAAAGTGAGTAGTTCCCGCGGGATAAATAAATTTCCGCAATAAATTTTTCCCACACAGGTGAAGCCGCGGGCGGAAAACTAGTACTCGCATAAAAAATACCATTACAATAACTTTCTGCAGAAGTGCTTGTATTTTTTTTACCGCTAATAGATTTATTTTAATGTTAAGGTTTAAAAATATGTCCATTTACCGAGAAAACTAACTCGTTTTTTTTTACTTTCTTGAATTTAACAAGAAACGGAAACAAACTGTTGAAAAAAACAATTTCCAAACATGTTCTTTGCCTGTTTCCTCTTTCCGCCGTGAAATGCAAATATTAGGGTTTGTTTGTTCGGCACCACCCTCTCTATTTCACCGTAATGGGATTCAGAGGCCTAATGTTTATTCTTGAACGTGAAGGCGAACCGCGACTGGAGGCACGGCCACTGTAAATTGTGTCAGGGTCGAGTTTCTATTGATCCCGCTTCTTTCGCAGCGAGAGCTTACCCATCCCATGTGTTTTCCGGTCTATCCGAGCCTGATGTGTACAATTATTTCAATCGTCTCTATCTCCAATACAAAACATCCCTAGGCGCCAGTTTAGTAGGTACTGAGTTCAGAAAGTTTTGCTTTGAATTATGTACGCTGGATTAACCTTTTTGCTTGTGTTATATTGTGCAAAAACGGGAAACAATGCTCCGTCCGCTGCTTGATAAACAGGAACTCGTCACCAAATAACTGTTACATTATTCATTTGGAGTTTTGAAGATTTTAATCCTCTGGATTATGGATACTATTTTTCTACCATAAATAAAAATAAATAATAAATATCTTTGCACATACACACAGCGCCGTCTAGATTCACAGTAATGGATACCAGATGGTTGATAAACTACTCAAATTCATTTTTTTTTGTAAATAAATACATATATGAATGAAAAACATCCATAACTCGGGAACATATGTCTGTATTCATCATACAAACATATGCCCCTAGCGGGATGCGAACCCGCGACGTTTTGGTAAAGTGATCAGAGTTTCTAACTACCTACTACACAAGTCGTTATACATAATATATATTACTTCTATGTATATACTTAACTTCAAAGCTACATTTGCTGACTTTAATATTTATTAGCGTTTTACTGGCATGCCATCTGGGAAACACGAATTAGATAAATGGAAGTCTTATTTCTGTGAAATGACATTAAATATACTACAAATCCTTTTTATTATGTACTACATGCCTTAATTAATTGCTATAAGTGGTCTAGAAATCCACAAATACTATGCTCTAGACATCTCTTTATTTATTTAAATTAAGAAAACTAGTTTCACAATATTAAAATTTCTATTTTTAAGCGATTTCGTACAAATTGTAAAAAAATAATTCTTGTCTTTACTGATATCTGGTAAGTACTCAGATATTTTTTATTCCGTACACTCGTTTATTGCACATGGAGTTAATCGTCTGACTATGCAAATATTCAGAAAAAAGATTTCAATATAGACGACCTATTGCCATAAAATGAAAAGTTGAAGTTGTTGAATATCGTAATGTTTCCAAACCAAAGTAAAATTATTGGTGATCAGAGAGCTGACAGCTACCTGGACCAGCGCCTTGCCACACGACGTGTCAATACTGCTAGCCTTTTGAGCACCCGTCAGCACAGAAACCTGGAACATGTGTTAACCGTGTACGTGTATATCAGTTCCAGTGTCCTTTTTCTTTTTATAGTAAGTGAATATTTACGATCCAAATTATGAAATATTTTCTCACCGATAAATAAACATATTTGATAAGTTTAATAATTCAATCAATTTATATATAATATGATAAAAAAGATAATTTCCTTTAAGATGTTGTCCCTCGTAGACCCATTAAAACAATCACTGTGTTTATTGCACCTCATTTGTTGGATAAAAGAAGTTTTCTAGATAATAAAAACAACACATTCTTCACTCGTACACAGAATAAATGGGTAGGAAAATTGTTTGGAATGATAAATGGTCTCAGGAAACGTTGTTACACGTTGATATAATAGTTTGGTTATACTCGTACATTCTGTTAAATAGCGGGAGTCTAAAAAAAGAATGCCCGCCTAATGTATCCACAAATATATTATTGCTATTATGTGGGTTCCATTATTACTCATTCATGTAAATTTTTTTAGCGCAATCAGTCTAGTTGTTTGAATATTTTCAAATTTGTGAATGTCAAAGTGTACACGTCTACTTAGCGAATTTTTCCAGGGGTATAAATGTCGAATAAGTACAATTTACCCAAATTGCTTGATTAGATTCTTAGAAAATGTTATCAAAACAATAACATATGCATTGTATAAAGCATTCAAAGTAGGTTGAGGAGTAACTGACGACATTGTTCTTTAAGATAAGATAAGATAAGATAAAATTTATTTCAGTATAAAAATTTACCTAAATACATGACTTATTCTATAGTAACATAGTCCAAATAATACTATATTATGTTACCTAAACTAAGTAAATGTTTACTTGTCTTAGGCAACACGATTGCTAAAACAAAAATAATGAGACCTATAATACTTTCACTTAAATTAAATAAACAATAAAACATTTCCTATTTACTCTTAAATAACCTTACTTTACATTTACCTATCTACTCACTTACTCAGAATTTGTAGTCGTATTTCCACTTTTGAGCTGAAAAACAAGAATCTACAAATTGAAGGACATGCAATGGGTAAATCATCATGCAGAGTTATGACAGATGTCTCCCAGGAAATAAATATGTCACATGAATCCGTTTGAAGTATTTTAGGTGATGTTTTGAGTATAAAACGCGTCGCGAAAAAGTTGTCCACAATGTTAAAATACATTTAGACCTCGGAAAACCGCGATTTTCTTGAAACATTTAATAAAGTGTTGTAAATGTACTAACAATTGCTAAAAAAATAAGCATTTGTGAGAAACGCAAGTCCTATATATTTTTCCAAATAAGTTAAAGTTGAAAAATGTGTTTCTTTAAAAAAATGCTCAATTTCTTTTAATTCAAAACATTTAGGGAAATTATCGTTACAAAATATAGTTCTCATTATTTCTTAAGCAATGCAGCTTGACGACATTTTCAGCTAAAAACGCATGCTATAACATGCTTAGTTTTTTATCCATCAATAAATTAACTGTGTTTAACAGAAGTCTACCTAATGAAATATCAGTTAGTATTTATTGTTATTAAGACACAAAGTAATAATAGGTGATTGCTTTCCATCAGGTGACCCGCATGCTCGTTTGCCGCCCTCTCATATATATATATAAAAAAAAAATAGGGTTTTATAAAAAAACTAAACTAAGCTATCGTTTTTTTGAGGCTTATGCTTATTCAAAATTCCATCTCTAATTTATCTTTATAAGATAGCTACTATATAAGTCGGTTCTGAATTATGTCTAAGTCAATTTTTTGCCGTATTTTCCTTGGGATTTGTCATTTCAACGAAGACATAATAAATATAGCCAATTACAGAAACATTTGTTATTCATTAAAACAAATTCCTATAGACTAGATAGACTTTTTGAATATTATTGTAACACTTTATTACTTACACAAAAAATACATTAATTAATTAAATTACTTTGATGCTTCTTGCCACAAAACAAGCGGAAGGCTAAACATTCCTTGTCCCTGGCATTGCTTTTTATGACTAAAATTAACCTTTTCATTGTTAATCCGGGTAATTAAGAACGTCATTTACACATTTTCACTAAGAGTAATTATGCTTTGTCTAAATAGGATTTTCATTTCCACAAATTTATGAAGCCATTTAAAACTTGCCTTCTATAAATATAATAGAATAGTTATAGTTACCTGCTCCCAATTTAATCACTTTTATTCAAAAGGGTCTACTTAGAAGGATACTCTGTATTATATTCCGCCATCCCGCCCACTAGTGACGTAAATCCTTTACAACCGTCACGTTTACGAATCTTCGCGGTAACTGCGGATAAAATCTGTCTAATTATGTATATACAGGGTATCCGGGAAACCTTTGAAGTCCTACTGGGTGTTGATAGGTCTAAGTACTCATTTATTTAACACTATAACAAAATAATAATCACTTAAGAAAAGTACGGGCAACTGCGTTTCGGGCATGCATTAACTTATGATTTCGTACTATGTGTTAAGTCGCATTGTTAAGCTATTTTTACCCGACTGCTCAAGAAAGGAGGGTAATGTTTTTCGAGTGTATGTACATATGTTCGTTACTTTGGCGCATCCTGTAGCCTAAACGGTTTGGCCGACTTGCATGGTGCATGGTTTTGTTAAATTCGTGTTGATACCTGGAGTGTCATAGGATACATTTTATAGTAAAAAAATCTAACACTAAAATACAAATATATGCCATCAGGTTTTTTGGTTTTTAAATACTTAAATAGTTATTATAAAAGACATTTCGTAGTTTCTATGAACATTTTACATGTCGGTCGGTTAAAATGACCATTTTAAAGCTTAATATATCGGAAAGGGTTTCCTGTAGCGGAAAAATATTAACCTAACCTACAATATGTTTGAAAGATATATTTAACGATACCCTACCTAGACCATACTTTCTGCGCGGATAAAAACTAAATATCTCTCCCATTACATGTAAGGAAGATACATAAAAAAAATATTCTTAAATAATTACTTATTTCACATCACAACTTTTGTAGGCGCTATAAACAATGTATACAACCATGTCAAGTTTTAGCTTTGTATAAACACCAGTGACGTACAGATGGACATGGCGGTACTCTAACAATATACTGCACTAAGCTTCATCTTAATTCCTCTTCTATTAACAAAGTTAAGCAGCGTCTGGCGCGGTCAGTCGTTTGATGGATCGGTGGCGCTGGTGTGGCACTTTCAGACGAGTGTTTCCATGTTTCGGGGGCATGCTAAACAGTTCTGTTGGTCCTGGTTGTTTTCAACTAAAGACACGAAGAAGTTTGAAAACACTAGCTGTCAGGTGGTAATCGACCAACTGAGCCCGCGTTTCGAATTTATCCTCTCTAGCTAAAAGGGGCTGTGTCCCAACTATGAAGACAGTTAGTTGATGTGAAGTTACGATATTAATAATATATTTCTTTATGTTACTAACAATTTTCTTAAAAGCTAATTTCGATAACTAGGTAACCATTGCTCAAAGTATCCTCCACCAGTCCTAATGCGTGCACATAATCTTTTCACAAATTGAATTTCAAACTTTTGGAGCTGATCCTGATTGATAGATAAGCACTAAAAATCCTGTCTCGCAACTCCTCCCTTGTAGTAAATGAAGTTTTGTAAAGTTTCTCTTCTGACCTCAATTTAAAAAGCTTTAACCCATTAAGGTGAGTTGAGTATTTTAACCACAGTATCCGAACCTCATGCTCAAACCATCTCTTGGATTAGATTTTGTGCTGCCATTATATCGCAACTACAACATTCGCCTGATTTTTGATAAGATTCTAAGAAAAAAATGTCTTTATAAGTACAATGTGCATAAACGGCAAATACGAAACGAAAGTAAAATGTAATTCGTGCTGGTTTGACATGTTCGGCGTTCAAAATTTCCCATTTTTGTAAAATCGCACCATTCACATTCCCGGCGTGTACGTCCACGGGGTCTAACATCCAAAAACCAATGGGTTTTCGGATTCTAATAAACGTATGTCCTGACACTTGGTTGGTTATTTTTAACCGACTTCTTAACCGACTTCAAAATGGACGAGGTTCGCAATTCAGCCGTTTGTATGTTTTTTTTAGTAAGCATATTGGGTTATGCTCCGTTTTATATTTAAAAACGTACCGCTTTTTGACATCAGTCATAGCTCTGGCTAAATTATTTTGCGTATAATATTTGACTTTTTTTTTAATGCAATACTCATTAGCACTTAACCTCAGTCACACCTGATGTTAACTGAAGATGAGTCCGTACTGACCCGGAAACCATAATTAATGATGAAATTGGCAACATAGCTTTCGAATGGTTTAAAACTGCGGAATTAACGGAATTACAATAAGAAACATAACATAAACATAAACAAAAAAGGGGACAGTATAATTTGGCGGCCTTATCACTAAAAGCCATCTCTTCCATGCAACCAGGAAAGACGATAGAAAATAAATTCGCAAGTGGAATTGTTTCCGATCACGATTTGATGAAAGTACGAGTATCCCTCTAGTATTTATATTAATGTGCATTTATATTTGCTACTTCCCTCGGAAGACTACAAAGTATATTTTCCAAATATTATAAATTTTACATCAAAAGCCATAGAAAAATATATAAATCAAAAACTTATGCTATTTTAGTTGTTTCTCATGTGTTATTTTTTTTTTATTTATTTTATTTTCCCAAGAATTCTTAAAACTAATTTATTACACATTTAAAGACAATAAATTGTAATTATTCATATTTACATAGAGTCAATTATTAGAAGCTAGAAAACTAAATTGATTACATCATTTATTTGGCCTTTTCTTGTTACAGGTAAGTAAACTACCTTCATAAGGATGACGTCATAAAGGTAAGTACCAGACTATGTGTGTGGGTAAGCGTTTAACGGATATAATTTACGAGGTAGCACATACGTTTGGCTTTTTCCTGAAATATACGTATTTGTGGAGAGAGTAAAGTGCTCTCTACCAACCAAGCAATATAAACGTGTCACGAATGAAAGTTTCGTTTATTTTTCTCTGGCTTCTATTCGACGTAAAAAAGAAAGACAATTTTACTTTCCTAGTGTCATTAGTGCTGTTGGAAAATAAACATGGATTCCTTCTCTCCTAAACACGTCGCAAGGAAAAATAGAGCCTTCCCAAGATTTCTCCGATAGCCGTTGGATATTGTTGTTATTTATTTGACATTGCTCGACGTTACAGGGATTTATGTATTGTGCTGGAGCAATCTGTGACATCATGATTAATTAATGTTATTATGATACAATACTTTTCTATAATTAGACGTTAAAGTGTTATGTGAATTGTTTTTGCAAAAAGATAACGTTTCTCCGAACTATATTTGTAAAAGTACGAGTACTATGTTTAACACTCACGTCTATTGATTTATCAAGTCGGTTGGGAAAATCTTAATAGCACCTGGTTTTTCTTACAAATTTGACTAATATTTATGAGCGGAATTTTGAGTAATGCAAAAAAACGTTCGTATTGCTGAAGTAAATCCAAAAAATAAATTCCCATACAATCTACATAATGTAAACCCTAAAGAGCTGAGTTACTAAAAACCCTTTCTTCTTACGTCCTTAGGTTATCAAAGTAATCTACTGCCTAAATTTCGTATTTCTGGCTTCTAATGTTTCATCCCGGCGTTGATGAATCAGTCAGTTCTCTCTTCATTGTGTTAATATATTATGTAAATATTAATGGTTGTTACTCATAATGTTCATAACCCATAATTTTATGAACATATTTTACTCTTATCTACTATTACTTTTTGTTATGTGAAGTAACATACTCTTAACACATATAAACATTTAAAAGCTTAATGTTCGTTTCATAAGCGTTACAATGAGAAGTTAACATAAACTGAAATTATGTAATACTTAATAATCTAATTTATCTAGTTAAGTTCCTAACTTTAGTGTATACCTATCTACTTACATCTATGGTTAGGTTAGGACTCTGGCCAAATTGCATGAACCGAACCAGATAAGCAATTGGGCTGCGACTGCAAGCGCTAAAGTCGAAATGTAACTTGGTCAAAGCAATTCAAAATAATTTAAATAATCAAACACCCTAGGAATCTCATATTACAATAACGGCTAGTTTCTCGGATCGCGAAATCTTGAATAGAGCTTTAAAATGAAATGAATATTTATTTGCTAAAACGTGAGATTGATGTTTTGAATAACCATGGTGTCAGTCAATTAAAAATAGTCCTATCACGTTCTCTCTTCATGCAATGACGTGCAAATATTTCACATAAATCAACAACATAAATAGTTAAGTTAATCATAGTATAAATTGTATAAAATAAACAAACTAGAATACATTTTTTTTTTTTTATGCATAACGGGTTGGTACTTGACCTCAATCACACCTAAGGTTAAGTGAAGATGAGGTCGAAGATGGAGTTAGTTTTTAGTTAATAGAAGACGTCAAAATTCTGTATATTGATTAAAAAGACGGTCGAGTGCGAGTATAGTCCATACATAACAATATAGTGTCAGTTTTCTTAAAATTTATATTAATATAAAATATTAAGGCCTTATACTGGTGTAAACAGGTCAAGTTTCTGTATAACGCATTAAAAAGATACGGCCCTTCAAAGCGTATTTTCGTACTAAAAGCCTACAAGATCCCGGTATTTGTGCGTTTTTTATATTTATAGAGATAAGTCCACCTTTCTATACGATCTGTCATTTGGTTATGTAATGTTCTGATGCAATAAAGAACCCAATTTATCCATAGTAGAGGCTCTACCTAGTTTGGGACTAGATAATTAGTATCTGAAACATTAATTTACTATTCATTTTCCATTCGCACATATAATTGGATCATTTTAACCATTTGTGTTACACAAACATATACATACGAGTACACAAATCGGTAACATAGGTCAATACAGACTCATTTTAAAAGCCTGTTATGTTTTATATTAGCGATACTAACTGTACAAACTCTATGCCTGTGCTAATTACTATTTTATTTGTCTTCTACCTTTTGCTTAAATATAAAAATCCTGGAAGTGTGAGAAATGAACAATGCAATGGTTATCTAAAACGTATTCCACGCAGCGCAGCCAGTGCAATCACTTAAATTTCATACGTCATTCCTTTGATATTAAATTTGACGTCATCATGTAGAGCTCACTCCTGCTAACGTTAGCACTGATTGCACCGCACTGTGGCGCCCTGTCGCTCCCGTTGACGCCATATCCGGCTATTCTACCTTGATCCGTGCAATGGCGGCGCGGAGGGAGCAGTCCGCGATGCGGGGGACCTGCGAATCCCTAGCGCCTGCGCTTCACATCCAACGCCATATTACTCTCCTGTAATGTACTCGGTTCGTTGGTTCGGTCAATTATCTTCATCATATTACAGCATCGACAAAGTGTAATACATTTTGCCTTTGCAACGAGTAAGTTAATTTAATGTATCTCAGCAGACTGTTAAACCTGAGAAGGAATTTAATCTGTAGATTAATGTACTATCAGTCACGTATAGGTAAAATGTAATTATGTTCATGTGTTAGTAGAGTCGCACCTTTGATCTGAATTCTGTTCGTGAAAATTGCGAACGGTAGCGAAGTAATTAAATTAATGACGATGCTCGGCGCGAGCTGCGATAATTATTATGATATCATTAACTTTTCGTGCTACTTCGCCAACTTTATCTGCCGCGCGTGTTTACTTAAACATACGAGTATTTAATATCATAAGTATATATGATACATTCTTATATTAGATAAATTGGATGGTGTGCTTACGCGGAAAGTATAATACCTAAATTAATATTACCCTTGAAAGAGACTAAAGAGGTAATTACGGCAGAGATTTCTTAATATTCAATAAATTGTGCACGGTTACGTAATTACAAATCTGAATTTATCATTTTCAATTAAAGGTGAATGTAATTTTCTATTATTAGTATAACCTTGCAAAATAATTGTCTTGGAGAAATTTAAAGGTTTGAAATGATCTTCTGTTATACGAAGCCTACTGTTAAGATTTGACTCGCTTTCAATACTCACAATGTCTTCACTGTTTAAGGGAGCAATTGAATTGTTTTGATATAGGTACATCAAATAAATATAGGAATAATATTGTTGGTATTTATAGTATTCAATATGTAAGAAACATTCCTCGAATGAAGTTAATTAAGTGTGCCTGTATTATTGATGTTTGACATTACATAGTAAATAATTTTGAAACATAAGTTACTTGCTTTCATTACTCGATGAAATATTCCTCCATCGATGATTAGGTAGACAATTAAAACAATTTAATTGTTATTGATACCCAATTCATTCATCCACACGCGTAAACATACAAAATATGCATTTGTAATCATCAGAAATTATACAGCGTGGGGTGGAGTTGACGCATTTGCTGTAACACCAAATGGGTTGGAGATGAGTGGTTGAAGGCAGGTCCGGTAGTAGGTGATGGAGTAAATGTTATCGTATTTTGTTCACAGTTCTAGGATTGTGCCCCTAACGCTCAACAATAGTACATATCATAGCTACCTAGTGTATTTATGAACAGTAGTTGCATCGTATGGGCTCACTATTGTAGGTACTATTGCGATAGGACAATCAAATCACATTTTAGGTTATGCCGTGTTTCAGGCAGATATTTAATGTTGATTTCTTTTCAATAATTATCGTTGTCTGTCTGTAACGTCAGTTTTGCTCACAGACTATAAGTTTGTACTATAAAGCACATTATAAAGAAATAAAATCTTTGAAAATTGTTTTGTCTGCCCTCCCACATTTGAATTAGGTGAATTTTATTCTCTACCACATCGTTGAATAGATTAAAGAAAAATTGTGGTTCTCTTAAATACTTTTTAGGGTTACGTAGTTTAACTATGGAATCTTATAGTATATGTAAATATGCCATATTGTATATGAACAAGAATTAGGAAACTATTAGTGCTATAAATAAACTTGGCAATATTAGGTAAGGTTTACATATTTATAACGCCAAGAAAGATATGAAGTTACTCTGTACTATAAAGTAACAGGTAATTTTTTACAGTCTTATAGGTACGCCATGGCTTATAATATCATCGAATAGTTAATATTAGGATTATCTCGATACTTTTCCCATACAAGAATCCGTTTACGAATTACTCTTTAAAGTGGTAATTTTTACTAGAGATGAGACGGACGGTCCACCAACATGATATGTGTTTGGGTCTACGAGTATAAGAAGTTCATTGAAACTAAATTAAATAAAAAAACACTTAATTAAATTAAATTAAAAATTGAATTCAACAATGTATGCCAATAAATTATAAATAGTTGAAAATGTTTACCTGCTCTGATTACGGAACACACTCGGTGGGCTTTTCTTTTTATAACATAGTTCTAATCTGCATTAAAGCTTTACCGCTGCGAGGCAGTCTATACCAAACTTCGAGTTCAAACTATTCGAAATGAATCATCGATTCTACAGAAACTTTATCTGTATAAGTAGGTATCCTATATATATCATATATATATATATATATATATATATATATATATATATATATATATATATATATATATATATATATATATATAAGTCTTAGTACAGAACACTACCGAACAACAGTACATTATATTCTATTGTATATTTTAGTTCGTTATTTCGACATAACAATATTCTGCTTGTGCGTATAAAATTTCATACGTATGGGACTACTCATACCAACAATGTTGTACTTAAAAATTTGCTATAAATACCATGAGTCCTAATTTATAAATGCTGTTAAATTTCCATTATAATATCGACTTTGTTATAAAATCATGAGCAAAGTCATTTATTGGTATGTTAATTTTATAATGTATTAGTAAACATTGACATAACATTATTAATAAAGTATCATTACGTTAATTAGGTATAATAATATTGTAAATAAATCCAAATGTAGGAAATATTGTTAATAAAGTTGACACTTATAAGCTCATATTGATTTTTTTTTAGTTTAATTTATCCACATAGGATAGGCAAAGGTTATGCACCATACAGCCTCTTCGTTGGTAATTTTCTTCTTATTCATTCTTTATATTATAGGCAAAATCGCCAAGTCTTCTTTTTTTTAAAATGGTAAGGCTGACGCCAAATCTTGATTTTATTCTCATAAATTATATAAAGCCAATCCAATAATATAATTTCAATCCAATAATGTTATTAGTAATTTCAAATTGACAGATATTACTATTTAGTCATATATTAATAACATCCATAGAAGAAACTTATGTAGCGTTAATGAAAAGAGACTACATAGAAACATCTATGCCGCGAGGTAAAATAAAATGCGCCATACAATGCCCCCCTAGGTACACGAAAGCATTTTTTTTTCTAGAATCAGAATCAATTTATTGTAGAACTGTGGTACATGGGTGATATTACAGTATTGTTGCATTGGTACGACAGTCCTTACCTCTAACAGGCATACAATATTAATTTTCATACATATATAATTTAAATTAAGAACTAAAATTAATTATAATATTATAAAATCTAACATTTGCATTGCTATAAAAATATAAAAATGTCAAAGTATTAATAATAATTATGTCAATGGTGCTCTTTTAGAATAAAATTCCTTAAGACTATAAAATACTTTATTTATCAGCCAAATCTTTAAAGTTTTTTTTAAATTGAGGTTCCTTTAAACCTTTAATTTCAAGCGGGATCCTATTATACACTCGAATGGCTGTCACATATGTACTTTCTGGGCAAGACCAAACGATCCATATCCCTCAAGTTTCGACTACTTACGACATCAGAGACCTTATTAAATGATGACATTTTAACGAATAAACATAACTCCATTATAAATATACCTGCATGTTAGGGTCAAAAATCCTTTACTCTTAAATAAGTCTCGGAGAGAGTAATCATTAGGTATTGCAAATATTATTCGCAGACATCTTTTCTGATGGATAAATGTATAGCATTAACAGGATTCCCCCAAAATATTACACCATACAAAAGCAGAGGATATACATTTCCATAGTATGCTTTCGTAGCCACTTCCACAGATGCAACATCCTTTAATACAGAGAGTGCGTAACAGTAACTACTAATTCGTTTGTTTAGTCCTTCAATGTGAGCTTTCCAATTTAAATGTTTATCGAGTGTTACACCCAAAAAGCGAATATCCTGTACTTCTTCAATATCTATGCCATTATAATTAATTTTGATGTCATTATATATCTTTTCTATTTTTAAGGAGTTTAGTCAATTTGACTATGGACATAGACGGACGTCCCTTGTACCTTCTTAAGGTTACCTACAGCTGATACTGGACCTCCATCTATCATTATCATCATATACTACTCTGTCAAGAAAGTGGAAAAATCTATAATATACACAAAATGTTAGTTATACTCGTATCTCCAAATTTATTTTATCTCACTCAATCAAAGTATGCTCCTTCAGAAACGATACACTTACGCCAACGAATAATCCAATCATCAAAACATTTTTTAAACGCTTTTCCGGAATTGAATACTCAAAAATTTTAGACATGCTATTTTATTAGTTTTTGCTCGCCTCTTTATTCGCATGGATCTCGAAATAAAAAGTATTATATTTATTTATTAAAGCATTATATCCGTATTCGATGGATTTACTAGAAGCAATTGAATATCATATATATCATAAATTGTAGTGTCATCAGAATTTTATAACATTTGGAATATTTCAAATTGATAGGCAGTTTTACAAGTAGGGAAAATCAGTTTTCCGGATGTTTGATAAGTCAACCTAATAAAAGCGTGTTAAAAATTATTCTAAATTGAAAAGTCCCTTTAGATTAAGTAATAGTTGGCGAACTGCTTAAATGGATTAAATTAAATTAAACCACTCGAGCCCAGTGGGAATGGGTGGACTTCTGTCATGTTAGACTGGCTGACAGTATTTTGAAGCCGACAGGGGCTTACAGAGGCCTGCAGAGGCCACCGACTTTAAAAACGAGTACCTTCTATCGAAAACAACCGGGACCGATTAACATGCTCTCGAATCACAGAAACACTCGTAGATGCAATTTATTGCCTCTAGTGGTCGTAGTGCATGTAGAATGTAATACTTTGTGAAAGGTTTACTAAAGCTTTTGGTAGAAGCGCTTCAAAATTGCTGCACTCAAGCTTTTTTTTTTTTTCACTCACGAACTTCAAATTTCAAACTTCAAGCTTCCATTTCAACATAAGATACAGGATATAATTTGTTGATTGTCAATTTTAATCTATTTTAAATAAAAATAGGGGCATAAGCATTTCTCTGTCTGTCAGTATGTCCAAGCTACTAACCGCTTCGGAAAGAGAAATCATCTGTGGGAAAAGAAGGGGGCTAAAGAAACCCACAGTACCATTGTTCTTTTCTTTTTTTTCTCGTTCCCCTTGTTCTTCTACATTTTTTTCTTTTAATTGCAAGTGCTCGCATTTGGCTACGGAGCCCTGAAAACAGTCTTCTAAATGAAGCATCATCGTATTTCTAACACTTAATATTCGTCCGGATTATAAATGTATGCATACTGAAATTGCGGCATGATGGTCTTATTAAATAACAAGATACTCGTACGCATTAAATAAACTACCGCTGACTCGACCTAACGAATGCAAATTTAATATTTGGTATTAGGTAAGTGATTTTGGTCGGGTAACGTCGGGAGGTACGTAGACGTAATTAGTGAATTTTCACTGTACGGTCTGCGGTCCTAATGAAGCTAAGTATTGTATATCGTGTCAGGAGGTGCGAGATTCATTCGTAGCTACTAAGGTTAAGTTAACTAATTATTCAATGTATTATTTTGTGTATGTTAAGGTGAACCCAATAATGCATATTTTTTTCTTCGTGGTTCATCATAATGTTTACAGGACGGGTTTCATGTTAGTACTTTTTGAATGTTCGCCTGGCTGGATACCACCATCTTTTTAAAGTCTGGCGCCAAACAACAATATTGATAGCATTGATTATAGGTTCCGAGTGAGCCCGCTTTCACCTTCACCCTCTTCTTCACTTCGCACGTCAGGTGTGATAGAAGGTCAATCACCGATACGTCATGCTTACAAAAACACTCTTAATTTATTGCGTAAAGTATTTATTAAAATTTTTAAAAAAATTTAATAGTTATACAAATAAAAAATCTAGCCCCAAGTAAGTGTAATATCCAAAAAGCTGGCCCGTTGCCTCGAAGTATAGCGAGACGGATTCATTATCCAATATATGTAACTCTCTAACGAGAACATGAGCACCTGGTCCCCACGGCCCAAGGGTTTCTACGCCAAACGGGGCAAATACGCGATGTCCATTGAGACCGTCATATTTGCGCCGCTTATACACACGTTCATTAGTACCTACATCACATCAGGAACTCGAGTCTGTTAACGAGTGCTTCAATAGTGTGGATAGTGTGTCGATAGAATAGAGTATTAATCAGTTAATATTCTGATAATTATTTTAGTCCATTTTCTTACCAATAACTGCTATCGATATTTTTGCTATAGAATAATATCTACTCGACTATCAAACATTAACTGTTACTGACTATGGTGCCGTCCATTGGTGAACATAAGCCTGCCCCATAGAATTCCAGAGCGAACGGTTGGAAACGGCCTGCATCCATAAGGTAAACTCAGAATTACGTAAACTGAATTCACCATGCTTTATGATCATGTTTCTTTAGCGTTGCTGTTACTTCATCCTCGCTGAACGTAAGGTGCGATTAAGGTATTTATCTCGCACCGTTCTTAATGCTTTCGCTAACCCGTAATGCATAAAAAAACAAATAGTATACGTAAATACAGATTATTGCTGCTGGTCATTGGTATTGAGCATCTGAATTATTTCATAGAGTTTATTTGATCAGAAGTAGAAAAGAATCGTACCTCGCCTAAAAATTTAGAAATAAGGGCTATGGAACGCTATTTCAATTAATATTGGCTCTGGAACGGCTCTATAGCATCCGCTGCAATAGCCAGTAGTGGTTTAACTATAGTCAAACGATAGATACAGCATAAAACTCAGTCTACTACCTCTAACCGTCAGCCTGTCGCCCTGTGGAGATAAGAGTCGCGTCATACAAACCATTTCCCAGCGTAAACGCGCGTCACCGCGACTTAGCATGGTATAAAAAAGATTGCAATGATATTATCGCGCAAATCCGCTTTCCTCTGTAAATATCATGATCTAGGTCTTAGTGTAAACTTTTATGACGAAGTAAGTACTTGAGAGGATTAAGTTAAGAATAAATGTGCTCAGAATTTTGTAGTGCATTACCCACCAAGATGCAATAAAAACTAATAACCGTTAAATTTCAATTTCATAAGTTAATTAGACCATAAAATTTAAACACGATGGAGTTGGAAGCGAAATGTAACTTTAGTATTTGAATTCGAGTTAGCTACTGAGCTGTTTGTACCACGAACGGTTCTGCCTGAGCTACTTCTACCGCACTAACTAAATAACGGATAAGTTTACAAATTAAATTTACCGAGAACTACAATGGCGTAGATATAAATTTCAAGCAAACGGTACACCAAATACTATCAAGTCAATACATGTTATGTATGGTGTTTTTCTTTTGTAATTTTGCTTTACACTACTCAGCATTACTGTATGTTTCAAAATACTTTGCCACGGTTGTCTGTAAGAGATGGCTACAAATAGGTACATCGCCTTGTACATCTGTATAAATTGTTCTCTGTGTATATTTCAAAGTTGTGTACAATAAATAATTTTTCCTGTTCCTCTACGGTACTACGGTAATACGGTTACTACGGTAACATGATATGATCGTACCGAAAACATCCTGATGTCCATAAAATGCCCGTCCTCAAAACGTCCCATTCTTTAACCATCTCACCAATGTGTTAATACCGTAATGTGCTGCACCATGAAACTTAGCAATGGACATACAACTTCATACATTCTATTATCTGCCTGATAGTTTTTTCTTCCAAAGGAACCTAATTTATTTCCACTGCACTTTAAAATTGTCATCAAACTTATAAAACATTGTCTAAATCTATTAATTTACTAGTAACAGATTTCCCTAAAATCAGTTCAAGGCACTAGTTGTAATAAAATGGTAATTTACAAAAATTCAAGGTATTAATCAGTGTTCTTTAAATATGTGAACATTTTCACCTTCTTATGGAGTTCGTCATTTGAAGGACCATTTCATTTCAAGGGCACTCACAGGAAGCATACAATTCATACAAAGAATGTTCTTTGTAGATACCAATGTCTCTATGATTAAAGATGCGATAATCCAGTGTGGTGTTTTAAGTTCCATAATGATACCTAATTATTTATTCAGCTCTGTTTGTAAGTCGGCCTATGAAAGACGTCAACGTAGACTCATCGGATGGGAATATTATAATTAGAGGAGTGAAGGAACAGAATAATACATTTCCATTGTCCATTTTTCTCCTCTTGTAGGTTTTTTCAGATTTGTGATACCAAGATATTGTATTAGAATTAATCCGAAATAACGAAGAGTAGACAACACCCTAAGGGAAAACATTTTTTAATGTAAAAATTTCAATAATTCCTTTTTGGTTGAAAGTTTATACCACCAGGAGGTTAACACATAAATTTTGTAAAGATCCTGTTGATGCACTTTGGAAATAGAGAAAGAAACCTTAGTGAGCCTTAGTGAAGTTTGTCAATTTTTATCGGATTAATTATTACATAAAGTCCCTACCGAATTAATAATTGTAACGAGTACGGATTTGGTTTAATAACATGAAGTATGTTGGTATGATAAAGTGTTCATTGCAAAAGGAACATTAATTATATTGTAACTGAATGGCTTTCCATTTTGGACACGCTGTGAAGATATTTGTTTCTTTAATAAAAGATAAATAAATTGTTTTAGTTCCAACTTCGGATTCAGGACGACTATGAGTAAATATTTCAATTAAATGTCTTCACTTTAATTTAAATTGATACGGCCCAAAAGGTCTTACCGCTCTTGTTTTATTTTACCATTGTCCATAGAAACGGTAATTAATAAGTTAATAAATATGTACTGAATTTAATTGATACCATGCGTTAAGTATCTACTATGTATTACATTTTCTTTATATTACAAATATATGAGAAAATAGGTTTGAAATAATCGAACTCAAGTGGAGCGAAATGAGCTAATTATTGCGTGGTTATAATTATTACTATATCGATTAAATTATACATATACTCGTACGACAGATTATGACGATGTGTGAGAATGATTCATACTTATAAGTCTAACAACAGTCTTGAGGATAGGTGATCGTAATACTCGTATTCTATTAACACCTTTCATTCATAATGCGAACAGCCAAGGCTTGGAACTCCCTCCCGGCGTCGATCTTTACTGAATCTTACAACCTTCGTCTTCAAAAGCAGGGTGAATAGGCATCTACTGATATCCTGCGCTTCATCCTCAGCCAGATCGTCACTTTCCATCAGGTGAGATTGTGGTCAAACGCATACCCAATTAATCATAAAAAAAAGAAAAAACACCTTTACTTCTAACTCAATTTAAAATGCAGAACAGGTGGCGGTATTCCTCGGTGCATTGAGTACACCAACAGCGTTCTAAAAAGCACAGCATATTGAAGAAAACGAATTGATTGATTAGATAAGGAATGTATGATGATAGAATCTATTGCTAACTGTTCAGACAATCAATTTGAAATAGGACACTCCCAAGCAAGCCCCGTCACACACGCGATTCGCTCATCAACAGCCTCATATCTCCAATGTTGGGGCACAACGAGGACCGACTGTTTAACGTGCTCTTTGAAGCACAAAAACATTCCTATGAAACTCTAGTGTGAAACTAGTAGTTGAACTAACGGATTCAGACATTGGTTAACTTCGTTAATCGAAAACGAATAGCGAATGCAGTCGTCTCATTCTCTTTTCACATACGATATGCTCCCTATTATATTTGTAAACTCACACTTATAAAGTCGACACTTCCGACCTCTAATCTTTTTGTTAAAGAATTAGGAAAATGTACAATTATGTAAATAAACTCAGAAACCTATTAATACATGTCATCAACACGGGAATACTGGTATTACAAATTTAAACTATAGGTACTAAGATAGGTTCGCTTACCCTCGTACTTATATCAGATTAGCTTCGTCCGCCTGGAATTCGTTTATATGTTTCATTTATTTATACCGCAGGACTACTCACTTTATCGTGATAAAAGTATTCTATGTCCTTTTCTAGGAAATATTCTACGTGTGTTCCAATTATCATCTAAATCCGTTAATCCGGTACGCCGGGATTGAGCAACAAACAAACATCCAAACTTTCGCATGTATAATATTAGTTGGAAGTTAGATTAGCTAGTTGGATATTAGTTGGATGGATGAGAAAATTCATTGAAATATTTTCACAATAACATTTTAAATATATCAACTGGATTCACGCTTAGGTATTAAGTAACCACCATAACTTATATGTATAGTAATGTGACGTAAATGTTATTATTAAAATACTACGAGTAAACTCGGATTTCGCGTGTCCAAGTCTACTTTTCCCAACTCGCTAATGTCTACAATATTGAAACTAATTACCATAAATGTAGTAAGTAAACATGCTAGAGTTAAATTGAGAAGAAAAAAATGTCAAGGAACACCCCTCGTGCCACCACAGCTCTCCTCGCCAGACGCATTATCATTTGCCTCACCGCACACGCCCAGCTCGTTACGAAAACATAAAAATTGTCTCTACCTTATAGAATAATCCATTTTCATATACTCTCACCGAAAACGATTAAACATGATGGACGACTATCACTGCCGGTACAACATTATCAAAATAAACGGACGATATATATAAGGCGGAAAAAATTGACATCAATCAATAACGTCCTTCGGCGTGCCCCACTAATCTCGCACAGAGAAAATAACCGCCCGAGGTGCATTCACCCCGGTTGTGTCGTACGGTTATAAAGCACACGTTTTATGACTTTTGCTTCGACGCTGTTACACGCAGGCGGCAAGAATATTTTCCGCGTGGGAAAGCTCGCGGCGAGGCGTGACAGCAGGGCGATAAGGTTCTGCTATGTTGTACTCTAATTAGATTAAGTGGGAACCTTAAGAAAGTCCCTGCTAAAACTCTAGCTATAATAGTTTTTACTCGAAATTCGCTTTAAAGTTCTCATTAGCTTTATCTCGTGGTAAGCAGATTTTATAATTCGCCCGTGACGGCGTACTAATCTACGAGTATCTTTTTATGTGCCTTATCGGTACTCGCGCAGGGTTTAATTAAATATAAATATTACGTGAAGCCTTTGGAGGAATATAAACGAAGTATTTTGTGACCCCTTTATTTGATTATTTCAAACGCGGATTATTACTTTTATACGGTACCAGTAATTAAAGACAATGTCTATATAAATATCTTACAATATAGTATATTACTTAATTAATAGTCTACAGTTAATTTAAATATCTTCCGATTTGCACAATAAATCTTGAAACCCTTTTAACTGCTATCCAATACTGTATTAAAATTATCCAACCTTATTTATGTCCTCGAACCCTGGCCTTTTAAATGGATTTTAATGTTCATTCGTTATTAAAGAAATGAAACTACTTTCGACGACGTCAATGATCATTAAATTGACTTAACTCGTTCTAAAGTACACATTTAAAGTTTTGTAAGTTAATCTCAATATCTTAGACTTTTGTATTTATGAGAGTAACGTTCATTTTATTTTGTAAAATTAAGGCTGCGTTGGTATAGTAGTAGGCGGGCAAGCGGGGTAATGGGCGCCGCCCGCCCGCAGGCGCGCCTGCTCCGAAAACGCCCGAGGACTTACGATCGTTTCGTTCCGAATCGTAACGAAGTTTGACGATCACGACCACCCTCTGACGCGTGCTGGAACCAGTCGCAGCGACAGCCGCCAGGGCGTTGGAGCGGTTCAGTGTGTGCCTAGTGCTCGGTTATGTAACTCAAGAAACTTATTTATGTATAAACTTAAAAAATAAGGTTGCTTCTTGGTTATATTTGTGTCGACCGCCGATGAAGTCAGTGATACAAGCATTTATTTGTAAAGTTCTGCCTGTTATTATGTATGTACAATAGTGTTGTGTACGCCTATCCTTGCGGCGATACGACGTCAGAACAGGTTTATCGTTTTGTTGGAAAAATTCAATTGTAAAGCCTTTGTAATCGGTGTTGACTCTCATATCGGGTTAAATTACAAAAAACTCTGGCTTTTTTAAATTTATTAAAAACCAATGACATCCCTTCACAGTATTCCATATTTGCACGAGTGTTATTAAGACAATTCTTGTAGTATTTATTTCATAAACAATTTATAAACTATCACGACTGCAAGAGAAAAATTAATTTGAAAAGTGGGACTTGGTGTCCTTACTTAACAATGGAAATCGTTAAAGATATTGATGGGGTTTTAGGCGTTGTTATCATTCGAATTAAAAGAACAAAATATACAATAAAACCAAAGAGAATTTGGCGCAATGCAGGATGCCTGGATGGAAACATCCACGCAGTTGCGGTGACTCATATCGAATCGGTAATTGCTTATTCAACCCGGGATTAAATTGCAATTTCAATTTGTAAATATTGTGTCACTCGTTATTATATCTGCGTAATGTTTCATCGTCTTATCCCATTGATATGTGCGTGATTTTCCATTCCATTTTAATATTTGTGCGGATTAGATAACATTATGTATTGGTTAATAAATGTCTTATACCGTATAAACGTTCTAAAATCATATTTTTAAATCAGAGATATTAATCATACAAAACATAAAAGAAAATAATCTTCATGTATATACTTAGCTGAGAGTAGATAATTAATTGAAGAATTCTTATAATTATGAGGTATCACACGCCAGCGATGAAAAGCAAATTTAGAGTTTTCTACTAATTACGGCTAGCCGAGTTGACACGTTATCCATCGTGCAGTCGCATTGTTTGAAATACGAGTATATGATATGGATTGATTGATCGCTAAAAAATATAACTAACAATAAAATTGTTAAAGGTTATTTCGAAGTCGTATAAAATGTAGTATCTAGAGTGAATATCATACATTTACCTATAATTACATTTATTCGAACTAATCTATATATAAGACAACATTATAATGTGAAATAAATTCCGGATGCTCCAACTTATACAATTTCATACAAAAAATTCCAAATTAAACATCTCATTAAGTACAGATAAGAATAGTGACGAAATAGAAGGTTTTAGACCTGCTTAATACTAAAGCGTTAACGAGAGCAATTTGTCAGATCCAGTTGGAAATTATAATCCATTAGCTCTCAAAGCCAGCCTATTTGCCACTGATTTCGGGAGATCTGTTCTTTGAATTTTATGTCATTTCCACTTTATGATTTTAATTGGGTTTCTAATTGGACCAGTTGCACCGCTATAACTTTGATTAAATAATTTTGTTTTTAATTAAACCTTCTTGAAAACAAGTTTATTAATTTCTGGCGCATGGATCATATATCTTATTTGTAATCTGTGATCGTCGTTGATTGATAAAATTAAATTGGATATCGAATCTTTTGATGAATAAAGTAAAATCACGATAAAATTACACATTTGTACTCGCCATCAGTGTGAAAGTTAAATTTTAGAGTAATTAAATGTGAATAGATTAAATTCCTAACGTAGTTATGATTATATTCGAACCCCGTTACAAACTTTCCTAAACTAATTGTGTACGGCAGCCGACCGTGCACCCTCCTACCTACGACTACGTGACCGTTCAAATCGTTTCCAACTACAAAGCGTTCTATGTAGACACCCTGCATAGTGCCACCTTAATTGATTTCTCCGAATGGAACCTTCGATGTAGAAGGTAATAAATTGGCAATAACGTCGTACCGCTCCTTTACCTATATTTTATTAAACTGCTTCGATTCTCGTATTACTATACATTTATTTTTAAACTTGTAACTTCGTCAATTTTATGAAAAGAAATCTAAAACTCTGTTGAAAGTAGGTCATTTTTATAAAGAGCTTCTAACCTGTTGACTGTCAGGAATTTTACTCGTTTCATTTTATCCTTTAGGATATTGATGTTTTTCACTGAACTTTAACAACATTATATGAGAAAAAGATTTAGGCGCTATTTAGTTGTGGGTGTATTGCAGTAGCAACACCAGTGTAAAGTAACCACGATTCCCAAAATCGAAATGTAAATCTGTTATTCCTTTTAATGAAATTAGCTCGCTCGGTTTGAAAAAAAATAATTCTCATTCCGTTTGAACTGCGTTTGATCTCTGTGGTGTGGATTTGATTGAGTTTATTTATAATCGTGCTATAAATTAATAACCCAATTATATTTTCATATTAAAATATAAACAAATTATTAATAAATTGTTGTGTTGAATACGGATCGTCCTACTGTTATTGTGCGTGTATTATATTACATTTGTGTACATGTACATTTTCACATGACCTAAGGTAACTCACTCAATCTTCACTTCAAATTTGCTCTAAATCGTAGGTAGACTAGTATGTGCATTATTTTAGAGAATGTTATCCATCACTAGCAATGACATACTGAAAACACGATGGTCCAAATACGATGTTGCTTTAGTGCGGTGCATCACGCCCTACTTCTCTTGGGAAACTCTCGCCGGCTATTAGCGTAATTAAAACACAAGATACTACTGAAAGATACATCATTCTAGCGCCGTGAATGTGTCCAACTTGTAAACTGTACGAGTAGGTATATTATCATCTCAAACGGAATGGAATTGTTAGGATATTCTTTTTTGTACAATAATGTATTTATGGATTAATAACTGTAAAAGGTAGTAATAATAATAACGGAGTAATGAATAATTGCTATTAATCTGTAATATTTTCGGTCCCTTTCAAACAAGTTTAAAAGTACTTTGCTCTTTTTTTTATTAAAGTTTTGAAGCTGCTTTTCCGTTTAGCTAATAAGAAAATTGCAGTCAACTATGATAATTTCTCCTTTTTTTCATTTGCACAAAACAGATATTCTCACGGTCTTATTACCCAACAGACCTAAGTGAAAATTGCAGCTAAACGTAATCCAGATTTCGTACTAACGCAGACTAAGCCGCAGCATAATAGAGGCTTGTTTTTTCACATCTATGAAACAAAAAGAACCTATTATTGAGATCTAAAAATAACATTCTTTGAAGTACAATCGCGCACCGAGGACACTTTCTTTGGGTAGACAAATCAGCGAAGATTTTTCAAGTGAAAGAAATTGTAAAGATTTCTATTGTAGCTAGGGGACCCTAAACCAATTGACAATTATTTTTGCTTTAACTCTGCTCGTTGACAGCTTGTTAACGTCCGCGTCCATTGCACGGAACAAGCCACTTCAAACGCAAACCGTTTATACCGATTTCTCGTTTAAGGTAGTAATTTGTATATTTTCCTTCATTTCCTCTAAATCCCATAATCATTTGACTGTATCACAAGTTTACTGTTTGCCTTTAATTAGGCTGCTAGCTAGGACCCTCAGTACGAACTTATTTTGTCCTGGAGTAAGAAATGTGAATGTCAATTATTTGGAGTTATATTATTTTAGAATTTGTCTTAATAATACTTTACTTTAAATAACAATATTTCAAAGTACATACACGCGATGCTTTCCATTACTGATGCAGTTGGTTGTTAGACAAATATTTCTTCTTTTGTACTGCAATTGAAAAATGAAAGAAATATATTCCATAATATAAATTTATTTAAAGTGTTCATCAACCAGCATATTGAAGATCAAGGCAACCTTCAAAATGACTATAGAATATGGAAATTAAATAAATATAAAATGTTTAATGTGAGGCGATAGCGGACCCGAGGGAAGGGTCGAGGCGAGAAGGGACAACGAATTCGGTCGGGCGCGTGATGAGGTGACGCTCGCGCGCCGGCCGCTGACGCCGCTCCTCGCCAATGATGGTGGAGACGCACCGCGCGCCGCCGCCCCGATGTGCGCGCGCGCCCGAGTCCCGCGGCAAGCCCGCCTCCGCCTCCGCGCCGCCCTCGCTCGCCGGCAGTGGCACCGTCATGCACCTGCGCCGACGCCGACACAAGACTGTGCACTTCGGCGAAAACCTTCTCATGCAAGTCTGTGCCGACCGCGCGCACCTCGCTGCACTAGGAGCACGAGTGCCCGACATTTCGTTCTGCCACAAGGCTCACACCGGCGCTCGTAAGGGAGACGCACGCTTCTGCTGCGTGGCGCACCACTGTTGCCTCGCCGCGAGCGCTCTCGTAGCTCTAACGTCGAACGGAAGACCCAGACCGAAAAGGGAGCGCAGTGGCGACTCGCATTCGAGCGGCGGCGAAACAGCGGATAAAGGGGAAGGCGGCGGCGGTTCGGGGTCAAAGGAACCCAAACGCAAAGCTAAGCATCATCATCACCACCACCACCATCATCACAAAATACATAATTGTCCTTATCATGACGTTGCCCCACCGCCCTTAGAGGAACCCGAGGAGAAGGCTATAGTGCCTAAGAAAACAGTTTCGCCTTATCTGTTCATACCTAGTAAGCTAGAACCGAATGTGCAACAGTTATTCAGCTTTATAGAGAGCGTACTTAGCGCCTGGGCGGCCGAGGAGGGGCTGACTAGCACCGGCGAGTATTCTGAGCCAGACGAGCGTATCGTTCGCCGGCGCAAGCTCAATAAATACAAGAAACGCACCGATGTTCTTAACATACGGCGTATAGTTTATGAAGTATCAATCCTACATGGTACGAGGCTGCTTGGTAACGTGAGGTATCGGCACTACCATTGGAAGGGAACTGCACAAACTTGTAACGAGGCATTCCTAAGGAAGGTAAGAAATAATACTATTAAAATTACCAAAACTTCATAATGTTGTAGAGTATAGCATCTGGTATAGCATCTCGGAGGTCACTCAAATGGCAGGTTAAATTCCCGGTTCTGACAAGACAGAAAATGACATTTAAAAATGTTAAGTACCAGAATAGTTACCTAGTACACCTGTTACAAATATCAAACACACATATAAGTTACATTTTACAATATACAATATCAACGCACAATAGGTTAACGTCAAGGTAAAAGCCAGTCAGAGATAGCTAACATTTTGACCTTATTTTAGTTTCCTCCCCGGGAAACTGCAATTTCCTTTTCTGCTAATGAGGCCTTTTATTTCCCTTCCACTATTTCAGTGAGTATAAAAATAAATAGGTTTTTGGTCCTTCTTTTTGTTTGCCTTAATGTACCTAAGTAATGATTGATGAAGGTTTTGAAAATCACTGCGTTTCTTTATTTATGTAATCCCAACGAAGTTTAATAAAGATACACCGGGAAAGTAAGTATGAGTAATAAGAAGTCTTGAACATTTTTCCAATTCTCTTCTGAGCTTATAAGTAGTAAAGATTGTGTCACAAAAGCGTAAAAGTACCCGTATACAATTCGGCTTTACAGCTTAATTAAAAATTTGAAACTAAATTTAACTTTATTTACAAGATTTTTTGCAATTATTACTTATATATGTTTATTTGTAGTTTACATATACTTATGTTTGAGCGAAGACAGTGATTCATGTTCAGTAGTGGACTTTTATGGGCTGTTGATGACAATGATGATGTACAGTCTGTAAAAGATATACTTTTACAGACTTGCATAATACAACTAATTTGCCTCAGGAAATCACGAAAGTATTGTATGATTTTTACGAGTTTAACAATATAATAAAGTACTAGATATTGAAAACATTCATGATTTCTTGATAAAACTTAATTTGTATTAAGCCCTGTAAACGTATATTTGTTTCAAACTGTACCTTCATGATCAGAATATAGCAATATGCTTAAGCATTTTAGATTATAGTTAAGCTTGTAAAAACAGAATATGCACATGTATAATAAAATTTCACCATTATAATAAACTCTGGAAATATTGGGTGGTCCTTGTTTCTTGCCTTAAATATCTACTCTCATGTGTTAGGATCAATTCCAAAATCTGGTTACATTATAGAATTGAAGTGAACTTTTAACGTCACTATGATTTTTAAGTTGTTTTGAGTTCGAAAATATTTTATACTAAAAGCTGGAACATTTATGACGTAGACGGAGTTTACGAAATCTGAATGGACTACCAAGTAAAAGTTTGTTTCGGTACTGGAACTTTCGTATTCCGCGAGTGAATTACAGCTACTCTGTAATAGCAAGCGTAACTATGTAGTTATTATAAAGAATTATTATGTAAGCAATCGACATTCATTGTTCATGTTGCGCACTATTTTAATAGCTAAACACTTTGTATATTTAACATTCTAGATTTAAAAATCTATAACTTCACTGCATTGTCAAGTGAAGTGCTTATTCGTGGATCAGGCGTAGGAGGCTAGAGGACAACTCCTAGTAATTATAATTTAGTAGTAGTTTAGTTGAAGGTATCTTTAAAATTGTGGCATTAACTTAGGTACCTAGTGTACGTTCAACGTTTAAGATTACATATTTTTTTGTAATAAAGCACAATCAGAAAATATTTTATTTATAAATATTTTTTTTTTTATTTTTAGTTTGTTCATAGGAAGGCATTGAGTTTTGTTCTAGAAATTCTCCAACACTCATGATTCACCTTTCGAAATATACAGAAATGCACAAGTCGCCCATCGTCGCTGAAACGTATAAATCTGTATAGATTTATACGTTTCAAAAAAAATACGTTTTTAAAAAACGGGTCAAAAAGCGATCAAATACATGGTAGTATTAACATGTATTTGATCGCTTTTTGACCCGTTTTTTTGTCCCGTAATCGCTTTTTATGACCCCGGGTTAGTGTAATACTTTTCACGTACGTGAAACCACACGGCACTCCCCCAAGAATTTCCATTTGGACCGTTCTCCTGTGTCGCTGGCATTCTTCAGTTAATTTGTCCATCTAGTCGAATGCCGTGCAACGCCGCGCCCACCGTTTCGCGGTCACCAATCGGGAACTTTTATTTTCCAACGCGCGTTACGGTCTATTCGCAGTTACTTTAACTTGATATTGAATATTGAAGGTAGGATGGCTGTGGTCGTCAGACGGAAGATCGATCTACTAAAGGGACTATACATTGATTCCTGTGCACCCGGGTCAGACTGACCACCCAATGTTCCGTTGTGTCCTATAGGACTGTCCTCGTATGTCACAAGTTGCAGTTACTCTTCTTTTATTCTATCCCTTTCAAAAATTTCCCAACTTTGGAATAGATCACACACTTGGCTAGGAAATGTTGACTAGTTTCTATTTCCTCTTACTCGGCGTAAGATGGATCTGAAATTAATATTCGCAGTGGTAGATGTAGGAGGAAGGCCCAGAAGAACATACATAGTACAAGTAAAGAAAAAAGTAATTGCCGTGTCGTATCAGGAAGTCAAAGAAAGGCGGAATGTAGAGAAGTGTGGAAAGTACTCCACCGACAAAATCATAGCTCTTAAATATAAGAGAGTGGTAGATATCTCTATAATCTACTGTGGCCTGTGATTATGCCTACCAGAATACTTACGTTGTATTCCCTAGATTTAGAATATACCAACTGTTGGTCTTATTGGTTTCTTCCAGGAAAATTTTCGACTGACAACACCTAGTATTTTCATAGGAAAATACTAGGTGTTGTCAGTCGAAAAGCATAGGCTTTTGATTACCTCCTTTGGTACTGCAGCTGATATGGGGAGCAACGTTTTTGGGCCCGTGAATCTTACCATTTCCTGTCTTGTCATTTAGTCTGCGACTTTGTTTAACATAGAGTCTTGGCGACGTGAAACTCAGGCTACGATCACATCTCTCATGGCGGCCAGTGTATTTAGGGATGGCTTGCATTCTCTTTCCAGTGCTGATGTTTCCAGACCTTCGGCCTCATCTACACTTAACATCAGGTGTGATTGAGGTCAAGTACTAACTCGTTGTGGTAAAAAAAATATAGTTTCTGTCTTGTTGAGTGTTTTAAGCTTAAGCTTGACTGCCGAGTACATGATGACTGTCAACCTTTCAGCACAGACCTTGATTGCATAAATCTCAGCTTGGCAAATCCCAAGGCCATCGCCAGTTGACTGTTGTGTTGTGGGATATAAATAACTGTTTCATCTAGTTTTGCACTTTCCATCTTCGAACCGGTATGTTATAGATAATCTGAGATTGTCTTTTCCCCCATTCCCAAAAGTCAGTGGTGCATGAATACGGTGGTGGTGAATACAGTGCTTCTCGAGCCTTTTGTACTATATAATTATTTACCAATATCATATGTAATCTATTGCCAGCAGCCTCACCTATTAGAGCATGTGCCTTATCAGTGCCATTACATTTCCATTCCTTGTTAGTTCTCATCCTGTACCCCTACTGGTGCCTGGTATTATTGTTACCCTTCATGTATAGCTGATTCCCCAAAATAACGCTTAGAGTCGCAGATTTAATTAAGGTACCAGTTGTTGTCAGACACGGTATTTTTTACACCTTACCTAGTTCTTTAGAGTTGTTGGCTTCACTTGCCATCCGCCACTATATAATCCCTCCATTATAGTGAGTAGTCTTTGAAGTATTACCGCCTTAGATATCCATTGGATAACTGTAGGTGTCATATTCTCGCGTATGCCTACTGTCCTTTTGCATTGAATCAAGGCCATCTTAGCCGTAGTACCTGTACATTGTGCTTTTATATACGCACACAGAAACATAAGGTATTCTCATAACATCTTCTAGATGTGTTATCTCTTTAACCACTTCTATATCCTTTATCCGCAGCTGAGCAAAGGCAAGATTTTTAGCTTTTTTTGTGAATGATATCTTAGTGGGGAACTCAACTTATAGATTCTCAATGTCATGTAGGTCGTCACAATTTTAAAAGATTAGTAATAAATTGTATTGTTTTTGTAACATACACGTACAAGTATATTATATTGATTCTCAATGTCATGTAGGTCGTCACAATTTTTAAAAGGTTAGTAATAAATTGTATTGTTTTTGTAACATACTCGTACAAGTATATTTGGTGTATATAACCACAGCAATATCAAATCTTTGGGGTGTGAAGTTGGATTGCTCAATACATATGTGACTAAAATTAATACCTACAGTAAATTATTCAGACAGTTGGTATGGCGTTCATTAAAACTATACATACTCGTATGAAACAGTGTATCTGTAGGATTGGGTGTTTTGGGTAGAAGTTATGGTTCTCAATATATTAGCTAATTATATTATTTTCCAGAAACTATGTACTAAAGTGATTGATACTGATAACTTAATCGTCGTTCGTTGAACGTCTTCCTGACACAATGTTTAACTTTCAGTGACCGAGGTAGACGCATAGTTACTCTATTTGGTTGTTATATACATATAGGTAGGTACTGTGGCGACGGTTCAAGGAGAACGCTTGGGATCGTATGGTGTGAGATTCATTCGGAGAGAGCTGGCACCGCGGCTCCAGGGCGGTCTCCGATCAACCTATTTAACCTATAAACTGAATTAATATGTGCAGCTCGGCCTTATCATTGACATACGTGTTACAGTACCTAGTAAAGCAATTTTAAATAGTTTGGCGCTAAACTGCAGTTTTTGAGACATAATATCAGACCCGTTCAAACTTAGTATTAAGTTTGGGGGTTCTTGGTAAGCTCGCTTTCATTGTCCAATCAAACGCTAACCCTCGATGGTTTATTACAAAAATACATTGGTTTCTTTGTCATCTTTATCATAATAAATAAATAATAATAAAATAAGTATTTCGAACACTTAGACCTATCTAGTCCAAAATTAGGCAAAACCTAAAATACTAGATACTTCAACGCATAAAAATATCTAAATATTTATAAAAACATTTTGATGATATACCCACTAGATTGGTCTACCGTATCGAGTCCTTTACAAAATAATTTTACCGATCGAGTCATAATAATTCACATTTATACATCAACTGATTCCTATCAATGCAGGGAATTACTTGAGAGAAAACAATTTCATAACTCACGTTATTGCATTTACGAATATCAGTTTCGATTGCGGATAAGTTATTAATTGGAACTATTCATATGCAAATAACGCTTCAGTTCAAATTTCGAGGTGACTTATGTGGTTATAGACCTTGTAATTACGTTATACACATCAGATGTTGGTATTATTTCTTTGAAGGCGTTATGTGGCGTATATTTTAAATATGGGTAGGTTGGGGCGCAGCGAGTCTCAAGGGTCATCAAGCCGAGAGCTACCGCGGCCCGCATGCGCTCAAAGCAACCTCTCCATGTTACATTGTGTCACGATCAAAAGCGCAAGTGACATACGTGTTAATATAGAACTTTATTATTATACAGTTTCCATTTACTTTCTATTAGTGTAGGTACTTTAATTATGAAATTTTGTTATGTTGCAAAACTCCAGACCGTACCATTGTTATAGGTACATGTAATCTCAATAGATTACCAAGATGATAGATTACAAGTGTATATAAATAACTTTTACTCTGCATAATGTATGTTAAAATAATTTCAAAAGTCTTACATTTGGGGGCCCCGTTACATCAATTATCTAGTCCCAAACTAGGCAAAAAAAATGTACTATAAATACTGATGACATTTAAAAATATACAAATAATATATACATTCATAACTCGGGAATAAATGTTCGCATTCATCACACTAACATGACATTCGAATGCGCAACCATTGGTTTCCAAAGTCAGGTCATTACCTACTACACCGATCGGTCTTAGCTCTATTTTAAATTTCTATATCTGTTCTTTAGCTAGGTAAAATATTCATTCAGTCAGTGTAATACCTACGTGAGATTTTAGGGGACAATAGGCGTTTTACGAATTTTCCCTAACATAATAATTCATAGTAAACTTTTGATTTGATTAGGTTCGAGTAAATATTGACTTAACACCTGAATAAATACCTACTACGCTTTTAATAAAGTAGTCCCGTTAAATAAACTTGCGGTTATTAAAGCTGCTATATTATAGCGTTGTAGGTGTAGCCTATAGAGGCGGTTTGTGAAAACTTTTACCTGTAACCATTATTACGTAACTAGGTTTACCCGGGCCGATAATTATTGAAATCGGAAAGACTTAAATGCCTGGCTGGTTCAATAATACAAGGTTTACAAAACGTGGGAGGTATGTTCGATTCCCAGTGGGGTTAGTAGTTGGCTTGGTTTTTGGTGGCTACCATCAACTTAGCAGCAAAGTTGAGATACACCGGCTGTTCCAGATGAACGCTGTTTCACTTTCGTATGATCTTCACTTAACACTAGATGGTTTTAAAAAGGTCAACATCAACGGTCTTACTATCTTCACCGCTGGGTTACGGCCATACCATACTAGGAGTGGGGTTGCAGAGGTTTTAAAAATTCACATGCCTTAATTTTATTTTTTATAATAGCTCAAATATAGGCAATATCAATTATGGACTACGCGTGTGATTTGGTGGTGGCGGATTTGAAATGCAATAATCAGCAAAATAGCAAACCTCAGAGTCATCAACATTAGCGGGTAGAATCCATAATCACAAATAATCGGAGCAGGTCCAGATCTAGTGAGGGTCTAACCATTGTGACTGAATAACAGTGTAACATAACTGTTATACTGTCTGTCATATTGTAACTATTGACCGTCTTATAATTTATTTTCCGCCGGCAGATACTTATCTACATAATTGATTTACATAATGAAAATTATGAAACTTACTTGATCACTTCGGATGTTATAGCATACCCATGCCACGGTTTTGTTGACTGCAAGTCTAATGTAACAAAAAAAATGTAGTATGCCATTATACTACAATAGGTACAGACGAGTCGATACAAAGGTCAAAGTGTTGTGCTCGACATACCGCTGTACGTTACATGCAGCAAACTGAAACATGTCAGGAATTTTGCCAAGGCTAATAGCGTTCCATTTATTGGGGTACCGTACCTCAACACGAAATAAGTTTTAAAAACAAGCTTTTAACTTTTAAAAACAAGCTTTTAATGCTCCATCATGATAATGACATATTATTCTAATCTGTGTATGTAAAATTTCGTATCCATGCTAAATCATTAAGGAATTCCGCTGATGAGAAGACGATCCTATCTGCAGCATGAGTTCATATAAATAGATGGTTCCAATTTGACTTGCGAATTTTGAACGGACATATTATTGCATACGTAAAAGTTTGTAAAAATAAATACTTATAGGATCACTTCGGTGCCCAACACACACGCAGAACGCTGTGGGTTCCGTATACGTAACATGACTATTGAAAAACTTAACATAGACGACCAATGAAATTAATCGCATATATAAATTTGCCAGTATTATTTTCATGAGGAATTTGAAATTAACGATTTTAGGATTTATTTCTTCACTCGCGCCAATAGACCTCTCTGCGTACCAAATTTTTACTTTGTGGGGCAACGACAAATACCCTATCGGTTTTGATTTATTGGCGAGTGTCAAAAGCTGTATTGCAAAATCCTACTTTTACATTCCTACTCCTAATTTTATTAGTGTAAAATTTAACTCACCAATGTTACGTCAGACGTAAAGGAAAAGAAAATATTTATTTTGTAGTAAGGGATTAAAGCAAACTCAAGTAAGCAATAAACAAATTCAGTTACGCTCCGAGTAATACGTTCCGTCTAGCTTTTACGGATTTCAGCAACCTTAATTCAGATGACGACGAATGGTAGAAAATAGCTCGCGCTGTCGATATTTTTGCAAAAGAAACTGTGAAAATCCTGAAACGATACAAATATAGCCAAATTCTTACTTGATAGAAATAAAACATATTAAGATTTTTTTAAACCCCGATGCAAAAAAAGGAATGCTGTTTGACCCTGATGTCTGTCGATATGACCGTGTGTCTGTCTTATGCAAAAAGGGCTGAACACTGTTTCTATTTTTGAAACCCGATGTTGGTGAGTTGTTATTACCATGTTTAATGGAAGAAGACATTGATATAGGTCGCCTTGGTCAGAAATATCCCAAAGATTAGTGTTTGCGTGTTTCAAATATTAAAAATTAAATGCTTGAGACAATATCCACTTTTCATCTTTTAAAATGTTGAGATTGAGACAATATCCACTTTTCATCTTATAAAATGAAAAACATGACACTGTCTACTACTGTGGACTTAGATGGCGCTGTGTGTTTGTGCAAAGACATTTATTATTATTATTTATGACAGGATGTGAGCCGTGCAAATACCTTTTTTGCTCTTAGAGTTTAATTTTCATAAATTCTCTACCTAACGATATTGGGATCAGTCATCAATCAGTAATCTAAGCCGTCCGTAGCCTTGCAAAACGCAGATACGTAATTTTGTAAACGCTGTATAACATTCGTCTCATAAAACATGACTTGTTGTTCGGCGGTAGATGGCGTTTTTTTTTGTTAAGACTATTTAATTTGTTACAGATATCCGATGATGATCGCATGTCCCTGACGACTGCGGTCTCCGACGAAGAGGAACCAGGTGAAAGCGCAATGAATTCGCCTTACAAAGGCAAACAGACGGGTGCCGCTGCAGCCTCGTTCAACTGCACCGGTGCGGTCAGGAAGGCTGGGTAAGCATTGTAATCAAATAGTTTCCGATCCTCTGCATTACAGCAGAATTCTAGCAAGGGGCATAATAGAATGAAGTTGTGATTATTACAGCTGAAAAACAACATGTCAAAGTGCAAAATTCTTTCATTTCGATAGAACTTGATAGTTTAAAATTTCTCACGCACAGTATATAATATTTACATTTAAACTAGAAATAGAGTTCATTGTAACCTTTTACACACACTATGGTAAGTGTGTTTAAAAGGTTATACTGCAAAATGGGGCCGTTTTTTAAACTTAATTTCCACTTACTTCATTTTATAACAAATGAACCCTACGAGAGGCGTGGTCATTACTCCACCGACAAGAGCATAGAGGGTGGCATATTCTGTACAGAACAAACCCTCTTAAAAAATTTTTATAGATTAAAAAAAAAAAAAAAGAGCATAGCTTTTAAATTGAAGAAAACCCTTACAATCATCATATTATTTGATAATCGAAAAATTATTTTATGAATTAAGATATTTCAGCCGCTATTCAAAATGTGTGAGTCAGTTCCGTAAATTATGGTTTTGCAGAGTTTACTCGAATCTAAAGTATGACGTATATAACTCTATTGCATGACCTTGTCATGACCTTTCTATGCCCTTTGCTAGCTATTTTATTTCAATAATTCTTAAAATAATATTATATAATTTTACTTAATTATATTATATAAACCTATTACTGTGTAGGTCGCAAGATTAATTTTGCGTTTGGTAATCAGATTTCCAATACTTATAAATATTTAAATGGTCTGGAAATGAGATACTACATATTTATTTTGAAATATTTGTTGTAGGTAAGAACTCGCCTAAACACAAAGCCTTGTCTCTTAAGTGCTTACTCTAAAGCAACAAGAACGTTTACTTACACAATTACAGAGACCTAACTTATTATGATTTCAGATCAGTTTACATTTTGCTATTCAAAGGGTATTTGATATTGCCCTTTGCCCTTTGATATCTTTGACATTAAATTAATATAACATAATAAACATACTGTATAACACAAAAAAGGAACTAGCCTTATTTGAATTTTTTTGATTGCCTACAAAGTTTAGACTGTAATTAAAAAAGTAATTTGACTGCGACTGTCAGACAAACTTCCGTATTATCCTTCTAACCTATCTAACGCTACATAGTATTAGAGTTTTTGGTTATAAAATCACACCCTTAAATTTCAATACCTACACGATTCGTTGAGGGTGCCCGTAATAACGAGAGAAATTCATATCTGTTGAATACCCGTTTTGTATACACTCCGCCGCACTTTACGCTTGTATGAAGACAAACAAAAAGTGTAATATAAGTGCTCTCTGAAGGTTTAAAATAAATGTGACAGAACAGAACCATAGGAAAAAGCCAATGTCGTACACCGTTGACGAGTTTCTGTTAGAAAGAGCCCACGGCGTCCTTTATGTTCCTTGAGGCTACAATTTCTCTTCCATGAATTCCAAATGACCGGAGGGAAATCTTAGCCGTGACCCATTCAAAGTTGCTGTAAGAACGCAAAGGAAGGATAGTGAATACCTCTTCGAACGACATTTCCGCAAAATTGTAGTAATTATTTTTAAAGAAATTTGAATTCTGAAAGCGTGGCGTAAAAGGTATAAATTAATGATACATTAATAATGGCCCAAAATCTATTGTTCTAAAATATGATTACCTCTTTACATTAATGGCGTAAAATGAAACTCTATCCTAATTAATATTGTAGGGGTGATAATTATAACGAGCCAACTCAGCATTACCGCACCCTGTGGATTCAGCATTCAACTTTTAATAACTCCACCAAAACTTTCGACCTTTCATCGTTTGATTTGTGATTTATGTAGTATACTTTCATACTCATACATAACTCTTCTAATGTAATATTTGTGTAGGTATATGACAATGATTATTATGCTCTGTTATAAATAATACGAGTAATGTATGATTAATTGTGAGCCACCCTCATTTTCTAGAAACATTGAGCTCATGAATAATAATACCTCGATAGATCACGAAATATTATCTCATCTTTTCGAGACCCTTATGATGAGGTACTCATATGTATGATATTGCTCGTAAATGGTTCGAAAAAATAAATCAGGACGTAGAGTCCGATTTCTTTGTTCTCTGTACAAAAATAGCTTACGTTTCTTGCCCTGAGCTCGCAACATATAACACAACCCCGGAAAACCCTTTGTTAAGTTGTATTTACTTTGTTATGCTTATGTAATATGTTGGTTGTGCTATTCTCTAATTTACTATAAAATTTTATTGTAAATAGAAATTCTACAGATTTACAATAAAGTATAGATATAGGAACTTCTTACAAAACTCTTAAGGTTATAGATAAGACATTATTTTTAATTATTTTATCTATGAACATTATTCACTCCATTATTGTCATCAAATGACATCATATGTCACGCACAAACCCTCTGCAATCCGTAATATTATTGCATCACATATCACATAAATTATTAATATTATAAAGCTTGTCTAACCAATATGGAATAATCGAGTTCTTTACCGCAACATCGAACTCGAAAAAAAAACGTCTTCATTATTTAAAAATGACGAAAAGTGACTCCTCTGTGTCAACAGTATTTCGTGTACGAACAGATTTCAAAGTAGCTAAGGACCGTGGGAAGAGGAATGTTCCTACCCCAGTGAACGTTGTTATTTGGGCGATGGAAATCCTGCGCGGTCGAACAAGAGGAGTCCCAATCAACAAAATTCGGTCCCTGATAAAAAAACATTTTATACTGCCTTGTAGAGAAAGAGATGTCGATAAAAAAATCGATATGACCGTGATGTTTGCAGTTTATTTTGGAATTCTCGAACAAAAGGACAACCTATATTTCTTGAAAAAGACGAATCTTTTTACAAACTCGAATGAAAATTTCACCCAGTAACCGAAGTATAAATGCAATATTTATTATAACTAAGTTTTACATAAATTCGAAAATTTTAAAACATTGTAAAATGTGCTTTCGATTAAAATTTGTACTATGTGCACAACAAAATTTTTTATTGACATGCTTGCAAACATGTGTAGAATAATTTACATTTAGATCATGTTTAGAGCATGTTCACACGCCTGTCGCAATGGGGTCTGAACGAGTACGTCTGTTTACATTGCTTACTTTGTGTGGCGGTGAAAAACTCGCTTACGCCCCCTTGCGACATTTGAATAATGGACTGAAGGATTGTTTTGAGAAGAATTTTATATTTGATGTCGCCTTTTCAGTTATTTTAAGTAAAGACAATATTTTCTTCTTCACTCCTATTTGGAAAGCTCTATATTGAAAGTACTTCTGTGATGAATGGAGTAATGGTTACCATTAAAATCTATTGACTAACACTCACTGAAAATATCACAGACAAGTAATGTAAATACTGGTATTTACTGTGATTATTTTAACTTTGACGATCAATTAGTTTAGTTTTTGTGATAAGTAATTTATTCCCGAGTCATGAACAAAATATGTGTTTATCCGCAATCAAATATCCATCCACAGGCTTAGCCTGAATTTAACTCTTTTTACTTTACTTTAAATTTAACTGATCAATCATTCATCACATTTTTTTAAAATCTTTCAAGAATTTACGACTATCAAACATTTTATACAGGTTCTTGAGCGTAAAGAAGTGGCTGCTCCGAAAGAAACACCAGATTGAGTTGGCTCGTAAACGTGGCTGGAAGGGCTATTGGGTGTGCCTCAAGGGCACTACTCTGCTGTTTTACCCGTGTGACTCTCGCGAGGGTCGCTCTGTTGAGGCTGCGCCCAAACACCTCATCATTGTGGACGGTGCTATCATGCAGCCCATCCCCGAACACCCCAAGCGTGATTACATTTTCTGTCTGAGCACTGCATTCGGCGACGCTTACTTATTTCAAGCACCTTGCCAAGTACGTATTCACACTTAATCTTTCAAGTTAACTTCGTTAAAAAAGAATATGTTATGTGAAATGTTATATGTATCTTTAGGTGGAGCTCGAGAACTGGGTGAATAGCATACATAGTGCATGCGCTGCGGCATTCGCGCGCCACCGCGGCAAGACTGGAACACTTCATCTCCTTCAGGAAGAAATTTACCGTCTCGAGAAAGCCATCGAGTCTGTAAGTACTGCTATTCTCAACAAAAGTGCATCGTGTTATTCTAGTTTTGTTTTAGAGAAAAGTTTAATATCTAGATAATATCATGTTGAACAAACGAAATGTGCTGAAACGTGAAGCAGACTCACCTAGATATTATGCACCGCCCGACTCTAACTGCGCATCGCATCGGCCTGAACCAACAGAACCATTGTTTGACTGACACGAATCGCTAACTATCTTTGTAAACTGATCTCTGCCACGCTAACGTTCAACTTTAAAATAGACTGACATAAGGGTAAAATTTAAACACAGTTCATACCTTACCTATCTCATTGCTCACTCGAACATGGTGTACAACGTTGCGAGGCGAAAGCGCTTCCCATTTATGCAGATAAATTTATTGCTTGTGCCGAGCTCGTCGTGAATATGTTTAACGTCGAAAACTTCTTTTTACCCTCCCGTACGCTATAAATCATTATGATGCGGATGCATTTTAATGAAATTTGCAAGATATGGTGCGAATTTTTTGCTACAGGAGATGGTGTTCACGTTATACCTACATCTTTCTTTCACTTACCTACTACAATAACACTTAAACGATATATAAATCGTATCTTTCACGTTTTACTTACAATTATAAAGACATTTGGGTTTCTCCATATACTTAAGTACCTACATTTCCTAAGTGGAAACTTTGTAGTTAGACTTCGAATAATTGACATTGGCACCTGTAACACATTACACAACATGCATTATCGTTCAACACGGTTTCACCACCTAACCTGTGTTCCCTTTGTAATTAAGTTAGATCAGACACTGAAATTTTAATCGTTACGTTCTTGTGCGCCTAATAGTTTCTTAGCGGAAATTTGCCAGTATATAGTACACTGTTTGCATGGTAACGATAGCTTAGCAAATTGTTTAGGTAGGTATAGTAGACTTCGATCAACAATAATAACTATGTTAATATTGAGTTATTGTGAACACATTATAAGCAGAGGTTGGCATAATTGAAACAAATTGTTGAGAAATAATTCTTTCCATGTTAAGTTAATCGAGAATAATGTTTTATTACTTTTTTATTTCAGTAATTATTTATTACACACATTCGAATAATAAAACTGATGTGTTAGTAAAAAATATCATCAGTCAGAAGATGTCTTACATAATATGAAAAGATGATGATTATTTTTGTTACAATTGTCATTTAGCCTTAAAAAGTAGACCTTTATTTTATTCTTTATTCAATTAAAATATGTTACTGTTTCAACTTTCAATCACAAGCAAAATAATTAATGCAATTATATTATATAAATATTGATAGAATTTTCATTTTTATAGTTTATAAATCCGCTTAAGATTTATGCTCCGGGCGGATTTCCGAACTCTAAAAAATTACTTAGTGAACTGGTCCCTGTCAAAAGTTTTCTCTCAGACTATGATAAGAACAATCTCGCAAATATCAACTTTTCTAGATAAAATAAATTGTATTAAAGTTTTTCTATAAAAGAGCTTCGATACCATGCCACAAACAACGGTTTCAAATATATAACACTCCGTTTATTCAGTTGGAAGTTATATTTAATTTATGTTTAGTTTTGAATTCAATTTCTTTAGTCACTATTGTTGGCTACTATTTTGTGTAACAACCGAAATCTGAGGTACATATTATTATGCGAAGCGGGCGGGAGTGGCGGGCGTGCGGTTCGAACCGTTCCTCGTGTAAATCGCGCCAATTCCTGACCCGCACCAGGCGACCGCAACACGCATCAAAGCCTTTGTGGCAGCTTCTGACTACACACTCACCACACGCGAATATGTGCTCTAATTTGTAGCAACTGTGTTGGATGTTTGCGATTAACTGGACGTAAATAACAGAAATGCATCATGTTCAAACATCTGCTGCTTATTGTGTGCGAAATAATAATGTACATATTGTATACTAAACGAGATTGCCTTGACCTTCTCCGTGGCTCAATTTGAACAACATAAAGTCTGCAAATCGGAGGCTGCGTGTTTGATTTCCTGCGGGATCACATGTTACGTACCTATTTGATTTGGTCGGTGGTAGGACGTTGTCCTCCTGGCTGGCTACATTTGTAAAATAATTTCACTGAACTAATTTGGTTAAGAGTGTCTGTGTTCAGTATTAATCAAACTTTAAACCGCAACGAACAATTTATAAAACTGAACTCTACATACTACAAATAAAATTGTTACGGATCCTAAGGGACGGATCTACTCTTAGAAGTAGATGTCACTTTTCTGTGTTATAGATATCAAAATTTTTAGTATAATCTTCTCAATAAGTCAGTCACCAATTAGCAATGTGGATAACTTTGTTATATTCCGGCTAATTAAGACAAGCCAAGTGCCAACCAATTTCAGTTATGGGTTTCGTAGAGCATGGACTTGGCTTAACGACTGCCTTTTACTTTTAACCTGCCCTCCGAAATGCGGAAACACTCGTTTCGTATGAAAATGCCATTATCCTCAGACTAGATAGATTTGTTAATCGATAACGAGTTACACGAGTACTTCCATACACGCTTCAATCATACAATTTGTGCAAATTTTATTACATTTAGTAACCAAGTTACCTAAATATGTTACTTTATTGAATAGATTTCACGTCAATATGCACAATATACGTATATGTACTTACATATACTTAAATGTAATTAAGGAGACACATGCTTTGAAGTTCGGAACAATGTATTTTATCACTACGATAGTTATCGCGGCCAGGTGGGAGCACGCGCTTATTAATATTCATAGCACACGTCATCTCTGGGGCGAGTTCGTGAACCGCTCATGCTATTCAAATTACGTTACACACTTTGCTAACCATTTCGGAAAACCCAATTTGTTGCGGAAACTAGTTACCTGGAGACATTTGGTCTCAACATAGATACGTAGAGACACTTTACATAGTAATTCAAATGTATTATTACACTCGAAGTATAAGAAATGTATAAAGTATTTGGATTGGGAAAATTTCTGTAAATTGAAACTACCGTCTAACTACGTCTACAGTCGAAACTAGGTACCGTCGGGATTATATGACAATGCGTAACATAAAATGGAACAAGACATTATTGGTGAGGCTAAGTCTCAGAGGAATATGGACTCCTCTGTGTAGGTAATACCTACAGGCGTTGGATAACTCGGATACCTTCTAGGAACGTAGTTCTACATAATACTTCTTCTTAGCTCATAAAACAAGACCTATTTAATTTCTCCTCAACAGGACCACAAACTAAAACACATGGCGGATCTGCAGCAGTCTGTGGTATCTGATCCGGAGACTCGTGCTCAGCTTAACGGTCAGATGTTGCAATGGGAAGAAAATCTAGAACGGCTACATTGCGAGCAATTCCGACTACGATGCTACATGGCCAGCTTACAAAGTGGAGAACTGCCCAATCCTAAGGTAGGAACCTCGACCGAAACCCCGGAGATCCCTTTTTTGTTCTTAAAACAATATTTAAAACTATCGTCATGTAAAGAAGGGATTTCACCTGTTTAACAGAAAATGTAAAGAATGATATTGGAAATATACAGGTATTTCCAATATCATTCTTTACATTTTCTTTCTATAAGCTTCTTGTTTATTTTTAATACACTACAAAGGAAATTGAACTTTCCACCATATGGGCTACTGGTTAAAAATAGATTAATTATTTTTGTTTTATTTTTATGCATTGAAATAACTAATATAATTTTTTTTACGTGTCCAATGTGAAGTAATTTGTTACCATTTTATTAGCTATAAGTTGTTATACCAAATTATAGACTACCTTTTAGAGGGACCACATTCTTGTTGTCAGATTGATTTCCATCCGCTCACTGAACACGAGGCATGTAGAGGTCAGTACAGAATCTTTCGTTCCCGCTAGGATCCGCACTTTACAAATTGCCATCCAATATATTTTACGACGACGGATTTTGGAAACATAAAGTGTCAACATAAAAACAACATTTTTGGACATTTATACCGGGTGAGATTTTTACCGTAAGGAAAAACATAGGGCATATTAGGTAAGTGAAATAGAAGGTATTGGCATACGTGGTTTATTTATTTTTTTCAAAACCATTATCGAATAAAGCGTTGAGTCACTTGGCGATGGCATTTGTTGCCTATTTCACATAATTACATAAAAATAAAGAAATTTGGAGAAAATTTGAGTTCCAAATAAACGCACGATAGGAAAAAAAACTACATAACTTCTATTTCACTTACCTAATATGCCTTATTCTTTTCCTTACGTTAAACTCACCGGTATGTGTGTTTTCGGTTTCGAAAATGTTTACTATTAACTTTTTAGATCTATGTATCCTGCTTAAAGTTTCACAGGAATCGGTCTATTCATGTCGAAAAATTTGGACTTGAAAATTTGTATGGAACACCGTGTGGGATAAACCCTATTAAATATTGTTGGCTGCACACGAAGAAAACGCTAGTTTTCGAAATATGACTGGAATAAATAAATAAAGTGCGGTCGACTTTTTTCTTTCCGATAGCTGAGTAAAATCATAAGTCGCTTTTTTTATCTTTATTTAATTTAGGGATTTTTGTACACAGAGTGACGATGCCAATACCATCGTATTCTAATACCTATAATTTCTCGTCTCTTTACCGAACATATACAACAGTGTCCTTGCTGAGCCTGAACTTGGATACATCTCAACGTCGATCCGATTCAGCATAAGTCGCTTTATGATTCCCAATCATTTAGCTGTAATTCGCAATTTAGCGAACATTTCAATAATATGTTGCAATTAGTACTCATCAGGATTTATGTCGCTGGTACCTATGTATATAATTACAATTTCAGGTTTACAAAAGCTCTTTGTTACAGTCCCTTTTGACACACGTATCGCGGGGCACAAAGAGCACACTGAACAAGCTCGGCGTGTTCACTGTGTCGTCGTTCCACGCGTTTATATGCGCGCGATCGCCCTCGCTGCTCAACAATCTGCTCGCTGGCAGAGGCGCTACCAAGCGGAGGGCGCCCAATCTCTCGCGATCTAACTCCGGTTCCAGCCGGCGTTCAATGCAGGTAAGATTTCATTGACACATAAATTTCTTTATTATTTCTCATGGTTAAAATATAAAGAGGCTCAAATAAGTTACGTTTGGGCGTTAAAATTCATAATTTCATTCGTTTTCTATAGATGACATTTGGTCACTTTAAGTATATCTAGTTTAGCGATAAATATCACTGTTGAGATAGATCTAGTTGTATTTGCGAGGAAGTTTAATTACCCATTTATTTGTTACATTTGTGAAAGTTGAAATGTTCGATTTTTAGTTTATATTTGTTAGATAATCAACCACATTATTCCCAAAATCTACTTTGGCTGACTTATTGTTTCACTAAAGTAAACAACTACCCCATTAGAATGAAAACGCTCTGATTAGGCAGTAATCGAAAACCGCATTTTGAACGTATTTACCAACATACGTACTATTTGTGGTTGAGTATTTCCATTTTCATTTTAACTATGAACTAATTTATTCTGATTGTCAATATTGCTAATGCATACATTTGTGTTATCTATATACAAATACAATATATATCTACATATCCATAATAACATAAAAAATATGTGACTAACATAATAAAAATTGTAAGTAGGTAACAACGCAAACACCGCATGTCCCGCGAGTTTAAAAAAAAACTATATATTTCAATATAGGTATTACATTAGTTTCGGATTATTCGATAATCCCCGAAGTGATCTGGTTTCACGTAATATAACCTCATCCCACCAGGAAGGTAAAAATATCTCGCGTGCAAAGTATCGAGTTCCGATTCCCATTGGACCACAGGAAAATATAGCAATAAGATTTTCGGGGGGTTTCACGTTGCGGCACGACATACCTACTAAATTTTTTTTAACCATTTCTAAACCATTCACTTTTATTTATCACTAACGATTGGCCCCGGTTTCGCACAGGTGTAATTATTTTCTGTAAATAATTCTCTAAGATAGTAAAAACCGTATCAAAATCCGTGGCGTGGTTTAGAAAAAGCAAGTAAGCGGAAAAACGGACAGAGGCAGACAGCGACTTTGTTTTATACTATTTAGTGATACAGATTTGTAAACTGATTCCTACAGAAAGAAATTAGAATGTAAAACACTTGTAAACTTAAAGTCGATTAGAAAATGTCGAAGTGGCGTGTCCCGAACTTGACAAAACCTTAATACTCACGGTCACGAGAAGAGACTATTATACCCCACGGTTTCCTTGATTGCCCCTATTAAGCACTCAACGTTGTTTCTTCAACAAATTGTAACTAATTGCTATAAATAGATGAACCTTGTCGGTATATCGCTTGACTACCTTGTTTACTTCATACTGCTAAACTTTTACACTTTATAATAACTTCAAAATCCCTGCCTTACAGATTATATTGAATATTAGCCTCCGCGCGTGGCGCCGCACCGTCTGCATGGAATTAGTTTATCGTCCCGAGGGTATTGAAATTTTGTGATAAAAAGTATTTGCCCTAATGTTAATGCAGAATATAGATCATTATCTATTTCTACCCATTGGCACCTGTACAAGCCTTTTAGATCCGTATTCTGGACAACAATTAGATAAACAAACATTATATTTATTTACGTAATATTTTGAAATGTTTCTAAATAACGTCTCAATAACACACTTTTCTTATATATTATACCCGTTTATTCTTGATAAATAAGTTTTAATTTACTTATCAAACGATTTCATGTCTTTTATTTGGAACTATAATGTTCACATAATTTTTAAAATCCATATATTGGAACTAACTAAACTGCTATCCACTAATATTATAAATGCAAAAACTTTCATGTTTGGATGTTTGTTCCTCGACCACCCTGTAACTCCTGATCGAATTTGGATAAAATTTGGTTTGTACCAATTAATAACTCTGGCATTAGCATTTTTATCTCGAAACACATAAATTACGAAACGATAAACTATTTCCACGTGGGCGGAGCCGCGGGCGGAAGACTACACCTCTAATCCCACTAATAATATAAAATAACTGGGAAAGTTTAAATATTTATTAATCAACCATGCAATTATAACGCTTCATTAGATTGGGATGAAATTTGATATGGAGATGGTCTGTGTCCGTGATTTTTTACACCTAGAATTCAAATGCAATAAAGTATTATTGTATTTTCTTAGCTTAGTAATATTTTATACTCTTTTATGATACGAATCATTGTATACCTACTACTAACTTTATCTGACTGTAAAGAAAAAAAACCTTCTAAGTGTTATAAATATATAAAAAATAAAGAAATAATTCCCACGAAATTTTAAACTGATCCGAAGCGGGCGGAACGCCAGTCTTAAATTAAGTTTTTTTTTTATATTGCATTAGAGTAACAATACTTACTTACTTATAAGGGAACTGTTTTACAATAAAAAGTATATTAAGACTGGATTGCAGAATACTGAGAATAGTCATGATTTAAAACGAGTCTAACTATTCATGTTTTTCGAGCTAGAAAAAGACGGCAACAATACCCAGAATTCTGTTATTCTGTAATTGGGACTTAAAAATGACGATCAATTCAATAATTTTCTCAGCAGTAGTTAACAATATAAATAATATTGTCGTAATTAGGAATTACAGAATTTTAAATTAAATACAAATACAATTACGATGAGTGATGATTGTGCTAAAAATATAAATTAGTAGTAAAAGAGAGGCCTCAAGGAAGAAAAGTTATGTTTTTCGCACGTATCTTGTATGTAAATTTGTTTATTACCTCATATCTTTCAACCGGCTGGATCGTTAGATTTCTCTCAAGAATTGAAGTAAACTTAGATTATGTTTAAAAAAAATCTAACTTTTTGGACGTTTAGATTTCGGCCCTAAACTGTAAGTCGTAAATTTTTTTAAACAAACCTATGGAATAGGGTATCAAAATGAAGGAAATTACAAATTTGTGATTGTTAAGTAGTGTACGGTCAAACCGTACATGTTATTATTGTGTTAGCGTCAGCATTTTACCCCATCGTCCGAGGAGCCGCGCGATTGCCCTTCAGTTCACGTTCGATTATCAGACCAATCGCGTGTGCTCCTTATCACTGCAAAATCACCGCTTTTCATATGTTTTTATGGTGCATCCATTAAACAATATAATATCAATTATTAACCACAGTATCATTTAACAAACAAACTGCACGATCCCCGTACAGTTTTTGGTCCTTCGAGCCGGATGCGGGACCCGCCCGTGGCTGCTCTGACGCAGTCGATGTGTTCCAGGTGCAGCGCATGCGTCGTGCGCATATTTGCAACATGATACGGAAAGTCTATGCGTCGGAACTGCGACTACCATAATAACGTCACAAGCCGCATACAATGTGTCGCAGTTCCGAGAAACTCAATCCCTTTATTTCGACAAGGTTTCAGACATGCAACTGATAAGGGACGAGTGGAAAGTTGTCGCATATTATGATATGGATCCCTATTGGAAAGGAACTGAAGCATTCTCCAAATATATAAAATATCTGGATGAAACATGTGACAAAATCAAAAATGACTTTCACTGTGATGTAATTTTAGTCCAACTACGTCACGGCTTCTCAGAATTGGAGTACTACAATCACATGTTACTGAGTCAGCATTTCAGTGCCCGCACGAGAAAGCGTCGAGGCCTTATCAACGGTGTGGGTTACGTCGCGAATACTCTATTCGGTGTACTAGACCAGAGATTCGCCGAACAGTACCGCGAGGATATTCTGCTGATAAAAGATAATCAAAATCACATGGCTTCGTTATGGAAAAATCAAACATCTTTAATTGAAGCGGAGTACAACTTACTCAAAAGATCAGAAGCAGCAATAGATAAGCAGTATAAGATCATCAATCACCACCTGCAAAAAATTAAAAATGCGGTAACCACGATTAACCAAAAAGTTGGAATTTTATTAACAACCAACGATTTTACATTGGGAGCCATGACAGCAAGCAACATGCTACACCATCTAAAGAGCATACAAGATACACTGCTGGATATCATCACAGACATCTATAATGGAAAATTCAATATACACTTAGTGACTCCAGAACAGTTACGAGAGGAATTAAGCACAATTTCGAGTCAATTAGCAAAGGATTCATCCCTGCCCATCGATAACATCCAAACAGATTTCCAAAAAATCTATCACTTATTAAAGGTGAAAGCGAGGATGTCCGAAGAATATTTGATATTTGAAATCACGATACCACTCACCAGCAGAGACGCATTTGAATTATTCAAAATAATTCCAATTCCAAAACAATCAGCGAACATCATGGTCACACTAGTACCAATAGCAAACTTTGTTGCAATTAATTTGAAGAAAGATGCTTATCTACCAATGGCTGAATCAGACATCAGCTCTTGTTTGCAACATGATACGGAAATGTATTTGTGTCATCTTCAATCGCCGATTTTCATGCTCCGAAGAGATGAAAGTCTATGCGAAATAAATCACGCATCAAATAAATGCAAAACAAAAAGCAACTTATGTCAAAATAAGTGGATAGAAACAAGTACTATAAACCACTACTTTTATTTTTGTTGCAACCATTGTCACCTGAGGATATTATGCGAAGATCAGGTTACCGCTTGCGAGTTGAGTCGCGGCGGCGTTATCAGTACGGGACACGGTTGCATAATAAAATCGGACAACTTCACGGTGACCTCTCATAAGCAACAAATGAGTCAGTTGAGTATCAAATCAGTAATAGATGCACCTAAGATAGCACCCATCAATCATGTCATCGCTTTATCGTTTCCCGACGACTTAAACTTTAATGAGACAATTTTAACTAGCGATAAAGATAAATTGAATGCAATTGGAGAACAGATCAGAGCTCTAAAGGACACTAAGGTGTTATCAGATCGAGTATCCTACCACGACGTTCATCATTATTCTGTAATTTATATCTTAGTTGGCGTGGTAGGAATCGCAGGAGCGATATGGTTGTGGCGACGCGCACGACGCATGCGCTGCACCTGGAACACATCGACTGCGTCAGAGCAGCCAGGGGCGGGTCCCGCCTCCGGCGCGACTCACCCAGGCACTACAGAACAGGGGGAACAAGTTATCAGTAGTCATGCGCACTGGCATAGCGTTAGCGAGCCAGTGCTAGGTAGCAGTGGACATGTAGCAAGAATGAAGGACAACTTCGTACAAAAAGTGGACAACGCTACATCCCCTGTTTTTCGAAAATCATTGTTCACAGAAGAAGACAGTGTATAAACTTTAGTTCTGTGACATGTATTTATAATAAGTTTTAGATTATCATAAGATTTATTGTTAACATTATCAATTGCTTCCTTCATCTTAGCTTTTTCTCTCGTCTGGCAAGATGTACGGTCAAACCGTACATGTTATTATTGTGTTAGCGTCAGCATTTTACCCCATCGTCCGAGGAGCCGCGCGATTGCCCTTCAGTTCACGTTCGATTATCAGACCAATCGCGTGTGCTCCTTATCACTGCAAAATCACCGCTTTTCATATGTTTTTATGGTGCATCCATTAAACAATATAATATCAATTATTAACCACAGTATCATTTAACAAACAAACTGCACGATCCCCGTACAAGTAGTATAACTTATATAAATGAACAATATAGTATGAAGTCAAAGTAAGTTTCTTACTAAGAAATATGTGTTATTACTATATGTATTGCAAAACGTAATAAATTCTCTACGCGATTAGTTGACCCGGAATAACTAATGTATTTTACAGTCCTAATTACGTAACAAGAAAATGTTCCAGGCTATCTTTAACCCCCAATATTTGCAGGGAAGTGTCGAGTAAGCTAAAGCAAAATACATCGCCACACCCAGAGCAAATTCTATGTTAGCTTTCAGAGTTTAGGAAGCCCCAAGGACCCTATTCAATTCGCCAGTGCGTCCATTCATTTCAGGCCGTCCCCCATTTATACATCGTAATATGTAATCCAATATTATTACAGATTTGACACTATTTTATAATCCAGCTTAGATCATATTAAAACTGCCATAGTACGCGATAACCTGGTTTCCAAATATAAATGAATTTATTAAATCAACATAAATATAAACAACATGAATACAAATATATAAATGGTATATGGGCTACTTTGTCGATTTATTTAATCGTTCGTAGTTATTACTCTATATGATAATTTACAAATTGTTTACAAAGGACCCACTGTCAGTTCAACCGCTAAACTGAAGCAATCAATTATAAAGACGACGAGTCACAAAGGGGAAGTAATGAAAAATACCTACACTGCTCTTTCATGATCTTAACTCGAATGGAGCTTCTGAACGACAATTTAATTAATATAACCCGGCAGGCAGGGAAGCGTGATCATCTAGTTTCTCTTTAGGTCGTCTAATTGATGACTGGTATAAAACAGATGTCCCGCGATGAGGGAGAGGCTGCGGTCCGAGTGTCCTTGCCGGAGGGGACAACTGCGACGGTGGGGGTTCGCGAAGGCATGTCGGTGGAGGAATTCTTAGCCTCCGCCTGTGCCCGCCGCTCGCTCAATGCGCTCGAACACTTTGTAAGGGTGAAAAAGCGTCGGGATATGGAAGACCACAACTATTTCGTGCCCCATCGCAGTGACCTTATTGAAACTTACGTGAGTATTTCCTTTTTCACTATTTATTCCAGTATTTTCACGACCTTTTACGCTTAGTTTATATAGGTGTAGGTTTAGGTATAAGTATAGGTCATTACGTAAAAAAATTTCATTGTAATAAATGAAATAGTAGTTAGGGTATTGTCGTTGCTTTAAAAACAAGGCACTAGATAATTAAGTTAATAAAGCTCCCTTGTCTCCGGTGCGGTAGAGCCCCAACGGAACCATTTATTTAAAAAAACTTACAGAATTTGCATTTACATGGAAAAGCAGGAAGTAAGGCGCTCTGGTTCTTGATAGCGCGTTTAAAATTGCTTAGATGTGTATCAGCATGACATAGGGCGGAACGTTGGCTATTTTTTTAATTAAATTGTTCCAACACGGTTACAGAGCGGAGTGAATATAAAAAGTGTATTGTGACCGAGATTCTCATATGAGTAGGGTGTGACAGCACGCGCCAATATTCCGTCACTGATTACATTCAGCATACTGAGGCGTACAGAAGTTGTCACACTTGCTTGCAATCACCTAAAGAAACTATGTGATTTTAAAGGACGATAACTTAGTCTACTTCCATAATATTCATTTCGAAAATATGTAATAGTAGTTATAAATAATAAGGTTGTTATTTGTACAATTTTAGCTCTTTAGAATGTAACTGGTTAGTTTTAAATTTCAATCTTGATTAATGGGTAAAATGTGCCCGAATGAATATTAGGACAAATTTGTGAATTCTAACGGTCGAACTTCCAAAAATGTTTTTGCATAGCTTCGGATTTACTTTGATCGGGGTCGGACAGGACGTGGCTTACGAGTAGATACCTACGAATACACATATTTCAAACTTTATCCAATGGAACTCGACCGTAATTTCTAAAAATTTATAACATAAGAATAACAAGTACGAATCCGGATGAAGATGAAATTAATTTATCTTGTAGGCTTAAGAAAAGATCTTATCCTTATTTTCTTCACGCATTATGCGAAAGAAAGTAATCTGGGAAAGCCAGCGAAGCCAGTGGTAACTGGAAGGAAATCCCTACATCAATTTCGGGTTGGGTGTCTGTCACAAGAACACACTGTCACTTTATCTCCTATGTAATCATGACTATCGCGTATTCACATTTAACTCCCGCTGTCACAGAATCCCATCTTTATACCCTGTAGTAAAGTTAAACCGTCTCACTAAACATACATAAAATTCTTTTGCCTTACTTCGCACCAATCAAGTTTTCACTTTATAATTATATTCGAAATGTTAATGCGATTCAAAAGGAATGTTATACATTAGGTAGCTTTATTTATAAGTACATTTTCATCATAAACTGATATTAAAAACCACTTTTTCTTTGTACAGCTACATACACATGAAGTAGTGGAAGTGTGTGCCAAAATCTTGTACCAAGTGGAACTGCAACGAACCACTCTCGAGCAAATGTGGGGATTTAGCGTAGAGGCCGAGCTTATAGAAAATGCAGAGAGACAGGATGAGCTGTGCTGCTACGTAAGCCGAGTGGAGGACAAGAGCGTTGCCATGCAAAATGGTAATACACGAAATACATTTTCTGTTCACCAAAATACAACATTTACATTGCAAAGTTCCCGGTGCACGGTTATTTTTGAATCCTTATTGTCTTTTTCAAATAACTCAACCCCGGAAAAGGTAAAAATAAACATTTCAGTTCCATTTGTTTTTTGTGTCAGGTATAATCAAAGGCGACGAGATAATGGTGATCAACGGAGCGATCGTATCCGACCTAGATATGATGTACTTGGAGAGCGTGTTACAAGAGGAACTCTCGCTCGTCATGATGATGAGGTATTTTCAGTTTTCGCTTTTTGATTTTCATGTCAATGCAAATACGTCGATCGTCAACTGAGTTAACAGCTGTTCATTAATCAAACGACCCTCGCCATTCGAATTCGTTTACATAGAATTAGAATATTCACTGCAGCAGAAATATGAAATATTTGAATAAAAATGTTTCTCTCGCTGTGTAATATTTCGTAGAGGTAGAGCAGACTAGGGTAGGTAGGGATGAAACAGGAAGCCGGGCGCCAGTGTAGCACTTAATAAAACGGAAGTTTAAGTGCGGCGTTGCTGCGGCAGGGTGGAAGGTCTGTTCATCGGCGTTTCCCGCCCTTATACACCTGACCTTTGCGCGACGAGTTCACTGAAGCGGTCGGTGCGACCTACATACTGCCTCGCCCTGCAGCCCTGCGCCGGCCTCCGCCAGTCTCGGCCATTGTGGCTCGCAATTGAGCCTCTCGACATCGCGCGCGTGAATTAATGTTCTCCAACAAATGTCACTTTGAAGCCACTTGCGACACGATATCATTGTTGTGAGTTTTATCGCGCCGTTCACATGATAAAGTCGTTCCGGTTTCAAGACGCTCCCCTTTATTCTATTGTTACGTGGATTTTGCAATTAGTCATAAAGTTTAACGGAATAAATTACGAAATTACGACACTGTAATTCTAAATGTTGATATCATCCTTTTATACATTATACATTTTATACATTTTTGAAAATATTTTAAGAGTAAAATTAATTGAAAATTAAATATGAAAATAATTTTATTGCAACAGCTTAAGTCTACGAAACACCAGACTTATTATATAATAGGGTTGAGGCTTCCTAGTATATAATATCGGGTATAGTATATAAAATCATAGTAGTAAATATGAGATATACCTGTGACAGGAAACCTCGCTCTTCCGTAGCAAATAGTTTTTAATACGCACGTAGAAGTAATCATTAGGTACAATAATAACTTTGCAATTACTTATTTAAAAAAAGTGATACTTTCCAAAAATATGTCTTTTTTTCTAAATCTTATGAATAAGGTGTTTAATCACTCTTATCAATATCAGAAACAAATTATGTTATATAACTTTACAAGTAGCTAAGAACTCCCGAAGTTAATTAAGTCTAAAGCTTAATTATTGTTACCGTCTTGTCGACAAGTACACTTACGGCCCATACCGACTTAATAAAACAAACCAGGAGCGGTATGTAATAGGCATATTTTATGTAAAGTATTTTCGTTATCAGGTCCTGAAACCGATATATTTCGTGTATCGCGGCGCACCAATCTTCAGAATTTCGTTTCATAATCTGCCTTCGGGCGCAGATGTTCATCAATTTGCATATAACGCAGGTCGTCGCGGACCGAACCGCCGGAGCTGAGCGGTATGATGCGCGCGGCCACAGACGATATAATCGATTCGCTCGTATGCCCACCGCCGCCGAGCGAGCCTCCAGTCATCTCCGACGACATGATATCCGGCCTCATCGTGCCGGCACCTGCTTGGAGTGAGTATCTATCTCTATACCAACATCAAATACATTCATCTACACTGCTACCACTGTAACTCCTATAAATTAGGATCAGTATCAGAACAGAACTCAACAAGATGCCTACGTGACTGATTAAAGAAAGATAGATGGCCAAATTGCAAGTGACCCTCGCTAACCCTACACTGACCTATATATGAAAATACACATCAACAGCCTCAATAAAACATTATGCTAGTAAGGTACCATGCCAATTAAACACTCCGTCACAGTTTCTGCGAAATGGGTAATTGAATCGATGACCCACTATAGCGTTGGTGACGTCTGTTCGACAAGTACCTATATCTCCCTTGTGCCGTCACTCGATTCTCATTTCCGCCGATACGATCTCTACATCAGTAAATGCATCCATTCCACATACGAAACAGAATAATTAATTCCAACAATGTTTACGTGTTTACAATGATGAATTGTCACCGGCACCGGCGCGTGTTACAGAAATGAAAATCGGAGTTGGGAAAAACAGTTCGTGAAAAGAATAAAAGAAATACACCTACCTACAGACGAATATTTGCCTACATTTATTCTTTCACCATTATGCCTGATATTTTATCGGGTTTCTGCCAGTCTATACACCAGGCCCCTACTGTTCGCTGTTTTGAATTCTCATATTACCTTTCTCCGACCATATACCTCATTTCAATGCTGATTGTTTTTATGTAACACATGCGCTCAGAATGTTGATGAATTTATTTTTACTCTGCATGTTGATGATGAAACGCTCAGAATGTTGATGAATTTATTCTTACCTACTACAAAAGTTGTATATATTAAAGTCTTCATTACTGTCTCCAGCAAAATTGACGTCATCGTTCGTTTCGTTTTGCGCCGACCGCCTAACAAGCAACTCTTCAATCTTCTGCCTACATTAATACTTGGCATCGTTCCCTACCCTCCCCAAATCTTCACTGAGTTGGGATTGTGGTTGTCAGCTAGTAATATTTTGTGCATTGTACATTACATATCTTGTTCTACGCTATAAGGATTATCGGTCTTTTTTTGTAATGTATCCGTTTATAGCACTTACCATATACTATTGTATCTGTTTACATAAGTAACTATTTATTGTGATCACAGATCACCCGTATTTTATCTCTTGTAATTACATGTTAAAGTTTCCTGATGATTTTGTTTATTTATTGTTAATATTGCTCTTTACTTACCTCAAGCAGAATATTTCAAGATGATTGAAATAAATTTGCATTTGCGCAGGAATTATTAGTATCGAATACGCATAGTCATTCATAAGACTTCGGCATTAGTTGTACATAGTTTAATGAAAACTTGTTTCATTAAAGTCCTTACATCTGAATGCGAACAAGTATACCCCCATCAATTTTATCTATAGGTACATTTTCCTACTTAATATAGTCAAGTCGCTGAATATACTTGCATTCCTTTTCATGCGATTTACTTTTTCCACGAGCAATTTAGGCAGTTAAATTTGTTTAGTCACGTTATAAATTTTACTCAGAGAAATTCAGAACGAGTTTTCCTTATGAAAAAATAAATTTAAGTCATTCCCGTGCAATGTTCTTCGTCCCCTTTCGTCTGTATTTTGTGTACGGAAATTATACCTATTCCGTTTGGTCATTATTTAGAGCTACCGATCCGAAATTGCTGGTCCGTTGGAATGTTTGCAATGATTTATTACAGCCCTCGTGTTCGTGCAGCATAAGAGGCAATTATGACGACGTATTGACTCGACGTGTATAGCTGTTGTTTTATGACTGTTATATCGGGGCACTGCTTGACGCGGTAGGGGCGATGCTGGGCGCGAGTGCCCGGAACAATGGCAGCCTCTCGCGCCCACAAACACGTTATTTATTATGACATTCGCCTAACGAGACTGCTGTGTTTTGCCCTATTCTAATGATGCGTGGTCAATACATTTTTGATTTTTGTTTCATTCGTATAGCTTTTTTCTTTTATTAAATATTTTGTTAAAGAAGCGATAGTTATGTTATACCTCGACAATGTGTCATAATTTAGTAAAGAATTCACCGAATTCATTTTACAAAGTTATAACTACGATCGTTTTACAGTGAAAACTTTAAAATGAAAGGAATAAATATCTGTACGATCTGATTTTAAAACGATACCATCTGAGGCTTTCGAGCATAAAGGTCGTGACCTAACTGGAGGCTATTTTGCTAGTGTCTAGTGTTGACTCGCAGAGACCAAAAACTCATTCTGAGACTCGTTGTCATAAAGCTGCCTCTACATGAAGCTTTCAAAGTACGACGTAATTTCCTGACATCATATTGAACGCTTTTGCATCTCTTTGCAATTGGTTTCATTGGAAATTACATTGATCATTGTGAGAGAAATTATATTTACTATTCACATATGCATGAAATATGATTACGTATCTATTTTCCGATACACACAGATACCATTTTAATACGATTTTACGTGCAGCGAAACTTACAGTATGACTTCAACATTTTGCGGTCGCACTGGTGTGACTGGATTTGTTAACAATTGGTTTGAAATCTATTGTGTTTCATCTTTATTTCAATTCTGTGTATTGTTTCATTTTCAAATTCCATGTTTTTGATAAATTCTGTTATCTATTCAAACATGCAAACAATACTGGGTGTTTGTAGTAATAGCCTTTTATTTTTACATAAAAATGCAACTGATATTTGAACGATGCTGGCTCAAATTAAATATTAATATACTATTGTCAACAATAATAGTTTATACTACATTTTTACTACTTAAGTAATTGTGTTTCTTTCACTTGGATAGCATATTAATTATATATACTTGTAAGTATATTTAATCAAACAACTGCCGACTTCATTATACAAAACTTTACTCGTACCGGAAATTGTCGGATGAAATATCTATTTAGAAATTAGAATGAAAATAAGTGACGTAAGACACGTGTCAGCATTTAATTTTGTTTGAATAATACTTAAATTAATCGAAACTAGATTACCTAATTCTATCTTTACTTGGTCAGTGACAAAAGTAATATTATATTTCATTTCTTTTACTGTAATGATTCTAGGAATCCATATAAATCGTTTCATTATAAAGTGTATAATATCTCTGTTTCGGTCTGGGTCCCATTTGAGACTGAAACAAGTGAATTTGAATTTGACCGCTCGTTACATAAATACATCTTTTTATGGGTATGCAAAAAGGTTATTGACTTATTAAGCATAAGCTCGTAAGTTACACGTCTTTGGACGATCGACAAACCTTTTATTGTCACGCAACTAGTAAAGTACCAACTATGTCTGTGCAGGTAAGGAACTTTACAGTCCTGAAACAGACGCGCACGGAGGCGATGCTGTTTCGGGCCCTCCCAAAGTCAGCTCTCGCACCAATTCGTTCGAGATCGAAAACCTACTCAAGGTAACTTACACTGAATTAAATTGATATTTACCACCCTCTTATATGCCCGATTGTACTACCTAATTCCCGATTCAATTATCTTTCCCTCCGAAACATTTCTCGTTTTATTTCGTTACGGCACTTGCATGGTAATGTTCCCCTCTAAAATATAATGGTCCCTGAAAATCAAATGGGATACAATTTAATACCGTATCCCCTGAAAACCTGAAACGTGTTTGTATCCGATCCACCTTAAACTGTCGTTCACTAAGCCAAGCACGTTTTCCAAAATCAATCAACGCACTGATTGCACACTTTGTGTCTAACCTAATTCAGTTAAGTTCCAGTAGCTCGCGGTAGAGTTATTCTACAGATTATAGTTTATTGGCACTTTACTTTGATCAATAATAATTTTAGCAGTAGTGTATGACCAACTCATGATTACCATTTTATTGTAACCTCAGCAACAACATTATGTATGAACGTAACATGAAATGGAACTAGAATATTAATTCACCCCAAAAAGCTTTCACATCAACCTCATTTATTATGAAGAGCTATTTAATATCAGTGGTCTAATATCCATATCCATAGACATGAAATGGGTCGATAAATATTTTATTAGAGTACCCAAATCAAAACAGGGACATAAACAAAAATGTCCAAACATCAATGTATCTGCGCTGATGCGGGTTAGACACAGGGAGCTTACCCATGCATGAAGGCGATGGTCCCGGCACGGTTCGATGTCGTCTTGTGGGATAACGTTGACATTTTTAGCAGCGGATGGCATTTTAATCGGGATTGGGGATTAAATAAATAGAAGTGTGGGCGTGTGCGTGTGCGGCAGAGCGCGGAGCAAGTGACGGGATGGTGCCGGTCGCCGGCAGAGACACGGCGGGGAAGCCCCACAGGCAGCGTGGCCAGCGCTGCCGCCGGCACGCCCTCGCGACATCTCTCCGATGCTGACAAGCTACGCAAAGTGCTACTAGAGCTCGTCGACACCGAGCGGGCTTATGTCAAGGTAAGACTATAATATCTTCCTTTTCTTACATACAGTAACACATTCCATTTCTTAAGTGCGCATCAAGTACTACCAGTATATAAGCAGACATACGTCGCCATATATGGATATCGTCGTCATTGCGCAATTTTTTAGCATCCTGGCAAGTCATCGGCTGTTAAAATGTACGAGGGCAGTGTTAAAACTTTTTAGTAGTAATTAAATTATTATGATAGTAAAACCTGCCAGTAGTATAAAAGATTTTGGTTGGTTATTTCAAAGTGCTATAGCGGTGAAATACAAGTTCAATGCAATAATTATATTTGCAGTAAAATAAATAAATTGTTAATTCGAAAAATAAACGAAATAAAAAATTAAGTTTATAATTTCTTAGTAAATAATGATTTCCGGCAACTAAAGAATAGAAGCAATGCGAAAAGGCCGCTAAGAGACTTTACACCAAAAAACATCTATAGATTTGCAAATTTCAAAGGCGGGCTAACCCCCCCTCATACATTTCTGTATATTTCGAAAGTTGAAACGTTGATGTCATTTGAAGCATTAAAATGTTAATGTCCGGAACATTCAATTTGGAATAAAGGCGGTGAAGTTATATTTATATATAAATAGTCATTTTCCATTTTATTTACTGCCTTAAATGAAAATGGTATTGGTAATATAATTTCAAATATATAATAATAAATAAATAAATATAATAACAAAAACAAATTCATTTTTGGATATCATTTACACATCTATTTATGGTTACTCTCTTACAATTACTTACTAAAAACACATTTACAATTTAAGTGGTGCACAACTTAATTGTAGGTAGCTCATAATACAATTAATAAATGACTGACTAATTACAAACCTCAAATTGATTTAAAATATGCACCGAAGTGTAGAGGATTTTATTAAAATTCCCAAGCGAACAAAGAAATGGGAAATAGACGTACCTATCTACCGGAAGTTATAGTTTTAAAGCACCTATAAAGACATAGTGATTCGTTTATTCAAACACGTCATAATCTACCTTGTACCTTGTATGTAGGTACCTTCGGATAATGATGATACATTGCACGATTAAATCACTTACATGATACCATGAACAGAGTTTAGCAATGCTAAACCTCTATAAATTCAAAAAAATGATCTTATTTTTTATCGACTTGTGACCGTAAACCTTAGAAATAATACTAGACTTTTTAAGGAAAAAGGTGCGCAACAAATGTAGAAGTTTTTCCTTCAACTAATTCAAAAGCGGACCTTCCTACCGTCCCTGTAATTTATCTAAAGCATTTAATCTACTCATACGTACCTACAGGTTGGACATATAAATAGTCTATCCCTAGAATTTAATTCGTAACGAAATACGTTCAGAGTAACTACGCTCTATCTCGGTATTTCAAATAGACTACTGACTCAACATGTTTGGACCGGAAAATGAGAAAAGCTTTCATGTTTTCATAACGGAACAGGAAAGCTTAGTTTCTATCCAGCTACTATAGAGCTTCTCCCAATCAGCAAGTTTGCAACACGTCCGTGCACCGCTATAGCAAGTTGTAACTTGCAAACTGAAATGAATTAAGCTATCGCTATCAAGTGACAGGCTGATATCCAACTTTTTCAGCGGCTTAACGATAACATTACCATTTAGATTTGTTACAAGAATAAAAACCTATCCTATAAAAAAATGAAATACCTCATCGTCACATATAAATATTCATGAATCAGAAAAGTTGAAATTGGACTTATAAACCATATTTAAAACTTCGTAAAACCGGTCGCACCTGTGCCGCATTCCCTTTAAGTACCACTCTGCGAATAAAATCATTCATACGCAATGTAATTCCTGAAACGAGTTGATTTGAGAGTTATCTAAATCACCATTGGTTTAGATTTTATAATCAACTTAACTGACGATTCTGTACGAAGTTCTATATTCAATCTTCCGGCTTCATTGTCGTAAGGTATCAATTTTAAATTTAATTCTTAGTGACTCGCTTGAAAAGTTTATTAGAATCGTTAATCGACCAACTGGGTGAATAAATGATGACCTGTTACTTGCAGCACCTCAACAACTTGTTGGAAAACTACCTAGAGCCACTAAAACGAGAAACTTTTTTATCGAATGCCGAGATCAACGCTTTATTCGGAAACATTCAGGAGATAGTGACTTTCCAACGGCAATTCTTGCAAAACTTAGAGGAGGCGCTCGAGGCCGAGCCTAACTTCAATCATTTTGAATTTTCAAATCAATTTAAGGTGAGCACTAGATTATTTTAATAGGTACTATTGTTTGATTCTCTTAATTCCAAATAGGTAATAAGTTTTACGTCTGCTTTTCAGAACGTACTCTTCGCAGTTGGAAATGCTTTCCTTTATTACGTCAATCATTTCAAATTGTACAGTTCTTTTTGTGCTAGCCATAGCAAGGCACAAAAAGTTTTACATCCAAGTAAGTTGTTAGCATTATGTTATCTGTAAACAGTTTTAAGATAGTTCAAATATTAAGAAACTATAAATTACTATTTTTGCGAATAGATGAGGGTAATCAAGCGCTACAAGAGTTTCTAGCTGCAAGAAATCCAAAGCAACAACATTCATCTACTTTGGAATCTTATTTAATAAAACCAATTCAAAGGATACTGAAGTACCCGTTGTTGCTCCAACAATTGAGAAATTTGACTGACGTAAATTCTGAAGAGCACCTTCATTTAGTGGGTAAGTTACGCGAAATTCGCATTAATGTCGAGAGTTGTAGGTAAAGTATAGGTAAACAAAGCAAGTGAAATACCTTTAAGGAGAATATATACTGGCGCGTTTTGTAAAATAATCATGCGTATTACAGAGGCTTTGAAAGGAATGGAGAAAGTTGCAGAACACATCAATGAGATGCAACGAATACATGAAGAATATGGTGCTATATTTGATCACTTGTTTAGACAACACCAAAAGTCTTGCAAGCAACCTATAGATCTAAGTCCGGGTTGGTACTTTGTTTCTTATTTCTCTTGATTTAGTTATTCAAAACAAATGGTGCCGAACGTGGAACTCAAATTAAATCCCAAATTAAATTGTTTTTCATTTCCAGGTGATTTGTTATACTACGGCGGAGTAGAATGGTTAAATATTTCAGACTTTTTAGGCAAAATAAAGAAAGGATTGGAATTGCATGCTATGTGTTTTGTATTTAAATCAGCCGTTGTCTTCCTTTGCAAAGAAAGACTGAGACAGAAGAAAAAATTAATGGTGAGTGATTCGGCTTTAATGACAATATTCAAAATTTATCTTGAGTGATCTCAGCATATACTTGTAGTTAGTTACTCTTTGAGTATACGATGCCCAGTTTCTAGTGGGCTAATCAAAGGAGAGAACTAGCAAAACTCATAGACAAGATAACTTACTGAACTAAGTAATGTTAACAGTGCCGAAAGTTATTATGAGTCAGTAGCATATTATGTTGAGCCTAAAATTATAACGTTGGACTAATACACATAGCATACATATATACATAATGTCACGCCTGTTTCCCGTTGGGGTAGGCAGAGACCACAGACTTCCACTTGCTACGATCCTGACACACCTCTTCTGCTTCCTTCACTCTCATAAGGTTGTTCATACATGCTCGTCGGTTTAGGGTACTCTTGACTTGGCCTTTCTTTAAGACGTCCCCGATTTGATCATGGTACGTTCGCCGTGGTCTTCCCCTACCAACACTACCATCCACATTCGCTTTGTATATCTCTTTCGTAAGTCTTCTTTCATTCATCCTCTCCACATGTCCAAACCATCTCAGCATACCTTTTTCAATCTTTGTCACTACATCTTCATTCACACTGCTTACTCCCTAATTACACTATTTCTGATTCTATCTTTCAGAGTCACCCCATACATACTTCTCAATGATCTCATTTCCACTGCATTTATTCTACTTTCATTCTTCTTTTGCCATACCCAGCATTCACTCCCGTAAGTCAGTGTTGGAACCAGCACCCCGCCATGAACAGCCAGACGAGCTTTTTTGGACACATTCTGGCTCCTCATAAAGGCATGCAGTGCTCCATTTACCTGATTTCCGGCATTCACTCTTCTTTCGATGTCCTTCTCACACTTACCATCCCTTGTAAACAGTGAACCCAAATACACAAATTCACGCACTTGCTCCACTTTTTCTCCGTCTATCAAAATATTGCAATCCGTCATACATACCCCTCTCTCAAATACCATAACTTTCGTTTTAATCACATTGATTTTCATTCCTTTTTCTTTCAAAGCCGTATTCATAAGTGTTTTACCATCTCTTGTAACTCCTCTTGGGACGACGCAAGGATTACTTGATCATCGGCATAGAGGAGACATTTGACGAGTAACCCATTCATTCTCAATCCACATTCATACTCTTTCAATATTTGCAGGCAACTGTCCATGAATAAGTTAAACAGCCATAATACACATAGACATAGAGTAATTTTGATAGAAAATATTAAGTTTGCCAAACGATTTCCAACTTGCCAGGGGCATTTATATTATCTTTAGAGATATCTTAAGAATTTGTACATAATTTACTGTCTACGAGTTGTTTGACAACTTTGATATCAGATCCATTATTTATATATAGATTTAGAAAATATTGATTTGTCAAATTAAAGGATATAATTTATTTTCTTATAATCAATGTGTGTGAATTTATGTCTACATTAATCTCAACCTCCCAATCTTAGGGTGTATCATCGAAGAATAATTCAAACGAAGTGGAGATAATAAGGTATCAAGTTTTGATACCTGTAACTGAGGTACAGGTCCGAGCCTCATCGGCCAAGGATATGGATAGCCACTTTCTCTGGGAGCTCATACATTTGAGGAGTCAACTGCAAAGGCGCTCTGAAAAAGTCTACGTGCTTTCTAATAGGTGCTTTATATTTTTATTCAATAATATACAAATATTATTTATAGTTGTAAGGTTAGCTTCCACATATTTCAAAGGAGGAAGTTAGATAAACTGGATTATTGAAGCTATTTGAAGTAATATTCGATTATAAATTTACTTTAAATTAGCATGGATGAGTCAGCGAGTCAGTTTTATTAATCATGCCAAGGTTCTATTGCGCCCTTTTTAGAGTGAATTGGGACAGATGGGTACATGCCATATATAATGTATACGAATATGAGCAAAAGGGGTTAATTCAATTTCTGAAACAGGACATAGTCAGTGATGAAAGGTCGGTTTTGTTTTGAACTCTGAACTGGGAGTTATGCCAGTTAAAATATTGAAAAGTCGACGATCACGTTGTGATATTTTTATCCTTTAAGCTTCAAAACAAGTTGGCAACCCTGCTGCATATTCAACGAACTGCGGTTTTCCAGCACGGCGGATTTCCGCAACGCGTTCTTGAAGACAATCAGACAGATCATCCGCGAGTCTGTGCGGAACATGTCTCTGCCGACCACACGGCCGGCGCCCATGCCGCCTCGCGCACCACACACCCTTGAGCGCGAGCGCCCTAAACACCAAGTAAGACCTCCAAATCAGCATTTTCCTTCTTAGGTAGGTGCTACGCTTAACCGAAAACGACAAGATTCTAACAAATTGGCTGACTTATCTCAAATAGTCGGTACTACAAAACGCTGCTGATACTGTTATTTGGCGGCAGACTGAAGTGACATCACAATATAACCACGATATTGCTGCTATATCCCAGCGATTATCGCTCGTCCTGGTTTCCATTCTCTCTCCTTCGAATCGTGACTATCACAGGATACCACAATGGTAATTTTGTTTTTATAAGTAAGCTAAGCTTTTAGGCGCGGTTCCACCAGAGTAACATTTTTATTTATTTTAATTATTTAACTTTGTAATTATCCAGACCTGAATGAATTATGCTGTGTAAAGATTGGCTATTGCTCGAAATTGACGTCAAAGAAAGATAAAAAAGTGAAAGAAACATACACACTTTTCCATTATAATATTAAGTATGACTGATAGCAATAATTAAAGGCAATTAATGCCATACAATGATACAAAACTTTTTAAGTGAAAGTTATTTAGCAGGTGTCGATTTTGATGACACTTCTCTTAGCTAAACTGAAACCACCAATTACCCTTTTTTGAATTAAAAATTTTACCTAGCAATTGCACTAAAAAGAGTATTAATCGCAAAAGAGTGTTGACTCTTCCACTCCCCACTGCTGGGGCTTATTACTTGTGTTTTAAGTAACGCATGAGGGAGAAGGCCTGACACTAATCTAGCTATCACTATTTAATAATAGCTGTAATAGTTAACTATGCCAACCTAAAATTTGATGTTGACAGTCACAATATTATCTCCTTATCAGATATTCGTAGCAGTCTTGTAAAGTATGGGACGGAATTTAAATATCTTACCTTACGACGTAAGAATGCTACGCGGGCTACGCCGTAGCAATATGCTGTGGCAAATACCATTTCTGCCGTGCATCATGTGACTATAACGTTAAATTCAAAGATTTTGTAGACACCCCATTATGTTGCAAAGTCCGAAAATCTGGAACGACTACGTTAAAAATAAAAATCATAAACTTATTCTTTTATATGGGCATGGCGAAAAGAAATTTAAGAACATCAGAGATTTTAACAGGTGGTTGCCTCTTTCGCTTTGTTAGGAGGCCGGCCCGATAGGTACCTAAACAGCACGTTTTTAGGGTTCCGAAGTCAAGGAACCCTTATAGTTTCGCCATGCCCGTCCGTCTATCTGTCCAAGGTTTGGCTCAGAGGCTAGAAAAGAAGGTACTAGAAAGCTGTAATTTGGCATGCGTATACATATTAATCACGCCAACAAAGTGGTAAAATAAAATTAAAATTGGGATATGTGGGTGAATGTGGGGATGAAGTTTCTTTGACGACCTCCTTAACGCCACAGAGTGTGCTGTCAGAGTGGCTAAGTTGTGGTCCAATAAAATTTCAAACTTGCCTCGACTCGAAAAGAAGAAGAGAAGTTTCTTTTATTTTTGTATCCCATCGTGTGGGGTGTTTTTGAATAGGTAGTTCAAAAATATTGAACGTTATCATACCCACAGTTTTTGGATTTACGGATCCGTTTAAGAAATATTAACCTTTAAAGTGCTAATTTTTGTTAGAGTCAAGTGTGTTCCAACCAGCAAAACGGTTGGTTTTGGATAGGTACGTGAAAAAATTCACGGTAATAACTATTACACGTAAGAAAACGTTACAAATTAATGAGTAATAGTTGAAAAACTTAAAAATGTACTTTCCGTTGAAAATTATTTATCCAACAACAAAGTGCCCCCTTCTAGTTACAGTTCCGCATATTGTACGGAACCCTACATTGCGCGTGGCCCGACACGCACTTGGCCGGTTTTTTATTTTATTCTGTCGATACTGCCCTCCTAATTATTTATGCCCCCAAGCATCAATGCCACTGACAATCCATCTGAACCATTATTTAAGACCGAAATTGTCGATCTTATCTTTGGAAGGTTTTAGGTGTCAAGGGCTGTGGTTTGCTCGTAATATGTAAAATAGTTTTGTAGACTATTCTCTAACCATGACATCACTGTTATCCTAAACCTACTTGCTGCAAACTCTTTGGTCAACCGTACAAAGAAATGAATAGCGTCTGAAGAGTGAACCAGTTTATGTCATATAGATTAGAATTCAAAACTTTATGCTGTGGATTGTTATGTCCATTATTTAATCAATTGACTGTATAGTAGGGTTCTAAATTTCCTGTACAATCCCAGCTCAAACGAACATTTTTAAGAGTGCTTAAATTACCAGTAAATATTCTTCAATATTTTAAGATTAGTAATCAATACTTGCTTAAAATATAAAGGCGTTCGATAAAATTATAATCCTTTGAGCTAGAACGGGATATGTACTGTACACCGATTGTACATGTTCATAGAGTACTCGAACGCGATAAAATAAGACTTTTATTGGAAAAGTTACACCGCTCATCCTGACGTCACGTGATATTTTACAAGGTGAAGCTCGTGAGGTTCAACTTTGTATTGAAAAGTTTGTAGTGTTTAAGGTTTTAAGTTTTTTAGAATTAATATTAGTGTTTTTACTTAAAGGTACAGGTGATGCAAGGATCTCAAACTCTGGGCAAAACGAAAAAGCCCAAGACATCAGGTCAACGTTTGTCAGCCGGAAATATAGAAGTAAGTACACTGTGCAACAAATATTCCAATTTCCTTAACTAAACCGCAAACTAAAATACCCTGTACTATGGGAACCGGGTAGGAAGACTCGGAATGAGTAAGAAACGCAAGGTTTATTTTATGTGTATAAGTATTAGAGTTACATTTTCTGATTCAATAAAACAAAAAAATAGTAATTCACAAAAAATAACAAAAGAAAATTAACCATACGAATGCAGTCGACTTGATCTTGTCCACGCTTGCTTATCTAATAGCCTAATAATGATTAGCCTTTTCCCCATAGTTTCTGTTTTATGGTAGTTTTGATTGTGAGTGAATAGAATATACTACGGCACATACAACGAGTCTACCAAAAGCTGTAGAAAAGGAACTCGACGCATGTATAAAATAATGTCTTTCAGAACGTTATTATAAAAACGTATACATTGCCCTTAAAGGACTTAGATACTGGTGTCGATTCGGATGTACACCAACTAAACTAAACTAAAACCAGTTTTAAAGTAGTACATTCTCTTTCTCCCTGGAACAGTACGATGCAACGGCAACACTCTAAAACTGGTTTTAGTTTAGTTTAGTTGGTGTACATCCGAATCGACACCCATGTGTAAACGACTGATACAGCATGTTTATTTTTACTATATTTGTATACTCGGAGTCATAGTTATTCATACAGAGCTATTTATACATAGCGTGATACCTATTTCTAGCCATACCCACCATAATCCTCTAAAATTACCATCTTGTCCAGCCATAATATCGTTTTAGAGAATTGCGAAAGATATAGCTTAAATAGCCTGCATGCTACCATTAATCATGTAAAATAGCCCTGTATGATTACTTACAGACTTACTGACTGTACCTATTTACATTTGTGCGTCACTATTTTTCTTAAACAATTCCGGATTTTTTCTTACATCTACATTCAATTATCATTAATAATATATTGCGATGATTATTTATTGTATTTCTGAATTAATGAATTATTTGATTGTTTATTCATTGTATATTTGGAATTGACGGATTATTGAATTGTTTATTTATTGTCTTATTGAATCAATGGATATTTGAATTATTTACTTATTCAATTAAATTTAATAGAATTTTGCTGAATTGAATAGACTCAATGTTAATATGTTTATAAATATTGACAAATTTGAATAATTTAATACTTCACAGCGTAACACTATCTCATATTATAAATGTGAAAATTTAGATGTTTGTTTGTCTGTTGCTCAATCATGGCGAAATGAATGAACGGATTTGGATAAAATTTGGTATACCTAAAGGTGGAATATACCCTGGATCTTAATAATTAATGGACTAAATAATCTCTTAACATAGGATATTTTTTCCGATAAAATTAGTAGTTCTCGCGGGATAAACATATTAAATTTACCCGCGATACAGGCGAAACCGTGGACGAAAAGCTAGTTACAAATAAATATGAATCTGATGCTAACGTTAATGTAATAGGCAGAGGGTCAAATTAGCTATTTAATTGAATGCCTAAAGCAGATCGTTACAATTGTCGGAGATTTCCCTTTTTAATCATTTCCGTTTTTATAGATATCACCAAGGAGCAGCCCATATGTGTGCCATACGTAACGATCCGCCATGGCATTCCATTAAATAGCTAATTTAACCATCTGCCTATGATCTTAATAAATTGATTATTTTAAATGTATTCCATACCGATACATATGTTTAAGTACATAAATAGAGCAAAATACATTGCAGAACATTTATTTGAATTCTTGGCCTTGGTAAATAAGTTATGTTTTCCCATCTGTAATAAAACGAGATTGTTAGAATTGTACAGCAAAATGTACAATACCTATCTACTCACTTACACCCGGATAAAGGCGAATCCCAAACGGAATAAGCAAAAGGTGCGATTGGTCAGTCAGTATCTGAATCTTATCCTATCAAAGGGACATGGCTTTTATACCGAGCACAGGTCACTTGGACCCTTCTATATCTTTTTTATTCTCGTGTTTACATAATATGCTTTGTTCAATTTTCTCAATTCACTGTAACAAAAAATCAGAAATAAAACTAGTTTCCAATAGTCTTGTGTGTCTAGTTCACTTATAATTGTTTACTTATTGTTGGAAATAACAACAGTTATATTATTTTAATGTAGCAATACTAGAGTTCTCCTCTCCTCTTCAACTTTCCACATCGAAAGATACACATGTTACCTTGTAATTCATTTATACAATAAATTCAGTGTTCTCATTTATGGAATTGGTTTTTCGCACCACACAAATAGTTTACACTTATAGGTATGTATATAAATCATTCCCAAAAACGTGGTTTTACGGGAACTTTTATGGTATCATAAAATGAGTAACAGCAAAAGTTTACAAGTGAAAGAACATCGATTGAAATAAGTTCCTCGTAAAAATGACTCCCGGTGGGCGAAAACAAAGTGACATAATTAAAACTATTTCTTATTATATCTGTATGATATGTCACCATAACCAGATAAAAGTGTTATTTTCTATTCGCCGCGTTTATATGTACGCATTTAATCATTTAACAACTATGTTATAGAAAAGATAAAGATTTTTTAGGGATCTTGAAGTGGTTCATCACATATGATTGTAGCACAAGTGCATTAAAACTTATACACTTAAATTATATTCATGATAAGACAGTCCGTCTACCTAGTACCAGACAGGTTAGGAAATGGTAGACTGAGTTTATTGCAACTAAAGTTATAAATAATAAATAATAAATAAATAAATATTTCGGACACTTACACCAATCATCTAGTCCCAAACTAAGCAAAGCTTGTACTATGGATACTAGATAACGGATAAACATACATAAATATTTATATAAACATCCATGACTCAGGAATAAATGTTCATATTCATCACACAAACATTTACCCGTCGCGGGATTCGAACCCGCAACCGTTGGTTTCGCTGACAGGGTCACTATCCACTACACCAATCGGTCGTCAAAAAATAAATAATAAATAAATAATATATATCTATATCACACGTTTATGTGTTTCTTCGACTGTCGTGTATTCGTCTTTGAAGTTGTACCTGTATGAATTTATCTAGCAATATAATTACGTCAAAAAATAAGATGTGGAAATTTAAAGATAATGGTTCGGAAAAGTTAGGGAAGGGAAAAATCGTGCTTCAAATATAACTCCTATTAATTATAGTAATGGATAGATATGTATTATGTCGTATATTTTATAGGTCGGGGATCTTTCGAGGGAAAATTCGCAAGATGCAGACGATCCGCCCCCGGAGGCCCTGAACGACGAGTTGATCTTCCGTCACCGAAGCAAAACTATCGGCGACGGAATTGGTAAGTTGTATCATTGTCTTATCAGTTGTGATATGTGATGAGTTCAGTCAAAGTTATTTGTGAGTTTAATTTCGTAATTATCGCATCCAATCCTATTAACTCTTACACTACTGGGTGGAGCAGAAATTTACTCACACTATTAAAATTGTGTTTACGTAAATAGGTGATAATAAAAATTGAGTTACAGGTATTTATTATTTATTAAATTATTGCCGAAATTGCATTTTTTTTTAGTTTATTTATCCATAGAACTTTATTTGAACAATCTTCACTATGAGACGCCTACGAAAACCTGTAAATGTTTATTCCTAGCAAATATATTACTAAATGAAATGATATAATTTCTACGATAGTATCGGTTTGAAATTATTATTACTTCTGCATACGGCTACATGCACTTTTCTGTTCCATTTCTTTAGTATAAATGTCTTTTAAAGAAAAAATTATGCACGACTAATTGGTTTTGTTATATGTATTCTAACTTGCTACTAACACAATGCTTATCACTCCGACAACCAGCAGAAAATAACGTGAAGCGAGCTCCGCCACCCCCGCCGCCTGACACCGACAAATCGGACCCTGGCTCGAAGTCGGAAGGCGAGGACGAACCACCCCAACCGCCCGCCAAGAGAGGGTTAGGCAGAACTCCCAACCACCTGACGCTAAGGTACCAACATATGTATGGGTTAATATTACAAAACGAACACTACCTACACTCATTCCGAATTGGCACCAGACTCTGCACACTCTGGCACTTATCTTCATCAACATTACTTGAAATTTACGTAGGTTTACTTGTTTCTACTCATACATATGTCACTGTAGATGTCGTATTGGGTGTTTATTATATCTATATTGAAGCATTTATTTGTCTGATTTACAGTACGACTTCGACCCTCAGCGCGGGCAGCACTGGGAGTCAAGCGCGGCTCATTCAATCATCGCACCAGCCGACACAGTACCAGCCCACAATGGTCAAGGAACTAGGTAAGCAGGAGTCACAGTCTCTTAAGTCATCTCCAGAAAGGAAACCTTCGTCATCTTCTGAGAAAAAAATCAAGGTCATTCGTTCATGCAGTGGCAGTAATATCAATCGGGACAGATCTCCCAACAGATCGGTCGATCGTACGTCACCAGACGATCGTGATCGAGTTACTAAAGTTATTGTCTGCAAATCCCCGAATAAATCGAACCTGAAGCAAACTAAAACTCTGCACCGATCTCCGAGAGGTAGTTTTGATCAATCCAAATCTCCGAGGGGATCAATCGACAAATCTCGGTCTCCGCAACAAAGTTTTGACGGTTCCCGATCTCCCCGCGGCAGCATTATGAAGTCTCGTGAAAATAGTGTCGACAGATCAAGGTCACCGAAACCCGCCCCGAAAAAAGGGATAATGCGAACTCCTCAAGCCAGCTTCGATAGATCACCTTGTAAATCTCCGAATGTAAGTCGTCGATCCTCAAAATCCAGCGGAGAAAAACTGGCGAGACTTGGTACTAATTCTCTTGACAGAATGACGCATTATTCTCAACTGGCTAAAGCAGAGGACAAGGCAATGAAAATGGGTATTGTCGTATCTAAATCTACTGAATCTATCGCTAAAGCTATTGAACATCCAACTTGCGTTCAATGTTACCTGTCGGGGAAAAAACAAAGCAAACCCTCCTAGCATAAGGGGAAGGGCAAGTCCCCAAAAACTCGGAGAAAATATCAGATGTCACAATCGATTCTGACTTCATCTGACCGCAGTAGCGTCGAAACTTTGGATGATATGTCTCACGAGCTTGGAATTTGCCCCTCCCGTCATGAAAAAAGCGAGTTCGATCAAATACACGTCTAATGGATGGTAACGAGTATACCAAAGCATGTCAATAAAATAACAGCCATATTCTGTTCAAGGTTTCTATTTACTTTGGACGAAATGTTTATTAATGAACGATACTTGATTTTCGTCAAGATCTTTGAGGTTTATTCATTTAATGCGTGTTATATATTTTTGAAAGATGAAAGACATTTACCCATCGAGTGTGTTCGTTTGGTCTTAAAAGGAATTGATGTTTGAAATGGAGAAGGACCATTTTTAAATAATTATGATAATTTCATTAAGTTTCAAATATAACATTAGTTCAAGTTCTTATCAATCGTTCCTCACATTATTCGACTATTCAGAACGATTCAGTATTTATATTTGAAAATGTAGCATGTTGATATTGTTATCAATTCTAATAAACGTTCAAAAAACGTATACGTGAATATATAAAATAATTTGAAATCCATTTTTAAATAAAAATTTAATGAATCCCCGATTAGAGTACATAACGTACTTACGGGTACTACAATATAGGGTAATATTACAGCACACCTAAGTAAGTGTATGAGTAGAAAAACATATTTAATAGGTAGATGAAGTAATAACAACAATATTATGCATATTCAAATTTAATCAAAGCTCTAATTCTAGATATAAATCCAAGTGCTAAGTGTTATATTATAATAATGGCTGTGGAATTGTACTGATGTTAATCCTTAATTACTTCGTCATAATCTCTTACGTTAAATTAATTTCGATTTCTATTATATACATCCCGATAGATTAATAAATAAATAATTATTATGTAGAAAACCATGGATTTGTACCATTAATTAAGTCTTCCATTTCGAAATACCTAAAATTAATGAGACTTGTTCATTTATTTCTTACATTTCCTTCTGTACCTGCTCAACTTAGGATTAAGTTTACCAGTTCACTATCAAATAATTTAAGCCACAACTATAAATACATTTAAAATGTCTATATATATGTGAATTCGGCCATTAGTACAGCAGAATTTTTAGAGTATATTAAGAATAATTCTAGTTCAAAAATCAACATCCTTTATATATTTATTCTAACTTAGCTACATTAATATAATACTTGTCCGTTGAAGAGGTCGCTAAAAGGCACGTCAAGGCCAAGGCAAAAATCTACAATCTATAGTTTGGGCAGTCATGACCATCAGGTCATCTGTTGTATTTCAAATTCAATTTTTCATAGTAACTTCTGGTTAATAACTAACTGGAAAATTATAGCTAGTCCTCAACTTTTAGAAAGTACAATATTTAATTAATTTTAAGTCAAATACACCGCCCTGTATAAAACATGTTCGATACTCCAAAATCGATATAAAACAGTCAAAAAGTGCGAAACTTATTTTAATCAAAACTAATGATCATTTTTGACAATCAAAATATTATCGATCGTATATTGTTTTCTACCAGCTTCTTTTGCTTGTAATATATATCGTTAATTGTATGTTTCTGAACCCGTAAACAGCCTCTGGAATAGGTGAATTTATAATAATTTCGTGTTGGTAAACATTAATACACTGTCGCGGGAAGTCGCTGGTGGCAGACCGTTTCAAACTGGTCACTCTGGATGTCCATGGGGAAGGCCTTTGTTCAGCCGAGGATGTCATGTGGCTGATATGATGATGACACATTAATGATAAATTAATATGAAAATTATCGTGTCAGTGAAATAGTTCATATTTAAATGAAAAATCTGGTCGATAAAGTCTCTTTTTATATTTTCTAAGTTCAAATCAAGGTTATTTTTTTTAGTGGTATAGGTAATATCAAACAAAGGCACCAATTATTACCAACCTAAAAGTAAAATTCACTCTATAACATAGAGAATCACATAGCGATATCCGGAGATGTTACCCAGATATTTGTGTTATAACATCACTTGGTTGACACAAGTGTCTGGCTGTGCCTGATAACAATCAATTTAGCTTTTAAATTGAGAAATTAGGTTTCTAATATTTCCGAACTAACATTATTCTTAATAGTACCTACTTATAAATATTCGTAGGTAGAAAACTGCAGTTCTAATCGCATTTAGTGTCGTAATATAAAATAATAAATAAACAAAAATAGTTATGATTGTATACATGCATGTTGCATTATAAACAATTTCGAATAGTTTAATTAACTGTACTAAATCGATTAATAATAGGGTAACCAATAATACATTGAGTAAACTTATTATCGACGTAATAATATTATCTAATAACTTAATTAGACAAAAACCACTTTCACATTCACGTAGTGCTTTACTTAGCCATGCACGTACTCTCCATGTCTTAGATGATGCACTTACGAACCGAAGTAATATAGTGGGTAATCAATATATCTTCCTCAATGACGGTGCACCTTAGATGGTAGATAGTTGCTGGTTTTAGGCAAGTAATGAAATAAAGAGCGAAATAAGTAGGTAACGTATTGATCGATAAACAGTCCACAGAGAACAACTTGAATGTTTGTTATTTGAATGTTCGATGACAATGTTGATCAGCGTAGAACTTCGAAGTCACCTCCTAAGTTTCAGTTTTCCATTTTCTCCACACTTTTTCTTGCAACTCGTAATTGCTTTCTATGGCCCTATATCCACTAGCAAGAAATACTAGCACTTACATATTTAGCTTGCTTACGTAAGTCATTTTGAATTGTTCTGGAAACGAGTAAATGTTTCAGAAATTCGTAATATAATTTTCAGACACCGCTTATTGCTAAATACCAATTGCTAGTGGATATTGATTCAACAGGGCGTCGAACCTACGACAACATTCATCAAACATTCAACTCTTTGTTCGCATGTCTTGCGAAGTCCAGAATGATCGGTGCATTTCGTTTCCAAAATTTTTCGTCGTTCCTACGCGACCTTATGTGATTTATAAAGAGTTTGGTGTTTGGTGTGTTGTAGGATCGCCCGTGTGGAAACCTCGCGACATGTTGAACGAGGCGAACGGTGGTGCGGGCGGGCCCGGGGCGGTTGCTCCCCCCGCGCCCACAACTCTGCCGCGCTCGCAGCGCCCCGCGCCGCGCGCGCATCACCTCTCCGCCAGCCGGAAGTCCCTCGCTCCGGATCATCGCCACTAGGCGCCGCTGGCCTCTGCTCCCACTCCCTCTCACCTATACCTACAAACTGTAGAGCGATAAAGGACATGCGTCTCTCTTCAGAAGACGACGTGGTTATCGCTACATAGTCGTTGTGCCCGATGGCACTTCCCAACCTCACCGCTCCTCATCCTAATGAGCGCTGCAGTTCCCGGATTATACCTATCCTTTTCCTACTTTCCCACCCATTATATTTTCACCTTCCATTCTTGTCTTTATTTTCTTCACTAAGAATGAATGTATCTAGTCAATCCCAAATTTATCGATATCTCATAAATTGTCGACATAGGGTGTTTGCGCTTGAGCACAATGAGAGTCGATTTGGAAGCATTCGATACTGTTTTAACTTATAGCTACTAGGTAAAACTTGGAGAAATAATTTTGGATGTGGTCGATCCTATGTGTTAAAACCTTATCCCTTTCTCTGTGCTATCCCAAAGCGGCACGATCCCAACCTGTCCTTAAATATTGTAATCGGATGTCAATGAATTGTGAGTAATGCCAGCAACGCTTGTATAGTACATGATCAATTAAAGCTATCTTTAAAATAACATTTTACTTAGAGCCTAAAATTTTATATAAAATGAAGTTTGTCTATCTTTGAGTTAAAACCTTTAAAATATCCTGAATATATTTTGAAACCTGTTATAAAGCCTGCTGGTATAAATTATATCTTCCATCTTATAAAAACGCTTCAGTTTTATAATTTATATGCTCAAGAATGACTCCTTAGCTAAAAGGAAAGCTCAGAATCAGTGATTGAGTGTGATAAGTTTCCGTTAGAATAAACTGTTTAATGCCAAATATTGTTAAATAACAGTAGGTATTTGCATTTTAATCCTGTAGAGAAAAAATAATCTAAAAGTACTCTTTGCCAACAATAACTCCCACAAAGCTCAAATTAATTTATTATACCAATATTTAAATATTTCATCCAAACGAATAAGACTGTCTGTGACCCTTGCGTACGGTGTAGGTACCACGACTATGAATAGTTGGGTAGGTATCTACTTGTATCTTTATCAGGAGTCATTTTAGATTTGTACAAAAATTATACCTATTCTAAATTCAGCATAAATTAAATTGTGCCATAGTGCGATATTGCACCTTCTTACTTCCCCGTAATTATCTAACACTCCAATTAAATAGGTACTGTAAAGAATAGGAAACTAGTATTTATTTACTTTAAGGCCTACTTAAGAATACACCCAGTAGGTCTGTCTTATTGTAACAAATTGTATGACAATATTAAAAGAAATCAAGAATGTAAGTGCGGTTGAACAACATTAGCCGTTTCTGTGACAATGATTATATTGAATTTTCCCGTATGTATACATCTTTTGTATCTGTATTGTAATGTATAAAGACGTTTTCAAGTTTGGTTCCCTTTTTGAGGATTTTAATTTAATAATAAAACGACCAACGCACGTGGTTATCGTTTTAACCATGTACTCGTACGATATGTTAGATAATAGCTGAGGATGTGCCATAATTATGTTATCGGATCTCTCACCAAAATGCGTATTTGATATTACACTGTGGATATACGTAAACTCATGTGCGTAATTTTGGGCTCATTTGCACTAGCGTGACATTACAATTTCACCCTTCCTCTAGTTTAGAAACTTGTTTATGAAAATTTTCAGACAAGTGTCACTTGTTACGGCCAAGGACATTACGGCAATCGAGCCTAATCCCATATATTGTTCTATGAATGAAGTCATTTTACATACTTCTCGTGAAATGTAAATGATTTCTAATGTTTAATTATAGTTATGAGGGGGCTCTACTGTTTCCATACGGACTTCTGTGCCAAACTAAGTACGCTCTATACCCATGCTTGTTAATTAGTCAGTCAAGATTTCTGAATAAATAAGTATATTATCGTGAAAGTAGTTAGCTATATGTACTTGCGTTTCAGTTGGTCACATTGACGACGTAATACTCACTACCCTATAGTTCGAAATGCACTCACCCTATGGAAAGTACACTAGGTAGTTTTGATAATAATTTCTCTTCGCAATCAAAAAAATTGGAAAGTTCTATCATAGGCTAGGCGAATGATATAAACATATATCCTACATGTTTAAGTTTCTATAATTTACCGAATGTAACATAAGAGTAAAAACTTATTACAGTTATTACGTTTATATTCTAATTGTAAATTTGTTATATTATGAAATCAGGCAAATACTGTAATCTGAGCGACGTGTTTTCAGTTTGTCATCTCAAATCGTTTGGAATAATAATGACCTCTGTATATTGTGATGTTAGTTACCCTCAAAATTTGGGTAGCTACATCTTGCGGTATTAGTTTATGGCTAAATAATTGTGTAAGTACATATATTAGAAACAATACACGAATCAAAACTGAAAGTCATAAGAAATAATGATAGTCAGATTCCGTGAGTATTCCTTTCTTTTGTAAGTAATTTTAGTAGAATGGAGATTTACTTGAAGTTTATTTCATCTTGGGACATATCACCGTTTGGAGATGATTCGTTCAGGTTACAGGTTTCTCTAATCTGATTATTATGTTTGAGTTTATAAAGCAATTTACAGTAATATTTATCGTGTATTTATGTATAACACTATGTAGATTATGTAATTATTTAATATTGTGACTACAAACAAATATACTTTGATCTTTATGTATTGTTTAAAATATTATTTTGTGATTTATTGAAATAAAACCTGTTTATTAATATACATATGTTAAAATATTCGAATTTAATAATTACGAACTTATACAATCAATTTATAGATATTATTATACTAAGAAAATATAATTAATAAAATGAATAAACAAATATGGTGAAAAATGAAATGAAGGATGAGCTCATTAATTGCGATTGTATTTCATACTTCAATGACATTTGAAAGTAACGTAGGGAAATGAATGAATATTTAGAAAGACTTATTGAAGTAAAATACGAAGGTAACTAATGCTATAATAAGTATTGAACTTTTATAATTTGACTTCGTTTAGTTCGCCTTTTATATTTGTGTTGTTTGTTCATTTAATTTTTTGTCAATGTATTACTGTAAAGTTAATCTTTTCTGTAAACATTAAGATGAGTGTTGTTGACAAACTACTTCAACGGTTCTGTAAGTGAATGAGTTGACAAATTCATCGACGTAAGATGACACGTGCTAAGGGACCGTAACAGTTTCGTAATATTCTTCAGAGTTTTAGTTCTTTCTGAAACTGAAATCTGCTAGCTAATACCAGATAATTAATACTATTCCATTATCTATTCAGCGAGGAATGCAGTGAACGTCTGGAGATTTCTGCGAAGTATGTAAATTAAGTGACAAGTCGGCACAGGTTCACGATGTTATTTTTAACGGCTTTATCTAATTATTGCGTGTTATATTTAAATTTTTTAAAACGATTTAAGTACCAACTTATACATTGTTTTCGGTTTTCAGATTACTTATTGTATACGTTTATTTGTGTACGTATTGTTCAGAACCTGTTTTTCTTTTTTATTCAAATGCCTAGATTAAAAGTGCCTTCACATATTTTGGGATTGCAAGCTCACGTAATTTTTCCTAAAATGTGAAAACTGCGAACCAAGTAGTTTGTCAAACATACTTCATAAACGAATAAAGATATTGAGTCTAGTGTCCTTTAGTGGCTTCCAACACTATTAGTCTAATTTACGAGTTGATGTATGTATATTTCTATTATTGTTTCCATAAGTATATATTGATATGTTAAATTTCGTGACACTACGGAAATTACTTTTTATTGCTTATGAATAAATAATAAAATATAATTGTGACAGTTTTATTTATGAAACAACCCAAACCTATTTATCACTTACTATCATATTATGGGCTTATCACGCCCAAGGTGCAATTGCGTTTGATTAGGGGTACGTCACTAAAAAAAATCACCTGTTTAATATAGATGTCACAGAGACTATGCAGAGGGTACATGGAGCCCGAGATATTAGCCGCCTGGGCTCTTTTGGGAGTGCTAGGAAGTGGCTACACATCGGGCTCCGGGACTGGAGTCGCCTGTGGCAACATTCCAAAGTTGCTCGGCTTCCTGTAGGAGCTTGGGTGGTAAAATTAAAATACTTTGTACGCAAAATAGACGCAATTAGATATCTGGTCACGGAAACTAACTCGCCTATGAATACCAGTCAAACCAAATGCAGCACACACACATGTAACATTGCAGTATGTAATGTACGAAAGTTTATGACAGATGATGTACAGGCTTGCGGCCGGTTGCAAATACTCGCAATGCAGCAAGTGTCATCTCCTATAAAACTTCATACATTACTCGCTATGCTGAGCTGCCTGTGGATTGACCCAAGCCGTAGACGTAACACTTGCTCCCTGAGCCGTTCCTATTCATGATCGCTTTCAATATGACATTACTATTACAACTTCATAGTACATGCTCCTCTCTGGGCAGCCCAGTTTCTTGTATTTCTTGCATTTCCTGCATATAATGCTGGAAATGCCTGTCATACATAACGATTCGCCTTTAGAATTCTATTGATATATATATTGTTTGTTTGTAAACGCTTTATTGTACCCATTAATTTTACATTGAAACAGAATTTTATTGTACCTATGTCGCGGGAAATCGATGGTTAGCAGGTCGTTTCCAACCGGTCGCTCTGGAATTATATAGGGAGGTCTATGTTCAACAGTGGACTTCCTATGACTGATATAATGATGATGATGATTATGCCTAACAATAAAGCTACCACCATCTTATCTAAATCTGCCGCCAAGCAGCAATGTTAATAGCATTGTTGTGTTCCGATTGTCAGAGATAAGATAGCCAGTCCCCCAAATGTGTTGGGGTTTCCGGGTCATTACGCTTCCACCTTCGACCTCATCTTCACTTAATATCAGGTGTGATTGAGGTCAAGTACCAACCGTTTGTGTATAAAAAAAGAGTTTACAAACAAACGTATCACGGACGCATTAACTATAATAATAAGCATTTAAGGCATCTAATACATAATATTTCCCCAATTACCTTAAACCTACATTTTCCAAGGAATACCAGTGACAGATATTAATTTGCCAGAACAATATTTATTTAACTACATAACTACAAATAGAAAATTTAGAAAACCCCCGAGGTAATTAATGATTATATCATCCACATGGACCAATGCGTTAGTTATAAACTAAATTATCTTCGAAACGGCTTAACCGATTTTTATGAAACATATCTAAGAACCTGAGCCGCACGTCAATCGAACTGAGATACGTTTGGACAACGGCTGGACACACACACATACTCACAACGCCGTCAAACACATGGCACACGTCGTTTTTCGGCGGGGCTTAAAAATGATGAATTTAGAGGTAAGTGTAGTACCAATTGTGAAGTAAAATTGACTAAAGAATATTACGGCAAAATACCTTCTCTTTACTGTTTTCAGTTTTTAAGCTTGGTCAAATTTTGTGTTATGAATAACTTGCAATACACTTAAGTTGGTCAGTCTATTCTTTTATGATTGACAATGATTAGTCCTTGTAAATTAGATTATTAGTAAGCCTGTAATAGATACGAGTACAAGTGTTAAAATTAATTTACATCAGTTTCGGTACAATGTGTTTATTTAAATCGTACATCGACGTCCATAAATCAAACATTTCAGTGTTTTTGGATTCAAAACCTCACAATTTGCTAATAAACCAGATTCTCTAGTTTGATATGAGTGAAACATTTAAAATATAATTAAGTATTTACAAGATTAATAATAATAATTATAACTAGATACATAATAAATTTTCATTTTAATATTTCTTTGTTCAGTACTTTACTGTTTCAACAAACTTACCTACATAATAGGTTCATTATGTCTAAATTTTGTTGGCCTAATATACAACGAATAGTAATAAAAATTAACTTGAGAAACATAATACATCTCCGACCCCCTCATCAATATTACACAGAGACCAGTTAGTATGAAATGTCGGTTACTCAAAGATAAAGAGTTTTATTTCCAAGAGACAATACCAAAGTGCTAATAAGAAGTTACTTTTAGACAATAGAAATCTGGAAGAGAACATGATCATTGTGGATAAGTTTGATTTAGTGCTTTTAAAATATTGTAGCAATTACTATCAAAAATTTTAATGTATAGGGACATCACACAACTAACTCTGATAGTAGACAAAGGTTGGATTCGGGAAGCTCTATATGGAACACTTAGATAATATTATTTTTAATTACGGTAATTATATCTCTCTACAGTAAAAAATATGTTCCTAGATCTTAAATAAATAACAATAGGACTATCTAGGGAGATGTATATCCTTCCTATATACATATAATGTGGCACAAACTACTTTTTATATTAACTAAATATCGCTTACAAGCGCTTAAAAATTAACTTGCGTTCGCCTAATGATGACCATTCTTTTTTTATTTAAACATTATGCAATTTTTTTTCTGATCTATGAAGTCTAACTATAATCAATTACACAGAAAATATAACTTCTAATGTGGCGAGATGACATTTGCTATTATAATTTTATATAAAAATCCCTGATAACCTGTTCAAGCTGGTTAAAATTGTAGTTAAAAAATTCATAGGTCCGCGAAGAATTGAAAACCTCTTTTTGAAGTTGGTTAAAATCTAAGATAGTGACTTATCTATTACCTACTTAGGTTTAAACCGCAAATAATGGCTACTCTCATACATAACAAATTATAATTTCAATAAATATTGTTTGCGTGAAACATTAGTGAATACGATGACTAGTAAATTTTTTAGTAAATATAAGTAGTTAGGTAATTAGTTACAATGTATAATTTTTTAAATATTTATCTTTTATGAAGTTCATTACGATATCTACTTAATTAGTAATGAAATACTCGGTTTAAAAGAAGTTTTATTACGCTATTACATTATTATGGTGTTTCATCAAATTATGCTAGAATAAAATTCATCCGTCCTAATCATATCATATTAAATACATAAGGCACTCCATTAATTTTGCTGCTTTTGTCCAAAGAGGTCGTAGATACTGACACACAAAGGTTATATAAAAATGAAGACTATTGTAAGTTACTATTACATGCGTCGTCTATTCTAAGCCGACCGATACCATTGTTAATTATATAGTTTCAAGTAGACCAAAACACATATCCAGCACAATTTTTTCGTTTAATTAAGTACTCATAATGATCCTTTTGTCATACTTATATGTAGATACACAAATTATTGGAAGAATGAATTAAATCTACTCCCAATGGTTATTGTAAAAATTAACCTATCTTACACATATAAACTGAAAGTTTAAGATGCTTGCACATATTGATTGTGAATGGTTTCACTAGCAGTAATTAGAACAACGTCACTATGCGGTATCCTTTAGTGGTTGAATAATCACGCTTTGGCTTTATGGTTTTGTTTTACCTTTCCGGGACGATAACTTTAATACAACTTAAAAGTACTAGCCTACAACTTTATTAACGTAACAAAATGTTAATCGAGGTTGTTAAATATTAGATTTAACTTATTAGAACAAATTGAAAAACAATTTATCACAGACGCTAACAAATAAAAACACTGATTTTATATGTGCTCGTAATTTACTGCACTAAATACCTACTTCTTTCATATTGACGAAAAAAAATATGTAAATAATATATATTTGTAGATAGTCATTTAGTATAATGAACTAATCAATAAGTAATTTATCGTCATTATTACGTTCTTAAATCTCTGTGATTCTAAACGAAAAATTAAAATCACAACAAATATTTTACATTAATATTGTTGGACCCCTAATTATTTAATTAAAAAGCAATTTTATTCATAAGTAATCTCTTTAAAATTTTTATCAAATTTATCTACCTAAATATTACATACATGACTTTTCGTTACTTTCTGAAAAATTTCGAATGTTACTAATATTTCGCGCGGCGTCAATGTTGCCCCTTAGAAGTTCTGTTGCAAGCAGACAACGATATTTACATTAATTAAGAACCATTATGCAATTTTTTTTTTAATGTAGATAATTTTGTGCAGCTTTATTTTTGGAGAACACTATAAACAAAAACAAAATATAATTGTACGACTCTACTCCTAACAATTCTAGCTAGCTATACACATGAGTCAACACAAGAATTATCCACATTCGTGCCATCTTTTACATTGGTATTTTTTACACAAAGACAATATTATTATACCAGATTTATTATTTAAATAGAATCAGTTTGTTTAAGAGCGTTGTTAATTTATTTGTTATATTAGCTGGAAGATTATTATATGGAAGAATATTATACACATACCATTAGCCGCACATGTATTTAAGATGTTCTCGATAGTACATTTACAAAAGATTTCATTGAGCCGATTGAGAATTAGAGATGTTCGCGAAAGTGAGTGATGTATATTTGTCTAAACGTTGGTCCCTATAATTGCTATTGTAATTAATTTAAAGTTATCCAAAGCGTAGGGCGGGGCGCGGGACGCCGCGCGAGTAGCGACCGGGTTGTCCGAATAAAGGCACATGAGTCATGATTCATTTAGTTATCCTATGTATCGCGGTACCTAACACCTTCTTCCCCATTAACAGTTTCTTCTCTTCTTTTTAAGATCGGGCTAAAACTAGTTAAAAGGGATTAACTAATTTATATTCTACTTTTTTATAATAATATGTATATAAATACGTCACACCACTATTTTTCCGGCCGATACATGTCGTACACGTTATTTGATTTGATATCACATCCTAAAGTTCTATGACATCGAACTCTTCACCGCTACTCATTTGGCAACATGGTGGTGGAACTAAAAAATTGTCTATAATTATCTAAAGGCGACGTTGCCTTAATTAGTTCTACAGTGAAGACAATGTGTTTAGTAACTGTCTTCACATTTGATTTCCCGTGGAGCTGGTTGTGAAGACCACTGGGGTTCGGTCGCTCCGTCCCAATCGGGGAACGATTCGAATGCGAAGTTGTCACTGGAAGCATCTTCGAGGGCGACTTCTGCACGGCTAAAGGCTTCGGCAAACTTCCCGATCTCGGTGGAACCGAAGGCTTGCTGGAACGCTGGCAGCGGCACTATTGGCGGTCGCTTCTCTTCGGGTGGAGACTGGCGGGGTTCGGTGTGGAGTCGGTCTCGCGACCGCACTGTCTCGGGTGGAGTCACACCGGCTGCGGGAAACTCTGGAGAGATTCTGTGCCTTGCGCTACTCTCCCCTACATACGAGGGCTCCTCATAGGCGGGATAAGGCGTCGACCTACTATCCTGCGCACACACTTGATTTTGGTTCTGCAGATGGGGACCCTGAAACCACAAATAACTTTAGTTAAAACTTTATCCGACTCGCAACACACTTATATTAAAAATATATACGACCCTGGATAGTGACCCTGTAAGCGAAACCAACGGTTGCGGGTTCGAATCCGACGAGTAAATATTTGTATGATGAATACGAACATTTATTCCCGAGTCACTGATGTTTATATAAATATTGGGTCTTTATCTATGAAATTAGAGTTTTTTTTCTTCGTTAATCATATGTACCAATTCCTACGATTTTCAAAGCTGTATCCAAATTTGTTTTTTATTTGGAAAATGGAATACTATTTCAAGATTTCACATGAAATATTTTTTAATTTCTGGGCTAAACCACATAATAAAAAAAAAAATTAACAGAGCTCTTTTCATGTGCTTCCCATAATCATTTCTTAGATTTGCTGAAACTTTTATAAAGCGGTTACTTTTAAAAATTAACGCGGCCTATACTTAACTTAATGTTATCCGATAATACACGCAAAGTTTAGCTAAATTTGGATTTGCCGTTCCCAAAAAATCAAAAATGACTGTATGGAGAAAACAGTCTTAATGAAATTCTTCATACAAAACGCTAATTTCATAGGTAAGGACTTAATATTTATGTATGTTTATCCGTTATCTAGTATCCATAGTCCAGCTTTGCTTAGTTGTGGGACTAGATGATTGGTGTAAGTACCCTAAAGTGTGGTTATGTCTCTATGAGTGCTTGTGCCTCTTATATGCAATAACAGTTTTTCCTTCAAAGAGTTAGTTGGTTACCTTAATAGGCCTGCAGTCTGCAGGATAGCGCATTTGGTCTCGCAAACATGTGGCTCGATTTGCCCATGCTCCACCTACAGCGTTGGCGCTGCTCCAACTACCGCCTAAACCCATCTGAAAAAACAAGACAGACATTTACTCAGAATTTCTGTAAGATTTATTACTGTACTCAGCTACATAAATATGAAGGTCTAGAGTTTAAATAAATAAGTTTAAATACCTGATAATGTGGCCACATCTGCGGCTCGCAATAAGAAGGGCCGCGTCCGCTCATTCCACATTCTAGAGGAGGCTGAAAATAATAATATAATATTTTTATTGTCAGTTGAGCTGTATGAAACATCGGTGGCTCAGTGGTTAAGACGCGGTCTCCCAATTTGGTAAGTCCGGGTTCGATTCCCAGCCAAGCCATGTACCAATGAGTTTTTAAATTTAATTTAATTACTTATGTGCATTTATCTGACTGCTCTGAAATGGTGAAGGAATCATCGCGGGGAAACCTGCATGCCTAAGAAATAAAATTCAAAGGCATGTGAAGTCCCCCAACCCGTATTGGGCCAGCGTGGTGGATTATGGCCCATACTCCCTCATTATACTGATGATGATTGTCAGTTCAGAATACACAACGCACTACCATTGGAACCTCAAGATAGTGTATTTTTTTTATTCAACTATAGAAAGTATGTTATTTCCCGAATCTTATTTAGATACCTAATTTTTTTTTATTCTAGAAACGGGGATGAAAGTCTTTTTACACAATGGTCAAGCTCATGGTCTCCCATCTTCACTTAACGCCTGTTTAAGTGTTCATGTAAGTGACGTCGATATCTGGTTTTATTCTATGTAATTGCAAAGAACACCCAAACCTCTTTTTTTCTTAATAATATGTACAACGATCGATCGAGTGTGTAGCTCCAAAAATGCGATTATTCCCGCATTCATTATTTCCCCAATTAGTGGACCAAGCATTAGAATTTTTTGACACGGTACCTACTGTAAATTTTGCGCAACCGTCAATTAAAGTTTCTTAGAAAGAAACAATTTTTATGGCTTCGCAAAATTGTGAAGCTGTTTAGAATCTGCAAGAAAAGTAGAACAATGTCTTAGAGTTTCTGAGAAAAGTAAAGGGGATAAAATTGTTATTTAAGTAAAGTTAACCCCTCCAGAAACTTTAATGTGGAAAGACCGAGTTCTCGTCCACATTTCATTTACACATACAAAAGATTTGAAATCTAAATTCTTTCGTGCTTATAAAACCATAATAAATCGTCACCCAATGATATTGTTTCACAAGCGTTTTAAATAAATAAATAAGTTCATTAACACTACTAAATGTTGAACAATAACTGTACAAATTTATACCTATATTAAATATTTTAATACATAAAAAAATACTTCATCGCTTGATTGAAAGAAATTAAAAAATTGTTATTACAACTTTACTAGGTTATCATACATAGTAGATCATAATCAGTGATTCTTGAGGGTCATATCTGAGGATCGATTAAAGTTACAGTTTCGAAAATTTTCTGAAGAAAATAGGTCATAATGTATGTCAAGTAGTTACTTTTTTTTATGCACAACGTGTTAGCTCTTAACCTTAATCACACCTGATGTTAAGTGAAGATGAGGCCGATGAGGTACTGTGTTGGATTGGTGGCAAAAGTGAGTCAAGTAGTTCGTACAGTACGAGTGGCTGTTTTTACTGCGAGCTTAGTTAATTTACGAATTAAGTAACCACTTTTATTTTATTAGTGTATTCATTAACTCTCTGAACAAATGAAATGTTTTACAAAATACATACTTATGAAGTTATGATAGGCATCCAGACATTGATTAGGGAGCGTCGATGGTGCGAGTATGGCATGGTATAGTATGTTTACTGGTATCGATTCAGGGGGCTGTAAGTGAGGAGCAGGCGAGGACGACGCGGCGCAGCGGGCGGTCTACACTGCTATCTACATACGAGCACGTTGAAATATACCGCAGCGTGTGAGCGAAAGTGAAATAATATTCATTAAATACACATAAATTGTCATGCCGTGGAGTAACCGACACGGAAAAGAATAGAAACAAATATATCCTTCCCTGGGCAATAAAAGGTGATTAAGGAATCAATTACGAGTCATACATCATTAACCACTGATAGCAAGTTTTCCGTGTGAGCTCCATAGCACCTAAAAATAATTCAATTAACCTGTCTCTTCCCGTGGGTGTCGTAAAAGACTAAAGGACTATATACCAAAAAACATTAATGTATATACTAGTACGCTATAACGGCGATGGGCTCGTCTCCTGTCACGTGCACATTTCTGTATATTTCGAAAAGTGAAACGTGGATGTCGTGTCAAGCTCACTACCCATACGCTTGTATGTCTCTGACCTTCCAATTTGGGATTCGTGTATGTATGTGACGTTACAAATAAGTATTTCTGTATGTATGAGATTTTGTGTTTAATTTATTGCTGAAAAATATTTAATGCCTATTGCAGTACAACGAAATATTTGTTTATTTCTTTAATTACGGTAACTACGTTCATAAGTATGTAGTACGTACGTAACGAAGCCCAGATCACGTTTTTATGTACAACTGTAACGTTCGAACTCTGGTAATTTTACCATTTTAACCTTTACTGAAAACAATAGCTCTTTCCTCAACGAAGACTTACAAAGACCGAACTCTCTCGTCGGCTAGGTAGTACCGTTTCAGTAAAAACTCAAGTTATGGTGCTTTAAATTATTTTCTACTGCTATACATACTAGGCCTCCCGGAGATAAAAGAATAATATTCGAAATTTTGCCTGAAAGGAGCAAATTAACATTTTGTATTTAGTATTATGATGACTGATCATCAGTCGAATATTCAGTCGAACTTGCATGTATATGCAGTTTCTCCAATGACAAATTAATAAAGATTATAATATTAATATCTTATAATGTTATCGCAAATTACTCAGCACCGAGTCGCTCAGTAGTGCAGTCAACACCAGTATAGATGTTGTCAAGAAGTTTCAAAACTACCGAAACTATTCGTCAAGCAGGTACCTTGTCGGTGACACATACATGTACATACAAATGTTCATCACGATATTTGCTTGAAAGAAGACGAATACCATACTTATGCAAAAGTAATGAATGAGATTATACTTCATGAATAGTTCAGCACTTGAACTTAATCTACCTCTGTTTTCGATCCTGTCTGTACCTACTTCAGATCCTACAATTCATAAAATGATCTGTTAGAGCAGTGCATTATGATTGAATTTTCACCTATGTTTGGAAAATGCAAGCAACATTTCTATTTCTTTGACATGATGCAGGTGTCGTGGGTAGTCGTAACTTTCTCACTATAGGAACGCACTGGTGGCTTGCTGATTATGATATCTTGATGTAAAAGAAAATTTAACGGATTGTTGTTGTTATGGGCGAGCAGCTATATATTTTGACTCGTTACAATTACATCTCAGTTTATACGTCGCTACGAGCCTCCCTTGTGGCCTGTCACTTCAAGTGGGTCCAAACCATTTGTATTTATCGGTTTCCCGTATTCTTTTTCACAGTTCATCCAGCATCGATCCGCCGACCGAGAATCCTATATCGTCCTCACAACACTCTTACTATAGATTACTAACCCCTCGACGTCGGGGACTTAAATCTACAATTTCATGGTTACGATCTTCCAAAAGTCTAGGTCTCAAAAATAAATCTACGTTGTTGTCGTCAAAAAGGCGCATTCAGCGCCATCTAGTAAAGTAACCATGTAACCACGTCATTAGTAGAGTCAGCCAAGACATCTATCTAATATTAACAAGTTAATGCAACTACTGCTAAACCTCATCACTCTGATAGTGGAATAAATCATAGCTCTTTAAATCAAGGCAGATGGAGTGGAATATGTGCATATAATCTGTATATGAGATAATGTTTAGTATGGCGACTCCCCCAGTCGCGGAGGGGGCATGGGTTGAGGGGCGGGTGCCGATCGATGTCCGTCACTCCACTGACTGTGCAATGCTGCATGCATCACAACAACTGCATCCTTCACATCTTGTGCGGTACACGACGATCAAAAGATTATTTTTTTAATTGAAGTTCGGCTGACGAAAGAGTGGTCAGAGGCACTCGATACAACTCGAATGGTCAAAAATCCTTACATACATTTTTATTTTCAACTGTTACATTACAAAATTAATTTCGAAAGCTTAAATTTATTGTTAACTGATTGTGTCTTGGAACGTATTAAAATGTAACAATATACATAGCCAAATAATATTAAACATTTTAAACAATTACCACAAAACACTTTGCTAATAATTTAATTTTATATTTATCTTATGTTTGTAATTAAGAATATACTTTATCTAAAGCATTATCTATTTTAGTATGTCTTTTCTACTCTAAGGTTAACTGGAACAAATCTTTCTATTGGATAAGTTCGCCTTTATACCTCCTTGTGCCTATTGCACAATAAAGTGCATACAAACAAACAAACCTAATAATATAAAATATAAGTAAATTATACTACTAATTATGTTACATAAGTAAATAATAATAGATAGAAAAAGACCCTCGTAAATACAGTTGGCGGGAAAGTGATAGTAGTCGTAGCGTCATATTGCGCTACGCGCGACTACGGCTACGTCGAGTTGTTGCTACGCGCCCGCTTTTGCATCATGCTATTAAAATGTAGCCATAATATTTCACAATCGTTTTCGCATTTCACTATTTACATCTCATGGCTTGCTTAATCAAATTTGCCAATATGCACTGACTCAATTTGTTACCTATTTTAAATTATGATAAACTAACACTAGCTTCGCCCAAATTAGCTTATCATTTAGCGGGAATACTTAAAATCTCGGTAAAAAAGTACCCCATGTGCTAATCTAGGTAATTCTATATATCTTAGTCACATCTGTTTAGGTGTTACAGCGTCAATGACACGGACAATGTTGTACGTCTGGCCACATTCTGGTCCTCAAGAATTTGATGTTTTTGCCATCACCTCGCTAAGAATAAGAAGCGTCAAAGAGTTTTAAATCAGTTTTTACAAGAACTATCATATTTATAATATATGCAGGAAGTTGGATGCCGTTATATTACAGAGGCGTTTCAATGTCACGCTTTTCAAACTAAACTTACAAACGCTTGATAACTGTTTGTGTGTGGGGGAAGTGGGGAAGTAAAGTAGTGGCGGGAGATTTTCCGAGGCTAACTATCGAGCGAGCGGGCGCGCGGCGCGGACCACGTGACTTATCGATCAGCGAGGCGCCCACGACACTCGGAAAAATCAACCGCTGACAGCTTTCATAGGCCACCTCCACCTCTCGAGTTGCCCTCCGCACCCCCCACCGCCCCGCTGAGCTGTCGCCGCCCTCATTATCGCCTTTGTGCCGCTCACTTGTCCCGTAATATGAACCCGTAATGATACCACTTTCAACTCGATTATTATTTTAACGTCTATCTTAGTTTAGTTACCACGATAGGGTTAACAGTAAAGTAATGGCTTTATAATTTATACTAAAAATTATTTATTGATTAATTAAACACTGCGTTATAAAAAAAATCTAAGTTACTCGTCAAGCATTGTATCTGGCTATTTACCTATAAGTCTATTTCATCTATGGTATATTTCATAGAATCCTATGACATCCATCATCAATCATTATACATTTATATAAATTACATATTATTTTATAACATATCTATTATTCATTCATAATACAAAATGTCATTCATGAAAACGAAAATACGTCAATGAACCGATACCAAATCCCGCTGTATCCATTATCACAAGAATTCCGCTTCAAAACTTTCCTGAATTTGTTTGGAATTTAAATCATTCAACTAAAGCAAACATATGGAGGCCACTCTCGGTATTCAGATTAAACAAATTCAAACCTTATGCGCGGTGCGTGTGATTGATATTTTAATGCGTCGGGGGAAGTTTCCTGGCGGTGATATCGACTGTCCTCTGACACTGACCTACATTTATTAGTAGCCTTTTTGTTCCGCATTATTTCCTTGGATTAATGTAATGATAATATTTCAATTTATGTGATGTCACAGGTTATATGTTTAAGTTTATTTTATAAGTGGATAAAAGGGATAGTTAAACATGTCATCTAAATAAAGATATTGGTATTGGTAGACATTATCGCAGTACTTACATAATGTATAATTTAATTAGAGTTCAAGATGCAAAAAAAAGTAAAATGCAACATACTCAATAAACTTGGTAATATCTACTTTCCTGACATTCCTGCCTTTAATTTTATATTCATTTATATTATAATCTTATATTAGTTTGCCATTCTGAAATACCATATAAATAGTATTACTGACTGTCAGGATATATTACTGTTTTTGCCATTGAAGTGAAATATTTTGTTACTTTTATTCGTACGTCTACCTATTTTATTTAAAAAATGACTTTAGAAAATTGTTATCGATTTTATTGCGCGACGTCCATAACGCCTTCCGGGGTAATGAAATGTATATATTGAAATCGACACGTGCAGTCTAACAACATCACCGATGAGATTTATTTTGGAAAAAAAAATCATTTATTGTCTCTGTAATGTAAAATATTATCTAGGCTAAAAAAACAGAGCAAGAGGATGTTAGAATGATGGTTTTGATAAAGGATTGCAGATGTTATTTTTCATAGATATTCGGCATTGAATATTTGATATTTACTGTCAGATATTTTCTGTATACTTCGACTGGTGAACCGTGTATGTTGTTGCAAGTCTTATATTTTTAATCTTTGGAACACCCAAACGCTTTTGTGTGGGTTATCTCTGACCACCCCATTTGGTATTAAGGTCGTGAGGTTATGTATGTAGATATCAAATATCACATGAGGTGCCTGCAAATTTTTCAAATTACAAAAATATATTTAATTCGTACGTCATAAAAATAACATCTAAAGTCGTCATACAACATACAAATGTCAAGTGAAGCCCGGATAAAGTCAGTAATAACTGAAAGTCAGGTAGCCACTAGTTTGACACTACTACAACAAACCACGCGCCCACGTGGTGGATTATACCCTCTCCTATGTGAGGCTGTGCCCCGTCAGTGGGGGCGTAAGGCTTTTGCGTTGATGCGTGTATTGAAGAGGAACTCACCGTAGGTGGGAGTGGCAGGTGGTGGGAAGGTGTGAGCGCGCGCGCATCCCTTCGCGCCAGTACTCGTCGTACCCGTGCCTCCTTCGACGCGTACGCGCCGTAATCTGACAAACACAATAAAACGTAGTTTTAATATCGTCCTCATCATCAGTCGTGTCCATCCGACACATATCTTGTACAATGAGCACCATAATCGATTTTTCTTATCCAACCGTAACCTTTTGTACTTACGAACCCTACCTAACATACACTTGTTGTGTGTTTCGATTGTGTACCACACATTATGTTCCGCCGGCTTGTCTCCTCATTGTCACATACTTTCTTTAGGTATACTTTTACAAATTTCTTACAGTCTATTGACTTTAAACTGAATGAATAGGCATTTACTGGGATCTCGTGCTTCATCTTCAACCACATCGTCACTTTCCATCAGGTGAGATTGTGGTCAAACGCGTATCCAGTCAATCTTAAAAAAAAGGCTAAAAAATTTACAAATTAGTATATCAGAAAAATAAGGTGAATCTAGTCAATTGCTACTTATAAATAATTTCCTGACGAAGTACCTACCTATTCATTTCTAATTGGCTACGCATTTAGGAATGCATATATCTAAACAATATCGGCTATTAACTTTAATAGATATGCCTAATTTCCCCATAGCTCTCGGCTCTCAATCATATTACAATACGATCGATACGTAATTTCGTAACGATGTTTAATTTTAGTCCATTGTCATTCACGCACGAAGCCAGACAATTAGGTATTGATGGGAAAAGTGAAAATTATCGTTATTGTAACCGCATGATTAATATGTTAGCATTTCAATTAATTATCAATCGGGTGGTTATCCAAATTACTTAATTTGAAAGCAGTAGCATTATAACATCCAATGTCAAAAGGCTGTTAGTGTAGATAATATTAATATTATTTTTGAACAGACGAAAGAAAAAATAAACAATCTCCCAATCAGTAATCCTCACACCTTTTTAACGTTCTCCTAGGGACTAAATTAAGATACAAATTGTTTACTGTCGCGCTAAATTGCGTGAAGATTTCCATCTCCATATTCATTAATCGCTGACCCGGCGATTATGCCGTTTTTTTTTCACGACATAATAAGGTCTAAAATCTCAATGCTTGTTTATCTCACCGTCATAAAAGTTTACAACCGGTAGTTTAGTAACTTTGGATTCAGAATTATTCAAATCAGTTATATGACTTTAGAAATTTCAAGTTTTATTCTGTGTGAGAATGTTAGGTGTGTGTGTGTAGCATTGCGCATCGTCCACTACGTCGCATCATCAGCGAACGTGGCTCGTTACAAAGTGATTCACGTCGCAAGTATACGCTCGCAGTGAATCGTGAGGCGGGCGTTAGTACCCCGGTCAATATGTAGAGTGGCTGTGCTGTGCGGGCGATCAATCGTGGCGCGCGCGGGGGTCGCTCCGACCACCTGTAGCGCGCCCTCTCTCCTCCCCCCCTGCCTCTCAGCTACACGCCGCCATCGACACGTGACGTAGACGCCAAGAAATCCGCCCAAACGTAAACATTAATTCCTACTTCATTCTTCATTGTTCAGAGCGTCGTCGCCGAGCCACGCGCGGGATTCCGATCTCTCAACGTATTGGTAAACAAAGTTCAGGTACCTATATAGACGCACACAATCATAAACACGCATTATGATCACTAAACTGTAATGGACATGTTGAGCTAGTCGATACTTATAATTTAATTAAGGCAAGGAATTAGAAGTAGATATATGGTAAGGTAGCGGATGTTTTTTACTTGAATAAAAAGTTAGTGTATAGTTTAACGTCAGATACGAGTAGTATTCGGAAAACAGCGCAAGGTCACTCACTATGATACTGTATACTAGCAAAGTATATTATACGGAATGTATATGTAGGTATACGAAGCATATAAAGTAATGTAAAACACGGAGTGTATATAAACAACCGCCGTAACCACCTCCGTGGCTCAATGTAAACAACATATGGTTTACGAATCGGTGGTCGCGAGTTCGATCCCCAGAGGGGTACATGTTTAGTACTCGGCTTGGTGGGTGGTAGGGCATTTTAAACGTCCGCCTGGCTAGCTACCACCATCTTATCCTAAGTCTGCCACCAAATAGCAATGTTAATAGCATTGTTGTGTTCCGGTTGTTAGAGATAAGATAGCCAGTCCCGCAAATAACATGGGGTTTCCACCTTCGGTCTCATCTTCACTTAACATCAGGTGTGATTGCGGTCAAGTGCTAACCCGTTGTGCATAAAATAAAATATATACTAAGCGTGCCTATTAAAGTCTTGTTAAAGGTACATAATATTAAAAGATGTATAAACTAAAAGATGTATAAAACAAAAACTCTACATGCTGCCACGTGCTCTCCGGTAAAGAAAACTTATGGCATCAACTTGTAGTAAAAGTCGACTAAACAAGGACTATAAGTGAGCGTAACTGGATAGATCATTGATGAAAAGTAATTAACTGGTGGCATTCATATGTAGTATTTATAATTTGAATCATTTTCCACAGGAGGTTAGCGACCGCAGATTATCAGATCGTCATCAACGCTGCTGTCCATCATCATTAATTCATGCTATTTTATTTATGATCTCCTACTCGCGTTTTGCGACACCCACTGGAAGAGAAGCGGTTAGTCCTATTCCACTCTGCCGGAAACCACACAGTCGTTTGTGCCGTACTGTTAAACATCTGCAGTAGCAAACCCTCCCATTTAAAGTTGCAGTGGTTCTATCCACAGAATGAGCTACTTACTCGCTTGTCGTACCATGATATGCCTCATCCAAATCAAGCTGCTTCACGCATCGCCTTACGTCCACCAGTAGGTAGACTTGATAATTGATGCAAAACTCTACATAACCCTTTCGTAGTATAATTAAATATATGATAGAGTCGTGTCCGTCGTCGACATCCATTTAATGAAGAGTAAGTTTACTTAGAAAGTTTCAAAAATTAAATCACACTATCATTAACAATTTAAAGGTTGACGTTTAACTTTATAATATCTCTATAATTTAAGGTTAAATCGATAACCGTGATCTATGCTATTAATTACTTATAAAATCATTAAGGTCTGCACAAATTTGTCTCTCAACTCAAATTATAACTTGTAATTCAAAATAAGTAAATATAAATTAATTAACTAAAGTTTTTCTCTGTAAGAGATAATTTTTTATGTCAAGTCATATAAACGGAAATATTGACAGACCTTTTTGATTATATATGTCTACTTAATTATAATAAAATTCATTTTTTTAACTTAAAGCTTTTCTAAATCTCTGATCATGTGTAGAGTCTAATTTAGAGTTTATGGTTTCCAGATTACTTGCTATGATGAAAATCAGAATAATAATTTATCAAGGTATTTCTGAATATAAGTAGTACGTATAAAATGTAATAAATAATTAACTTATATTTGATACGTATCATGGAAAATAATATAATTAATACAGCAGAATATATTTATATTCAGGACTCTCATTTAAACCAGATATCGATCAGACACTTAGAAAGGTTTACTTTTCATTCATTTTGTACCCACCCATAGGCATAACATGGTCATTGTGGTGCAGGTGGTGCGCGGCGTAATCGTAGCGGTAGTAGCGATAGGGGTCGTGGTGTGGGTAGTAATGTGCGTAGGGGGCGTAGGGCAGCGGCGCATACGGCCCGTGGCCGTAGTCCCAACCTGCGCTCGCGCCGTACTGCCCCGGATATTCCCCGCAGCAGTCCATACTTCGCGCCGCCTACGCGCCCGGCGGCAACCATCGTCGCTCCCCCTCGCACACCCGCATCACCGCACTCTTGCGCGCTCTACTAGCCGTTTTTACAATATTATCATCCCACCAATAAACCCACTTTTACCTAAACATTGAAGAGTTAAGAAAAACTTTCAAAAAGTTTAAATTCCTAACTATTAAAAAAATTATAGCAATCCTCAACCGCGTTCGGATACTTCCGCCGATCGAGGTAAGTCGCGTAGCGTAGATCGCAGTTCCGCGGCGGGAATCGGACGCGAGTGCGACGTTAGTTAGCGAAAAGAGGTCGTTCGAGTTTGCCGGCAAGTGAGAGATTCGGGGAGGTGGCAGCGGGGCGCGGGCCGGGGAGGGGCGACGCCCGCTCGCCGGCGGCTCGGCGCAGCGCGGCGCTCGACGGACGCCGACTGAAGGCGCCTTTAGAATCGATACGTTGCCGCCGCCTCTCCTCTCCCCCCCCTTCCCGCGTGCTCCCTCCCGCCCTTGGCGCCCGCACTACGGGTGCCCACTCCGATGAAGGTCCATGCCGATTGCTTGCTTTCTATTTCTACTATTAGCCGAACTCCACAGAAAACAAGTAATGGTTCGTGTGTCAAGCCGGCACTCACCATCATCTGAATACAGTGGCACTACCTGCCTGCGCCCGTATTGCGCGCGAACTTTTGTCTTCCCCAACGGAATTTTATATTTAGAACCATGGTGAAACCATTGATCGATATTTTGCACTATTCATTTATAACTGATTACTTTCACTTAGACAAAAATAGTTTTGCAATGTTGTATAACTAACTTTCAAACTAAGTATCTCTACATTTTTTCTATTCTCAACTATTTACGAACCTATTGGACTTTTTAAGTTAGAGTAAGTGTGAAATTATAGGTTATTGAAGGGTTAACCTCAGTCTATCCCGCCCGACCGAAGTGGTGGATAGTTGCAAAGTTTTATCGAATTGCGCGTAGGCGGTAGGCGGCGCGGCAGTGACCCACATCAGCGTGGCGCGCGGCGCACCTCCCGCGCCCTTCGTCCTTCGCTACACACCACCAAACTAATAAACCTTCGCTGAAAACTTCTATATTCATTAGCATCTTTCCTAATATCTCTGGCTTCTCCATATTGATAGCATGCACATAAAACTTTTTATTCTATCTTGGCTGCAACCTCTATAATGACCGCCTCCGAAAACTTTCCTAGCAAGTTCTTTACTGCCTGTTCCATCAAAGATCTCACTATAAACTTTTACTGTATTTCTACAGTTATACCACAGTAATTATTGATCTCTACACAGAACTTTTATGTTCCACGCACCCCTTTGTAGGTTGCTTATAAACAACTACTTATAAATGGAATACTGTGGTAATTGTAGCTCAATATCTTTGAAACGGCTAAATAGATTTCAATCAAACATGGCTGATATAACCAGCTTTCGAGACAGCATTTTCAAATCCGTTCACAACAACTAGACCCAAACTAAACAATTCTTGTACTATCAAAGTTGTACTTTGGATACTAGATAACAGATAAACCTACCTAACTTAAATTTTCCTCTAAACAGTTCACTTTTGTATTATATTTGCGCTCTTAGATTACAAAATGTAATTGTAGTATATGCAACTGCAAGGTAACAGAGTCATTATTTATTACAAATACAATAAATATTCATAATAAACAAGTGTTGCATTGCATGTTAATTTGTTTTTACGTCCATGTCTTTTTTTGTATCTAATCCTAGATTTTTCCAGTAGGAGATGAATATTGGAAATCGCATCGTTGTGAGCAAGCGCACTGCCATTTTGTTATCAGGAGAGGTTGATATATGACAGCCTAAAACCTCGTATCCAAGCCTAAAAATACTTAATAATATTACTTCACTATTCAATTGACCAGTGATAGCAGTACAGATTAATCAATATGAAAAGTCAAGAAAAAAATATTTATTCAAATTCCTTCTAACGAGGATGAAAATGGCAATTGGGCTGTGAACAAAGAACAACAAGCAAAAAGTTTTGCTGACCATATAGAAATAATTTCCAACCAGATGAAGGTTAGAAAAATTTTAATAATACCACATTCAATAACATAAGTCAAGAACTCAAAGAAATAAGACTTGTAATACCGTAAGAAATGCGTAACGAGATAAATAAGTATTAATCCAAATAAATTCCGGGTCAGTACGCTTCCACCTTCGACCTCATCTTCACTTAACATCAGATGTAATTGAGGTCAAGTACCAACCCGTTGTGCATAAAAAAAATAAAAAAGTACCTGGTTGTGACCTAATTACAGGAGAGACATACATCTTCTTAAAGCCTTAGTACTACCAAGGCTTTACGATAGTATATAACTAGTAGAATAGTTAAGCCTAAAAAAACGAGCGCTTAGTCTAGATTTTTTTAGAAAACCCTATTTTTAATTGGTATCTTAATAACTGATATTTAATTAGGTAGACTTTTGTTAAACACAATTAACTTAGTTAGGCATGCAGGTATTTTAGCTGTAAATGTCATCGAGCTCCATTGCTTAAGAAATAAAAATGAGAACTAATATTTTGTAACGATATTTTCCCTAAATGTTTTGAATTAAAGAAATACTCATCAATTGACCTTTTTTTTTTAAAGAAACAAATTTTTCATCTTTATAGCTTATTTAGTTACTACTTAGTACTTGTGTTTCTTACGAATGCTTAATTTTTAGCAATTGTTACTACATTTACAACACTTTATTAAATGTTTCAAGATAATCGGGGTTATTCGTTTTTCCAAAGTCAAACCTTATTTTCCCTGGGCTACAGACCAATAATGTCGTTTGAGAAACTAATACTGAATATAATTAAACCAATTCTAGATTAGATTATCAATTTGGGTTTAGAGAAAGGCATTCTACTATAAATTAAGTACGTAGAATCACAAATATAACAGAATAACGTTAGAAAAGAAGAAAGTTTGTTCGACCGTTGAATGCTGCGCAAGTACTTGATAAGGTCTGGCACTAAGGTCTCTTATAAATTAATGCTATGATTAGCAAAACAGTCATATGACATTAAATAATAATATATAACTGAGGCAGTCTTAATAAAATAAGAAAATTCTTATACGTAGTTATGTTAAAATAGTCGCGAGGAAGTAAAAATACAATTGGCCTTCAACCGAATCTAGGAGTGGACTCAAAAGTGGAGAATTAAACTCAATGTACAAAAGTCGATTCACATTGATTTCACAAATAATAACCCTCAATATCATCCATGCTATTAACAGCCGACAAATACCGTGCCTACGCCAATTTTAGTTTTTTAGTTTATTTAAGTCAACAAATATTTTGACAATTTACTTAGAAACACGTGTTTCATAAAAAGACTTACTAACAGAGAAACCAGCTATATTAAATATGGATTAAATTAAATTAATTGTGATTGTTAACACCATTCATTAACCTCCGAAACATACCAATTTTACAGTTGACATTATAATCATTTATTAATCTATTTAATGGTGATCTCAGACCAACATTCGTATGGCCTGCAAGCCATACTTTTGCGATTATTCTATGTCTTTTTGATGGGACTGGTAATTAAATCCATATAATCTATTTATTATGACATAAATCGTAAAGAAACATAATATTTGGCTCCAAGCGTCTAGATTTCAAGTTAATAAGTTTCTATTTTTCAAGAAGCTGGGCATAATGTCATAATGTAACCGCGGCCGGACTTGTAATTATATAGCGTAATGTTTTTTCTTAAAAAAATCAAGTGTTACATATTTTAATTAGGATTTATTATTAGTGATTTTAGCTATAGATATATGTTCAGTTTAGGTCGTTATTCTTGGGAGTCAGATTTAGATCTGTGATAGAGTTCACTCTGTCACACAAGGAGTATTGGAACACAGTCTTTAGTAATAGTGATATTTCATTTATTTAGGCTGAGACTAAGTCTGCTGTCCTCACTAAAAGGATTGAAGACGCTTTGAATTAATTAAGTTAATTCAAATTTCATAAAAAAAAAAATATGATAAATTTAAGTCATCAGCGTAGAGAAGATATTACAGACCTTAAAGCGTTCTGCAATGTCATTAAAGTAATAGGACAAAAAGCAATATACCAAGTATGGATCCTTGCGGTACTCCTGACGTTATAAGCACTGTCCTAGACACAAAACCATCGATGACAAATTTTTGCAGACGATTACTTACATACGACTTAAACCAACGCCTTTAATTTCCTCTAATTCCATTGAAAGCTATTTTTCCAGTAGTAATTTAAGATGTATTCTGTCAAAGGCCATTCTAAAATCGGTATAATATACAGTCTGTTTATTATTGTCCATGCCTTGAAATGACTCAGATAATAGATTAGCAAGTTAGTGCTAGTTGAAAAAGAACACGTGAAAGATGTAATAAAGACTAAGACACGTGTTACTAATTTGTTAGATATAATTTCTTTGGAAATATAAGTTAAATTTAAATTACTTATTAGTATTCAAGACTAGATAAAATTCTATAAAATACTATTATACTTCATTGAAGAAAAAAAAACATGAAAACTCAAGTGTAAAAGTTTCATGGATTCAATATATATGACATTTCAAAAGGTTTTTCATTTTTGCATTATAAAATGTACGTACACGCGGCCGCATGACGACCGTAACATTTGCAATACAAGCGGGTCTCGCTGTGTTCTCATTTCCGATAGCGTCCCGCGGCCAGCTACACTGGTAGTGTTACGATCGTCATGCAGTCGACTGTACAATATGAAAGTTGAAAAAAAAATTCATTCCTACTTATCCTAAATTAAAATCTTTAAGTATGTAAAACTTTCAATATAATAGACTTCCTTTATTCCATAACTTACATACCTACTCTTTTGCGATACGATAATAGAGAACTACCATATCTATCGCTATTTCCTAGACGTTTGAAGTGGGCAAGAGATACTTCGATAATGAATTTATTCATCATCAACAGCCTTACACGTCCCCACTGTTGGGGCACAGCCTCCTCTCACTGGGAGAGGGTATGGGCCATAATCCATGACGCGTACCCAGTGCGGATTGGTGGATTAGTGTTAGAATGTGGCCAACTGACAATCAGTGTTTTAAGCTGCTCCTGTAGGCCCGACTTAGCTAAAACGACTGCCTTCAATTCAAAGCAATCGGGACCGACTATTTAATGTGCCCACTGAAGCACGGAAACACTCGTATTATAATGCCACTAATGGTCACCCATCCAAGGTCTGACCGCGCCAGACATTGCTTAACTTCGCTAATCGAAAATGAATAATAATTATAAAAAAATAAACAAAAAAAAAGAATAGCTAATGCGTACGCCACGAGTGCTCCAATTGAATTGTTATATTAGATAGGAGTAGGTACTATAATCATAACTTTAATACAACATGTTAAAGCAAAAAACATTTTATTCGCATAAATAAAAATAGGTAACTTACAGAAACTTTCAGAAAAGATCTCCAATCTACGTCATTATAAAACTACATAAGTATTTCGTGTTTAATTAAAGCAAATGTTAAAATTATATTGTGCAATACCTAAATAGTAGAGACAGAAATGAAGAATAAGGTAGGTACCGTTCGCGCCTCACGCTGATCAATAAGGCACAGTTCTATTGATTCCTCTTAATTACAACAATGTGAGGTCACGGGGATCTCCCAATGGTATGGGCACCTCTACGATTGCTAGAAGGTACAAAATTCGCGTTGCGTTGATGTCGTTTACTCTGGAACTCTGCCGTTTTACTAATGTTACTTAAAATGCAAAATACAGATTTAGATTGACATAATAATGTTTCATCTTGAAAGGAACTTACCTATATGTTATATCTTTTGTCTGAAAAGTGTCAGTGACTTTTGGGGCCTTTTTTTACTTACAAAGTCTTTCAAAACGCAAATGTCAAGTGTTTGCAGAAAATCTAAAATCTCTATATAAAACAAAGTCGCTATTCACGTCTGTCTGTATGTGCGTTTAGTTTTTCTAAAGTACGCAACGAATTCTGATACGGTTTTCACTATCATTTAGAGATTTTCTTCCGGAAGTTTTATAATAGGTATGATTCAAGGGCGTCGGTGGCTCAGCGGTTAAAACGCGGTCTCCCAATTTGGAAGATCCGGGCTCGATTCCCAGGCAGGCCATGAACCAATGAGTTTTAAATTTAGTTTAATTAGTTATGTACACTTATCCAACTACTCTTAAACGGTGAAGGAAAACATGCATGCATGCTACATGCATGCTTGAGAAATAAAAAATCAAAGGCATGTGAAGTCCCCGACCCGCATTGGGCCAGCGTGGTGGACTATGGCCCATAATCCCTCATATACGAGGGAAGGCCTGTATCCCTGCAGTGGGATGTTAAGGGGCTGATGATGATGATGATGATTCAAATGATGTTATAAAAGTTTGGATGTTTGCTTATTTATTTGTTGCTCAATCGCGACGAAACGAATGAACGGATTTATGAATGAATGAATGAATGAATGAAATTATCTAGTCTCAAATTAGGCAAAGCCTATGGATATGGATACCTATTTTAAAACGAATAAATATTTATTTATTATAAACATCCGTCTTGGGAATAAATGTTCGTTTACATCGCACATATATTTAGGTACCCTTGGCGGGATTCGAACCCGCAACTGTTGGTTTTGAAGACAAGGGACACTACCAACTAATACAATCGGTCGTCTTATACGTAATTATGCATGTAAGTACTTATATTAAACCAATAGGTACTTAGATTTATGAAATCCAGTTCTAAAGTCTAAGCATGCATTTTCGACAAGTACTTATGTGTGGCAGTCAGCTGTTTCGATTGATTATAGTTACCTACGGATATTCACCCGCCTAATTTTAACGGTTCGTTGAACTTCTCATTTTTTCAATATTTCAACTGAATAAGTTCTACAGTAAACATATTTTTCAATACAAGCTTTTAATACTCCATCATGATTACCAAATATTATTCTAGTACAACGACAAGTAACATAAATTCCATGACAAAGTTCTTGTGGAAATCGTCTGGCTTCATCTTCAGACCGTCGTTATCATGTCTAATAGAGAGTGCTCATGGCAACAAAACAAACTTGCCCAAATTCGCCTTTTGCCATCAGGGAGTTCCAATCCCTATATACCGGCCCCATCATCAGATCAGCTCGAAGATACCAAAATGTAGAATTGTCACCGAACTTACATAAATTTGTCAAGTTTTAGCTCAATCAGATACCAGTATGATTGAAAAATTGTTTGCACATTTTGTAACGGACAACAGTACATACCTACGAACATTGCAAGCTAAATAAATGCTTGCACAAATTATACATATCGACAATATATTTTGCAAACTGATGGCGTTTTATTATTTTTTATGGTCTGGAAGTAGGTATACCTAAGTATAACATGCGTGGTTAACAATGTCAAAGTTGACGAGAACGAGCACATCGCCTGCGTCATATACCTACCTACTGGTTATATTTTAATCGAGTCCGTACCTATTTTACTATGATTTATTACTAAGAAACTAAAATTACATTGGTAAATAGCTAAAACGAACTAACCTATAGCATCTAATCGCTAATCACAGGTATTACAAAACTTTACTAAGTATTTTACGTTTTCACATTTTCAAATTGTGCCCAACTAACAACCAACAAATAATAATGTGAAGTATTTTATTAGGTCTCCCACATATTTATAATGTACCATTAGTCGAGTAAGTAACGGTGTATTTTAAATATATGTTGTGTAGAGAAGCCAGGCGCGGGTTATCATGCAGATTGCGGCGAATCAATAGGGCGGCTCGTCGCTCGTCCACTGACGGCGGATGACGATCAATAGCGTCCCAGCGGAGCTGTCTCTGCATTAAGGGGCTTCCTCGAACGCCCTTACACCTACCCGATGTCTACCTACACGTACACTTCATACAATGCAAGTACTATGCCTCGACACGTTAGGAAATATAAATAGTTTTATGCAGTATATAGTTTCAACGCATTTCTATCGAGAAGCTGGTTTTATGTGTTTGTAGTTATGACGCGTTGGTGTCGATGAAAAAAATATTTCACTTTTTTATATCAAGTAAGTTAAAGCCATAATAGACGAGAGTTAATTATATACACTTTGTTATTCTTATATGTTCACTTAGATACTACTCGTAAACACGCTTGCCGTAAGTGGAAATAGGTATAGGTAATAAGGTAGATACAATAAAAAAAATTTAAATTAATTCATTTCATACTCCTGCAACTTTTTTCAAAGTTAACCGCCAACATGCAACGGTTTGCCGCAATACGCGCTACAGAAGCACTTCCATATCTTTTGGGATAGAGACGGCGATATTGGTCTCAAGGCTCGCTGCTGCTGAATGTCATTGACTGAATCACTACTAAGACTTGCGCACCAATTACGAGAATGTCGACTGAAACTTGATGATATTTAAGTATACATAAGTGCTTCTGAATAACTTTAGAAGCACCCGAAAAATTGTCTTCGAACGGGACTTTTTTGGATCTCGAAACCTATTGTAGTGACTTTTATAATATGCTGGAGTCCAAATACTTTCTTTCTTTCTAATTTGGTGGTCGGTTTTTCATACGAAATGTTATGTGTCCTTTCATAATGTTATTGTCGCAAAGTTAATAAAAAATATTTGTCAGAAATAGCTTAGCAAAAGTTTTAGGTACGTTTCAATTAAAATGTGAATTAAGTTCACGAATGCTCCCTGGAATAAATTTTATAAGTAAAACAACGCTTGCGTTTCTACAAGAAAAATGTTTAGTAGTAACATGATGAGACAAAATACTTTTGTAGGTATATAAAACAGACCAACGTTGTTTTATGTTATGAATTCTAGAATCTGGCGTTTACCTTCCAACTGAATCGAATCATTCAATTTAGATTCCATTTCCGTAAATGAACTTTAAGGTAAGTTCACAGGGGTAAACAGAAAACCTGTTGAAAATTCTATCTGCGAAGGATTTTTAGTCAGAAAGATTTATCAAGTATAGGTACCTACTTGTTTCAACAAGACTTATAATAAAAAAAATCGTGGATAAATTAACGACAAAATACCTCTAAACATTATTTCCGGGTATCTACCACTTTCTGTACATTTTTAGTGGGTGACGTAAAAGTATTATAGTAATGGGGAAAACAGAACCTGGGTACTTAGACCTAGCGGCGTTCGTCTGCATGGAGAGGCTAATGTGTGATGGATGATAATGTTCTGGTCGATTTTTATTTTTTCTGCTCACGGGCAAATCGCATAACATACCTAAGTCATGATTTAATAAAGTATAGGTATTGTACCGTGAGGTAATTGGTGCCTTATTCATTCCAAACGGGCAATGGCGTGCCCATTGTGATGAACGCCAATCTATTTGACACAGTCCTCCCAAGGTTTTTTAATATAAGATTATGTGTCAAATGGGCACCTATATACTGCTGGGATAAACTTGAATACCAGATACTTAGTTTTTGTTTTTGTTCAATCAAAGATATAGGCACAAACAAAGCGGCGTGTAGTTGTAGACTGCCGCACACCCACGTTTTAGCTTTAGACTTTATAATCCCCACCTTTATAGAAATTACATTCAGGATTTGAAGATATTTTAAGAATTTGGGATATAAGAGTGTATACTGGATGAGTTTTTTTACTGTAAGGCATATTAGGTAAGTGAAGTAGAAAGTATTGGCATAGTTATTTTTTTTTTCATATCCATCATCAAATAAACCGTTCATTGTGTCATTTGACAGTCGCATATTACAATCGCCTTACAATGAAAAAAAATAAAAAAAATTTGGAGATATAAAATAAATTTCGCATGATAGAAACCTACGAATCCCGCAAGTCGCATATCAAAGTAAGGAAGGCGCATGGATTTTTTGAAAATAAAAAAACTACTATATACCTATGCCAATAACTTCTATTTCTCTTATTTAATAAATTTGTCATATTTTTTCCATTACGGTAAAAAAACTCATCCGGTTTAAACTCATCCCAGCTCGACAGCATGGCTTGTGGTGCAAGAGTTACACCTACAAAGTGATATAATGGGACCGTGAAAAATAAAATCTGAATATACGAAGCATAGATTTTTATTTATAACATAATCCAAAATGTAAATGTTGTAAAATTCTGAATAAAATATTCAACAATATGTTAACGTAAATATATTTAACATTACAACTTAAATATTTATCTCTTAGAACTCTATAATTTTCTTAACACTTACTAAATCAATTTTCACTAATGGCAATCGAGCAGTTCCGTTAAACAACATATTAAATTATTGTATGTACGCATGTACATTGTACAATCGACAACAAGACGACCGTAACACAACCAACCCCCGTAGCATGACAGGCGCGATAAACGTTTGTCGCGCGAGATAATATATGTCATGCTCATTCACTTGGACGAAATAAAAAACTATCCCACTCTCACCCATAGTTCGCGCGCGACAAATGACGACATGCTACGCAGGCTGTGTAATCTGGCTATCGACTATCGATCAAATATGAAAGCCGGGAGACCCGCTTATAGTAAAAGTGTTACGGTCGTAGTGCGACCGCGTGTACATACAATACATGAACATAAGTTTTGTTACAAAATGTTCTACATAATCTTAAATAATTCCAAACATTTTGGGCATGGCCGTAACCAGGATTATAGTTCGGGTTTTTGTGGGACGTATGGATATCGGGCTCAGCGATTCGATACAATTTTTTTTAAGTTAACCACGTTTAGAACACGTTGGTAGCAGGTGCGACAAGCTAAGTAAATTCATTAATTCACTCGATTGTTTATCACGAGTTGTGTTAATTGTGACAAATTTTAACTCGATTTAAATCGAGTTTAAACTCGGATGACTCGAAACTACACGTGAATAATTGCAAGAAATTTCACTTCTTATAATTTTTCCATTTAATACTTTTTTACGAGTATAGGACCATAAAAATAAATTTATTCCTTAAAAAACAACTATTCAAATAATATTTCTAGCAATAAATATAAATAAGCAAACAATAGAAAATACTATAGTTGTAAACAATAGGTCGGTAACTTACGTGAAATAATATTCTATTAAGATTATAACTTATGGTAAAATAATTTTGGCACAATTTACCAAAATTTTATAAATCAATCATGTCTATGAATTTCATAAAACTATCATGGGAATAATAGTATTCGTATTTACCATTTCCATAACTCTATATTCAAAACCAGATTTAGCCCCATAAATGTAAATTGTCTCACAAAATACCTACCGAATATATTAAAATTTATTTTCGTTCATTTACAACACATAAAAGGCATAAGATCGGGCTTGGCGTGCCTTAACATCATTATTTATCAATAAGTTCCTTGCACTATATTTGAACAAATTTTTATAAAATTACAGTCTGGGATCTCAACTTTTCTTAACATTTTTAATGAGATTCCACTGTATATAATTGTCTACATTACGTACCTACAATGATTAATTATTTTTGAGTCACTTATCATTGAACAATCTCATGATTTGTTAAATTATTCCATGAGCCATAGTTGCTGAGAAGTTGCTGCAAATCTGTCTAACACCCTATATGTACGAATAAATTAAAAATTAAGGTGAATTATTAAAGGTGTGTGTAGATACAAAAAAGGCATTATATGTGTTCAATATAACTTTAACAAAATCTGCTCCAAACCTTTCCATCCAGTTAAAGTGGGATTACATTTTAAAGTGTTCATTGACTGGGCTATAAGCACACAGTCCCTTTCTTGTGTGGAACCACCACTATTGCCCTTAGAACCTGTGCAGACGTCGGACTTTTTGTCCACATTCTCTTTACTCACAAACATTTCAGACATAGGTAAAATGTATAACATCTACGCAGGACCTAAAGGAAATAATAAATATAAATTCGGTGGTACCCTGACGCGACCTTTAATATTTTTTTATACTATGCTGATCAAACTTTAATAAATTACAAAATCCAAAAACTTCAGATATTACAAGCTTTTATTTGTAATAAAAGGTTGTGTCAGAGTAAATCATTTTGTAGTACACTAAAAGCAACTGCTTTGTTTTTATCCATCAGCTACTGAAATATAGACTACCAGTACCTACCTACCTATTTTAATAAGGCCACATATCTTTTGGAGATCGAGTCTGTTTATGAGATGCACCTTTATATACCTAAAATGATTCTAACAATTCAGCACTCAATTGGAGCTCCATTATGTAATATAGTTGGGATTATGTAAATTACTTTGCACCATGCTATTAATAATTCCTGGATGGTTAAAATTTTTCACATTAATATTAATGAAGATAAATATACTCCATATGAAAATAAGTTAACTACAAATATGCAAATATATAATTTATAAATTGCCACTATTTAAAATTAGCCCTAAAGGGCAGATTGATTATTACAGTAAAATAGTTTGTACCTTTTAACTGTTAGGGAACTCCATCCAAACATTTCAACCTAGTTTTTAAGTTTTAATTGGTATCCAATAAGTTATATCTTTATACACAAGACACTCGAGCGGTCAGCAGTATGTTGCCATCATGTAAAATATTACTCTAACAAGAATGCTATCCACAGCATATAACAATAATAAAATTTCAAAACTTACAACGGCGACAAATTATGCCCTGCAAGGCACAATAATACTTCCCTCATATTTGCTAGTAATTCCTTGTTTTCGAGGAACAAAAATAAGGCACGTTTTAGCATTACATCATTAACTTTAGTTCCTTTGACCATGACTTTTCCACATGTGCTCCTTGAATGTCTCTCGCATTGTGAATGATCTTGGGCACAAATAACAGCAGAGCCTGTTAGTTAAATCTGAGTGCATTAATCTTACGTGATATTTAAGGGCAGATTGATTGGAATATTTCATGCCACAATGTGGACAGTCACCACAGATTGCTGCATGGTTCGACTGATGTGACACTCCCTGTGAAGTTGATGCACCTCCTGCCAGTGAAGGGGCATTAGACATGCCTGCTAATAGTATTAAAGCTTGTGATTGGTCCTGAGTGTATGCATTATCGGAATCATTGCCATCTTGTTCTGACAGCAATACTTCTGGCTCATATTCAATATCAGATTTAGGCGAGTGCTTCTCAGATTTAACCAATGATTCTTCAGTCGCTATGATGTTTAGTGGACTCTTAGATATGGCATTAGTGAAACTGATGGTATCAGTATTAACATCTTTTGATCGAGTTGTGCAATGTATACTGTCCACAATATTTGACACCTTTTTTGCAGTAGTATTGTTGGCACTTACATCACTTTTTGAAGGGTTTATTCCTGTAAAACACATAAAGAACTCATTAACTACATAACTAATACAAAAGTAACAAAAACAATGCAATAACAAGAAGTTCGGAAATATACCTGAGAGCAAAGATCTGGCAAGCATGCTGTTTTCATAATCTGGAAGACTGTCATCATTATCACAATTATTTACAGATAGTGGTGCTGGTGAGTTACTATCATCTATCCATTCCGTCTTGATTGCCACTGGAATGTTGTCTACTTGGGCACTGACCTAAAAATCAATCAAGTAACATATAATGTCAGTTTCTATGAAATCCTACAATCTTGGGGCTTTCAAGAGCAGGGTGAATAACAGAGGAGCAAGCATTTAAGATCGGCATCAGTTTAGACCACATCTTCATTTCCAACAGGTGTGATTGTGGCCAAATGCAAATCATATAAAAATACATTAGTATTATTATAATTTAGACTGTTCCATTTGTAAAATTCTTTATTAATAATAATATAAACAATAACAGTATATGTCACAGTGTCTAAGCCTAAGAGGAACAAGCATAAAGCAATAACATTTAGCCTCAACCAAACAGATATATTTATAATATGGTTCTAATTTATTAGTCAATTGACCAATTTCTCCAGTGTGGATGTTTGAACTTGCCATCATAAGTTATTATGAATTAGTACCTAGGGAACATAGTGAATGATTCGACAGTGATAATATTAGGTAATTTGATGATATAATGTATAAAATTTTGCTTTAATAGTAATGTATTATTTAATATGAAATTATTTACAAAGTGTGGAAAAGACTCCACCAACAAGAACATAGCTATTAAATTGAAGAGAGAATTATTTTCATTCATCATCGTCAGCCCCTAAACATCCCACTGCAGGAATATAAGCCTTCCCTCGTTTAATGAGGGAGTATGGGCCATAGTCCACCACGCTGGCCCGTTGGGGGACTTCACATGCTTTTGAATTGTTATTTCTCAGGTATGCAGGTTTCCTCACTATGTTTTCCTTCACCATTCAAGAGTAGTCAGATAAATACACATAAGTTAAAAAGTCATTGGTACATGCCCTGCCTGGGAATCGAACCCGGCCCTCCCAAATTGAGAGATCGCATCTTAACCACTGAGCCACCAACGCTACCGGTCATTTTAATTAGCAAACACCAAATCCTTGTAATTACAATTAGGACATTGTAATTTCATTATTAATTAGGTATACCTAATTAAATATTTCCCAGGTGTTTAGACTAAGTTGGGTTAAATGGTGATACTTGTATAATTACCTGAATTGTATTGGAGCTTTTACCATTTGTAGTAATCGGCTGTTCAGCGTTGTTGTTACATTTCTTTTCTAAATTATTATCAGGTGCAAAAATTGGATTGTCAATCTTAATTGCTTGTGACAAGTTACTTCTATTGTAAATGTCACACGAGTCTAAGATTTTACTCTTTTTGTGGCCATCACCCACAGTTACCTCATTCGGTTTATCTGATGTGCTACTTCGTCTTTTTTTTAATGCCGGCACTTTTGAATCTTTATGTGCAGCACCAAAATGAGGCTTTGAAGATATTGTTAATTGTGTGTACAATTTATTTGATGTATTTGGAGATATAAAATTCTCTTTCTAAAAAATGAAAATAGTAATTAGAATATTATGTAGGCATTTATCAAATTTATTTCTGGTTTACAAATTTCATACAGTTATGGGTTAGGGTGTAGTTAAGACTTAGGTATAAGACTAAAACCAACCCATAACCAAAATAGTTTGGGATTGGTGTAAGTGTCCGAAATAGTTATTTATTATTTATATTATTTATCTATTCCCCTTGGTCGAGTGCCATTAACGGCTACTTAAGGGATCCCTACCTACTCATGAACATAACATCATAGACCAGTGATGGGCAGCAGCTTCAGGAGTGGAGATTCTAAACATCCTATGATCACTAGCCTACCAACTCAGCACAGCAATTAAGGCAAATCCACCCATGTAAAGTGATAACAACACTATGATAAAAGATGCTTATGTGCACCAATGGGCTTTCATAAGCTAAAAAAAAAGAAACTCTGATCTATTGTTGACATAATAATATGATTAAAGCATATTTTCCTTCTATGCAATAAAGAATACTTATATAAAAAGAACTTACCTGTTGAGTAACACCAGTGAGCCCCTTCACTTGCAATAATGCTGCTGTGTGTAGAAAAGATGACAACTTGCTCTCCTCAATAAAAACTTCACCTTGGTACATATAGGACAGCAGGCTTACAATATCATCAGCAGAGACATCCTTGAGGATTATAACTGGGTGCTGACAAGGATTCTCCTATAAAACAACAGTACCAATTTTGTCCATGACATACTTTTTACCGTAAGTAAATAAATAACCTATAACAAGTATAAATATGAAGGTAACTCGTACTAAGTCATTCACCTTGAACACATTTCTGAAGTACGGACTGCATGCCGACAGTATTACTTTGTGGGCCTTGATGTTTCTGCCTTCGCAAGTGAGCGTAACATCGACGAGATCTTCAGAACATTTCAGCGAGTCCAATGCACTCACTATGTTTGTCTGGAAGTTATTCCAACGTAAACAGAATTGATCTGCCATTACTTATGTGTTTTGCGGAGAACTCTGCAAAACAAATTTATCAATGTACCTAATTGAACTCTGAATTGACAAATGTCAAGAAAACGAAGAGGTCGACTCGAGACAACACTTCACTTTCACATACATTTTCATAATAACACATCACGGTTATAAAACATTAGCCTTTCAGTGAAATATTGGCTTATAATGAATTACTAAAATGCATAAAAATGCAATGAATGACCTCCGTTTGAATGAGTAGCAGAGTTTTCTTTCACTTTCTTTGCGTTTTGCAATATGACTCTATGGTGAGCATATTATTTTATAAAGTTCGTCATTTTGGGCAGGCGAAAGGTCTTAATCCTATACAGCCAGGTCTTAGATGCTTGTCTCAATTTTCACGACTACTTTTATTTTCATGAATAATAATAAATATTTATGAACGTGCATTGCATTCATTCAGACAGGCTAGTATGAAATCCAAATGGCAAGCCCATTCAATTGTAAAGAGAAATTAAAAGTAAGTGTCGCCTGAAGAGCAGTGACGATTGCCATTAATAAAAATCTTGAAAGAAATGAGCGAAAATTCTAGAATCAATGCAATCTTGTGCAATGTTTCCAATTTTAGGCCTTTAGCCTTGCCTAAAGGTAGATTGTAAATAATAAACGTTATAAAATTTAAATATTGAGCAAAATATTACCTGAGCAGAATAATAGGTCTATCACAACATGTTTGAATATTAAAAAATAATATTATTAAATACAACCAAAATCGAGATATTATTATTATATGGCTTACTGTTGTAGGTAAAACATAAGTTTATAGTGGGAACACGTGGGAACCGTCAAACTTCAATCAATCAAAAAAAGTGAGTGAGTGAAGTACTCGAGTCAGAGAGTAATTCAAACAAAAGTGGTTCGATATTTCTCTATAATACCGGCGTGCATAATACTGTGTAGTGTAGAAATAATCTAATAGTAAGTGTACGATTTGTTTAAAGGAATCGTGCTTCTATTGGACTTGATAATTTAACGTATACCTAACCTATCTATTCCAATAAAATAAAATAATGGCTAACGATCCAGAAAAGTTCGATTCCATGCTACTTGCTATGGCTCAACAGCATGAAGGTGGTGTAAAAGATGTGAGTATTACTTAGAAGAATCTGGTCATATTCTGGCTTTCTAGGTTAATAAACAAAGCTCGAGTGTTTTAGTATTTACCGCTGTTCTTTCTTTAACTACTTACATCCCTACTGTTGTCATTGTTGCGGATGTAGAAGATTCTAGTTCTTATCCTTTGTTTTTGATATTCGTATCTAATAAGAACAAGTGCATTCCTTCATGTAATGAAAACCATATGGTCATGCTGACTATGGTGATCGTGATCATTAGTATGGGGTGTTGAGGTTATAATAAGCAAGTTTTTGGTTGTAGCTAAGGGGATATCATAATACTTACAATGATACTAACTACTATTATAAATGCGAAGTAGCCTTTAAGAAATATAGAAGTTGTATGTTACGTTTTTGTGCCCCCTTGATATCCTTAATATTATTTTACTACAAGGAAATTTGCTACAAATAAACAAAATGTATAATTTGATAGCTCTGGATACTATGGTACTGCAGTGCTTTAGCCTGAAGCTGTGGTACTTAGTCAGCACTAGTGCAGCTTTTCGTTTGCACCTGGCTCTGCAGTACCTACACAGGGGAGTGGTATATTGTGGGTATTGTATTGTAGCACAAGATCCACACCATTTCCACCCCTCAAAACTTGAGTTGCCTAGATAAAGCCACACTGTCCTACATACAATTATTTAAAAACAAGATTGTTGTCATGTAATTATTGATTTAATAAAGAATGGGGATCAAATATAATCCTCACAAAAATAAATAGTAGACCCTAGACACTACACCTAAAAACAACAATGAACACTGAAAAAAATATATACCATAATAATGTAAGCATAACATGATGGATGATCTTTATAACTGGGACTGCATCTTGATATACTAGGGCAAAGATACTTGTCTCAATTTTCACGACTACTTTTATTTTCATGAATAATAATAAATATTTATGACTTTAATATACAGAGTGCATAGACTTTCCCTCTTGTAATAATATATATAGGTATTCAACTTTTTGAGCAACTTCTACAAAGAAGGAGGTTGTCATTTCAACTGTACTTATTTAATGTATATTCTGCAATTTTTGTCACATTTGTGAACCAATTTCAATAATTCTTTTTATGTTGAAAGTGTATACCCAGCCCCATATAAAGGTGAAGATCTGATTATGAATTCCGAACTCAACTTTACTGAAGTCAGTTGTTTTGTAAATTGCAGTTTATTTAATCTCTTAAGACCTATGATCCCTTTAAAATATCCAAAATTTTATAGTCTTTCTATCACAAACATTTGTACAGGTAGTCGGGGTACTAACACCGAAGGTCCTCTAAAAGGAATCAAAATTTCAACAATACTTTGTGTTTAAAATTTCACTGTGACCGATAAAACAACAGTATTAGACTGAAGACTATGGAAGGTAAATGTTTGCTGAATGATAGTGACAGCTCTCAAAAATGTTTTTGATCCAGAAAAATAGTACACTTATGTGGATGATGTGATAATCTTTTGTTATTTGTGTAAAACTTTACAAATTCTAATTACTACATATATATATACTCGCCAACTGCCTTTACGAACTAGAGACCAAGAACGTCGTGTTCAACTTCAACATTGTTGTATAAGGGGAGCTACCACCTAGTTCAAGCATGAATCTCTCAGAATTTTTTAATAATTGTAAACATTTTACAATACAGTAATTTATGATTTTTTTATTAAAATAAATGAATTTAAATGTGAAACCTTGAGTTTCTAGCAAAATGATATTCCATACGATGACCTGTTTGGTGTAGTGGTTAGAAACTCTGCTGCTATATCAGAAGGTTGCAGGTACTATATGATGAATACAGAAATGTGTTCCCGAGTTATGGATGTTTTTCATTTATGTATTTATTTACTAAAAAATGTATTTGAGTAGTTTATCAACCATCTGGTACCTATAATACAAGCCTAGTTGCTTAGTGTGGAACTAGATGGTGCTGTGTGTATGTTCAACGATATTTATTTATTATTTTACTTATGATGATCAAAGTGGATATGCTGACGTAATTATTTGATCGATTTTGTATAAAATTTCAAAATAAATGAAACCTAAATACATATAAGGTCTTTTACAAAGGACCCTCCATCGTAATTAAATTATAAATGAAAAACATCCATAACTCGGGAACATGTCTGTATTCATCATACAAACATTCGCCCCAAGCGGGATTCGAACCCGCGACCATTTGGTATAGTAGGAGAGTTTCTAACCACTACACCAAACAGGTCGTCAAATTATCATTTGATCATGATGATCATTTGATTAAATTATATTTATTTATTTTTTATTTATTTATAGCCTTGTATCAGAAATAAGCCTATTATTACATTTATTGTTTTTCTTAAACTACGATAACCTGCTCTGTGTGCCTTCGGGCAAAGGCCTCCCCCATTCTTCTCCATTCTTCCTTGTCATACACTAATCTGCTCCAAGTCTTGGTCTTTCCAGCCATTTCTTTGATTTCATCAGCCCACCTTTTAAATTGCCTACCCCTGTTTCTTTTATGGCCTCTAGGCTGCCATAGTGTTACAATTTTGCTCAACAAAAAACAAAACAAAAATGCTGGACAAAAAACGGCTTAAACATAAATGGTGAGAAACTAACACATTTGAGATTTGCGGACGATTTAGTGGTCTTTGCCAACACGGCAGAAGAACTACAGCAAATGCTCGTAGAACTGAATACAGCAAGTAAAGAGGCTGGACTCTCAATGAACTTTCAGAAAACAAAAGTCATGACCAATGGTATGGAAACCAAAGTGATAAAAATAGATGACAACACCATCGAGTATGTACCGGAATATATATATTTAGGTCAACTAATATCCAACCATGACACGACAACAAAGGAAATAGATAGAAGAATCGGAAATGCATGGAAGAGATATTGGTCTTTGAAAGAAGTCATGAAAAATAGCCAAACAAACATGCATATCAAGAGAAAACTCTTCAACACATGCATTCTACCGACCTTCACATATGGATGCCAAACATGGGCACTCACCAAAGCACAATGCAAAAGATTAAGTGTTACGCAGAGAGCCATGGAAAGGAGTATCATAAAAAAAAGAAGAATTGACAAAATAAGTATTAGGAATTTGAGAGACAAAACAGGGGTAGCTGACTACACATACAAAACAAAACAGCTAAAGTGGAAGTGGGCTGGCCATACTTTAAGAGGAGGAGATAAATGGAGCAAAATTGTAACACTATGGCAGCCTAGAGGCCATTTGATTAAATAAATGAGATCAAATACCAAACTGGCAAACTCTGTTCTGTATCATTCTGTGTCATAATTGACTTACAGATTTTACTTAACATATTTAATTGAAGTTCTGGGATTGAAAGTGTTTGAAAATCTTATTATTTCCAAAAGGCCTTAAGTCTTAACTCTAGCATGCTCTAAATATAGCTTTATCTTACGAGGTTAAGAAATAGATAGCAATTACAATAACTAAATTGTTTTCTTTTTTTGCTTCAGCTCTTAAACACAATAGTTAGCTTCCTTGCCAGGAAGACGGATTTCTTCACAGGTGGCAAAGAAGGAGAGTGGGAAGAAGTAAGTTGTATATGAAGATGTTAATTCTTTTTTGTTTTTGTCAGTTAATCTTTACCTTTACTATGTTTCATTTCTGTTTTCTAGGTGCTAAAGAATGCATTTTATATACACGGCAAAACGGCCCGTGAGAAAGCTGCAAGAATAAAGAAAGAAAAGGAAGAAGCTGATAAGAGATTAAAAGACATCCAGCAGCGCAAGGAACAGGAGCGACTTGCACAAGATTTTGAGCCAGCTTCTGTCACTGAACTCACTGACCAAGAAGCTGACAACATGAAGGAGGAATTAGAGAAAGATAAGAAAATAAGTAAGTAATATAAATTCTGGTGGTTGGGCCTCCAGATTGTTTGCTGTCTGTTTTTTGAAAGTTATTTAGAAATTTTCGGTGCAGCTTAAAAGTTCTAACATATTTTATTACTGACTTTTTTTAGTTACATTTAATTAGAATATGTTAGAGATTAAGTGAGGCTGAATGCGGAAGCGCACCCACCCAGAACCCCCACCTTATATGGGGAACTAGTTATCTCACACAGGTGGAATGGAACACAATTTACTACCTACAGTTGCATAATGGATTTTGAATATTTTGGCATAGACAATAGTATTTGCTGTTATGTCCTTATATGGAATATAATCCAGTTGGGCAATGGAATGGAATTTAAAGAAAGTAAATCTAGTTCATTTCCGCAAAGGATTACAGTACACCAAAAAGTGAAATCTAGTTCACTAATGGATTTCAATAATGGATCAAAGTGGTTCAAGGGATTATCTCCCAACTATGCTGGCCTAATACAGCCATAGTTAGATATACAGACTATGGGTATTATTTACAATGTGTATAACCAAATTAAAAATATATATAACTGGGATGGAAGGCGTTTACTTTATAATATGCTGTTATAAATAAGATACAATATATATAAATACCTTAGTCACCAAAATGGGTGGAAATAACTTCTACATATTTGTGGAGAAATGTTTAAATGAAATTTAAACACCACAAGCTGAATTCCCTTCAGAAAGTTATTACTAGTTGTTTGAATGTTACTGAACTAATGACAAGTTATTCTGGAATATCATTGAAAACTGAATATTAAAATTATTGTATTAAAGTAATATTTTCACTTAGACACAGAGATCGGCAGCGGCGACGGGGCAAGCACCCAGCCAGAAGCTGCAGCATCAACAGCAGATGTCCCAGAAGAAGAAGATGATCCTAAGGAGAAAGGAAAACTGAAGCCAAATGCCGGGAATGGGTGTGACCTTGAACATTATAGATGGACTCAGACCTTGGAAGAAATTGAGGTAAGTTATTCCAGACTTAAAACCTCGATGCAGGCTTTGGCCTTGCCATAATACAGTTTATACAAGTACGGAAGGCAGTGAATAACTCGGTATATTAAAATCGCAGTAAGGAGATATTGACTACACGATTTTGTTCCACGATTTCTTAATAGATTTCACATGCAATCATAATTTCTAGTAAAGATCATGGCTGGTTCTTTTGTAAAAGAAAATATTATAAGGCAAATTGTTATCTTTGATATTGGCAACTGTGAAAGATCTTGGCTTCTCAACCATTGACTCCAATAATTGGAATACTGCTTAATATGTCAACTGTACCGATTTACGCAGGTACTTACAGACCACTCAAGAATTTAATTTAAATATTTTTAGGTAAAAGAAAAGTACACACCTGAGAGTACAATTTTATTTGTGTTTGATTATCACAGTTTTTCCATAACAAAATAATTACAATTATTGCAGAGTTTCGTTGTAATTTTAATTTATATAAATAATCTTACAATAGACTGTTGATTTTGTCCAAAACAAAAATTGCATATTTTCATGTATTATACGAAAATGTGCAATTTTATACAGCAACTCCAACATTTGCCTTATTTTGGCACTCAATAATTTATGTACGATAAATTATTATGCCATTTTATTATATTTTACAACCACTTCTCAGATCTCTATTTTACAGTTATTACTGAATAATTATAAATTAAATTATTTGTGGTGTACTATAATAACATGAAGCTACCTATTGTCATCCATCATATCATCATTCATCACAGTGTCTCTCGTAATTACAGATAAGCTTGGTTTGCTAAAAATAAATTAAAAATTAAACTAAAAATATTTGTTTAACAGCAACCCTAATATTAATACTTAATATATATCATTTTTACCATGGATTACTGGGAATTTATTGCACTAATATTTTTTGCCTAAATACTGATATTTCTTAGTCTAATATATTTGTCTAATATTGTAAATAACTAAGAACAGAATAATTACAATATTACATTATGACCTAAATGCTCCAATCGATTCGTTTTGCGATTGAACTATTCCTTTCTGTGATAGTTGAACTTGATTCATATACATAGTACCAGATATAGATTATTGTTGTTTTTTAAGTATAACTCTTAGTAAAAATTATAGAATTAACAGGCATTTCGTGATTGCATGATTAAACTTTGTAAATTAACATGAGTTTGGTAACAGAATTGCTCACTGCACATTGTCTAAATTTCAGTTTAAACGAAAAACATAATCATGTCCTTCTAAAGCATTATAAATGCGACCAATCGATTATTAAAGAATCAGAAACTTACCTAACTAAATAAGTACCTACATCATTACTATACAATATCATTAGACCCTTAGACATGAGCAAAATCTTACAAGTGATATAATAATGATCAATGCACTATGAAATTTAAAGTTAATTATACCCAATCCTTATTAATAATACTTTTAGGACATGCTTAGCTTGTTGTGCCATTTACGAATATTTGTAGACTCCGGTCTCCTTGCGCATCCGCACTGTAACAAAAAAAAACATATTTAATACGTGTTTTACGAAATTAACGCTACTATTTCTTACAATACACGCATAGAAAATAATGGTTTTCATAAGAAAAAAGAAAAATAACAGTCTTCTAGGGTCCTCCCTGTCCTTACATTTAGAAAAGTTCAATTGTTTAAATTAATTCCTGGTGGAATGTCTCATTCACTTAGCCAGCAAGTCGACTGGATTTGTGGTGTTCTATCCGGGCATATAGGAGAAGAGAATTGGTGAAATTACCGATGAGGCATCTGCAGTAATGCATCTTTATGCATTACTGCAGATGCCTCATCAGAACAACAGACAACGCATTTATAACCCGTTAAATACAGATATTTATTGGCGATATTGTTGATGTATTCTTCGGGAGTTAAATAGGTCATCGCAGCAACTCGATCACTTTCTCATTTGTCATAGCCACATTATTCATTTTACGACACTTTCCATATAAAAAATCAACCAATAAAATCGAACCGATCCGATACCTCCTTTCCAAGGCAGAAGATGGATGGGTGTCCACGTAGGATTACCGTAAGACATATCTGAATTTCTTCTAAGGTTTCCTTTTTCCTTCATCGAAAAGTCAACAATATTCTGTACAACATGTTTCACGAAATTATCAATTACACGCATATAACTAGTATACTACACAAGGTTTACTCACTTTCCACGAAGCATATAGCAGCGAGAATACAAGCGGAGAAGAGTATAGTCATTGATATAACGAGCACGGTGATCTGGTGTGAATGGTCACAGCAACAGGTTCTTGGCTCTTTGCTAGTGCGGTTCTTGGTGAATCCGTTCACTACTGTGAAGTGAGTCGAGCTTGCGATCGACGCAGCATCCTGCCCCGACGCGGAACCTCGTTTCACTCCGTTCCAATAAGAATCTGCCGTATCTCTCGTCTCTTCGGGTATGGCAACAACGGCATGAGAAAAACCTGATTTGTGGCCGAAGCTTCCTAATTTATTGTGACAGCACCCGTGTTCCTCTTGCGCGGGAGACCTGCTGTTCATTCGAACCAGATGAGCTGCACTCAGCAGCAACGAGCCAGATGATACACTCTGTAATAAATTTTATCATTATTTTATTATCTTACGCTGACCATAATCAATTAATCACACATCTATATTGAATACCAAGTTAATAAACATTACCAACAAATTATGTTTGCGTTACTGAAAATCTGTCTCTCGACTAATACTATTTTCTAAGTTCTATGTTATTATTTTAGTGATGTCTTATGTTATTACGTATGGCATTAGTTATCAGTTAGATCTTATTCCGATTTTGATATACATAAGTCTAGATGGGTAATAAAAAATTATTATTAAAAAACGACTGCTCCAAAAATAGAAATGAGACAAACAAAGCTCTAGAATCTAGTATTCTATTGTTTGTTGGTTTTTAATCTTAAACATATCTCATGGCCGTATTAATAAACCGATCTTGATATTGAGATTGCGTCTCAGTCTCATTACAATTTTTTGCGATACTAAACTCACTCACATTCTAGAGCTTGTTTTTCTCTATTTTTTGGGTAGTCCGGTATCGGTAGTTTGTAGTCGTCGTACTTTGTGTCACCCGGCATGTCACAGCGAATTAATTAAAATTCATCCACCCTAATGGATGCCAGGAGGAAATGTGGGGTAAAACAAAATTTAATCGAATATAAAATGGTTCAAAGTTTAGGTTTATGGAATGTAAAATTGTCCAAAATCCTGCCGATTTGATGGAAACCCATTTTCTAAACAACGTGAGGGGTTCCTACTATGCATGAATGCCTGATGTTTACTTTTAGGCAAAGATTTCTTATAAGAATTACAGGCGCTTGAATATTTCCATATTACGTTATGATTTTGGTAATAATTTTCATATTTGTCTGAGAATTAATTATTTTATTACAATTTTCGAGATGGCACAGCCACCAAGTAATACCTTAAAAAAATTAAGTAAAAACGGACATTTGTTCTGCTAAATCTCACTGACTTTCGTGGCATGGCTAGGAAGTATTACATAAAATCTGTTCGTGTTAATACCATTTTTGCAACGAACGACGAACTTCGATTTGTGATAAAGAACGATTTTATTGGAAAGCGATCCTGGCAAAAAATATTTTAAAAAGTAAGATTCATGTTTAAAATAATGTAACATTCAAAATGCAAGAATTTATATTAGCAATTAGGACCCTTTGTAATTTCGCCGTGTCCGTCTGTCTGTCCGCGGCTTAGCTCTGAGGCTCTTAGTACTAGAAAGGCGGTAAAATAAAATTTTGAAAAAAAATAATTTTTACGAAGTACTCCCCTACACGTAAATCGGCCAAGTGCGTGTCGGCCCTATTACTCATTAACTTGTAAAGCCTACCTAGCTGTGATAGTTTTTCTTTTTAACCTCGTTATATTATATACTACCTCCGTGAATTATTTCACGTATCCAAAACCAAACCTTTTACTGGCAGGCTGGCTGGACGACGACCTTCGACTCTAACAAAAATTAACACTTTAAAGCTTAATATTTCGCAAACGGATCCCTAATTCGAAAAAGTGTTCAATATAACCTATAATATATTTAAACGACTTATCCAAGAACATCTCACACGATGGGGTATAAAAAAAATCATACCCACTACGTGTAGGAGAGGTACCCATTTTTTTTTGTTTTATTATTTTGCGGCGTGATTAATATGTATAGCCATGCCAATGTACAGTTTTATAGCACTGAGAGCCTCAGAGCTGAGCAGCGGACAGAAGGACAGACATGGCGAAACTATAACGGTTTCATGTTGACTGCATGCGGATCCCTAAAAAAGAAGACTTCTCCAATGCACCGCTTTGTGTTCTATTGAGGAGTATACATCGTGAGACGACGTCATATTGAAGGCGACGCGGTTCAGTGGCGCGGTCTTTAGTGACGTCGAGCGCGCCCGCGCCTCGCGTTTGTCTAGCGAAGGCTTTAGAGTTTTTTTAGAGAAGCGAACATTATTTTAAGTTTTACGAGGTCTATAGTTTTATGCACAACTAGCTTTTGCCTGCGGTTGAGTCCCGGGGCAAAAAGTAGCATTATGTACTCCGCAGCGTTTCATTATCTTTCTGGGTGATAACGCTGATAGACAAACAAAATTTTCGTTCTATTTATAACATTGGTATGGTGGTGGATAAACAGTTTATTTTATTTACCTACCTATTGTAATTATAATTATTTTAAAACGAAATTGTTGCGTTAAACCATAACCAAAAATAACGTTCTTACGTTAAGAACATTTCGTATCGCGCTAATCATTTCCTAGTTTTTCGTTTTTTAATATTTGTGGTTAGCTCTTAACATTTTGGGTTTGGTTTTACTTTGTTAACGTCAACGATATAATCATTCACAAAAAATAGCGCGATAACATTTTTTACATCAGCTAAACTAAAGCTAAACCAAAAACGTTCCGCTCGAACGGTAGAACCGTTGTAAAATAATGCGATTGGTCCCCAGATAATTTTATCAGGCCAACACTTTTACCTAAAAGGTCATGGATTTGGATACGTAAGTTAGGTACTCGTTAAGCTTATATTTAATTGTACGATTTATAATAATGTAATTAATAACAATGGCAATGAATACGATTCTTTGTTAAGAGGGTTTATCTCACACGGCATTCCATACAAACTCTCAAGTCCAAATTTTTCGAAACGAATTGACCCATTCTAATGAAGCTTTATGTATACCTATAAGCAGGATACATAGATCTAAAAAGTTAGTACAAAACATTCTCAAAATATCTTTAATAGAATATATTGCACATTTTCTGTCACTATGTACATTTAGTAGTTCTACTCTTTTACGAAAATATTCTCTGATAATGATGATTGTCATAATGACTGAAATCGTTTTAGAGCTGTGAATCGTGCGTTTGATGTCAGCACCTAAATTAAATAATCCGTCACAATTGAGGAACGCTGCAAGAAGTGACGGGATCCTGTACCGGATACGATATTGTTAATTCGTTTATTGACCCCTTCCAATACCCATAAATGCGAATGACTTAAATCATAAAAAAAAACAAGTCGTAAAAACGCTTGTTTTTGTGATGAACACGATGTTACCCATATCTAAAACCGATCAAGGAATCTAAAAAAATTGGAGCGTAGATCGATAAGTTTTTCAAGCAAAATTACGTAATTTTTAGTGTTCCGTATGGTACCAAAAGAAAACGAAACTTGTCACAGGCGTTAAACATATTTTACGTCGCATTCGCATTGATGTTATAATCAACGTCGATCGCGTATGTGTAATAAATAGCTCAAGATGATCGATAATTGCGTCTTATAAAACACATCGACAGATAGATCGTTGTTGTGCATATGTCAATCGATCTGTAAGCGATCAACCAAAGCTGAATGAATTCAATTAACGATCGATGTATCTATGGTTTATAAACCACGTTGATCATTGTCCAGCTTGATGTGTCGGCATCGCATCGATCAATGCTCAATCTCCGATCTGGATGATCTGATCGATTTTTTTGTGATATGATAACCTAATACACACAATGAGTGATGTAGAGCGAACTATAATCGACGTTGATCAATGCACCGATCTTGTCGATCGTGTAGGGGCAACTTATCTATGATTAATCGTTAATGCAATTCTTTCTCATCTTATTGAGGTACAGAATACTGTTTACTTGCACTTATAAGGTTGAAAATCGAAGGTATGAGACTTACTAATTTTTTTTTATAATCTTTATTTAATTTAGGGATACGACTTTACTATAAAGTATAAATGTTTATAGAACCCTTAGTTTATTCGTCGGTGATACTCACTTGTCCGGTTATTATATATAGGTTCTTTTTTTAAAATTTATTATTTATTACATTATGTTTATTTAGATAGAAACTTATGTTTATTTCATTTCTTTGAGATGACACTTTGTTTGACATGACAGTGTCGAAGGATATTAGCATCCAAGGTAGCCATATATATTTGAAACATTAATCATTCTATAATTATTATTTTTTTTTAATTTTATTGTGGTTATTAAGTTATATTCCTTAATTATTCAGACCGCTGCGCCTTGGCTGTTAGCTAATCATTATAATTTTTTGCCAATACATCATCAATATTCAAGTTCCAACTTTTTTAAAGTCTTGTAATGATAGGAAGCTTACGTGTGTGCTGTGGTTACTAGAGGAGCCCTGACTAGAGGCAGATCCGCCTCGGGAGCGTGCGTCGCTGACACTGCCGGCGACACTGCTGCCCGATAACGAAGGCCGGGGGATGTGCCACTCTTGCGATGAGATCTGAAATAATACACATAGCTTTTATAATAATCATATACCCTCTCCTACAAGAAGTGTCCCAACAGTTCTGACGACATTATACCGTCTCCTACAACCCCAATAATTCTGATGACATCAACAGCAATCGGATTTTTCTTATGTAGGACTGTGTGTGTGGCCTCAATCACATCAAGCCCCGTAGCATGACAGGCGCGATAAACGTTTATGTCGCTCGAGATAATCATGCTCATGCGCTTGGACAAAATATACTACAATCCCACTCTAACTCCAATGTCGCGCGCGACAAACGATATCCGAAGATGAGACCGAAGGTGGAAACGCTCTCACCCGGGACACCCAACTCATTTGGGGGTCTATAAGTTATATTATATCAACCGGAACACAATATTGCTGTCAACAGTGTTACTTGGTGATTGACTTATATAAGATGCTGGTAGCTAGCTGGGCGGTCATTATGCCTTACCACTAACCATAAACTGTGGTGTATATTTACTTCATGATTGTAGGGTCTTAATAAAATAAATGTTGTTAATAAATTATAAAATATTTATGACTGATTAATCATTTTCATAATATCACGTCAAACTAATTATGATGATCTCTTTTCATTTTAACTGACCACAAAAATTATAAAATAAAGTATGGCACTTTCGTCAATTGTTGATTTTGGTGATTGTTTTTTTTTTGATAGGGTTAATTGCCAGGGTGGTTTTGATCTGATGATGCAGATGCAGATGAATTTGGTCAAGATCTGATGATGCAGATCGCGTTTGTAGCCTATTCCACCTAATTACACCATTAAGTTAAATAGATAAAAAAAACTTAGACAAATTATGAGTTCCAAATAAATTTCGCATGATAGGAACCCTACGAATCCCGCCAGTCGCATATCAGTCTCCGGCATGGTTTTGAAAAAAAAATTAAACTACAGCCAATAACTTCAATTTCACTTACCTAATATGCTCTATTTTTTCCTTACGTTAAAAAACCTCTTTCTGTATATAATATAGTTATACAAGCTTAGTCAGAAAGGGGGTATTAAGACGAAAGGTTCTTAGTTGTTGTGAGTAGAACCCATTATCATAATAGAAAAAAATATTTCGAAAACTAATTTTTCCAACTAAGGTTGTAGGTATTCGTTTAGTACCTATTTATAACTCAAACTCAAATCATTTATTGCATTCCTTATGTTTTGTTGTGATGACATTATAGTGTACTGTATCAATAAGGACCTTGTGAAGGCCCAGCAACATGAGAGAGTAGCATGCACTAATTTAAATAATTACAAAAAAAATCTGAATACATTATTTACAAGCTAGATATTTAACCTATTATATTATCATATGTATTTTTACCTTTATATTCCAATTATATTATTATTTTTCTTTTAAATTATTTATTAATATGAATTATATATATATATATTATATTGTATTATTATTTATTTATGTCATTTATTCATATTATATTATTAATTATTAATGTCATTTATTCATATTATATTATTATTTATTTATGTCATTTATTTATATTATTTCATCTCTAAGATTTTCGGTCATGTATTCATTTATTGTGTAATAGCATTTTTTAATTAATAGTTGTTTCAATAATTGTATGAATTTCTTATCTTTCGCTTCGTTTTTGATGTAATTTGGTAGCTTATTGAATATTCTAGATGACATTGATAGTGTGCCGGACGAATGCATTTTTAAGTTAGACTTTGGTGGAACCAACAGATTTTTTCGAGAGGGTCTTAGTGAATATGGCATGTTCAGGTCTTCCCGTTTGGTGTATAGCTCGGGGTGACTTCGTACAAATTTGCAAATCTCAAGCAAATGGATGCATGGCAGGGTCAAAATATTATTCTTTATGAAGTGGGGTCGACACGTATCACTATTTGATATATTAAACAAGATTCTAAATATAAATTCAGAAGGCGTTATAAAATTTTCACACTGATCGGAGGTTCTTGTATACCGGAACTTCAGCTCTTATTTACGTATTTAATTATATGAAAAGGACACTGAGTAAGGTTTCATCGATGTTATTCATCCTTCTCGATACAAATTGATACGAGTATCATAGTAAATAAGTAATTTTACAAATGACCTAGATATAAATGAGGGAATAATTGTCTTCTGGTATAATCATTAAAATTAAAACAAATACATGATCGAGTTTATAATTATTGCATTTACATATTCCGCAAGGCTTGTGATTCAATTAGCGTTTCATTTGATTTAAGAAATACGTTGCTTGCCTTATAAAAAGTTGTCTGAGTGAATCATGGATAGTCTCCTGAGTCTACATATAGATTTATACATCTAATATCATAGATTATCCCCAACACAAGGTCTTCGGGTATGGTCCGGTCGGTTGTTTTGTATCTTACAGTTTTTATTAAGTTTATTTTGGACACCGGACCCTCCAGCTCGAGTATTATTTGCCACTAACTTTCCGCCCGCGGCTTCGCTTGCGTAGAATTACTTTATCGCGGAAATTTGTTTATCCGCGGTAACTATTCATTTATCGGGATAAAAATCCTATGTCTTAATCCAGGGTATGTTCTACCTATATACCATACTTCAACCAAATCCATTCACCTGTTTGGCCGTGATTGAGCAGCAAACAAATAAACATCCAAACTTTCACATTTATAATATTCATCATCATCTCAGCCCGTAAACATCCCACTACAGGGATATAGGCCTTTCCTCGTATAATGAATGAGTATGGCCCATTAACCATTTATTACGACCCGTTTGGTGTAGTGGTTAGCAACTCTGACCACTATATCAAAAGGTTGCGGGTTCAAATCCCGCTAGGGGCATATGTTTGTGTGATGAATACGGGCATGTGTACCCGAGTTATGGATGTTTTCATTTATAATAGTATATATTTACAAAAAAAAATATGTATTTATGAAGTATATCAACCATCTGGTATCCAAAACACAAGCATATAGTTGCTTACTGTGGAACTAGATGGCGCTGTGTGTATGTCTAAGGATATTTATTTATTATTAGATAGTAGCTTCCGGGCGTTAGTTTATCGTTCGTGGGAATTATTAAACATTTCTGGATGAAATACAGAACTTTACTAATGTATATACCCTAATGCAGAACATGTCATTTCGTATCCATTAAAATTCAATCGGGCGTATTAGAATAGAAGTTTTACTTTTAGAGTCTTTTTTTTTGTTTGTAAACGCTTTATTGTACAATAGAAAATAAATCTATGTATCAGTCTGTCTGACTTTTTTTGTAGGGGTGAACTTTGAGATATGCGGTAACACGTACTTCTTTTTATTTAAATTATTTTAAGTAAATCGACTGACAATATAATGTTTCCCACTGCAAATTTGGCCTCCGATTTGATAACGATTCCAAACAAAAACCCTGAAGTGAAATTGGACCACAACTTTGATTAGTCTTTGATTAGTGACGTATTAAATTTACAACTGCATTGCATCTCTTAAAGTAGTACCTATAGCCCAGGGAAAATACGGTTAGGCCTCGGAAAAACGACTAACCGCGATTTTCTTAAAAGATTTAATAAATTTGTAAATGTAGGAACAATTGCTGGAAATTAAGCATTTGTAAGAAACGCAAGTACTAAGTAACTAAATAAGCAAAATTTTAAAAATGTGTTTCTGTAAAATAATGCTCAATTGATGGGTATTTCTTTAAATTCAAAACATTTTGGGAAATTATCTTTACAAAGTGTTTTAGCTGAAAATGTCGTTGAGCTGCATTGCTTAAGAAATAAAAATGAGAACTAATATTTTGTAAAGATAATTTCCCTAAATGTTTTGAATTTAAGGAAATACCCATCAATTGTGCATTTTTTTTAAACAAACACGGTTTTAAAATTTTGCTTATTTAGTTACATGCATGCATGCATGCATACCTAACTATAACATACTTAGTTTTTTGTCCATCAATAAGTTAACTGTGTTTAACAAAAGTCTGCCTAATTAAATATCACTTAGTATTTATTGTTATTAAGATACAAATTAAAAATAGGGTTTTCTAAAAAAATCTATACTAAGCGCTCGTTTTTTTTAGGCTTCATTATTCAAAATTACATCTCTAATATACCTCTATAAGATAGCAATTATTTAAGTCGGTTCTGAATTATGTCTAGCTAAGCTAATTTTTTACCGTATTTTCCCTGGGCTACTAGCTAGATATTCAGTTCCTGTTGACTGATTCCGGTGCCCCCCTCTCCGCTTCAATGGATCCTCTGTTCATAGTTTCACCCAATGAGTCTCCCCGTGGATGCTAATCCAGATTAATATTTATTTTTGAATTTAGGGTTGCTTTTTTTTGAATGTAGGTTAATATGAATATAGGTTTCTAACTAATTATATGCCCTAGCCGTGTTCTATTACTCCGTGGCCAGGCAGACATTGTGGCTGTCAAAGTCTTACAAAATGACTGCACGCTTCAAATTGCTGTTAAAAGAGACTCAGCTATTGCTTTTCGAACAAAAGCGGCGACATAAAAACCTACGTCGTTGTGCAACTTTACCGTGTGGGTGTAACAGACTGTGTGCGGAAATCATTGCAGAATTCTTCCTAGTGGCGTCTTCAGAGATCAGTTTCGTTCTAATATGATCTTCTTCGGTCAGATTTCTTCATTTTTAAACGACTTCATCTTTACGTAACGACAATTATAAACTTATTCAGTTTTATTGTACTTACCTATTATGTGCTCAATTGTAATGATTTAGTAACATTGATGTGTTTGGTCGTCATTTGAATTATTATTATGACTCGGGATTTATGAGATAAGCAAATCGTTGCGAGATGTTGCAATGTAGAGTTAACTATGCTTCATTATTGACCATTCTCTGCTCTTGTAGGTATAATGTGATCTTTGTTAGTTAAAGGTCCTTCATACGGCTACCGTCTAATCTGAAAACGGGGACTAAAGACGGTAAAGTTTCATCAATTACATTTTTAGGTCAAGTTTTGTTCGGAGTCCGATTGATTTTGTCAGATACGGTGTTCAAGGTTCGCGTTCTCTTTATTTGCGGTCTCGTTTCGTCGACCTCTGGCGCAATAAATCTTAGCTTTGCTTTCGGCTTCATGGTCTTCTTTGTTGCTTTGATAACATGATGGATAGACATTTTAGGTAGCACTGCTATGCATTTCTTTTATTAGACAAGGTCATCATCAATATGTTTTTTCACATTACTTTATCGTAGTATGGTAGTAAAATTAATGACCTCTGTCTATTATCGAATAGGATATTATTGATTGGTGTTGCAGCTGTTTAATCGTAATGTGATCCCATTGACTAAGAATTTTGTTGAGGTATTTTTAGTGTTCCGTACCGTAATTGGCAAAACGGAACACTTATAGATTCAACCGCCATTTATTTCAGAAACTACATGATGTAGACAATTAAAATTTGGTACTATAGTTGTAAGAAGGTGGCCCAGGTAGAGACGTGAACTTAAAAGTAAACTTTATATTTTATATACATAGGTGATAGTATTAGAGGAATAAATGCAGAATTAAAAAAAAAAGAGTCATTGTGTGTAATGGATGTAATGCTTATTATAGCATCATTTCAAAAAGAAACATTACATAAAAAATCTTTTTTTTTTTCATCTATGTTCACACATATAATAAATCACACATATAATATGTTAGATTTTGTATGAGTTTCGTTTTTTTTTAGAAAAAAAAATAACTCTTTAAATTGTTATTTCTGCCTTACTATGGATCATGGATAACTAATGAACATACCTACATAAATATTATTTATCCATTACTCTTCATTACACCTTAATTTACCCTAGCAGGATTTGAACCTGCAACTGTTGGTTTTGGAAGGCTAGATCACTAACCATCAGATCAGTCGGCCGTCCTCAGAAAATTCAATAAACTTAGTCCAATAAAATTAGGGGTGTAACTTCTTATAATCTTAAAGACCCTGATTTTTTGTACATAGACAGAGTACCTATCAGTAATATTGTAAAAAATAAAAACAGGAGTTTGCTTTAGGTATAGTGTCCGTATAACCTACAATATTAAATTAAAGTTACCACTGTGCACTTCATTGTGTTGTAGAAGATGCTAAGATTTTCTAAAACTATTTTCTAAAAAATTTATCAATAGTTACTTTATATTTTCTAAAAATAGTTTATTGAATCGTGATATTTGCCCTCGGTGAAATTTTTCATAATTGTAAAGAAGTTATTGCTCGATTTTTTTGAAAATAGTTGCAGGGGTTCTAAGTATATTCTCCGACGCAATGTAATTCACAGTGGTAATTTTAATCATATAGTCTATATTTTATTAACTAAATATGTATATTATTACTAAAGCATGCTACCGGTCTGTTAGATTTTTTTTTATTCTATCACTGACATGAGGAACGCTATCCATGTACTAAAAAATCACGGCCTTTAAAATTATAGGAAGTTAAAAGTGTATCCTTACTTGACTAATTACAAATAAGATGTAGAAAGAAAATTATCAAGTTTATATAAACATTACCTTACTAACCTTAAATAGTTTATATCAAAATATGGTACTAATTTAGTACCGACCCACTCATTTCCCTAGTCCCGACTCATATTCGGTTTTTTTGCTATGATGTTGATATAACTTGTCAAGAAGACACTATTGTTGTGTCAAAAAACCCACCCGATGCGGATACTTGGTAGCCACCTTTCCGCAATATATAGCGCGATATCCTTGTGAGCTTATTTGTATATGGTAGTACTGAATAGAAGTACGGTGGGCGCAAGTTGCAAAATATTTCGCCAAATGTGAACCGGTTCCATACTTGTCGTTCGTTACGGTTAAAGTATGTTGCCGGGGAACAGTCCCTGCTCAGTACACTTTCGCTCTTTATGTGAGAACCGATTCTTGACTACAATTAGATCACAGATAGTCTATGTATGGGAACTCGGTCGAATTATTCAAGCTTTATTGTTTGTGATTATTATGTAGAAACAACTTTACTCGAGGGCATTACAAAGTATTGGCCAATTTGAATTTGATTCTGTTATGAAAATTTGCAAAAGTTTACTTCGATTCGTTGCGGTTTCCATTTTCTAAAACGACTATTGCAATTTTTCTTACCTATTACCTACTAATATTGCTATTGAGTATGCAGTACATACGGTCTTGCGGCACGTAATTCGGGCATTTGTATATAGGAAAACTAGTGATTCTTTATTGCATTAAAGTAACGGTCGTTAATTAATGAAAGAGAACCCAAGACTAATATTTTTTTTATCAATCTGTTCAGTGTGTAGAACAAAATTATTGTCGTTATTCAGTGTCATATACACGACCTGATTGGTGTAGTTAGAGCCTATGACAGCTATATGTACAGGTCGCGAGTTCGAATCCAGCTAGGGGTTTACAAACATTTGTATGATGAATACGAATATGTGTACCCGAGTTAAGTAGTTTACATTTTATAAATGTAAACTACTTAACTCGAATACACATTGTAAATAATAATACCGACGACGATAATGGACGACCGATTGGTGTAGTGGATAGTGACCCTATCAGCGAAACCAACGGTTGCGGGTTCGAATCCCGCGACAGGTAAATGTTGTATGATGAATACGAACATTTATTCCCGAGTCTTGGATGTTTATATAAATATTTATATATGTTTATCCGTTATCTAGTATCCATAGCACAAGCTTTGCTTAGTTTGGGACTAGATGATTGGTGTAAGTGTCCGAAATATTTATTTATTTATTTATAAAAAAAAAAAAAATACAATATTTACAATGTGTATTCGTGTAGTAAATATATCTGGTATCCTTAATACAAGCCTAGTTGCTTATGTCCAAGGGTTATTTATTATTGTTTATCGTACTACTTTCCGCTTGTGGCTTGGCTTGCATGGCATTAAGCCTGGGTCAAACCTAATGCAGCACAGCACTGTGCGTCGTTGTAAATGCACATAACCCGGTTGCAAGGCGGTGTATCATCTCTCATAACATTTCATACACTACAACGTCGCATGCCACTATGCGCTGTGTTGATCTGCTTGACCCAGGCTTTAGTGTATCATTCCTTGGGTGTTACTCAAAACGGAAATAATAACTGCATAGCTAATCCAGGCTTATCAGTACCAAACTTCATCCAAATTCGTTTAGACGTTCACATCTTCACAAACTTTCACATAATATTAGTAAGATAGGATTAACTATACTTAAATGTCATTTCGAAAGTTATATCTAGTGGGCGAGCGGTGCACAATGCGCCTGCTTAACGGCTTAGTTAGTACTTGTCTGAATTTTGTGATACTGAATTGAACTGAATTTTCTACTTCGTGTGAAAAATAAAGCTTCACAATATCAAAGAATTATCCGGATCGCAGAAATGCTCTGTATAAGGTTGATTCTGTCACTTAAACCATTTTATTACTTGGAATTTGTACCGCTTTCCTTGGCAAGGCTTGCTTCAATGGATCGGTGAGGTGGCAATCGTACATTGAAGGAGCTCCACAGGAGACGGCTGACCATAAATGGTCTATAACTTTGTGATCGACTTTTGGTAATTCTTTAGTTATACTCTTTGTCGGGAACCGCTGTCCGTGAAAAATTGGATAACGGGACTTATTTATGTGCTAATGAAATTAAACTGCCTAGATCATTAACATGTCATGAGCAATTGCTTATTAATGACTATTTGAACCACAAAGATAAGGATAATTTGATATTCAATAAGTGTATGAATGTAGACTGACGATGATGAAGTGACATTACGTAATTTGAATAAAATTGAATCTTCAATAAGCTAACCTCATCTGTGTAACTATTTGTGTGACCAAAGTATTGTTTGTGTGTAGGTATTTGCAATAAAGAATTCGTAATCTTTGCTGTAGATAAGTTTCTAAAATCTGCATTAAACAGAATACTCCAAAGATGTACACACGCTTATAGATGGAGATTTATTCCTACTTGACGCTGTACCTATAATATAGACAGAATTATTTATTTTATCCGCATCATACAAGCTTTGTTCTCGTGCAACCAAAGCAAATACTCGATAAATCCACAGTTACATTGTATAATACATAATGGTTTTTGTTTATGTTATTCACAGGCGGGTATCAAACACGTGCTCGGTTGCGGATGTGTGTCCGTCCGTGTTCACATGATTCAGTTCTTAATTACTATCAGCACGTGTTATCAACACGTTCGAACACCTCGTGAGCTCGGCTTATACAAATGTTATTAAATATTTACGTCGGGATACATATTAAATTAAGGTCACGAGTTCGATCCTCAGAGGAGAGTATTGTGTTTAGTACTCGCAGTCACAGACTTAAGCGGACATCATTTTAACAATTACGAGGAGTGACCGAAGACAATTGCAAACTTGTTGATTTATAAAGACATTTTTTACTGGTATTTGTTTACTGCCATCCTTCGCGATAATAAGAGCAATTTGTCGAACCGGAATTAGAAAGAACCTTCACCAATTGTGTCGTTTTAAATCTATACAAGAATAGATAGATATTGAATGATAAAATTCGAAATAATAAATTTATCCCAAATTTCTTTACTGCAGACCGAAAAGGAGATGGCGGGATGAGTTAGATAAGTTCCTAACCAACTGGTCGGAGGATGCCTGGGATAGAGAGCCGTGGAGAGAGAGGAGGGAGGCCTTTGCCCAGCAGTGGGACAGTATGGGCTCCTAACAATAATAATAATAATTCCTTACACCTAAATATTCAGACAGAAACTATAAATGCATTCTGATTTTTATTTATGTGTGTACGTTGCACGTGAGTGATCGTATCAAGGGAGCAAACGTATATGGTGCTACTTTGTTTGTATTATTTATTTGCCTCATTGGAAATATTACCTACTACGTTACGTTTCTCGCTAATTGGCGCTTACGTACATATATTAATTGACACGACATATTAATGTCGAACTTATTGCGTTAATTACGGATCCGGTGATTGTATATTTTTATTAATAAATAAGATAACAATGTTTTTATTAACAACTTTAAAATTGCACTATGATTATACTCTACCTTCTTTGACTCTAGTAACTTTGCTTGTTAATGGGATATTGGTAGATATGTCAAGACAACAATACTAACAGTAGAGTAAAAGTGTAATAAAAAACTATAGAGTAGGTATATAACAAAGGCTTCTCAAAACATGACGATGATGAACATGATGAACTTACATATTTTTTCGTTAGAAATAAAAGAGAAAAGTGTTTTCCAATTTCATATCTATAAAATATATAACATATTTTTTCAAATCCTCGTATAATATTCTTGTTTCTTAGTTGTTACAAATATTGGTTTATTTTTTCTACGTTTTAAATAATTATTTTTATAATGAATTTATTTATAAAATATCGTATTGTCGCTTACTCCTATTTTAATGGCGACTTTTCTAATCTATACCACTCTTTGCTCAAGCTTGATTGTTGCATCTATTACAACCCTTTATGTAGTATACAGAGTGGAAAGTTTCGGGAAACGCTTCGACTAATGTTAAAATGGAAATTTCCAAATTTTCGTCTAAAACAAATGGTTGACGTACAGATTTCTTCTTAAAAGAACCACCTTCGGCTAAGTTTCTTATAAGGTTTGTAATAACATTTCTGGTTGGTACATGTCGATTTGGATATCTCCTCCTGTACAATGGTACAGGAGTTGCAATGGCAACGCAGCAATTGAATTTTTATTATTTACAAAATAAGCTTTCAGCAAGTCTAAACGTTCAGAATTTGAGCTCAGTTTTGCAAAAAATAATAACTAAAAGCACCTACTCGCAAAAGCACACCACACGCAACCAGATTTTGACATAAGCAACAAAAGAAAGTACGCATTATAAAAAGAAAACAAAGTTCGAAATTTAAAGCTTATTTGAATTTGAACTAGGTAGGTAAGTAAATCTTTTTTCAGAAAACTATCGAGGTTACGTAAGTTCCAAGTGAAACAAAATTAATTGACTGCATATGTATGGGAAAAGTTTTTTTTGATTTCTAACTTTTCTAGTACTGAAACTTCAGTTGGTCCCATAGAACTTTTTGATCAGCATACGGAACAGGATCGATTAGTATCAAAAATTTTTTTTGTGAAAAATGGTAATTTTTTTGCTAACCGTACATTTTTTTGAAAATCTGAGAATGGGAATGAAATTTTTTTGAAAAATTATGGATAGTCTCCTAAGACCAATTTCTTGTAGCTGCAACGATTAAGGTACCTCCCTTGGCTGCCTCATTGAAACTTTCCACCCTGTATACTAGTATATAAAAGTACAAAGTAATATTGTCCTTTATTCTCAATTCGATGAGGCTATTACTAATCGGCATGTTTATTACTAGTCGGCATGCTTCACGTTAATGGTATATTAACTAACCACAGATGATATTCGTTATATATTTGTACCAACCCATTATCAAAAATTAATCAATTTACAGTGAACCGATATTTCATATTTCCTCTGTACCATTAATTACTGCATGTTTTGTTTACGTGTGAGTATTCTATCATGTGCATTAACGGGATGATCCAGTTACCGCTGTAACAACAGGTGCAGTTGTGAAACATGTTCGGTGCATCGAGACGTCTTGTTGCGCAACACCTCTGTAATCTATGGATCAATAGTCAATGCGTATGCATGCTTCGTGTCTATAACGGTACAATGTGATCACGGAACTCATTCATTACGCATGAGCTTTAAAACGCTTACCCGTGATTGCCTTGTCTATTCTATGTTATCTGCAAGATGTACTTAATAAACTAATTGAAGAAATCCTTTTACGCACCATTTATGTATCTGTACGTATTCAGGAACCTAAACAGTTTATTATTTGTACCGAGAAAAGCGCCGTGTCTCATACTAACCTATAGCTTTTAGATCAACGACTGATCGTTGAATTAGTGAACTATCGGTGATGTGCGCGCGCTATTAGATTTTTATGATTGCATAGTCAAACTTATGCCATGTCTATCTGCCTGTATGTAACAGACATTATATTCATTAAGTTTTGTTGCTATAAAGCTAAGTATTCTTATAAATGTTTTTAAAACAAGCTATGAATAGAGTTGACCACGGAACCTTACGGCGCTTGATCCAAACCTCGCTTGCCACGTGCTTTTAAAAAAATAAAGCAGTATCTGAATGTGAGTCGCCTTTCAACTGTACCACACTTAAAGAAATATATAATTTGGATCATTCCATTTTGGCTGCTTTACTAGACCACCAAATGAGCTGTTTGCTTATTTATCTTATAACTACATAAAGATTAAAGGGAAAGAAAATATGTAGGTATCTACCGACAGAGGACAATAATAAATCTAGAATGCTATCCAGCCAGATGCCACACGCGCTCTACTTTTCTAAACTTACAATTTTGCTGCACATAACTAGGAAGTGGAAGTCATTTAATTTTACAAGAATTCAGGAGTTAGAGTTTATGCCTCATTCCAGCAGTGAAATCATTCTAATGTTACTTGCGTCTTAAGTTGTTATTGTCGATCGAAGCGCTTTAAGAGGAATAAATTAAATAATATTAATCACTTCGCTTTGTCAGTAAATCTGATTTTCCCTTTCATCTATGGACTTTGACGAGTTATTGCCACAGTTTGAATTGAAGAGAGTAAGTTCAACACTTCTGTTGAGCTTTAATAAGCTACACCTCCTTGTCACTTTCATAATCTCAAACTATGATAATCAGTTGACGACTAACTAGACTGTTCTCCTTTGGAGGAGAAAGCGAACACTCCTGCTTGCTCTTCTTAGAATACTTTCGGTTGGTACTGCAAATGACACAATGGATAACGGACCACGTACCACGATTTCGATACTTTTGATTTCACATCTGTCTTCGGCCAGACGTTCTTCTCACAATTCTATGTAAATCTCGCGCATTGAGATTATTGATCAAGAGATATACATACACTAACGGTATAGTATAGCTAATAATATATGCTGGCTTGTCTTTCTTGTCAATGTATCTCGATAGCTGATAATGTGGATCATTAATTATTTATGTAAGTGGGCATTTGGGCTTCATTAATATACGTGTGGACAATCGCCATTGTGATAATCACATTTGTCATTGGAGACGAAAATACAAAAGTGTTTGTTAATAAATTCCATTTGAAGTTAGACTGACATCGTCGAGACGTGCTTTGGAACGTCCAATTATCATATTTTATACGCGGTTGCATGAGGACGCCGCAACATTACTCATTGTTCACGCTGGTCACAAACACTGACATGATGCTTATGGTCGTCCTTGAACTCAATTGGTTGTATTTATGAAGCTAACGGGAATCGTGTCAATGCAAATCGCCGTGGAAGCCGTTTGACTGCTTATTGACAATGAGAACTTCTCTACTGTGTACGATCTCTCATATTTTATTGTAATGGGCATGCCTATAAATAAACAAATGTGTGCCAAAATCCCTTTAAAATACGCTTTTGTGGTAATGATGTAACTAAACCGTTAGTTGTTAGCCAAGGATGGCTTTGTAATTATTTAATTTATTTATCGATAAAAAACAAACTTTCCGGTACCTTTTTATGGAGATTCTTAATTAATGGTTGTAGTTTCTTCCCTGATGGATTGGATCATCGTGCTGCATTCTTAATAGTGATTAGCTCTAATAACGCCCATACGTCGGAGTGGGATGTTAAACTAGAAAAAGTGACCATGAAATAGGTTACTTAGCCGGATTCTTCTTCTCTTCGCGTCGTAATGACATCATTGTCTGACGTTACAATTTGCTGTTATGTTACGTGAGCCGTGATTACTCCTTTTTTTTTTCAATTTAAAAAATGCTTGGAGTGGTACTTCGATTGTTAACTATTAAATAACATACACAGGTACCTATACTGTATGCTTCAGATGCAGTACAGATATTTTTAGTCAAGTGACTAATTGTTGTTGATGAGTCTTGGATGCATTAGTTACCGGATTTCATTATAAAGGCTTTACCTTGACAACATTGACTCTTTATAAAATAGTACGTTAGTAACGCTTCCTGGACATCATGTTAACTGAACGACAAACATAAGCCCGTCCAACTTGTGTCAATTGAGATTAAGGTCACTATTGTTAAATAGCGTGTTTTATAATAGGAGCGTGATTTTGATAAATAGTTGATCGTTTCCTTCAATTGTTTAGTTAGATCGATGCGTATTTTTTAGCCTTCCGTGACGTTTATCTACGTAACCAAAAACTTTTGTTCATGCATTCGTATTTTTTTGTTACATGGAAATACGAAGCTGCCTAATTAAGTTAATCTTCATCATCTACCATTTGACAGACACAAGGAAAGGTTAACATCAATTACCGTAAACGTTATCGTTGTTACGTACATCCATTATTATGATAATTAGAAAATGATTGTCCTTGTTTGGATTGCAGCTTCGGGCCCTTTATACGTTCCTTTTGTTTCAGATGAACTTCACATTTCATGTACAGTCGCGTTTAGAAATACATTTACAGTCCCATCTTTTTCGATTTTTATCGAATACCTTTCGAACAAGGATTGGCAGAAGAAATAAAAATATTTGAAGTTTGAAACTAAAGGCTTTCTTAAAAGATCTTTATCGTGTGAACTGTGACTGCATTTTTGAACCCTACTGTACCTAATTCTAGTGGGTATATATAGTAAAAGACTTTCATTTACAAATACTGATGTCTAAAAAAGTAAACTGCCTCCTGAAAGGAAAGCGTTATGTATAATTTTTTACTTCCATTCATATAAAATATTATAAATGCGACAATCTGTTTATCTGTCAGGCTTTCATACCTAAACTGCTAAACATCCGTACACGTGACAGGATCTTATTGAAATTTCGCAGCGAGGTATCCTTGGGCATAGAGAAGAACATATGCTACTTTTCAAACGACTTCCAATAAGAAAGAAATCGACTTCGGTGCAAATTCTTTGCGACCAGACAAAAGTGATCCTATAAGTGTTCCGCTTTTACTATTTTAAAGTACGCAACCATTAAGAAAATGCACATACGAAGTGGGATCAACCGAACTATTCGTTTTATTTCTTAAAAAGTCAGTTTTTTTAACATAACAATCTATATTCCTACTATCTTAATCTATGGTATAGTTTCCTTTAATCAAGAAATCTGCATCATTTATTACTGTTTTTTTTAATATATTTTGTAATTCTTTTCTTTTATATATTTTATAAAACATTTCGACGGGACACCTATAGAGTGACAGTTATACCGGATGTGATTTAAAAAAATAGGGCATATTAGGTAAATGAAACAGAATGTATTGGCATTGTAGTTTATTTTTTTTTTACTTTTCAAAACTATATTCGAATAAAGATTCGTGTTATTTGACGGTTGCGTTTGTAGTCTATTTCACATAATTACATCATTATATTAAATAAATAAAAGAAACAGAGATAATTCCGCTAGGGGCATATGTTTGATGAATACAGACATGTGTTCCCGAGTAATGGATCTTATTCATTTATTATATGTATTTACAAAAAAAAATTGTGTAGTTTTTCAACCATCTGGTATCCATAATACACGCCTAGTTGTTTAGCGTGGAACTAGATGGCGCTGTGTGTATGTGCAAAGATATTTATTGTTATTTAATATGAGTTTGAAATAAATTTCGCGTGATGGGAACGAATCCCGCCATAGTCGCATATTAATATCTGACCGGCGTGAGCGTCGATGGTGATTTTGTGAATAAAAAAAACTACATATGCCAATAACTTCTATTTCACTTACCTAATATGGCCTATTTTAAGGTAAAAAAAGTCCTCCAGTATATATAAATTAGAGCTTGTATAGTTATTCTTTTACAGACTATCGTATGTGCCTACATTATACTTATCTGGAATAAAATACTATTTGAAATTTAATTTATTTATCGAGTGACCTCTATCTGTCGTCCGAACACCGTTCTGAGTGGTGCGAAAAAATTTTCGTTTACCATTTATTTCGTAATTCGAAACAAGTTTGGTTTCGATGTCGTCATTGCACCTCAAGTATGTGGAGATAAAAGTAAGTACCTAATACCATACATACTACAAGGGAATCCCCAAGGGTCATAATATTAACGGCATTGTTCACAAGTCACTTATCTCTCAATTACTCATGACCGTAGCCATTCATGTGTATTTATGATGGCTCTATTTATAGAACCAGGAATAGTGTTGTATTTTTTGTTGATAGTTAAACGTTTTTGTATACGTATGACTAATATTACATCATAGAATACGTAATTTTTATACCTAGTCAAGTTCCGTTTATGTACGGGATTCCCTAACGTCCGTGTATACATCCAGGTTCTAATTGTGTATTGAGTGTAATACCATAAGGTGTCGAATACCAGACACTAGGTACCTACAGATTAATTATGAAGCATTCTTAAGAATCATTTTCGAATCGATAAAATCCACAGTCCACATGGAACTAGTGGGAACTTCACGAATTTAAGCACCTGTTCCCGTAGCATGACATTGTTTGTCGCCCGCGACACGAGAGTGGGATTGTTGTATATTTCGTCCAAACGAATGAGCAGGACATAAACATTTATCGGGCCTGTCATGCTCCTAGTGCTGGTCCTTGTTTGTTATAAATGTACTTTGAAAAAAAAAGATCATATTTAAGTAGATACCTATGCTAAATAATATGAGGATATTTTTCAAATATTTGGATTGACATGGTGACATTGTTGTAGTTCAAAAAGTATATGTACCTTATTGTATCTGCACCTTATTGACACATTCCATTCGACACAAGAAGTTAAGTTCAATGTCATTGACATTTGACATTTTACGTTTTACGCATAAAATAAATATTATCTTCTTAATTATTTAACGATTACTTCAAAACTAAATTTTAAAGTAAATATGAAATATTTTTATGGAATGCTGAGTATACGTCGCGGTATATTGGAGCTGTAGTAGAGTAATCCGTTTTGGCATGTAACATAATTTAAGCAACTACTGAAACTGAAAACTATAAATAGGCAAGGTCAAAAACTAATGTGGGCAATTCTTGTGCTTACTTGACCCAGTCATACGAAAAATACTTATGACATGTCCCAACGACGTATTGAGCAATTCACAACGTGGTGTGACGTAACAACAAACAACGACGTCTCGCCCGCAATCGTCGGTGAACCATTCGAAGCTAGGGTTATTCTATTCTTGATATTAAATAAGTAATTAGGTAATCTTGCATAGCTTATTCACCTGTTCACAGCAAACGAGTTCTACATCACCCTTCGAATACATTCTAGAATTTATCAGTATCAGTATTTATCAGTATTTATTATTTATTATTGTGGTAAGATGAGATACTTCTTCATGGAAAGGTTAACAACACCTGAACAGAATAAAAATCAATATTTGTAAAAATGTATTAAAGATAACAGAAAAGCGTCATCGTCACGCATTAACATCAGGGGAGACCAATGGCGGTATATTACAACGGTTTTACCATTCGAACGGAACGTTTTTGGTTTAGCTTTAGTTTAGCTGAAGTAAAAAATTGTATCGCACTATTTTTTGTGAACGATCGTTGATGTTACCAAAGTAAAACCAAACCCAAAATTTGTAGAGCTAACCACGAGTATTAAAACAAACTAGGTTAATTTCCGTTTAAATGTTTAGCGCGATACGAAACGTGCTTAACGTAACGTTTTTGGTTATGGTTTTGTTAATAACGTTCAAATTTAGCGCGATCGGCCTCCTTTTGGGTTTGGTTTTACTTTGGTAACGTCCACGATATAATATATACCATTTTTTACATCAGCTAAACTAAAGCTAAACCAAAACCAAAAACGTTCCGTTCAAACGGTAAAACAGTTGTAAAATAGCACGATTTTACCCCTGGCGTGATTGAGGTCAAGTGCTAGCCCGTTGTGCATAAAAAAAGCAGTCTTCGGTAAACATATCAGAGATGCAACAGAAAAGGGTTAGACAATGACGGAAAGTGATTAATAACAGGCAAACTTTTTTTTTTTTTTTCAATTCACTAGGCGTTTCTGTATATAAATTATAAGAATTATCTATAGGTATAGGTACCTACTTACGAAATCTGAGCAATACTAAAGTAGATGGAGTATACTTTATTGAAAATGAACATGTGATGTTCATCTATATTATTCTTGTTATATTGTATAAACTCGAACAGATTGTGCAAGTTGACCGTGAACTACTACGAGCTAATTTTTAGCAGTTTTGTCTTTGACACTGATGGCCTATAAATAAATACCTTGTCAAACATAACCGAGATTTCCGATTTTTATATTTACATTTTATTAAATATAAATAATAGCCGGATGACACAAACTAAAAAACAAAGCTATGTGGAGGTCAAGTGTTGCCATTAGCATGTTGCATTTTTTTGGTATATCCTCGACAAAAAACTGCTTGTTGTATCAAATGTATACGACATTGCACTTAAAAATGTATGTTTGTTATATATATATATCTATATGATTACTGAAATAGTAGATACTGGTACCGAAAAACAATTATAGACTTTTCCCATAGATAGATTGAAATCCTAAAATGACGTTTAAATGGCTACATTTCGTGGGAATTTTTGCGAGTTGGGTTTCACTATTAACAAAGTACATAGTTAATTCGTAGCATCTCGTTATTTACTAGAGTTGTTTTCAATTTACAAATATATTTTTGGCGAACGTGACTTCTGTCTTTCACGCAGGCAGGGGTAAGTATAAAGTGTTATTTTAGTAATAAGTCGAATTAACTTTATTTTTCTATGTGATTACTACGCGGTACCTACAGCAAACTATTGCAAATAACAATTTTGTTTATGAAAATAGTAAATAAAATAACTATTTAAGTATTTCAAAATCATAAACCAGACAGCATATTTTGTAGATGCCATGTTGGATTTTTTATTATAAAATATATCCTATGAGGAGGGTTGAGGATTTAATGCTTGTAATAACATCCACAGTTCACATTTCGAAATATTCAGAAATTCACATGTGAGTGAGCCCATGGGGCGTGAAATGTGCAAGTAATTTTTTGGTGCAAAATCGACACCCACGGGAAGAAAAGGATTGGCTAAATACTTTTTACGTGTAGAAAAGAATCCAATAAGTAAAAAACTTTTTTGCAAAATAAGATTAGTATATCATGTTTAATTCCCTGCACAATTTGATGAAATACATGGTCCTAATAATTACGAATCTGTAAGTTTTTTACTTATGTAAATATCGAATAGTGGTGCAATCTCGATCCGTGCAATAACTCTCCGCACGTAAAAAGTATTGAATCGATCCGTTTCTTCCCATGGGTGTCGACTTTACACCAAAAAACTACCTGCACGTTTCAACGGTAATGGGCTCACTCCCTGCCCTGTCACATGTGTATTTCTGTATATTTGGAACTGTGGATGTTATTCCAAGTATTAAACCCTTAACTATGTGAACGCTTTGTTTGGGATATCATTGACCATTCCCTTTTGCAATAAAACCCATAACGTGTACCCATTTGTCATCAGATCACAAAATATACCGTTAATGTGAATAAACTCTTATGTACCGACGTAAATGTGCAACAGTGCATAACTTACAAACCGGGCAGCGTCAAAGTGCATTAAATGATGTAGATATTATCGTCTTTCCTCTGCAGTTTTTTTTTTGGGGTTATGTACCTAATCTCAACATCGTTGGTAGAGTTCTTGATCAAAGATCAACAAAAACTCTTATGTTAATACCTAAAGAGTGTCAAGTCATTTGAATATGAGCTAAAATGACTGGAGTGGCGTTGTTACGCCATTTTACGTAAATTCTCGGTAACGGTTTTTCCAAGCTAAGCTCACGTATGAAAGTCCCTGAACCATACATAATCATACTAATTCATATGTATATGGCCGTTTTTTGACGATCAACAATGATTGTCGAGTTTTTGAGATTTCACGAATGGCATCCCGGCTACCATCCTGTCCCGTGTTCGATTCCTAAACAACCCATTTAGAAATATACTTTGCTTATTTAGGATAGAAATCACAAAACTCGTTATCTAATTATCTGTTGAAATTGTGACGGAAGGTTTTTTGGACTGAAGGAAGGTGTGAACGAAGGGAATTTGGCTAACCCTGAAAATTGTCCACGTGAACCTTACCAGCAGATAAGAATATAAATAAATAAATATATAAAGAATAAATGTTTCTATCTATCTAATATTTTGGACACTCACACCAGTTCATTGTCCCAAACAAGAGATAAGGGATATATTTAAGTACATAAATATTTATATAAATATCCATGACTCAGGAATAAATCTTCGTATTCATCATACAAACATTAGCAGGATTTGAACACGCAACCGGAGCATACCTAAGAAGACCGTGACCCATCAGCTGCCAACCGAGATCATTGGTGCGTGTAGAGCTACCAAAAAAATCGGCGTCCGCCAACCCGCATGCTCTGCTTAGCGACTAGGGCAAATCCTCCCATGGAAAACGACGCAAATTGTGCCATGGGAGTAGCTAACGTCCATGTAAAAGCAATTGATGATGAATTTAAGAAGCCCTCAATAGCTAATGAATAAACATACTCAGCGGAAATAATTACCAGTGACTGATAGCTACAGATAGTACGTGCATTGTCTTTTATAAAAGACTGCCAACGTATGGTTCCTTGATATATAAGAAGTATTACTGTTTTGAGAGACGCCTCTTTGCTTTGTATCTACTTACGTACTTATGATACTTCATAATATATTTTTTTTATCTCGTATTATAAAGATGATGTTCACTTTTCCATTGAAATAATGTGGGGCGTCAAACTTTCTGTATAGACGACTTTACTGTGCCCTTTTACTTTTTTTTGTTGGCTCATCGGTTTTATTTGAATGAATACACCGCAGCCTCCGGACTGGATGCGCGCTAAGTCCGGGTGTTGTGAAATGTGAAGGCCACGCGCCGAGGGCAGCTTACTCTCAATCCCTGTGCCATTTAACTCGCCTAATAGTTACTTGCTACTTGCCCCGTATACTGGCCTACTTCGACTCACTACCAGCACTTAATTACCATCCTAGTTATATTCCGCGGTATTATTAGGTAGATATCCCTTCCGTGTACTTAACCTTCTAACTTAAGCATAATAATATGTCAATACTGTCAGCTCAAGAGTTAAGTAGTGATCATCAATTCATCACTATGTAAATATGAGTGTTCAATTGGCACTTGTAAAAATTTGGTTTTGTACACAAAGAACACGAGGAATACAAGTTTATATATGTCAATAATTGCTAATATAACTCATATTTCGTTACCTATCATAAGATTCTGCAAAATGTGGAAGTGGCTATCGCTCTCAAGTGTATTAACAACAAAATCATTTTTATGCATGTTAATTTGCTAATATATGTTTTGTTTATTCTATCTTGATTCTTGACCCATTGCATTGCGAATGTTTTTTTTCGACCAAACATGAATAAATTATTACTTAAGTTTTTACCCACGTGAAGCCGTAACTGGCGCCCGCCCCGGTCAGTTGGTAATTTTGTAAATGTCAAATGTTTATTATAGATAATTGTATGTTGCAATACCAGCTATGAACTATAATCTTTACATCGCAATGTCGCGTACAGCAATTAATTAACAAACTCTAACGAACACCCACGATTTTGTCGTAAAACATCAAAAGGAAACTTCGGTGTCTCAGTGCTTCTAAGTATGTAGGTACAAGTTGCATAGATGGTAAAGAATGCAAGTGAAGTGAACTGCTTGCCACTTTTACAGAATGTATATAATGGCATTTGTGTGCAGTGCTTCATCAAATTCTATTACAAAAAGCTTTGATATTCACACTGTTAATGGTATTAATTATTTTAATAAATTCAAACATTGAATGTCTGCATAGGTATGTTTTATAAAAAAGACCATTAATCCATGATCCAGATAAGGATGATCTGTTTACGCAATATATAGCAAAATATGCGGATCTAATCAAGTTTTGGCGGCGCCGAAATTGTTGTAGTCTTGTCACATTCCGGCGCCGTTTAAAATCATTGATCTAATTTATTACCTAAAATTTACATAATTAACCTTAAGATTTTATAGTTCAATGAAAAAAGTTAAACAAATACCATTTACCATCAATTTGCATACTAAAGGCGCGAAAGTCGAAACCATACAAAGTAATATGTCCTTCACAAGTTTGGCCACTGAGGTTGCATTATCACTCATCCAGCATGTGAAGTCTCTGCGCCGGCGACTAGGTTAGGTTATTGATTTGAGTTGTATGCATCACTCACCGAACTTTTGGTATCCATTGTTTATGTCTCCTACCTTCACCTTTATTGTTATTTTCTGTAATTGGCTGCTCACTTATTACGTCACTTTACACTGCATTCACTCGGTCCACATGTTTGCTGGAGTTGCATTTGGCTCTTCAGCTATTTCGAGTTAAGCCTCTCTCGCCCTGTCCGTGTGGCCCGGCGTCGTGAGACGCGCCTGCTCCAAGCGGCAAAGCGACTAGAGTCGTACTGAGTGTGTTGCAACAGTCGCCAACGTTTATATATGAGGTTGCCCGCTGCCGTTCTGTTGATGATATTTGCAACCTGATAATTTGAAAATGTATACTGAAAAACGAAAATCTGGCACAATCTTTTGGATTAACTACCTTGTTCAGTCTCCGAAAGTGGTATTTAATACTAGAATTAACTATCCTATTCTCAGAATATTATGAATATTAAAATGCTTCTTACTCATAACAAAATAATTTCAAGGCGCGATTACTAATAAAACCTTAAATGTTATTGTTGGGATATAAAACTTTAATTTAATTCATTTAGGTACTAAGGTGTTATTGATTAGTTTATAATACGATCTTTCAAAATTCGTTCGTTCTCATTAGCCGTTCAGTTTCTCCGTTTTACCCAGAGATAGGATTTTTCTATTCCTCATATTGTACACTATTCTATTTAAAAATATTAATTCATTTAATTATTGCATACAAAAAATATAGTATTGATGTATAAATACGAGAACGTTCATATTTATCTAGTGATTGTAATCTATCTAATGCAAACAAACTTACAAACTACTGTAATAGTTAAAACATGATTTGCGTTTTTGTTTTCTTCAGCAAACTTCCCTTATGACGTCTCCGTCGTCGAGTATGTAATTTTTTTAAGTGGATGAATAAATATCTTATTATTATGACATTTTGACTACCACGAATGTATCCTCGGCTTCGGTTCCCTGTAGTCAACATAGCGCGTAGGCCTGATAAGTTACGGCATAAAAGTTCTTGAATGGAGATCACGCACCGGCAAGAGCAGTGTTAGACATTCACCCACAATGTGTATAGATGGCCTGATAAAGGCAGCGGGAAGTCGCTGGATGTAAGCCGCTTCCGACCGAGCTCTAGAAATCTCTAGAGCGCTCTAGAAAGGTGGGTGGTGTAGGCACTGTGGCCTATGCTCTGTAGTTGACGTACTGTGACTGATGATAATTGATGATATTAGTTTACACAACAATTCGAGCTACGTTTGACACCACTGAGATAAATTAAGAACGAATTTATTACTATTATAAATAATAAATAAATATATCTACACACAGCGACATCTAGTTCCACACTAAATAATTAGGCTTGTAATATGGATACCAGATGATTGATATACTACACAAATATATATTTATACACATGTCCGTATTCATTATACAAACATTATGCCACTAGCGAGATTCGAACCCGCGATGTTTCAGTATACAGCCACGGTTTCTAACCACTACACCAAACAGGTCATTTTTTTTTAATATTAGTGCTCAGGTAATGACAGCGACATATTTACAGAGATTCCAAATTACATTGAACAGTTTCTGAGACATTATAAAGTTCCGAAAAAAATATAACTTCCATACAAATATGACACTTTCATTAATTTATGAAGTTCCAAACTAGTACGCCTGTACTACGAATAAACAAACATGCATTACATATAAACATTCACGATTCTGCTATAAGTGTACATATCATCGCATAAACGTTCCCGTTAGCGGGATTCGAACCCACAACCGTTGGTATCGAAGGCGAAATCAATGCATGGGCGCACATCATCCCACTAGAAAAGAAAGAGATAGCTTTGTTTTCAGTCCAATCAATAGCCACTCTCCAAAGAGAGCTTGATTTCAGTCTAAACTCGGTAAGTAGGTACTTACCTTAAAGGAAAGCAACATTGCTTTGATTTGTATTTCAAATATTTTTATTGTGAATAGCTATTAGAGAACTTGGTTCATTTTTGTTTTTTTTTATGTTTTTGGTTACCTAAATGATAAGGTAGTTTCACTAAATTATAATTGTATTCTTCACTTATACATGTATGATCGAAACTCATTAATCAAATATGCTTACCCGTACATAATTTTGTTGTATTTTTGTGTTGTGTACTTGTGTTTGAATCGTCGAGCAATTGTTATCCATAATATTGCATTTCAATACCCATCGTTTTTCAAATTAAACACCATAAATCTTATGTGATGTCATTAGAAATACGGAACCGGAGGATCACTCACGTTTGCAAATTGCAAGAAAAAACCAACAAAAACTTTTACACAAAAAACTTCGTCGACAATTATGTGCGAGCGGCCAAATGGCAGTTGCTTGTCTGTCGATAGTGACTATCTTGAGGAAAACTGTAAAGAGGTAATACAGAGCCTATATCACGTTAGTCAGCTGCTCGCACGCCTGGACATGGCGGGCTCCCTTTGCCATTGCGCAAGCGCTAGCGAGGACACGTCGCTTGCATCCGTTTGTGGAATAAAATTACTGGACTCATGAGATACAATTGGTATAATATACGAAATACACTTGAAAAGTGATTATCGAAAGAAAATCAGCCGATTTTGTCAAGTGGCTAGTACCTACGATGATGATATATAAAATGTTTGAGCCATTTCTGATTTGTTCTCAGTAAAATTGAGTATTGATACTGTCGCTTAAAGTTGCGATCTGACTACACGGAAATGTATTTATTAAATGAAACAAAGTTGGATAACGTCGTTATTGTTGAAACTTATTGGACATATTAACTACCATAAAAATGTATGTTACTCATAATTGTGCGTAATTTGTTTGTAAGTTTAAAATATTCATTTTAGCAACACACTAGTAGAAGTGTACCCCTAATGGTAAATTAATCCTGTGCTTCGTAGGACGCGGGTCCGGTATAAGTTTATATACGCAGAGTTGGAAATAACATTATATACTTTGTAATAGCTCCTACTGTCCTAATTTTATTTCGGTTTATTAGGTATACCAGGTGGTAGGCCTCTAAGCCTCTTTCCCGTACCCTCTTAACTACAAACATAAATCTCGCATTGTTCTAATCCAGTAGCCAGTGAAATATTAGATTTCAGAGGCATACATTACATTAGTTCTCAGGGTGATAGATAACGCAACTATGACCCCCTTATTTGAGCTCGAAAGGAGCGACCTTATCTTTGAGAAGTTTCAGATATCATGGGTTATCCATCAGGTGAATTGCTTGGCAATCTCAAGCTCTTTGGTCAAGTTTGTCTTAAACATCATAAAAATAATACTGTTGTCGTGTGACATAATAATATTTTCCTTTTGTGTGTTGTGTTGACATGATTGTGACTGCTCGTCACATTCGCAGTTAACACAGTTCGTCCCATTCGCAGGGGAACCTGCCTTTTCGCCGAAAATTGTTGGGTCGATTATCACTTGCCAACCAACGTTTTGCCTATGTTTCTCTTTGACAACTAACGATTAGCAAATTTTTGTATGACAACGTTTCATTTGGTAGTATTATTGTTAAGCTGATTATTATAATGACACAAAACGCTTGGGACATTTATCATTTGTCAAATCTTTCACTAGGCCACACAACTATTAGACGCATAACCATCTGAACGCATAAGGGAACTGTTAAGTTCCCTTTTCATACATTGATAAAAGCATCTAAACTGTCTTCTTAAAATAAATAACAATAATTTAGATGAACGAAGGTAAGTACTATACAAAACGTTTAAAGCGCGAGCGAAGCGAGCACGAGAGTTCGGGGCACCCCGACATCTGTTAGGTTGGAAGGGTATGGCGAAAGCGAGGTGGACAATCAAAGTGAGCCCACCACGCCCGCCATGCCCTTCGGTTAGATTGACATATATGCATGCAGTAATAAAATCCTATTAAATACAACATTTGGTAAAGAATAAACAACTAAAGGAATATTACGCTAACTAAAAGATTCTGCTACTTGAAAGTTGACATTTTGAAAAGTGTCATTATAAAAAGCAGACCAAACGTACAGTTGGTAACTGTGAGGTTGGGAATGACACAAAATTAGGTATATAATAGTTGGCAAATGATTATTCGGCGAAATAATCATTTCTCAACTTATCGTTTGTTGGTAAGTGATAATGGGCCAAACAATTTTCCAGCGAAAAGGCCGAGAATCCATTCGCAGTCCATCTTATCCGCAATTCGGTTCATCCGCAATTCGTCCCATTCGAAGTTCATCACCATTCAGTCTATGTAATGACAATTGTCGGATGAATATTAAATCTGTATGTAATAAACAGTTCAAAGCTGTAATATTATGCCGTACAGATACTACTAGGTATATAGATGTACTTCAATATTAGATGGATCGAGATGGTATGGCAGGTAAAATATATTTAGTGTTTAGTACCTATATCTGACCATATCTAATTCCGATGTATGTACTCGTACACATGAATTGTGCATGCACGTCTATAATGTAACTACCTACCTAATGTGTAATAACTTGCCTACCATGACCGTGACGTCTTCGCAATAAATTTACTCAAGAGTTCAACGATTTTATGACGCTTTAGTAGTTTTTTGATGTCATGATGTGTGTTGTTCAAATGCCATGAGATGTTTTATCAATGTACAATTTTATGGTCAAAAAAAACAATATTAGCCAGTTGGCCACCCATTAGAGTCATGCGGTTTAAGGTAGGATGTAGGCAACAGATTATGAATAATAATTTGTTCGTATAGCGTGCGTCAAGTTGTATTTGGTTTGGATTAATGTGAGATTCCGTGTCGTCTCTACATCACACGTGTAAAACATCTCGGACCTTGCATTAATTTATTAACACATCTATAGATAGGTACCTAATTAAAATTATACCTACCTAGTAATTTGTCGTGACTTATAAGCTTAACATGTTGCAACAGTTTTCTGTTAGATATAGTAATCATAGACTCCACATCATTAAAATCCGTTTCTAGTACCTATACTATAATGATTATTTTAATTAATTTAAAATAGATACAGGCTAAGCAATTTTATGCAACGCCCTATTTAGCACAACTTATCAATATTCTCCATAGTTCATCCACTGTTGTAAGGGCAGGCAGTTACCTCAGATCATAGATACAAACGATAACTAATAAATCATTTTCGTTCACTCATGTAGAGTTATCTTCACGGTCTAATACATTGATTACTATCTTGAATAAAATGTCATGTGAATGCTACTGCGCTACGTGATGATATTGATGACCCTCAAACTTGGGTCCGTGTTGGCGCCAGAGAATCTCGGAGCAGCCAGCTATGATATAACGCTGCGACTTCAGTTGCCATTAGAACGGTCGTAATCGGCATAATCGTGTGAAGGTATTATAACACCACGCTATTGAACGTAGTTACCACAAGGTTCTTATATGAAATAATTCGTTAGAGCAACAAAAGATTGAAGGCTTGCTTAATTTCTCACAGGCACGCATGGCTTCGACTCAATCGGAATGTGTAATTATACCATCAACAATATCATAAAAAGTTATCGTTTACATTTAATCTGAGCTCTATACGAGGGTGGTCCCAAAAGTAGCCGACCTAACCAAGAAAAATCAAAATAAATGGGATAAACTATATTTGTTTCTCTACATAGCTTCCTTGTAGCTCGATACACTTTTCCCAGCGGTGCTCTATAGCTTCAATGCCACGTCTATAGTAGGAATCGTCGAACTCTTCAAAATAGCCATTAACCAAAGACTCAACCTCTATGTTGCTTGAAAATCTTTTCCCGCCGAGCCATTTTTTTAGGTTTGGGAACAGAAAATAATCTGACGGGGCCAAATCTGGTGAATAAGGTGCATGGGGAAGCAATTCAAATTTTAATTCTTTGATTTTAGCCATTGCAATGCCGGATGTGTGGACTGGAGCGTTGTCTTGATGAAACAAAACTTTTTTCTTTGACAAGTGAGACCGTTTTTTCTTTATTTCTTCACTCAGACGCTGCAATAAGTTCGCATAATACTCGCCATTAATGGTTTTTCCTTTTGGAAGATAATCTATAAAAATTATCCCAGAATAGTCCCAGAAAACTGAAGCCATGACTTTTCCTGCCGATGGAACTGTTTTTGCCTTCTTTGGAGCTGATTCTCCTCTTTCAGTCCATTTTTTGACTGTTCCTTAGTCTCAGGTGTAAAGTGATGGACCCATGTTTCATCCATGGTGATAAATCGACGCAAAAACTCGGCTTTGTTGCTGCGAAATTTTGCTAAACATTCGACTGACACATCCTCACGACGCTGTTTTTGTTCTACTGTGAGTAATCGCGGCACCCATCTTGCGCACAGCTTTCTCATGTCCAAGTTTTCTGTTAAAATACGGTGGACTGCACTTTTTGAAATGCCTACCATATCTGCTAGCTCGCGCACTTTCAGTCGATGGTCATCCAGTACCGTTTTGTGGATTTTTTTTACTATTTCTGGATTAGTCACCTCATTTGGTCGTCCACTGCGATGTTCATCTTGGCAGCTCGAGCGACCGCGCTTGAACTCTGCCACCCAATATTTTATTGTTGTAAATGAAGGAGCAGACTCCCCCAAAGTAGAATCTAGCTCCACTTTGATATTAGTTGGGCTGAGACCTTTTAAATAAAAATATTGAATTACGTAACGAACACCAATTTTATCCATAGTCGAAAAATGCGATGAAAACTTTCACTAAATATGCTTCAGAACAAATGAACAATGACCTAGCGCGTTCGAATTCTAAATTTAAATTTCCTAATGTTCACGCTTCCTAAAAAGAGTATTTAATCAAATAAAAACTGCCAGTAAGTAAGTAAGGTCGGGTATTTATGGGACCGCCCTCGTATGACAGCAAACTAGGTATACCTATTGCAAAATTCTGCCATTTTTGTGTACAAAACAATCCACGATGAGTAATGAAGTTTAGACGGTGGTGTTAATATTTGAAATTTTTCAAATATTTAACATTGAACTAAGACAACGTATTGTATAAGACTGCGCTTAATCTTTTAATTATGCATCATCTTTGCATATCTGAATAATGATCATGGTCAAGTTAAATTATGTTGTTTATTTAGGTGATATTAATAGACTAATACTAACTGATAAATTGACTGTCAACGCAGATTTTACTTTTACGATTAACTATCATATCACCTACTCATTTTTACGGTCAAGGTTAACCTTTTCGTTTCTAATCTTTCGGTGACCCATTTTATTTTGGACAATTAATTCCAATAGATGACACGGAGTTTGGAATGACGATGAACAGGTTTGTTGCCAAACACTTTTTCTTACAACCTAAATATTTTCCTCCTTTTACCAATACCCCAAGGTAGATTAGTAAGTATGGCTTTTTGTAAAATGGTAATATAGAAAATTACACACTAATGAGTAAACTGACCCACATTACGTACACAAATAGACAGTCTCTTTCAAATAATATTTCTAAGCACCATTCATTATTATTTAAATCTTCATTGTACCTACATAATACAAAAGAGTGCGAGTAGAACTCGTACCCTGAGGGTTCCGTTTGTATTTAAAATAACATAACCAATGAGCAATTTTTGAAACTAACTAACGTAATACCTATTGTAAGGCGTAATAAATACATTAAGCTATTTTACTACTTATTAATTATTTAAATTGGAAACTCGTTTGGATATAGCAGTACACATGTGATTGAGGTTCTACCACTAGGTCGCGCCACATAGCAGTCTAATTTATACTATTTATTTTAATGTTATATAACTTTATATACTAGATACTTTATAACTTTATTAATTCTATGATTTTAGGTGAATCCCATTGTGGTTAAGGATAACCCATAGCCCATATTTTAATTAATGAGATAATCGTTTGATGATTGGCTACGAACCGCTAGGTGGCGCGACTACTAAGAGGGGACTAGATTCTGTTCACGAGGCTCGGATTGAGGTGTGGTGCACGACAGTGTTAACAGTGTTCATTATTATTATAGTATTGGTAACAGTATATCCTGAAAATTTAATCCGCATTTCATTTCGACTGACCTCAATACTATGTAGTTACTTCATTAGAATTATTTGTAAATATTAAATTAAGTACTAAGAGCTGGAGGCTCCTTTTACGCTATTGCTACCGAGAAGACGTGCACGCAGGACGCACGAGCTGTCTGCCAGGAAAGTTTCTTGTGACCTCCACGCTCCAGTAGAAGGGCTAGTGCCCCACTTACACATCTTGCAACAATATTGTAAAAGGGACCGCTTTCATACAAAATCTTTGCAACTGTGTACATACTTATGTTATAATTTCATATACAATTGGAAATAAATTTTTCATATTCTTTCTTCGTTTACTAATTTTAAAATTGGAAGTCAACGGGAAGTTATATACAGTCTTTAGAATTGATGTATCAATTGATTATATATAGTAGGTTTATAGATAGTCGGTGCATCAAGTAGTAATGGGGTACGTGTTCGAATGACCATAGTATAGCTTAGATCGCAGCATTTGATATTAATTTCTGCTTGATAAAAATATACTGTGAAAATGGATTTTGACGGCCGGGCAGTCTTTACGGCGGTCGGGCAGTCTCGTTTTTACCTTTTCCGGAACGGAACCCTAAAACAAGAAAAATCAAATATATATTCCGTAATTATAAATGTATAAAGCTCTTGTAGGTGAATGAATATCCCTGCTGTACCATTATTTTTTCAAAATAACCGTGATTGATTAGAGACTTGAGATAGACTTTTTTCCCTTTGCATTATAATTCAATGCCATAATATACTGGACACAGTCGGACAATATTTAAATCTAAGTTTTCCTTTTTGTGAATAACAATATTGCACCTAATTTACAGTCACTATAGGTATTGAATAAGTGCTGCCATTTTTCTTTGATATTTAGTAAGTAATCTAAATGATTTTTATTCGGTTAATAAATAATAATGGGGAGATAATCGACATTCTTTCGTTTCACTTTTGCCGCCTGCGGAGCCATTAACGCCAAATAGGCGGTCCATTGTAAGGGAATTTGTAAACTTAATGACTCACAAACCATAGCCTATCTGACCAGTGCGGTTGCACAGACGCGGGTATATGCTGATCGTCCTTGCCAGGAATGCGAGGTCATCACGCCTCCGTGGTCGTTCGCGCTCTTGTGTGGCGCTGACGGTCCTCTTGTGAAACATTTATAGTTGTTTTAGAGTCAGGTCATTCCGTATTCTATGCATGTCATTATGATGTCAGTTTGCGGACCGTACACCTTGTCCTGTCTCTCGCGGTAAGGTCCAGACAGCCTTCTGACTACAAAATTGTAATTATCGTTAAGTAATGGAATGGCAATCAGTAGCCGTGATAGCACTGTATGGAGTTGATTAGATTACCAGTTACAGCGGTGCAAGTTCAAGTCAGAGTTGGTATCACAAATTTAGGATGAAAAGTGAAAGGGAGAAGAAATTCTGACGTTTAGATATACAATACTTTAAAAGGCTGTGTGATCCCCGATAGAGTAAGATTAGGCTGAACAGTCACCTCCCGTGGGTGTTTCTATTTCTTGAACTTTTTATTATTTGTCGTGATAGAGACCATAGACACTTATCTGTGAAACTTACAACTGACCACCTATTACGGTTGAAGCTGTAGACCCTTGTAACAGACAGACGGACGGAGTAGGCTTAGATCCCGTTGATAGCCTTTTGATGATTTTTTCACTAAAATTAGCTGCAAATCCAAGCAGTTGCAAAAACACAAACAGCAACTATACATTTTTATATATTTTATTTTTGTGAGCCTGCCTTTCACATATAGAGCTATTTGTCATCCCGCTGAGTATATTTGAAAAGAGAAATACCTCCCCTTTAATGTATAATCCAGAACATTATACACGTGGATTAACAACAATTGATGGCATACTACTTTAGGAGGCTGGCCCTTTTTAACCGACCTCAAAAAAGGAGGAGGTTCTATGTTCATCTGTATGTTCACCTATATTTTGGTCAAATGTTAACCGATTTTGATGTTTATTTTTTGTTAGGGTTTACCGCCAGAGTGGTCCATATAAATTTGATTAAGATCTGATGATGCACTCCGGAAATGGAGAATGAAACCTTACTGAAATCGGTTGTTTTGCCAATTTTTGGCGGTTCAATTATTTTACGAAACGAATGACATAAGTTATCAATTTGCCAGAGGTAGATATTCGTATAGCGTTTCATCAAAATCGGCGAAAAACACTACGAACTTTAGGTTTACCGATCAGTGTCGGGTTTTCCGCCAAAACTTTGAATGCTAAAGTTAATCAACTTACTGGACCTACATTCATACCGCATTTCATCGAAATCGGTGAGGGACACCTCGCGAGGTTCCCTTGTTAGTATAATCATTAATTATACATAATATCATACAATCCAAGGTGTCTGGTACGATGTCTTGACGTCACAAAATATATAACGTTATGACGCACCAGCATTGGTGATTTCGATATAATTATGTCCAATTCCGCTATAATTTAAATGATAAAATAACTTTAACCTTTTCTCTTATGATCAGAAAAAGTTGCTGTTTATTGACATAAAAAGTATCCGCATACGTAAGGTAACAACTTAAAATCTATGTGTCGTTATAACATAACGTCATAACCTTTATCCCAAATGTGGTCAGATATATCCCAAGCATATGTAGCTATGAGCATTTGGGAGTTCCAATCATTAAAACTTTAATGCTTGAAACAACATCCACGATTCGCCTTTCGAAATAAACAACATGATATGAAGAAACATGGGATGAACCCATCGCCCCGTATGAAATGTGTTGTTACTCTTACAGGCATTCCAAATTTTCTAACATTACTGCTTGTAAATTGTCTTAGACCTAGAAATACTACTTATCTCTTTTACTTATTCTCAATTATCCTATGTTGACCTCGTACGAAATCATAGCTTCGCGAGTTCGACTCGTATTTGGCTGATTTTTAAACCACTTTATTTAAGGAGGTAGTGTTCAATTCGACTCTTATTTTCCACGAGAGATATTTGAGAACCGATTTCGATAATTGTTTTTTATTTACAACTGTATATACCTTCTGAGTAATACTATTTAAATTTGTAGATTTGATGATGACTTCGGATGTGGAGAACGGAAGTCTATAGTTTTGCCAATTTTTGTCGGTTCAATTGTTTTGCGAACATTCAAGTATGGGCATTACGTTAACAACCTCTTTAATTTCTGTTCAGTTGCGAGTGCCTCTGCGCCAGACATTGCGTCCCCGTGATCTGAACGTGGTGATCAACAAGCGACACCTGAAGATCGGCATCAAGGGCCAGCCGTTCATCATTGATGGAGAGCTCGATGCGGATGTCAAGATCGAAGAGTCCACGTGGGTGCTGCAAGATGGACGCAACTTGCTCGTTAATTTGGAAAAGGTAATTAGAAATAAGGTGAATGTCGTGTCTTACCAAGAGGTAAAATCGAGGGCGGAAAGTCGAGAGACGTGGTCCGCCGATAATACCATAACTCTTAAATTGAAGAAGAAGAATTAGAAGTAAGACAATCTAAACACGCACCTTTAATCCGCCTAGATTATTATTTATTTATGCTTTCCTGACACATCGGTTGGGGAGAATAAAAATAAGTAAAAGCGTTCACTAAATTTTAACGGATTGGGAAGAGAATAAATAAAGTATAGGTAAGACCTTCTTGAGTTCTGTCCCAGCCTGAGAAGTATGGATCATGGATTTAGGAATGTCTACATCACAATAAAACTAAAAAAAAACCTATTATGAATTCAGCTGATTGGTCAATTTTATAACGATTTTAGGCTTAATACAACAAAGCAAACTTTTATCACAAATGGGATGTTTAGAGATAACCCAATTAGTGTTTGGGTGTTCCAAAATATACAGAAATGCACACGTGTCTGGCCATAAACACTTCGCCGTTAAAACGTGCTAATCTATTGATGTTTTTTGGTCGAAAGTCCCTTCGTCGCCTTTTATGACGCCCACCGGAAGAGACTGGTTGGTTCGATTCTTTTTACGTGCCGAAACCACATAACACAGATAGGTTATATTTTTATTTCGTAATCCACTCGGTCGGAGAATATTGTTTATAGTTTATATACAATTCGATGTTTTGTTAGGAATTGTCTTAATTAATTATTTAAGCGTGACCATGTACAAATTCACGTGATTTTAGAAGCATTCAATGTTTTTTATGAATATTGTATTATGAATGAAACGTAATAATGTGACGAGACGACGACGATCCTTCTAATACTAAATTATGTAACATTGACAACATATTACGTGTATTATAAAGTCCATTTAATTAAGCCTTCGCCATTGACACTTCTGAATATATTAAGAAACGTTAAACTTTTGTCTTAACTTTATTTGTTGATCAATAACTATCTTCATCATTATTGTGTACCACATTTTATGTATGATACTTCTATTGGTTTTATGTATTGTATCGATACTCGTAGATGATGCTAAATACGTATATTCACACCAGCACCATCATTTTTTACCTATTAATATGTAATAAAACATAGCCTTGTAATACTTTCTGAAAATTGGTAATTAGAATTAAGTATCTTGGAAGTTACTTCATTATTTCGGTACATAAAACGTTTGTGGATACCAAGCAACCAATCAAAGTTAATGATCAATTTTGCAGCTGCCTACAATTTTGTGATTTCTTATTGCAGGTGAACAAAATGAATTGGTGGGGTCGGCTAGTCTCTACGGACCCAGAGATATCTACTAGGAAGATTAATCCAGGTACTTATCAATTACAGACATTTTAATTTCATGCATATTTTCAAGCAATTTTCGAACTGGGACTATTTTTGACTGTAACTACTATTTTTTTAGTAATTTATACTACTTAATAATCATGATAATGTAACATCTCCTCAAAATTATGACTTTGTATACTTAAATTTCCCGCTCGTAAATATCTCTTAACAAGATTCACATAGTGTCGATTCTGAATATACTTTTATAAGCTAAACTTAATTTTATGTGATACCATCTCTTTCTTACCACACAAAAATTTATTTTAGTTTGGAGAAGAGACATCCGAATCGACACCGTTGTGAATGTTGTAATAATATTTTTATGAGCGAGAAATTGTCACGATTCAAAAATTTATTTTATGAATAGTTAAAATTTTAGTTCTACCAGTGTACTATGAATTGATTATTTCGTTAATAAAAAGTATTTTAAGTCTTTATACGTCACCGAAACTACGTCAGCAGGCTCCTCTCACTAGGAGAGAATAGGGGTTATAATCGACCATGCGATCCCAGTGCGGGATAGTGGATTTTCAAATGTTTTCAAACCGACCTAGCCCACCAACTTGGCTTAACGACTGCCTACAATTGTAAACAAATCAGGCTGACTATTTAACTTGGCCCCCGAAGCACAAAAGTATACGAGATATGTCCATTGTATATGGGATTTGGAGACTCTTATTTCTAGGAGACGACTGGTTTTCTTTGAAATACTAGTACTTTGAAATACCTTTCTCAAATATAATTTCTTATAAAAAACTTATAAATCAGCACATTTTTATTTTTACTATTCTAATGTATTTACAGAGCCATCAAAACTATCGGATTTGGATGGCGAAACTCGAGGTCTCGTCGAGAAGATGATGTATGATCAAAGGCAAAAAGAAATGGGCTTGCCCACAAGCGATGAACAAAAGAAACAGGATGTCCTCAAAAAGTGAGTAGTTTAACTATCTACTTGGATATAAACCAGTAAAACATACATAATTTTTTTGGTGTTCTATAATCTTAACATTCCTGATTTTTTTGTAGAAGGAACCCATCAGAAAAAGAACAAAAATGTTTTCTAACTATTCTGTAGCATGCTTTACTTATAGTATAGGTATTACCACTATACAGGGCGTCCCAAAGTTATGGGACATGAAGGGGAAGTACCTTAAATATCGTAGATAGTGAATTTTGCTCAAAGAAGACTTTATGTTATTTTTTAAAGGTAATTATTCCGCATTCATAGATTTTCTAAAAATTATTTGCTTCGGCTGGGAATCGAACCGACTCAAATGTGAAAAAAAAAACACCCTACTTTTATGATGCCAATCGAAAGAATAGCTAAAAAATAATAACTCTGCCTAAGTAACATAGTATTTTAAAAGAAAGGAACAACGTGAAATTAATCATTTTAATCAAATAAAAAACATACATGAAACTGCCGTAGTCAATTAAGTAGGTATTTTTTTGTAAATTAATTAATTAAATGCTCAAAATGTGATCCCTCTTGTCTTACGCAAATCGCCAATCTTTTAATGAGCCCGCTGCCTGTTGATTTTCTAATCATTTTATGGTGAACACTCGATGTGATATGGCACAATTCTGTTTGCAACTCGCCTACGTTCTCGTATCGCTTTTTGTATAGCATATCTTTCACGTATCCCCAAAAGAAGAAATCTAATGGTGTGAGGTCCGGGGATCTGGCCGGCCATCTAATCGGTCCATTTGTACCAATCCATGTAGGAAAACATTCATTTAGAAAATCTGCTGCTCTCCGACTATTATGAGCCGGAGCTCCATCTTGTTGGAAAATTAAGTTTTCTTGCTCCGCCGCGGAATGGTTTCTTATCTTATCCCTTAAAATTTGAAGTATTCCTAAATACTTTTCTGTGTTCAAGGTTCCTTGGTAAAAATGGATTAAGAAAACCCGGTTTTTTAAAAGTCCGCACCAACAGTTGAGTGAAAAACGCACTTGGTTATTAGTTTCAGTCACTCGTAGGGGATTTTCTTTAGACCAAATACGATTATTGTTGCGGTTATACATACCGTTATTGCTAAAGTTAGATTCGTCTGTCCAAATAATATTATCCAAAAAATTTGGATCTTCGAGCAATCGTGCCTGGATATCAAGACAGAAATTTTTTCTCCTTTCTGTATCGCCCGGAAGTAATTTTTGAACCAATCGTCCTTCAACATAACTCTTAAAACCGTGTTTTTTTAATACACGGTGTATTTTACTTTTTGAAACTCCAATTTCATGTTCTCCTTCTCTCACCGATGCTTTCGGAAAAGCCGAAAAGTAAATTAAAATACCAAGTTCTTCGTCGTTGATCGTATGGTTTTCTTGCTGTGGTTCTCTTGGGCGTTTATCGAAACGTCCCAGAGTTTTCAAATTGTTCACAAGCCTTTTCAAAACTTTACGAGACGGTATTTGTCTATCAGGATATTTTACGCCATACCACCGCAAACTTCTAGAGATATCTTTATCGTTCAAAAAATATGCTTCCATTAGATCAAAACTTACTTGATATGCCATGTTCGCTATAAATTAACACAATAACACTTGTGTAAGTGAATTGAGACTAAACAGATCAATATCCGAAAAACAAACGCTCGCACATACTGTTCCATTTTCAAATTTAAGAACAACATTTAAAAATATCACTTCTTTTTAAAATATCTTAAAAAGTATGCATTCAAACAAACGCTGTCATAAACTGTTCCATTTTCAAATTATAAATTATTTATTTTTGTTTTTAATTTGCCTTCTGTCTAGCTTACAGAGGACGTATTGAAATACAAGTTTTATCATTTCATCTACACGTGCACTTATAATAAGGAAAACTATGTTAGTACCTATTTTATGAAGTGGGTACTTATTTACGAATAATCAATGCTATCTTTGGAATGATAATATCGCTACTTTTCGAACGTCGTCGGCAATAAATAACTTTCTTGAAATTTGACTCAATCATTTTATGTTGTTCCTTTCTTTTAAAATACTATGTTACTTAGGCAGAGTTATTATTTTTTAGCTATTCTTTCGATTGGCATCATAAAAGTAGGGTGTTTTTTTTTTCACATTTAAGTCGGTTCGATTCCCAGCCGAAGCAAGTAATTTTTAGAAAATCTATGAATGCAGAATTACTAACTTTTAAAAATAACATAAAGTCTTCTTTGAGCAAAATTCACTATCTACAATATTTAAGGTACTTCCCCTTCATGTCCCATAACTTTGGGACGCCCTGTATATAATGCTTTTGGTTATAAAAACAACAATATTAAATTAAAGTTGCTCCTGTAAACTTCATTGCGTTGTAGAAGATGGTATGGCGTTGTAGAAGATGGTAAGATCTCCTAAACAATTTTCTAAAAAAATAATTAATGGCTACGTTTTTTTTTACTTTACCCCTATATTTTTGGAATCGTAATATTTGCTCTCGGTGAATTTTTCCGTAAATTAAAGAAGTTATTGATTGATTTTTTTGAAAATAGTTACATTAGTTCTACGTATATTCTCCGACGCAATGAAATTCACAGTAGTAATTTTAATCGAATAGTCTACTAAATACCTGTACTAAAGCAAGTACCGATTTGTTAGAAAACATTTTTATTCTATCACTCGCAGGTAGGTAGTCTATCCATGTGCAAAAATCACGGGCTATAAGCTTATAGGACGTTTACAGTGTATCCTTACTGGACTATATCATTTACCCTTTTGCAATAAATAATTGAAATTGAATTAATTGAAAGTGAACAATATACCATTGGTTGATACGTTGGATATAGTTTCCTTATTTACTCCATAAATCTCTCAAAATATTATATCCAATGTAGGTTGCAAAATTATCACTTATTGTAATCGCTTCACATGGTGCTATATCTGAAATATTATTATTGACGGTTGTAAAAACCGATAAGGAAAGTTGCACGACCGATAACGTATTTTAGCACCCCTACGAGCTGGCTACTCGTTAGGTAGTTGGGAAACGGACAGCGGTACTAGCTACTACTGACTGACATAAATGCATAAATGTATTATTTTTTTCAATAGATTAGTAAAATTGATATTTTATCAAATTATATCATGCACCTTAGTTGAAATAAATGCTTGAAATTTGAAGTTTTGGAAGTCCAATAGTAAACAGGTCTATTCATACGTAAAGTCAACGGTGAATAATAAATTTATTGTACTTATTTTTCAGATTCATGGAGCAACATCCTGAAATGGACTTCTCGAAATGCAAGTTCAACTAAATCAGCCCAGGAATTGTGTATAATTAATGATCATGATGATGATTGTCACTGATGCACGATTGTTTTATTATTGTGTGATTTATTACACGCCGAAGGCAACACAGTGTCATAGGTACAACTTCTACAACTAAGATAAGCATGGATTTATTTATATTGTGGCGCTGATAATAACTATTTTTGGTTCAATAAAAACGATTCGTTGATTAGTACATTATGTAAGAAAATCCTGTTAAAGGCGTTATAGTACTTAAGAAGTCAAACAAGTTTTGTTCTGCGGTTTTTAAAAACGCACAAAAATATTTTTTGTGAATATTTCGGGTGCTTGCACTAATTATCTAGACCCAAACTAGGTAAAGTCTGTATTATGAATAAATATACGGAAAATGGTGGGAGGCCTATGTTCAGCATTGGACGTCCTGTGGCTGATATGATATGTACATAAATTTAATATACTGCGTGTAAGGGACAAACGGAAATTCCCTTTATGGGCATGCTATTTATTTCAAAATAAATCTAAATCCGAAATCAAAATTAAAACATCTTATTTACTTCGCTGGTAAATAAATATCCAAATAAATCTTAGGAAAATTGCTCTTAACGCACACTATACAAATTTACACGGCTATTGACTGATTGCTAGGATACTAGATGGCGTAATTCATTCCCCATAACTAGATGCAACGTTGCTTGTTTATCAATTACATTTAAGAGGAAGCTTACACTAGAATACGTAATTAATTTGTTTGAAAATATAGTTTATTTTTTAATTTTTCTATTAACATAAAAAATCGACTTAAAGTTATTGCATCAAGGTACCTAACGACCTGTTTCAAGGAAAGTCGACTTGTCCTTACAGACAGTATATAAAGTTTTTTTATATAAACATCCATGACTCGAGAATTCGATTCCAATCCCAAGCGGGATTCGAACGCACAACCGTTAGTCATAGATAAATAGTTGTTTGCCTTCTTGAATACTTTCAATAGTATTTGTGGGTCCAACAGGATTTTTGTTATATATTGCATAATGGGCCTAATTCTGCAACAAGGTTCAGAGTAAATGATAAGAATAATGGGGTAAACTCAAACCTTCACATCTAATGAATAGCATTATATTTTTTATCCTATTCCTTTTTTATTGAAAGTGTATGAAAAATGGCACAAAACAATTTAGTTCGAAGGAAGAACAACATAGTTACAGAATAAGGCTTAATATTCTATTTCGTATTTTAATAATACTACTAACTACAGTTAAGTAGCTGTAAAGGACTGCTGTATTCAATAAATAAAGTGGTATGATTATAATTGTCTGTTTAATAGCTCCATCGCTCCGACCCTTTTATCATGTCTGCAATGATAAGTAGTGCTGGTGTACATTTACATTTATTAGGGCGGAACAAATCAAATGCCACAAAGTGTTATCAGTGTGGGAAAAGTTCTGGGCTAAAAGAAACCAATCAATTGGTTGTATTAAACGACATTTCAACTGTACAGGCTTAAACAGAATTGAATAGAGGTTCTGTTGTGTATTTAAACAGTATCCAAATAATTATTTAATAACCTGTGGCAACGTACGGAAGAGACACAGCATTGTATAAAATTTATTACCCAACAATATTTATTTTTACAAGTAATACATTATGGTTACTTGAAAGATACTCGCATATTATTTTGGTCACTCTTCTGCATTTTTTACAATTTATATCAGTATTTGATTCAACAACAACGAAGTCTACACAGAATACCTCTAGGGAGAAAAGTTAACGTCATACAAAAGATATGGGGCTCGCCACAAATTAAAATTAATAAATCAGCGCTTCTTGTGGGGCCCTGCCCAGCCCACTTGAAACCTAATGAGGCGGGAAATATGAATGCAGTTATTTAAATCTTCGAAATAAATGTTTTCAACAAACTACAAACTTTCTTATTTTGTCCGTAAATAAATAATAAATAAATAAATATCCTTGGACATACACACAACGCCATCTAGTCCCACATTAAGCAACTATAGACTTGTGTTGTGATTACCAGATGGTTGATATACTACACAAATACATTTTTTTTGTAAATAAATACATATATAAATGAAAAACATCCATAACTCGGGAACACATGTCTATATTCATCATACAAACATGTGACCCTAGCGGGATTTGAACCCGCAACCTTTTGGTATAGCAGTCAGAGTTTCTAACCACTACACCAAACAGGTCGTCGTGAATAATTAACCGCATAACTAATATTAGCATTGACTTATTATTACGACCAAAATAAGAAAGTGTGCAGTTTCGTTTTTCAGTTCAAATAAAAAACAAGTTTTCATTGAAATGTTTTGATTAGATCTAGATACCTATATCTACATCCTCTGGGAGCAATTTCATAAGATAATGAGCGAGATTACGATCTTCTATGAAGATAAATCAGTAACACATATCCTCATATATGGTTTGTCACTTGTCTAGATTGGTTAACCCATATGTCTGTGGGTTAACCAAACGTTTCTATAACGACAAATGCTAACGCTTCATTTGTTAAATCCCAAACAGTTGACTGCTGCCTTGTCGCATTGTTGCCATAAAGATATGTGCAAGTTATCTATAGGTAGACCAAGAACTGATTAGTCATAAAGTTTGCTGGGAGGATACAAATGCCAAGTCTCATACAAACATGAATTGCAACCATTATTACGTAAAATAACAATTACATAAAATCGTGGAATTAATTAACTATTAATACTGTTACACTAATAATACCAGACAAAGTCCATCATTCCATGTCTGAAACAAGTTACATGTAAAACAGTTTTACAGTTTTTTTGAATGCAAGACTAACATTGAAATATGACATGTTTACACAGCAAAATTTACCATTTTATTATTGATAAATAAAATTGAATATCGTCTTAATAATAGGTGAAAATCTGTATCATTAAAAATTCAAGAGTATTAGGAAATAAAAACATAAAGTTGGTTTTGCCTAACACCAACTTGTTTGTGAAGTGGGTGGTAAACGTGTTTCTTTCGTATCAACGAATAATATTTTGCATGTTTTATAACGTTTCTTTTAAAGTCGGATATCCCTGATGATATAGGTACTTCGTGGGTAATGTATGTAAAAACACGGATTTCAGCTTTTTCAATCCTAATTTATCAAGTAATATGCATGGTTGGCCAGAATAAGCCATCAGCAGTTCCATAAACAAACTCATGCTATTATACAGAAGAAATTGTATCAAATACAACACTCTTATCCAGGAAAAGGTACGCGAGCGAAGCCGCCGGTTAAAAGTAAAGAAGATATAAATATTTAATATAATCTGAAACATGTATGGCTATATTTTTTAGGTTTCTGACAAAAATAAGGATTTTAGACTTTGACCCGAAAGTTGCGTCTTTGATTGGACCGGGCGGGCCAACTAAACCTGGCAACCCTGGTCTGTGGTATTGAATAAAATTATCTATCTATCTATAGCTTCATGTATTGAATTGAATGGTTTTTTGGCGGGATCTCGGCGAGGGAAGTAGCATTTTTGTTTATAATTCTTATAATTTGTGCATTCTGACTTTTGAAGCTTAAACTTGTAGACTCGCTTACCGGTATTATTCGGCGGCGAGCTTAAGTGCGGAACTCGCTGCAACGGTGAGCAAACGCCTTGCGACTGTGGTGAAGATAAGCTGCAGGAGTCATCACTGCTCCCCGTATCGTAGGAGTACATATTGAACAATGATAAGTGATCATGTATCACTTCATAAATATATATTTTACTATCTACAACAGTCTAACTGCGAACCAACCAACAGATTACTTAGATTATCATTTTCCGACACAATTAAAGTGCACTTTAGCCCTACAAGGTATATCACAACCAACGCGACTGACTATCAAGAGGGAAGGGGGCGAAATGATTCTATTAACCTCTCTGTCGCCCGTTCCCACGCAAAAAGTCTAAGGGTCAAGTATCTCGGCGCGCCTGTCATATTTTCGAAAATACGGGCCCCGATTCTCAGTTCATGCGAGATATCTCTAATTCGAGATAATGTCTAATCGTGGAATGTCGATTAAAAATGTCACAAAAATGTCTATGATACGAAAGAAACGTATTCTCGCGGTCGCTAGAGATAAAATGTCACGAACTATTGGGATGTCGATCTAAGTTACGTTCCGTTTTATCGATTGTGTTTAGTCGTAATCGAGATCAACGAATCCAGCCTTATAATAGGTTCTGAAATATAAGACTTAACCGACTTCATTTCAGAGTATAAATAAACTACAAGGTATTGCTTTATTATTGAAATCTAACGAAAAAGATTCCACAGAATGACTGGTTTGTTAAACAAATCCGCGTAAAACGTAACTCAAGCAAGTGTCAATCTGACATGTCAATTCGAGGCGGAACAAACGTCACCTAACATTGTCGAATTTGTCGATTTAAGAGCTAAATAAATGGCACTTAGACGATAAATCACACAAAAACACAAACATTTTTCCAATACCAAACTGGCAGAAAGAAATGTCACTACGATACCTACGATTTGACGATTAGAGATCCAATGTCGATTGACATTTACCACTCGTTGTAAGTCGAGCGCTGGGAATAGACAATTCTCTAACGTGACATTTTGAGAATACGAAAATTCTGTTTCATTCGACATTCGCCATTTTATTTCGAGATATGTCGTATACGACATAAAGTCTATTGCGCGAGAATCGCCCTCCGGTGTTAAAAACGTTTATAGATACTCTTCTACTGGGTGTATTTGTAATCTGTGAAAAGCAATAGCTACGGGAATATATTATCTATGGATATAATGAATGAACAGCTATAATACAAAAAATCAGAAAAATGTTACGAGTTGTAATATGTAGGTATCCCTATATCCACGATATAATTGGTATTTTTACGGAAAGTACAGATTTATTTCATGTTTTTCTGAACCCTTAGACCAATGACTAAAGAAACCCAACTTTAGATGGACGCGGACACCGATCGGTGCCATCGGTGCCAAAAAAATTTTTATACCGACAACACTCGCGGACACCGATCGGTGGCCACGGACACCCGACTTTCAACTCTCAACTGTAATGATTATAGAGTTCCAATTCCTTTGGACTGTGTTTGAACTTGTTCTCTATTTAAATTCCGCATCCAATAATGTGCGCCATGTTATGTTAGCTATGATATTTAATCTGTATTTGCGAAAATAATTTTTCTCTCTTTGGGTGGGAGTATAGCAATGACGAAGTTTATACTCGAAGGAGTATAGGCATAGAATTCCAACTACTGTTTTTTAATAGAACGGGCTTAGAAACCTGCCATAGAGCTTCCAATTCTCATAACAATTTATTGAATTACCCGTTTCTGAAGAATGACTTGACTGTGACTAGACTCTGTATACGTCAAGTAATGTATGGGCTCAGATCCCTTTGCCTTCTCCGAGAGGAGTGAATAAAACGAAAAAAAAAATTGAATTGAATGAAGTTGAACAAAATATTTTGTGTTTTATTTGCACTAAAACTTAACAAAATATTAAAATGGTTAGAACTGTACATTCTCCGGAATATTGTCTCCAGTACTTAGAGCAATATGCGTCGAAAGAAGTGTTTGTGTTAGGATTAATTCTTGGTCAGGTGTGTATTTTGCCTATCCTACACGTTCTAATTTCTGAAACTGACACTGTTTAAAATCAAAATGGTTTTGGGATATGTAGGTTACAGAGTCGCGAGAGAATGTTATCCACCTGGCTCGGACGCCGGAGGAGAAGATTGGAGAAAACTCTTCGGAGGCTACCTATGTAATGGAGGATAAGTCAGAAGGTTTAAGTAGTCTGGTTGGAGTATCGGAGGGTTGGGTCGCGGACCATGCTAAACACGTCACTAGAATGCTGCCTGGAGGCATGTTCGTTCAAGGTGAGCATAACTATGACATCAAATTATTATTAATAATTATTTATGTGATATTGAAGTACTCCTGGCGCAGTCGCATTCTTTTTCGATTAGCAAAGTTAAGCAAGGTCTGGCGCGGTCAGTTAGGCAGTCCTTGAATGGGTTAAGGCTTTATTTATGAGATATATCATTATTTACTTAAGTGGCAGCCGTCGACTGTCATTTCGTGGGGTGTCCCTTTAAACATCAACAATTGTGCCATGACATATTAAGATTTTTTTTTTTGACTAAAGTTGATATAGTTATGTATTGTTTACAATTATGTATTATTTTCAATTTAGATTAAACTTATTTTAGAATTTCGGATATTGTCCATTATTTCACAATTTTTTTATTGTTGAATGTTACAGGGATTTTCATCATAACAAATGAAGATGTTTTTGAAGACCCTAATTGTTTTAGCAAAGTCAGAACTATTTTGAACTACACTTACAAATCTTTGAGTGCCAATCAGTATATGTATGGAAACTGTTCCTATAACAATGAAAGGCTTGTCCTACATATGTCTACAAGTACAAAAGTCCTTACTTGTAAGAGTATCGAAGTAGGATCGTCAGCTAAGACCACTTTGATTAAGCCTGTGGAATGGAAGTTCTTATCTAAGCAGCAACAGTGGCAGAGGTTGGATTGTTATTATGAGTTTGATGAAATTTACCCTGTTATTGTTAAGAAAAGTGGTATTTCTGTTAAGCATCAGTTTCAGGTGAGTTTCTTGTTACATGTTGAATTATACACAATATTAAGGCTGCTACCTCTTGCTTTAAGCTAGTTGTTGAACCACTAAATATGTGTACTACTATTATTACTCCCATAGCTACTATCTAGTTAACCTGGTACCATGCAAAGCTATACTAGTTCTATAGCTTTAATTACAAGTTTATACTGAGACACCATTAGGCAATAATATAATGAGGGTTACCTAACTGCTCAGATAGCTGAAATACAACGAAAAATAGCGGTTCTCATTCTCAGTGTGACCCAGCAGCTATTTTTGACTGTGTTCTGGAATCAAAGACATTCCATTAGAGCATTTATTATATTACACTTTTGCAGCCACAAAATAGTTGCTTGTTGGTTGACAATGCCGGCTAAAGTCATTTGTTTTTGTATGTTTATATGTTTACAGCAAATTCTGGAGTCTGCTAACAAAACCATAGAGTCAAGTGTTATGTTTATAGATGGAGAATTGAAAGATGGTGGAGAGGCATTGGAACAGCTGATGAAGAAAAAGAAATCTAAAAACACCAAGACAATATCACAAGAACCACCAAAATCGATGCATGTTTCTTTATTTGTGCCTTTTGTAAGTATGGAAATAAAATAAATAGTTCTTGTTGTCGCATTTAGCAAGGACTCATTACTATGACAATTGGTACACTAAACATCACGTTATGTGTTTTCTCGCAAGAGAGAATAGGTCAAAGAAAATCTTTGGTAAAAGTCTTTCGTATTGTAGTAAAAGGTGACTAAAGGATTGAGACTGAGCATACACCGGTGATGGGCAGCAATGTGTTTGGTATGGAGCTTTTAATTAAAATCAACGATAGCCAACCCACTCGCTCATTGTGTTGATTAGAACAAATCCTCATTGATAGTAAAATCTTTGTGACCTGTAACAGACCTTTTATGATGAACGTGGATCGGACAACAATCACAGCACAGATGTAAATTAGGTTTCGTTACTAATGGAAACTCATTGGTAATAGTTTCCGTTTGTGTCAGATGCACCTGGTTGATTCCATAAGTGTTCTGTCTTATGGAAAATATAAAGATACATTATATTTTATATGTGACTGACATACAATAGAGGTTCATGATAGATAAGCTTATAATTTATATATATGTCAAACATGGTCCACCAATCATTACCTATGTTTTTCTGAAAATGTTACATACACTACAATTAAATAAGTATGAATATCAAATATATCAAATATTAGTGTAAAGGAGTCTCTACTTTATTACTATTGAAACTCAATTGACATCTGCAAATTTTCGTCTCATCGCTAATGATGAATATAAGATTAAATACAGTTTACTGTTCATATATTTTTATTCCTAAACGTTATAAGGACGAAATTTAACTTCATTACAGGAAAATTCTTTACCGGAAACAGTAGAGTACCTAGAATGTGATGGGAGTATACATTTTAGCGGAGTAGTATCCTCAAGTGTATTCATGTATCCAAAAGCTACAGTCAGTGAAGCTATCAGAGCTGTGAAACATGACATAATAAGATCCCTTGCCTCAAGATTCACCATGCATTGTGATGCACTGATTGATGACAATTTGTTACCTGAAGGTAAGGTTGTTCATAGTTAGAATTTTATGATGAAGTTTCGTAATTTGTTATAAGATTACCTCCTTAACCATGGTTAAATCACTTTGTTAAAAAATATCGTAGTCATTTTAAAAATATGGCATTGATAATAGATTTCTTTTAATAGGTAGGAATGTAGAAAATGATTATTATTATTATTATAAGCTTTATTTCCTTTCATTTTTTTTTTACATTTATATTGTGTGTATTCTTAATTTATTTGTTAGTGGTTTCTATATGTAGGTACTTAATTATTTATGTTAGTGTAAGGGCCGCATAATGCGGTGTAAGCCTCCTCCAAAAACTTCCAATCATCTCTTTCTCTTGCTCTTCTTGACCATGTATTCCCTGCAACACATACTATATCCTCATTCCATCTTTTGAATGGTCTGCCTCTTTTACGCGTTTTATAGAATGGTATCCAGTCCATTACATTTTTTGACCATCTTCCGTCTTTTGTTCTTTGTAAATGACCTGTCCACCTCCATTTTAGAAAATGATTAGTAATAAGTAATAATTTCTAAGTCTTTATACAAATTGTATTATAATGTTAGACAGTGTAGGTTTGTTAAATATTTTAATTTTTATATTGTATTTTGAAAACACCAAATTTATTAATTACAGAGAAGGTGTGCTTCAACGAGCCTCCTCGGCGGGTATTAGTGCCTGTTGGCTCTCTTTACCTCTGTGATTATTTATTCCCTGGGGAAGCCCCAGCGGAAGCGTTACTATCTGTACGGGAGCTGCTTGATCTGAAAATCACCGAGTCTGATGTTGTTTGTGACGTTGAAACGCCTGCAGGTAAATGGAATTGTTTGAGACATTTTTTGGAATGTGCATGCAAAAATAAATTCTCTTTCTCATTTCATAAGTTCCTTTTTTGAAAGCCATATTTACATGTCCGACAAATAGATCTACCAGTCACCTTCGTTTACGAATCCAATTTATCGTAAGTACAGTTTGATATTGGTTCACCATTTGTTAGTATTGAGTTCCGTTTCATTTTACGTTAGCCAAGTTCCTGTATGAAACATTCTGCATGTAATGGATATCGTTTGACTTTTAGATATATTTAACAGCTTTCGAATGATTAAAAAATGCGGAAAATGGAACCAATAGAAAACAAAGTCGCACATGGAGTTGATTCCGATCCTTGGTGAAAGTACAGAAATCGCTACCCCGGAAAATAATTCATGACGTGAATGAGCGTTTTTGGCATGGAGTTCCTAAATAGCTGTCTGGTTAGAATGGTCACTTGGTGAATCTAGTCCAAAGGCGAGTGGCTTATAAAATTCACCTAGTTGGTTGACTCAGTGTTAATATCAATAATGCCCTATTTATTGCTTTCAAATTTTGTGTGTGTAATGGACACAGCACAATTTTTGTTATGCGTTACATGTAGGTGAGGCCGAAGTTGGAAGTACGCTCACCCGGCTGACTACTTATCTCAAACAATCGGAACACAACAATGTTATCAACATTGCTGCTTGGCCGCCAAGCAGAGTTAGAAGATGATAGTAGCTGGCCAGACGGACATTTAAAGATGCCCCACAGCAAACCATAATAATATTATGATAACCTTGTTCCTTTCTTTTTTCCTTCTTTCCTTTTATTACTTATAAAATAGTCTTCTAATAAATATTTCGTTTCTCAATTTCTAGATACGTCGGAATTTGACGCCTTAGATCGCGATGCAAGCAGCGAAGAGCTCCTAGCAACTCCACAGGAAGCAAGTCAATTCATATACATCACTGGCATCTGTTTCGCCATGTTCGTTCTTATTATATCCATCCTCATTCATTATTATGACGCGATTGTCGAAGTGATTAGTAAACTAATTACAAAGTCTTAAATTTATTTTTACAACTTCGTGAAATACTTCGTATATATAAGACTTTATTGCAAGACAAGAAATCCACTTCCCTAACTCTGCATTTACTCTTTTCATCAATCCTAATGGACTAGAAGTTTAGTGACTGTAGTTAAGGACAAGCTTCAAGAGAACTCGATGAAGTGTTGAATTATTTATATCTGTTGTTGCTGATGTATTTTATAATATAATAATGTATTGTCTGAAAACCGTTTCTTCAAGTTCAGTAACCGAATTGAGCCTGAATTGTCATACAAATTAAAATGCTAATGTTTTTATAGCCTGTATGAGAAGCTGAAGCATGTGTTTATGGAAAATATAAAAACGGTTTTTAAATGATGCGTTATATTAGAAGGTGATGGTTTGTGTGTGCCTGATTGTGCCTCGGTTTGTTGATATTATTTTATGTACAAAGAATGAAATGAATAAATTTTAACTTTTGATAATAAATAAATTCCTCTAAATTTTAATTATTTTTCATTTACCTACTTTTGCGTAGCATTTCGTGATAGGCATTTCTTAGTTTGTTGTGGAAATATTCAAAAATTAAATACCTATGTAAATAAGAATTGTGAAAGTGTTTATTATTATTTCGGTAAAGCAAAAAATGGAAATAGCGAATGCAAACTCCAAACAAATCATGTAAAGAAAAAAAAATGTTTTGACGTGGAAAGCAACCTTGACTAAGGATCCAGACAGTTTCACAAGAAAATTGACAGACACCTGATAATTTCTACTGCGTAATCGCCACAGAGTGTGGGTTAGCATAAAATTCGAGTTTAATATTTATAAGGCGTATCATTGTATCCACTGACTTCTTTAACCTGATCCATGTAAGTATCGCAGTTTGTATGTAAACCACATATTGTATATATCATATGCTGACAATATTGCATCTCATAGAGATACCTATAGATAGGAGGGCCCGAGCTCGAGAATACTAAATATTACTATGTTCCGACCGAGCTGTGAGGTTTTGAGTGGAGTTGGATCATTTTTAACCTCCGACGAAAAAAGACGGGTGTGTGTGTCCAGTCTTTGTCCGGGTGTATCTCGGTAATGCTTGGTTCAATTTGAGTGCGTTTTTTTTTATATTAAAGACTAAACGAAGTGACAGGTATTAGCCATGCTTGGTGAAAATCGGTTAAGCCGTTTCGATAATATTTTGCTTTTTTAATATAGTTCGTTTGGTCTATCTGGATGACATAATCATTGCTTTTTTTTCGGGAGGTTTTAAATTTATAATTAGTATATAATAAAGAGAGATAGTGATCAAATCATCGTGTGCAATTAAGTACAGTAAAACATCTCCGACTAAGCAGGGTAATATCTCTAACCAAGAACCTTTCGTATGTTCCATAGACACATTCGCTTTATGCGACACCTAGTGGGATCTATGTGTACGAAGATTTATAGAGAAAGAAACGGAAATTCGCAACTTTAGGTTATTACTCCAAAAATTTGTTTCTTATTTTTTCTTTTTAATACATAAACGACATCGTTCTACCATAATTTGCTGTATTAAGTCGTCGGAACACTTTTTAGTGAACTCTACTGTTTTGCATTAAGAAATAAAGTACTCTGTGATTAAGAACGAGTAAGTGTTCAATAACTTGTCTTTGCTCACTGTAGGTACTAGATACATTATCTGAGACATTATTGAGTTACAGCTATTCTCGGAGAGATGGCGGTCATGGTGCTGATAGATAAATGATAACGCTGCTAAAGTTAGAACGACACGCAAATGTAGCTCAGTGCCGACAGTGCAGCATTACTACAACAAGCGAGAAAGAGAGATCCGTTTGTCGTTAACTTGCGAATGAAACCGGTAATAAAGCTTTATGTGTGTGTTTTGTTTGATAGTGAGGTTTGTAGCAATACACATTTTCTCATACACGAGTTTTAATTGATCAAGTGTAGTCTATAGGTGTCCTCGATGTCGGTGTGACAATGGGTGTTTCCATAAACCTACGATCCCTTATTTGAATTCGTTAACATGACATTAAATAACAAACATTACCACAATATTGAATTAAAATATGTGTTTCGTGAGATAATTGCATTGCGTGATTAATTTATTCAATGAAACCGGTTTTATGCCAGCGGTTTGGTGCGTGATAGCGGTGTAAAGACGGTGTGGATACGATGGCGTTTTCACTAAATAAATTAAAGAATATTTTGAATAACACGAGCCGCGAGGGGCAGCTAGCAGGTAGTGGCAGCTTGGACCCTGAGATTGGGTTCAAATTGGCCCTGCAACCAGTTACTAAGAGCCTCTACGTGACCGTTATTGGCGCTCGACACCTTCCGTCCTTGTTTGGATTGAGTCGCGCCCATGGATACCTTGTTAAGGTAACTTCCTTTATCTTCTTTTAGTTTATTGAGTATTATTAGTTACTTATGAGTACATGGTATCACGGTACCTAGTAGCAGTATTGTATATTCGTTTTTTGTAACGGTGGAGAGGCAGGTAATAAATTGATTAGATAGTCACATTATAGGTAGATATAGGTAGTAAGTAAATACCTACGTAATATTCACCGAAGAAGCTCAAACTGAAATTTTAATGTTATGTACTAGGTGCGTACATAAATCGTATCTAATTAATCTGTAATTAACAACTCGCCGGTGTACAAATGCAGAATGAGCGAAACACATTAAAAACATACACACACAGTCACAGATCGCTAACATCCGTCTAATTGTTTTCCTAATTGAGGACAACCCAACCCGTGGTGCGACCAATAAAAGTACATTTTTAGGGTTCCATTGTTAAACTATGAACCTTATAGTTGCGGCATGTAGGTAATGTCTACTATGTCACACACAACTGTACTGTGTTACGTGTAGATTATTGAACTAATATTAATGTGTAAGTTTGGATGTTTGTTGCTCAATCACGGGTTCCGTTAATCTGTGGTCTGAATCGATTTGGCTGAAAGTAGGTAACCCAAGATGCGCGAAGCTGCTGCAATAAAGCTAGATCTTGCACTTGATACATAATTATATCGCTTTGTATCAAATGCTTTTTTTTTAGTTTTTTCACATGTAAATGGTGGTGGTGGTTTTTTACCCTATTGCAAGTCGTTGATTGTCTTTCAAAAATATTAGGGGTTATTTTATATTCTTTTTCGATATAATGATCTTATATTTCTTAATAAGTAGTAGACATTGCTGTTACCCCCGACGAAAAATATAGCGTATTATGTGTTTGACGGCGTAGTGTGTGTGTCCAGCCGTTGTCCGGACGTATAACAGAAATGCGTGGTCCGATTTTAATGCGGTTTTTTATATTAAAGATTAAACTCGGGGATAGGTTCTTAGAAATATTTCATGGAAATCAGTTAAGCCGTTTCGAAGATATTTAACTAGCTGGTTTAGTTTGTCTGATGATATAATCATTTGTTTTCTCGGGGTTTTCTAAATTTTTAAGTTATAGTTATTAGAATTCCTTGTCTCTGCTCTCTACCGGCTAAGCCGCTATTTTTAACATTTGAAATTATTCGCAATAGTGAGGTATGATAATAGTAATTCCATACATTCCGTTGGAGATAGTAGCCGACCAATTTAAAATTAAATTGTTGTCTCTACTAATATACCGTTACAGACAAATCTTGAATATTCGATCTTTTCAGGGGTTTCTCTAATTTGTATGTCAATTTTTTTCAAAAATAATTAATTGAAAATTTAGAAAACTAAGATTATTTTGCTTACATAACCATTGCGATAAAATAACCAACTGTGTTAAATGCTAAATATCTTTGAAACAGCTTCACCGATTTCCTTATATTATTTATTCCTAATCCCATCTCGCAAACACCAGCTTTCGAATATAAAAAAAAAACAGTTTTTATTTGGGTTCAGCTGTTTTGGCGTTACAACACAGACATGAGGCATACGCTTCAATCTAATGAATGACACACCTCTTTTTGCGTGCGGAGTTAAAAAAAGAAGAGACTCAGTATATTTGTTATTAAGTTATTGTTTATTGTTTAAATAAGGAACTTAGTGTAGTATATTTCATTATATGTTTTCTATTCATTACAAGAAGTAACGAGTAGGTATATCATCATCATAATATCAGCCACAGGACATCCACTCCTAAACTTAGGCCTTCATGTAATTAAGTATTCTTCTTCTTCTTCTTCTTCTTCATGTAAATAAGCAAATGTGTAAATAGGCAATACAACACTCGTCCTGATTATTCATGAAACTTACCTACCGGAAAATATTTCCCGTGTTTGTAATGATCCTCCACCTTGCATAAGTATTGTCGTGAAAGCATGTACTTATTAGGTATTTACGAACTTCGAAGAGTTGTAAATTTATGAACGTTTGTTTGTGAGAGTTAATAGTAACCTAGCGTACGACACGCTTTCTCGGAAACTAAATAAGTCGGTACCTACTTACAGTGCTTGTTATGTGTGATACTTGGTCACAACACAAATAAGGATCCCTATTTACAAACTTAAAATCAATTTATCTACCTCACAGTTTCGTCATTTTGTCTCTGTCCAATTTTTAATACCTACGAAATACGAGGGGTGTCATGTATTTGACAGCGTCGTTGTGTGTATATCACTCTTGGATTGATGTGCCCGATTTGAGTACGGTTTCTTTTACATTAAAGATTAAACTAAGAGAAAGGTTTTATCTATGTTTGATGAAAATCGGTTAAGCCGTTTCGAAGATATTTAGCTTATAACATGCGGCTTGTATATTTGGATAGAATAGATTTCTAAATTTTCAATTCATAATTAGTCTACCTACCGCTTTCCGTTACCTATACTAATTTATAGGAGGAAGTAGCTGAAATTGTTCATACGTAAGAATTCAGGTACCTAAATAATTGATATGATTTGATTATAATACCCACAATATTCCAAGCCTTGAATAGTCCTTATAGTCGTGCTACTTGATCCTTTATTTGTTTGGATTTATGTATATCAGCCTATGTTTATTGGAGTTCCAAAAATTTTTATCCATTCTATTTTCGTCGATCCGGAATTTCTGAAGGGCTTTACTCTATCTTTCGGAATAATCTTTTCCTTAACAACGATAATAATAATATTATTATTATTATTGGCAAAACAGTAGACATTAAATGCTTCGTGATATGGGGTCCCGAAAGCAATGTGAGCCACAATCAAACTGCTTTAGTTTTGCCCAATTTAGATCTCAACATTGAGATCGAGTCTCACAAAGTTGTATTTTTTGATACGGTTTATATACCTACACATCTTAATTGACTTCAACTTAAATTCATCTCTATCTTGAGGCCCGAGATCTTTTGGCAGATAGGTAAATCACTCAAAACTTGCCCACGCACCAGCACAATCCTGCTTGAGAGGGGCGCAGGTCTGTATTCACAAATGGTTTGATTGATATCGAAATTCAATTCGATATCGGAAAGTTTCCGTATAAGACCTCGTTCCGTAACATTCATAATTTAATAAAATAACATTGTTAAACTATTTCAAGTGGAATTAGATGTCCTGAAATGGGTTATACCTGAGAAACTTCTTTTTAAATCAAATTCGAATTCCAATATCAGACCACCATTGCGACTACGGGCCCTTATCATACTAATAGAGGGGTACCTAGTATATCTTCGAAGAATGTTACGTTTATCTTACGCAAATTACAAACAAAAATAACTCTGAAATTTTATACGCAGTGATGGCTTGAAATGAGCACACTGTATGTAGGTAAATATCATCTAATTATATTCAATGTTTACTACAGCTGATGCTGAACCTAGTTACGCAGAAATTTTATAGTCTTTTATTGCGTACATTATGGACCATACATCACAATATACATACCATTATCGAAGAATATAGTATATTTCACCAGTTTATATCGACCTGTCTTAGTTTGGAATCTTCGGTATAGCATACTATGTTGTTCTCCAGAGTTCAATGTTTCCCGTATGTGTTATTTCATAGAATGCCATACATTCCATCCTCGCGGACAAAACTGACTATTTTTGTCCAGTCTGCAAAATATCCACCCCTTTGCACAAAGATGTCTAAATAACTTTTTTTTTCATTCATTTATTCGGGGCACTATTTATGCACAGTTTTTTAGGATCTATATTACAATCATAGGTAAAGCAGTCTCAGCGTTTGAGAATGAGGATTCCAGCAACACATGAGGCTCGATAGCTCACTGCCTTTAGGCACTATTTAGCACTATTTCAGCACAGTTTTTTGACATTTTCAAAATAACTGAATTCCACTATGTGTTCTAGTATCACGCACTTAAATAACCGTGTGAGCATTTAAAACAAATAGAGAGCGCGTTATAACCGGGGTCTTTGATGTATTATTTCTTTAGTTATACCTACTTTAGTTGGTAGTATCGTGCACCCTACCTGTTTTTCTACCTACAAATGTTCCATAGCTGTGGGTTGTCTGGCATTGCTTTTAGTGGTAAGACCGCCTAATTGTGTTCTATTGTTATCATCAAAAATTATTCTAAATTATTTTGCGCAATAAAGAGTATTTGTATTGTATTGTATTTCTTAGCAAAATAATATTCTACCAAATTACTTTCATCACAACGTAATCATGCTTTTCATAAGGTATAAAACTACAAAGTAAATGGTACCTACAACGTTAATGGTTCGATGGAAAGGTATAGTTGGAATTAAATTGTTTCCATATAAAATTTCGGATAAGAAGACGCTAGTTAGGTGGGTAGTTTTATCATAGGTACTTGTACTTTTTTTAAAAATTTATTGATCAAAATACTTATAATTACAAATCTTTGTATATCCATCTTACGGAAACCTCGTTTATGTGTAGATCTCACCATCTACACATAAACGAGGTTTCCAATTCTATCAAAATGGTCTTTTAACATAGTTTTGACTTTATCTTTATTTAGCTCCGCCTTTTTAACATTATTTGGCAATTAGTTAATCATTAGGTATTATATAGTGATAATTCCTCGTACTATTATTGTACTCTATGTAAGAATAACTATTAAGTAGGTATAAGTTATTAGTTACTTTTATACTTTTTCTTATTTAAATAGTGAGTAGATGTGGATATGGTGGGTATTCTTGTGGGTATTATCGTATTTTGTGCTTATATAAAATAAAATAAAAAAATATTATAGCGGGTCCTTCCTTAATAGTTAGTACCTACAATAGACAACCTTGGATGAACTACGAAGTTGTGTTGATCATTAACATTCAAGTTGTTGAGACTTACGACTGCCAGTCACTTTGAAGAGACATCCATTAAAACATTGAGATAAATAGGTGCTTACATGAATAAACACGTACCTACTTACCTAATGACTAAAATAAATTTTGAGATGAACTTTTCTGTTATGTAATAAAGTGTATTTGTATTGTACTGTACTTTTATAAAACCAGTCATGCGCAGTTGTGTCCCTTACTATGAATAGGTACAGGTATATTTTACACGATGAATGCTAGTAGGTATGCTAGCAATTCTTTCAAATTAAAGTTTACACAAGAGTGTCAGTTTAAAGATATGCGATAGGTATAACTTGAATAGGTGTCACGCTACGCTTAATCATGTAAAAGAACATTAGGATTTATAAGTACTAATAGTCTCCAAATAAAATTAGATGTTACCTTCAGACGGACAGACAGACTGACTTCGCGAAACTATTAATTTATCTGCATAACCTTAAAACTGTTCCGTATTAGTACAATTTTGTAATATTCTTTATAAAATATTTGCTCGTAAAGGGTCTCTTATTACACCAATTTCAACCATTACGTACTTTTGCGTTATTGTAATGTAAAACGCACGGTTTATCAAGATGCTCCATCTAAAACGAACGGTACGTTTTAAAATCATAGTAAGGAATTTTTATGTCAGAAAAGAGCTCAACATTTTATGAATAAAATTAACTTTGGGAGATAAAATATAATAAATAAACATCTAATTAATTTTGACAATACATTACAACCATTTATCTGTAACAAAAATACAAAAACATTTATTTACTTTATTAGTAATACTGGCTGTTTCTTTTAATGATAAGGCCGCCGAATTGTACAATATTTCCGACTGATTGTCAACATGTTTTTTATGTGCAATAGAGAATAACAATTGTACAGTTCTCTATTTTATTTTCATTGTGTTATGTTTATTATTGTTATGCAATAAAGAATATTTTGTTTGTTTACAATAAATAATAAATAAATAGGTATCCTTGAACATGCACACAATGCCATCTAGTTCCACTTTAAGCAACCATAGGCTTGTGTTGTGGATACCAGATGGTTGATATACTACATAAATACATTTTCTTTTGTAAATAATTACTTATTATAAATAAAAACATCCATAACTCGGGTACACATGCCCGTATTCATCATACAAACATATGCCTATAGCGGGATTCGAACCCGCGACCTTTAGGTATAGTGTTCAGTGTTTCTAACCACTTCACCAAACAGGTCGTCAAAATCTATGGTATGTTACATAATTTCATTACTAATGAATAATTTCTCCTAAAGCCTAATTGTATCTAAGTAACACACCTACTCGTGCCAGACGTAGGTACCTACCCAAGTTCCTACGAGGTAAATCACGTAATTAAAAGTTATAGGTAGGTAGTTACTTCGCGCACATCCCATTCTAATTTTATCTAACAGACATTAAACAAATTAGCAAGACGTGCCATATTATACCATAATAGAACTTGACAATACAATTAGTATTCCTGGTAAACTAATATATTGCCAAAATTAAATATAGATATAGATAGACAAATTTATTTATATAGTTATAGACTTATTTACGTAGGTAGGTACTTATTATTATATAATAATTACTTATTTTCTATTTCTTATTTATGTGCGCTCTATGTTCCCCTTCGCTGTTGTCTATTGTCCTATATGTCTCATTTGCCGAATATATCTCTTTTCTACGTTCGCTTTTCGCTTTTGTATATCTTATTTATTAATAGCTAAGGATGACTAATTGTTTTTTTTGTGTATGCATTAAAGTGATAAAATAATGACGAATAATATTTCATTTTTGGTACCAACTTCAAGAAGTTATATATTCTCACGCATTCGATATTTCAATGCAATAGACATTAGTACGTCCGTCACTTTCACACTTATCGGCAAGTGCAAAACTCCCTTGTCTATCGCCATTCGAGAATCATACGAGAAACAGGATCCTGCGCTAAGGTCTGACCCATATTAAAATAACGCAATCGAAATACACTTGGATTGGCACACCAGAAAGAAAAGACATTTTACACCATAAGTTGATAATTTAGAAAACCTCCGGGAAAACAAATGATTATATCATCCAGATAAATCAAACCGTGTTTAAAGTTAAATATTTTCGGCTCAACCGATTTACGAAAAGACTGGTACTTAGCCATGTTTCATGAAAATCGGTTAAGCCGTTTCGAAAATATTTAGCTTTTAACACATCGTAGTCTTTCCAAGGGTTTTAATTTTTTTTTATATTTAAGAAAAACTCGGGGATAGTTTCTTAGCCACGTTTGATAGAAATCGGTTGAGCAGTGTCGAAGATATTTAGCTTTTAACATAGTTGGTTTGGTCTATGGATGATATAAACCTATATTTATGAAGTGCATTGTAAAATTTTTGTGCAATAAAGTGTAGGTACTTGATTGATTGATTGATATAAACATTTTGGACAGTGGCGTGCCTATTTCAAGTAAGGCAAACCCGAGATATTTTTGATGAATGATTTGTGGATTTCCTAAACTGTTTAAATATAAATCAATAAAGTTTGAAATTGATATCCAAATCGAGTACTGTAAGGCTGGCCGGGCTTCTGGGCTTATATGAAAATACTGCCACTGCCTTGGGGTTATCTAAATTTTCAATTTATTAAGTTATTGAGTTAGATCTTGAGAATGATTTAAGTGACTCATAATTTATAATAAAAAGTACTTATTATACTTAAGTTTAACTACACAAGGGATAATTAATCGCTCTACGTCTACCTACGTAGTAACTAATCTACCCAAGCTGCAGTACCCTTTGTTCACAATTTGACGTCTGTTTATTGGAATGCGGAATTAGAGCGACTTAAAACGAGTAGGTACCCACATCAGGTGTGATTGAGGTCAAGTACTAACATATTGTGTATACCAAAAAAAAAAAAAAAACAGTTAACTTTTTAATTGTGGAAACAATTATTTAATTAAAAACAAGCCCTGAAACAACGTGTCTATAATTGGTACCTCGAAACCTTTTTATTGTGGATTTAGACAATATGGTATTATTTACCCATATAGATAAATTTATGAATTGTCAAATCATTGATCACAATCACAAACATAGGTTAGCTGTAGGTATAATTCACTTCATCCATTTGAATGACTTTGTAGACGCAGTTACTTTTCTCGTGGTCCGTAAAATGTATATTGTGAAAAGGCTGATGGTATGTAGAACAATTATCTTTTTACAGTTTTAGCACGAAATGAATTGAGAGCTAGGTGCCACACTATATTAGGTAGTAGAAGTCAACATCGTAGGAAAACATCAATCGTAATTTAAGATTGTATCTTGACTCATCTCTTTATAAATGAAAGTGACATTCCTTGCAAAATAGTTTTCTCAACTCGTCCATAGAAATAGAGAGAGAATATAATAATATAAGCCAGGTATACCTTCGAAACGGCTCAACCCAAAAATGGCTAAGAAGCATCTAGCAAACAATATCTTTAGAATAAACATTTTTAAATCTGTTTTGGCGCTACAATACCAAAGACAACAGTACTCCTCTTTTTGCATTGGGGCTTAAAAAAGAATTTGTGTCACTAAAATGGCCATTATGTCATTCCTATACGGTTAGTGACTGATTATTTATCATTTTTTTATCACAGAATGCCCCTATAGATACTTTAAGCGTTATCGCCGGCTTATCTTTGTGCATTTTCTAAATTACCTATTAACTGTGATAGAATGTTTTGGTACGTAATTACCTTACCCAACACCATAAGGTTTTTGTAACGGACCAAGGCCTATCATGTGTATACAAATTTAATGTTATCTACAAATATTTTGACCCATTTTACGATATCGGTGGAAAGTATGGGCTGAGTGCTCTAAGCTTGGGGAGTCAATGTTCCAAATCATACAAGATTCATAGTTTCATTTGCATACCCACCCATTAAACGCTTTTCATTGTTGAAGATAAGCTTAAATTTTTTAATTTTTACCTTTACAATTTTTTGTTGATTGTAATACAAAACGAAACAATAGTATCTTTATTGGGGAGTTAGATGTTGTTCTTCCTCGGTTCTTGGACATTAAAATGGATGTAAAGGGTAACTGAAATTCCAATTTGAACTCCCCCAACATCTAAAGGGCAATCGGTCTGTCTTACTTACCTAAATTGCTAATTTGGTATGTTGTAGAGCGACGAGAAAATACAGAAAGGCTTACTACGAGTATTACAGGGAGAAGAATCATAGATATACATTATACATAAGCTTAAATAGAGCACTATCGCTTTGGATTCTGTCTTTAATGATATATGTTTTATGTCAAATAAATAATAAATTAATAAAAATATAATATTATGACCGATTCATCATCGTAACAGCTACTCTTAAACATACGCCTCCATAGAGATCCAGAGCCACCGGTTGGAAGCGGTTTGCGACCGCTTTAGGATGCGTAGGCTAATTAATTTTTATAAATATAAATAATTTTTATAAATATGTTACCCACTTATTTAGTTCAGTTTAATTTTCCTCCTACTTATTCAACATCATCGTCACATCAACCACAAGACTACCACTGCTGAACATAGGCCTCCCCCAAAGATTTCCAGAGCGACCGGTTGGAAGCGGCTTATCTAGAGACTTCCCGCGACCTACATCAGGCCGTCCGTCCTCCTTGTGAGTGCATGGACTTGCATAGTAGGTCTACCAAACTCATTCAAATCCGTCCAGCCGTTTAGGCGTCAAGCGGTAACAAACATACATACACACACATACACACGCACACACACAAACTTACGCATTTATAATATTATACTTGGGATAGGGATAGATTTAAATTGGTATGGAACAAATGATATCATGTATCTTAGGTAGAAATAAAGGCATGAAGTTTGAGTACAAAAAGCAGATTAACCTGTATTCCAGCATTTAAACTTAGTAGTAATGGTTCTGACCTCATTACAATTTAATTGTTATTATCTTTAAATTTCAGGTGAAAGTGTTTCCTGGAGATAGTAGATATGAGACTACGCTACAGGAAAGCTCATGGCCGGTATGGAACGAAGATTTTAAATTCCAATTGAAGCAGAAGGAAACTGCAAGAAAATCGTCAGAAAAAATCGACCTTCAGAACCAGGTCGCCGGCCATTTTTTATCTCTAACAATTTATGCCATATTAGAACCTCAGAAACAAGATTCAGATAAACGTAAAAGTAGCAAAACCTTAGATGCCAAGAAATCTCCGAAAGTAGCAGACCAGGAGGAACCTAAAAAGTCCGGATTTCTAGAAAAGACATTTAGTAGTTTTAAGTCGACAAGATCTGAGGCTATAGCACAGAAATCAATTTTAGAAAAGCGAAGAACAATTGGTGCAGCGACGTGGAACTTCGATTCGAAGCTATTTCAGAACGATCTCAAGAATGGTTTAATTGGCACCCCTGATATTTGGAGACCGATTAGTGCTATTACAAGTGGACTTTCTAGTACGACCGATGGAAGGGTAAGTAATAAATTTTTATCTGAAGGTAAAACCGATCCGAATAAGGTAAACTTTTTGAGAAACTAAATAAAACCTTACTACCCGTTAGATCTATAATTTATGATAGTGTTGCCAGTTTCTTTGCTTCTAAGCTAAGGCTATAAAAGGGTTAGTTTAATTTCATTTTACTCGTCTCCACGTTAAACTTCCAGAATGTGAATTTTATTTGATCGTTAACGAAAATTAATAGCTTTTCTTTGTAACAGACATTGTGTTGAAATCTTAATTCTAATTTGATTTTGTCACTTAACTGGTGTTTTAGGGATCTTTCGGGCGTCGAGCTGTAAATAATGGTCTGTTTCCTCATGCATATCATATTTATCACTTTTTACCTCCTACAATCACTAATCCATAACTAAGCTAACTAGTTAGGTTTGTCGCAGAATGTGCACTTCGTAAAGTGCGCACATTTTGCAATATTTGATACGATTTTACGTTAGTTTATCCTATGACGCGATTTTCTTCACTGTACGGGCCGGGCTGAACCCAACCAAACAAAAAGAGCCGCAAAATCAACCTATTTCGATCAAAAGATGTAACAATGCTTATATCCTGGATCATGTAAACCTTTTCGGAACAGCAGACGTAACTATTGTTATATACAAGTAACAATGTACTGTGTAATCGCGTTCTACAACACTGTATCTCTATTTTGGTGTAAAATATAAGTAGGTATCTAGTAGTAATATTGTGTCGGAATGATTATAATCTTTCCTTAGACAAATTGGAGCACAGAATAAGAATTCTCGCCGTATTTATAAAAAAAAGCATATAAAATATTCAGAAATTTCCTCCCTTTGTCTGCTACAAAATCAACAGGTCTTTCGCCAACGAACAAAGTAGCCGCACCGTTAGAACTTCGTGTCAATAACAATATTCAACAGAATTATAAGTCTCCATCACAAACAACTATCTGTTTTTTAGCCTTATAATATAAGTAGTACCTAGCAGACCAAATATTATTACGTATGCAAAAGGCGACTCTTAGTAAGATAGACGCTTTTTTAATTACAAATTAGATTAGGTATAAACAAATTCGTAATCTGTTAAATCAATATAACCAATTTCTCGACGTTACAAGTTAAAATGGAGCTTAATCTTTTCTATGGAAACTTGCCACGCTGTTTTTATTTAATCCTTTCGGTCTGCTTCTAGCACAGTTGACGGTTCTATTTGTATTGTATTGCAAGTCTGTGCTTTATTATGGGTTTCTATTGCAATACAGTAAACTAACAAAATTAAAACTTTATGCATGGAAAACTTCAAATTTCATGAAAATCATACCATTTCACTTACTGTCTAGAGTCACTTTAAACAAATTTCAGCTCAATCAGATACCAGCAAGCGGTTGAAAAATAGTTTGTAAATTTTGAAACAGACAACTTACTTACCTACGAACATAAATTGCTTGTAAAAAGGCCTGTTGTAGCTACAGGTACTTTCATTGATTATCGATTTCTGTATTTAATTTTTCTTTCGTCGGATAAAATAACATACTTCAAAGAATTAAATACTAGACGTTAGGTATGATGGATTACCTTACCTTTTCACATTAGATGCCGGTAAAAAAGGATTAGGTGACACCCACATGTTCGGTAAACATAATTGATAAAATTAGGTAACGATTTGGTATCTTGCAGAATTTATTCACACCCAAATGAACAACAATTTTAATATATTTAGATATGAGTCACGTTGATAGTACCTACCTATTCTCGAATCTTTCGAGTCACAAGTGGTAACTACACACGTAGGCGTCTACAATAGAATAGTTTTGACCTCGACCGATCCCAGTTAGACTGCCCATATAATTGAGCTGACGTAAGATTTTTATAACTATGCATTATCTTTTTGTCTGAAGAACGATGTTATTCTAGTTGTAATGTATTAAGCCAGATATCTCTTAGTTGGATAAATAGTCAAGCATAACATAATGTGGAAAAAGCTCTCTTTTCAAACTGTCACAGTCAAAATGTAGCACGTGAAGAGTAAAATTTCAATAATACCAATCTAATAGAAAATTCTATGTGATTCCTAATAGGACCAACCCACCTGTACCTTTTTTAGGTGTACTAAAATGCGAGTACGGTTTTATAGAGCACTGATAAGCATAATTGGTGTTGAGCTCTATCTAATCCCTAATAACTCTCCAAAATTAATATGGCGTCTATGATCATCATCTTAATTTAATTTCACTTGTGTGTAATCTTTGGTTTAATCCCGAATGACCACGGGCCAGCGATCTCGTTATTTTAAAATTAAAAGAAGTGCGAAGGCAGCCCTATTTATTATGGTGCGTAACGTTTATTATTATGGTGCCAGGGTTGGATACCAGTGTAGGATTGTCTTAGTCTAGTATAAAGACAGACTATAATCGGATTATTTTTGTAAGAGCTAATTATTACCCGCTATTAGTACCTGGCGGAATTCTATTGAATTTACTACTCTGTCCTTCTGGCATTTCAAGTTACCTACCTCTCTGAATTTTATGCAAAATAGATCATAGTTTGTAATGTAGTAATATAGATCATAGTAAATATGTAACAAACAGACTAACTTTCGCATTTAATAACTCTATAAATTCAATCTACTTAAATAATGGATCGAATTAAACGAATTTGACCTTGCAATTTCTGTGTCGACAGAGGGAGAACAGAAAGGGTCAACTGGAGGTGGTTCTCATGTACACAGCTAGTGAAGATGGCTTCAATGATGTGGTGCAGGTCACGGTCAACCGACTCCGATGTAGCGTGCAGACTATGCAAGAGCACGAACAATATAAAGGTAAAAAATTTAATATATTATTCCATTTGTTCTTGAGTGATATATCCGCATGATTGTTTCAGTCCCCGTAGGGCGACGTGACGTGAGAGCGGGATAGTTGTATATTGCATGCGTCCAAGCAAATGAGCAGGACAAATATTATCTCACGCGACATGAACGTTTATCGCGCCACTCTTGCTCCTAGTACTGGTTGTTTCTCAGTAAATGAACATAGTTTATCACCTATTTTAAACCTGCAATCGTACTTTACGTTGTGCTAAGTGTATTAAAATTTATTCGAAATATTTAATTATTATATGTTTTTAAAACTTCTAAGTTCAGGCGTTTATAATATAATTGGGGAACAAACATTGAAAGGTCCAAACTTCCACATTTACAATATTCGTGGAAAGTTAGATCGTGTATACAAATACATTTTATTGCACAACAGAAAAGAAAATACCTACTTTGAAGTTTCAGAAATAGCAGTTTAGCTGGTCAGTCGTCGTCTCATAACAAAATGACTACTGTATTACCTTATATTCCGTACACAGACTTCTGCATCGAAAAAGTATTTAAGACAAGGCCCAATATTTTTGAAATACCTTTTGAACGATACGCTGCACAGTTGTAGAAGTACCAATCTTCATCCAAGTCAGCCTAGTGTCCGTTAGTCATTCAATTAAACTGAGGTTTTCACAGAAAATTGAGGTGCTGCTGCTTTCCTGTAATATATCATCATCCATACAAACTAGGCATTCAATGGAATAGCTAATTTCACCATCTATTGGCGATAGATACATCTAAACATCCAAACATTCGCTTTACAATGTTATTGGAAAGTGATCTTATTTGTTTTTACCTGATTGCCCGTATGTCCGTTCCTTTGACGCATCGTACCCTAGACGGCTTGACCGATTTCGAAGTGCATGGTGTCGTTAGATTCGTCTTGGTACCCGGAGTGTCATAAAATACATTTTATGGTAAAAAATCCAACATGGCGTCCGCAAAATACACAATAGCTGTCGAGTTTTGGTTATTAATACATAAATAGTTATTTATATCGAATTGAAGATAGCTTGACGTAATATCCTCTCTGCTCACACAACAGCTACACCTCGTACATATGTCCCGTTACAGTATTTCAGTAAAACCTACTCATCAATCACTTTATATAAGCTCGACGGTTTGAGGTAGGTACCCCTAAACTGACCTTTTTTCAACACGGATTTGATTACGCATACGTTTGCCTAGATTGCCCCTTCCGACCGGCTCTTTCATTCATATTTGATCTACGGATTTCATTCGTCGATTTCCGGTCATCCATCGTTTTTATCCATATCCACACTGACATATAAATGCGAACGTAATTCTATCCGTTTGTTACCTAATCTGGACTAAATCTCTCTACCAATCTTACTAAAAGGCAGAGAGATGGTCTGGGACCTGAGAAGGACATAGACTACTACTCACCCTAACAAAAACCCCGAAAAACGCTGACATTTTCATGATGTAAAGCCTATGTCCATCTTCAGGTACTAGCCTACCTCTCTACCAAATTTTAAATCGATCGATTCAGAGGTTTAATCGTGAAAAGGTAACAGACAGACATACATAATTACTTTCGCATTTATATATTAGTGTGGATGTGGATTTGTCTGTGTTAATAGCTGATGTGTTCTCGTTTATTGCTGTATTTGTTATGTGAGTAATGAGTATGTGGAAAGGTGATATTTGTTTCTTAATTGTACCTTTCGTGTAAAAATTAATACTGAGAAAGTGTACAATTATGTGTAAAATCTCCAATATAATGATAGAATCCCTCGAGCTCCTGGCGTATTGACAGCGGAATAAGCTTGTGCAACACGAGTAAGTACCGTCCCGCGTACCGAATGCATATTAGAATGTTTGTCATGCAGACTGCATGTTGTCAACAACTTGCAATTCACCACACTCAAACTGTGGCGTTTTCTTTGAAATATCAACGATAAATATACTTGTTTGAGTAAATAGGTACATACATATTTTGCTTTGACTATAAAGTTAGCAATTTGAATAGAAGAAAATGTTCCACGGAATTATCATTTAGAACAAGTTTGCACAATGGATATGCTTTATCCTGGGTGACTTATTTCATTAAGAATGAGTCTAATTGAACACTACTACTAGACATACACCTATCTCATATAGCGATTTACAAGGCTTTGTACGAGAGGAATTGCCGCAATTACCACGACTATGGGCAGGCGAGCTGGTAATCGCAAGGTGTGGTTTGGGAAGTCCGCAGCAAAGACGCTGCTGCTCATCACTAATCTAACTATAGACTTTTATGCTCAAGCTCGTTTAGTCGTCTTTTTCGTCATCCACGGGAGAGGCCGGTTTTGGTAGTAAACCGGCCGGTTTTTTTATTTTTATTTTCTTTTTTCGTATACACGACGGGTTCGTACTTGACCTCAATCACACCTGATGTTAAGTGATGACGAGGTCGAAGGTGGAAGCGTACTAAGCGTACATACGGTTGGTGAAAAATTTATGATTATAGAATTTTTTCAAAATAGTTGGATTTACCGCTAACCTAAATCTAATGGCATCATCGCGCAGTAATCAATCAAAATGGAACATACACAACACTTCTTAACCCTTTTTTATTAACACTTTATTGTATATACATACATTATACAAATAAAATAGAAATGAATATATGCAAATGTCGAGCTTCTCTGTTAGTTTATAGGTCGCCAGAAAGACAAAACCAAGACGAAATTTTGCACGCGTCGCTATGTGTATAGTTTGGAATGCCCTCCATTAACAAAATGACTCCCCAACCGGTCGCGTAACACTATTTGCTTATTAAAGAGGAGAGAGTGCGGTAAATCGTAACTCGTAAGCTATGCGATTGTCACTAGTAGTAAGCAGTACCTACTGTACGGTGAAATCTATCGCCGAGTTGTGAATTTAATACGGACTCAGTGATGAAATTCAGCGTAGATTACATCTACGTAAAATTATTGCTTTATTTCATTACCGTTCTATAACAGTTAAGGAAACTCCTTTTCTAAATACGAGCATTTACAGTCGTTCGTGTTACAATAATAATAATATTTCGGACACTTACTTTATCTAAGGCATGGAACTCCCTTCTGGCGCCAGTCTTTCCTGAATCCTACAACCTTGGGATCTACAAGAGCAGAGTGAATGGGCATTGACTGGGATCGCGTGCTTCATCTTCGACCACTTCGTCACTTTCCATCAGGTGAGATTGTGGTCAAACGCGAATCCAGGCAATCATAAAAAAAAAATGTAGTCCACTTTCAATGGTGACAATGCTGTACGCGTAACCACATTCTGGTCCTCAAGAATTTGATTTTTTTGCCATCAACTCGCTAAGAAGAATGGTGATGTAGGTATGAAACCCACAGGGCATGCGGTACAGTAGTATAGGGTACTTCCCAGTGGTGTACAATCTTGAAATTTACTGGTACTTGATCATTTTCTTATATTATAACATAATCATAGTGCAAAACATGAATTGCTAGGTATCTTACATCTAACAGCAACAGAGCGAACACAACAAAGCCATTCAATTGCTGTTTGGTGAAGCGAAGTAAGGCACGTAATAAATGAATACCTTTTCCATTTCCAGCTCCATTGTACCTGAAAGCGACGATATTAGAGGCGAGTAAAGCGGAGTGCTACTGGAAGAGCGACAGATTCGTTCCAACTATTTCAGCCAGATGGGACCCAAAGTCCGCCACGGTGAAACTAACAGTGTTCAAAGCCAGTTTGAGCAAAGTTAGCATTTACATCAGTCTCGGATGTAAGACAAAAATGGCGAAAAAAGAAATCCTTGGAAAAGCGATCATAGACGAGAAATCTGCCTACGCGGAAACTTGGAGCGAATGTCTCAGACAGCCTGGAATTCCTAAAACCTTCTGGGTTAATTTTGAATAGAGCTCGCTTGCTGACACATTACTCCTGAATGGTCTAAGCTAGACTTAGTCATCATATCAAGTAAAAACACTCTGTTTTCGAAATTAATAACTGATTTCATAAGCTTTCGTCTACATAAATCTCAATTCCGAATACAAAAATGGTTGTGAGTAACATAATTTCTTTCATGTTTTTCAGTAAGAGTTTATTTTCAAGTTGTTCTGAATCGTCTGTCAGACGTTATCATTTTAAGTTTCCACGTCCACGTTCAGACGACTAAGTGCTAATTGCGTAGAGTTTAATACATGTTGTGTGTGAGGCATATAAGTGGTGGAAAATTAATCAAATTGGTACCCGAGGTTAACATCCGATCATTTTTGCGCTTCATTGCGAACAAAGAACATGTCCTAAGATTGGAAGCGAGAATAAACACTATGACAATAAATATATGTTAATTTAATAAGTAATATAATAAGTTCGTAATTCACATTTATTCTTGTATGGTTGAGATTAATTTGTAATTTGTATAACGTTAATGTTTGTGTAAATATTAAGACTGTTGTTGGTATTGTGTAAGCAGTGTTAAAATTGTATTAATTCAATTAATGTGTATGTACTCGTCACAATGAGTTATTGTTAATATTATTTGCAATTTTGATATAATGAAATTGATATTATTAAATATTTTGAATATTATTCGAGTAAATAATTCTTTTGACTAAATTATCGATTGATTTATAATATATTTCTATATATTTAAGAAGTATCGATCACACAACTCATAGTCACCCAATAATGATTTATTGTCGATTTAATTCTTATTGTAGTCCAGTAAGCGAACGATTTTTCTTCCTATAATCTTAAAGTTCCTATTTTTTTGCACATGGATATAGTACCTGTCAGTGATAGGATAAAAATATTGTCTAACAAATCGGTAGCTTGCTTTAGTTATATAGTACAGGTATTTAGTGATAAAACTATTAGATTACAATTACCACTGTAAACTTCATTGCGTCGAAGAATATACTTGGAACTCCTATAACTATTTTCATAAAAATCAAAAACTTCTTGACATTTATGAAAAATTTCACCAACGGGCAAATGTCACGACTCAATAAACTATTTTTAGGAAATAAAAAGTAGCAATTGATTATTTTTTTAGAAAATTGATTTAGGAAAAAATTTAGTATCTTCTACAAATCAATAAAGTTTACAATGGTAACTTTAATTTAACACTTTCACGGACAGTGAACCAGACACAATAGAGGTTTATTGTTATTACGTCTACAGGCGTTCAGTATCCTCGAAAGTGTTAATACTGTAGGTTTTATTACTAAATACCTATACCTAAAGCAAGCTACAGAATGGTTAGAAAACATTTTTATTTTATTACAGATGGGTACTTTAAAGCCCGTATAATTAATAAATCGTTCTTGAGATTGAGATCGCGTCTCAGTCTCAAGACCATTTTTTCTGATGCTGTTTTAATATGCAATAGATTTTCAAGCGTCAACTTGAGGCCACGTCAATCTTGAGAACTGTTTATTAATACGGACCTAAGATTGTAGGAAGTTACACCATAAAAATTACGTATTGTTACTGGGCTATTGGTCGTACCAAGGCTTACTCAATAACCGATTCGAAGTTTTTGGGCTTCTGTCCTCGTATTCAAAATTGTTCGATAGTCGATATTCGATTCGGTATCGGTAAGTTTCAAATTTCGAATGCGCTTTTGTTTGAAGTTTAACGAATATCGATTTTCTAACCATTCTATTATCCTGATGTATTGAGAGAAAGATATCTGTGTGGCATTATAACGGTAAAACAGCTGAACCGATTTGATAAAAGGCTAGTAGATATTTGCGAGATGATTATGATATAGCCATGTTTGATAAAAACCGGTTTAAACCATTGAAGTAAGTTATTTCGAAGATATTTTTAACACAGTTGATTTGTTTATTTGGTTGATATACTTAATCATCGTCGCTCGGGTTATCTCAACTAAGCTAACTATAGTATTTGCGATATAGTTTTTAGTAGCCATATTTGTTGAAAATCGGTTAAGCCGTATGGAAGATATGTAGCTTTTAACACAGTTGATGTTTAATTAGATGATATACTAATTCATTTTGTCTCTCGGAAATTTTTTAGATTTTCAATTTTTTATAATGAAAACATTTTGATTCGGAATACCAGGAAAATAAAAATTATTGTATTTACATTATAAACAGTGTGTCGCCTCGAGCTCTCCTATCTGCGGCATTGTCCCCAGCATGCTAGCCAGCATGCCAGCATGTTGCGCTGCCGGGCTGATTAAATTGAATTCAGTATATGACGACCTGTTTGGTGTAGTGGTTAACAACTCTGACCACTATACCAAACGGTCGCGGGTTCGAATCCCGCTAGGGGTATATATTTGTATGATGAATACTGACACGTGTATCCGAGTTATGGATGTTTTCATTTATACCGGATGAGTTTTTTTTACCGTAAGGAAAAAAATAGGGCATTATGTAAGTGAAATAGAAATTGGCATAGGTAGTTAATTTTTTTTTCTTCAAAACCATCATCGACCCTAAAAGGAATTCCTATATCCCTGCAGTGGGTTGTTTACGGGCTGATGATGATGATGATGTCTATTTAGGACAAGAAATCGGACTAGATAGGTCCAACTTTGAGAGAGAAGCCAATCGACGAATCCAACTCGGTTGAGCAGCGTTCGAGAAACTGCGCAACGTCTTCTTGTCCAAAATACCTCAGTGCTTGAAGACGAAATGTGTGTTACCAGTGATCACTTTTGGCACTGCGACGTAGTTTCTCACTGTGGGCCTCATAAGAAAGATCAAAGCCACGCAACGAGTTATGGAGACGTGATGTTCGATGTTTCATTACGTGATCGAATCAGAAATGAAGAAATCAGGGGGCCAACGCTCTAACTTTGAACGGTCTTACCAAAACCGCCTTTAACCGCTTCCGTGGCTCAATGTAAACAACATTGGGTTTACGATTAGGAGGTCGCGGGTTCGATCCCCAACAGGGTACATGTTTTAAGTACTCGATTTGGTTGGTGGTAGGGCATTTTAAATGTCCGCCTGGCTAGCTACCACCATCTTATCTAAATCTGCCGCCAAGCAGCAATGTTAATAGCATTGTTGTGTTCCAGTTGTCAGAGATAAGATAGCCAGTCCCCCAAGTGTGTTGAGGTTTCCGGATCAGTACGCTTCCACCTTCGACCTCATCTTCACTTAACATCAGGTGTGATTGAGGTCAAGTACCAACCCGTTGTGCACATAAAAAAAAACTAAGCCATAACCAAAAACGTTATGTTAAGTATATTACGTATCGTGCTATTCATTTCTACGGAAATTTTCCTAGTTTTTTTTAATATACTCGTGGTTAGCTCTTAACATTTTGGGTTTGGTTTTTCTTTGGTAACGTCAAGCATATAATCAGCGCGATACCATTATTTACATCAGCTAAACTAAAGCTAAACCAAAACCAAAAACGTTCCGTTCGAACGGTAGAACCGTTGTACAATAGCGCGATTGGTCCCCTGTAGGAGCACAAAGGTACACTGACATAGCCCAGCGGTTTATCAAGTTGAAGTTACAGCAGGCAGGATACATAGCTCGGAACTATGGTCGGTGGGGCATTAAAATTCTCGAGTGAAGAACAAGCGCAGCGTAGGATGTCCAATTGGTGGACAGAGGATAAATACGATGTAAATACAAATACACTTTATTGCACAACAGAAAAGAACATAGAATTTCAGAAAAGTGGTAAGAATACAATGTACTTATCTTTTCCAGGCAACCTTTGGGTATAAGGACAGTACATTTGAAATAGGTAGGTTGTGCGGTATTAAATAGGGATGCAGATACAAACTGTGAATAAATTTCATATATTTACATACATAGATCAATAGACAATAATACCTACTTAAACATAACATCTATAAAATAGTAACAAAATACAAACGTATATATATAGGTGTATTAAATAAATATTTTTTGATATATAAAACAATAATAATAAGCGACAACAGGATTGTGCTAAGGTATAGAGAGAAGACCTGAAGAGAGAACCTGATAAAGGTAGCGGGAAGTCGCTGAAAGCGGGCCGTTTCCAACCAGTTGCCCTGGAAGTCTATGGTGGAGGCCTATGTTCAGCAGCGGACGTCCTGTGGCTGATATGATGAAGAAATAATAGCGAACAAAAGTGATGGTAATGACGTTAGTAAGATGACATAGATGAACGTGTGAATTTAGCCCCATCACGATGCGGTTTATAATTTATGTCATATCACGTTATTATATTAATTAGTTCGCATAGGTACTGTGATAAATGGATGTTATAATATTTTTGTTATTTATTCAACGAGTGAAGTGCTTTTCTAATAAAATTCCACCAACGTATAGTAACAAACATCTAATATTTTTTCTCAATTAATGAACTGTGCCATGAAGTAGTATTTTATCATCACCATTCTCAGCCCACATTCACTAACGAATGGGCTTTACTTACATTTTATAATGTCGAATAAATAACAGATTAGTTGGTATTATACGTATGTAACTCAAGAACTTGCTAATGGAAAAAAAATTTCGATTAGCAAGTTAAGCAACTTCTGACGTGATCACTCATTGGGTGGCGACCACCAGTGACATTTTAACACTTTTCGGAGGGCACATTAAAATGTCGGTCCCGGTAGTTTTCAATCGAAGGCAGTCGTTAAAACAAAGTCGGTAGCCTACATTGACTTACAGATGGACTTAGTTTTACACAAATTCACTAATCCGCACTGCTGACCCAGTGAGAGGAGGCTGTGCCCCAATAGTGAGGACGTGTGAGGATGATGATATGATGATGATGAACAATAAATGAAGTGCAAATATACATCATTTATTTCGTATAAATTAAAAAAAGAAAAGGAACTAATTAAGGAATAATCACATCATATTATGATACTCAAAAAGGGGCATTTGCCATAATAGTGAATAAAACGCTCATTCTTTCCCTGGGAGAGAAAATACATTGTGAATTTGGAACAAGCACGCATTATTTCAATAATTCTAGTAAATAAAAATATGTATATATTGTGTTTAATATCTATATATTTTTTGTCTTATAAAATAATTTTATATTCAAACCATTATTGCTATAAATCTCAATGTTTTATCTTTTGTCAATTGTGTTCCTATGACAGTGATGTTTTGTTAATGTTTTGTTCTATATTTGTAAGTATCGCTCTTTGTCTGCAATAAAATATTTTAATTTCATTTTTCCTTCCGAGGGTTTGCTGGAAGAAATCTCTTACAGAGATAAGCTCGCCTTTTGTGTATTGTAATTTCTGTCCTATGTTTGTTTAATGTATGTTTGTATACTTATATATGCAATAAAGTGTTAAATAAATAAATAAATAAATAAAACGTGCTGACGTACTGGCTAGCTGGCTGGAATAGCCAAATTTAATATATAAAAAAAATATTTGTGCGCCAATTTTATTTAGTCTCTGTTGCGGTTTTTGGCGGGATCTCGACGGGTGAAGTTGCATTTTTCTTTATAATTCTTATAATTTGTGCATTCTGACTTTTGAAGCTTAATGATGGCAGAATATGGTGCAGCAAAAGTTAGTGATGGTGTACAAGTGGAAGGAAATGTAAATTAAAGTGCGTAACGAAGTTTTCGGGTTCGGTTCGGTTAAAGATAGTAAAACCCAGTAGGTAAGTGAAAAAAAGGTGATTACTAAACTGCCTACTATTATTATTTTCTCGCAGGCAATAATAAAAAGTAGGGTACAAAATAACTCGTGAAAAGGTTTTTTGGCGGGATCTCGGCGAGTGAAGTTGCATTTTTCTTTATAATTCTTATAATTTGTGCATTCTAACTTTTGAAGCTTAATAATGGCAGAATATTGCGCAGCAAACGTTAGTGTTGGTGTACAGGTGAAAGGAAGTGTAAATTAAAGTGCATAACAGAGCTTTCGGGTTCCCACAAGAAGCCGCCAAAATCTTTTGTAAAGCATTCTGCCACTTTACTGAAGAATGACTTGACCGTGACTAGACTCTGTATACGCCAAGTATACAACGAATTACTTGTATTGACTGAGACTGACTTATAAACTGAAGAAATAAGAAAAATAAAATTTTTCACTCGAAACTGGCAGTAATGTCCCTCGACAGTGAGGTTGACTGGTTGCCATCCTCAAAAATGAGAAGAAGAAGAAGAACTCGTGAAAAAAATTCTCTCAATAAATGAATCTGCTCATTTGCTTTAGACATTCCAAAAAACAGTACAATTAATATTCAAATACCATGATACATGCAATGGATTATAATTACAGAGTAGAGTGACTAAAGTATACGTATCTAAGTATGTATTTAAATAGTGTCTTATTTGTTTATACAAATTGGTATACCGTTATCTAAATGGGTAAGTATATTTTTTGTGCTATGATATCACATTATCTTATTATAAATAATTAACTGTTACAAGACGGTTCCTTTGAAGTTACTCTTTGCAGAATTGGATTATCTATCTTTTGTACTATATGTCCCCGGACAGTTACATTTAACTATATAGGTACGTAACGATCTCTGTATTGGATAACATTTAAAAAAATACAATTTCTCGTACAAAATCTATCTATCACCTATTTGTACTATTTTTTTTATGCACGACGGGTTCGTACTTGACCTCAATCACACCTGATGTTAAGTGAACACTGTATTCATAGAAATAGATGTAGATATACACTTCGCAATGACAAAATTTTCAAAAGATACTACTTTGTTGTAGCTTGACACCGCATTTTACAATTAACCAAAGAGGGTTTATTTCTCTATAGGAGTTTGTCTAAAACTATAGGATGTTAAAAATATAGTATACCTATTCTATTAGCTTGTAATAATCTCAACACTTGAGATAGTGTAGGTATTTAAAACAGTATCAAGTGGTATATACGCAAATAGAATAGAAACAACCCATCCCATCCTGTGGGTGTCGTCAAAGGCGACTAAGGGACTTTCCACCAAAGAACATAAGTATAGATTTTCCCGTTTTAAAGGCGATGGACGTTAGGTTACCCCTGTCGTGCCATTTATAAATTAGGACCTAGAGTGTCTCTTAAAGATAAGTTTAAGGAAATTAATGTCTTAACAATGACTTCTCAATACATTTATGAGAATTTGTTATATGCAAAAAAAAAATATAACCTTATTCGCTAAAAAAGTGATAGGCACAATGTTAATACAAGGAATAAGAACCAGTTATCCGTTTATGTTAGCCGACTTCATAAAGTTAGTAAATCGTTCAAAGGGCAATGTATACGCTTTTATAATAAGGTTCCAGTACACATTCAAAATTTGCCTTTAAATAAATTTAAAGCAATCATAAAACAGAAATTATTAGCAAAAGGCTATATAAAATCACTGACTACTTGAATGATAAGCAAGCATGGACATAGCTGTCTTATTATTCATATAATTATGAAATCACAAATTGTAACCCATAATCTTTATAAGAGCAACCCGCTATATAGAGTTTCTTGCTTGTTCTTCTCTGGGGAGTCAGCTTTGTAAATGAGCCGTAAATTTAAATGTAATATTAATAGTGACGTTTTCAAGTGATAATTTTATCCTATGAAATAAAATATTTTGATTTGATTTGATTTGATTTGTCACGTGTGCTTTTGTGTATTTTTCGTAAGGTGAACAGTGGATGTTGTTTCAAGCATTGGACTCTTAATGTTTGGAACACGCAATGTTTGGGATATCTCTGAGCACCCCATTTGGGTTAAGGTTGTGACGTTATAGTTTTATCAAAGAAGTGATATTGAAAGTTAGATCTCAATAGTGATTCATTTTATTAATGCAGGCCTAAGTCATGACCGTAATATACTCATACATATTACATAGGTACATTGAATAGGTACCAATGGTAATAGATTAAATAATTACCTAATATTTATAATAGGTAGATAAGTAATAATAACTTACACAAGGATTTTAAACATATACTTACATATACTTATCGGCATTAAATAAATATAGACAATTATTTTAAGTTTAGGGATAACTCTGTAAAAGAGCTGATCCTTTAATTTTAAAAACAAAGTCTTTAAAAACAAAGACTCCTAATATATGCCAAAAACCCAAAACTTCTTGAGCTGCCATTTCTTGTGCTTACTGAAATTGTTAGAAAGATTTCCTATGACTAATGCAAGTGCGGGTCCTCCCTTTTTAGGGTTCCGTAGTCTTATAGTTTCGCCATGTTTAAAGTGTTGTACCATTACTCGACATAATAACGAAGTTAATAGGAAACCCGTCACACCTAAGTAGGCTTTACAAGTGAATGAGTACGTAATAGTCGAAAAGCTTACAAAATGTACTTTCCGTTGAATAATTTATCAAACGATAAAAAGCTCTAGCCCTTCTAACTCTACACTGCGCGTGGCCCGACACGCACTTGCCGTTTATTTAAGGAAATCCTCTTTTAAAAAAATGCTCCTAAATAGTCCCATTGACCCTCCTTTAAAATTTTTTCATCTGACAATCTTTACCTCGAAACGGCATAGGGACTCTATTAGGCCCGTATTATCTTCATCGACTTTCAATACAGAATTATTACCATCCTTTTCTCGCAGCAAGATGTGTATTTATCTATCCTTTTTGGTTTTAAATAGAGGTCATTACTTGAGTATGGTATTGTAATACGGGCCTTTGAGAGCGTGGAGGATATCTGAAATTGCCGGAAAACCTTCCTTAAACCTCACGCTATCTATTTATGTTGTTATGTGACCCCATCTCAGAGTTCAATAGAGAGGTACTGAAATAAATTTTACAAAGCCAACTTAAGATCTGTTTACAGGTGTTACATTATATACACACAGAGGTTGAACTACTGGACGACCTATCTTATTCCACCATCGCCATTTCATCTTCGGACTACTAGGCGCGGGAAGGGACTCCACCCGTATATAGTTAACATACCGAACATTCGCACTAAGCAGTTCGACTCTTCATTCATAATACGAACAGCCAAGGCATAGAACTCCCTTCCGGCGTCAGTCTTTCCTGAATCCTACAATCTTGGGATCTTCAAGAGCAGGGTGAATAGGCATCTACTGAGATCGCGTGCTTCATCTGCGGCCACCTCGTCACTTCCCTTCAGGTGAGATTGTGGTCAAACGCGTATCCAGTTAACCATAAAAAAAACTAATAATGTTTAGATTTATAGAGTGATACTTTTAGTTCGTTTCCAGTAGGATTTTCGGTTGGTTTTTACAAAAACGTACTTTATACTAAGGGAACGAATTAGTGGGGATAAAGTCCAAGTTGTTATTTATTATTCTAAGTATTTCTTAATTCCTGATTGGTTCTCGTAGGGAAACGCTCGTTCCGTGAGCATAGTTGGAGATCATGGTTTAATGCCATACGTTATTATGCCATAGTGGTCTAGAGTGGAGACCACATACTGGTAAGTGCATTGTTGGGAATTAGCCACAAGGTGGAGGACCTGATAAATGTCGATTGAAGTCCAGATCGACCGTTTCCCACCGATCGCGCTGAAAATCGATGCCAGAGGTCTATGTCAGTATTGGTAGACTTGTTGCTGATATGATGATGATTATAAAAGGCTAGTTGTAATGCTCTGAAAATGCTAAACCATAAAATTTCAATAGATACCTACACACTAATTTAATAGTACAAATAATATTCTACAATATTCTTTATATTCACGAAAGTAATGAACTTCATATTGCATTATTACACGTTGCAGATTTCACGCGATAGCCTGCCATGTTCCGTTTCGTACAGTGTGTCGGAAATGCGAGCATATCAACCCTTATCTCGACGTAACTAGTTAATTACGGTACCCAGCCAGAACCATAAGTATAGGCATCTATGATAAAATGAAATGAAAATCCTTTGGCATAATATCGCTTTAAACGAGACTGAGTGTGATTTTATACCTACCACGCACATAAACCAACAGCCTCTAAAAGTCCACTACTAGAAATAAGCCTATTTGATGAAATCAGTCCGGAGGGTCGATTTTGCAAAAATAGAATATGTATATATTCTATTTTTGACTGTATAGTCATCCGGAAAAAATTGATCTACATGTTTCGAGGACGGCGCCCATTTTCCTTTGATTAATTAGTCCGTATCCGAGTTGCAGCTACCTCTTAGATATTTTCTTTCAGCGAGAAGCTTCTATCTACTTTAAGTGGTTTGGCTCAGATTTAATATCTGCCTAAATAGGTATTGCGAAACTGACGAGCAAACATCCATCCATACTAACAAGTCTATGTGTTCTGCTTTCTCACCTAGACTGATTGACGGATTGTATTGAAATTTGGCCGAAAGGTTGATACGCTAAAATCAGAAGACTACTTTTGAACCGACTTCGGAAAGAGAGGAATTGAGTCCGCCATAAACTATAACTCCACGCGCTTGCCCTGCCATGTGGTTTCGACACTTGAAAAGAACAGAACCGACCCGTCTCTTACTGTGGTGGGTATCGTAAAAGACAACTGAAGGGCTGTCCATCAAAAAACATCTATACCTATGTAGACTTGTACGTTTCAACAACTATGGTATCACCCCCTGTCACGTGTGCATTTCCGTATAGGTATTTCGAAAGGTGAAACGTGGATGTTGTTTCAAGCATTAAACTTATAATGTTTGGAACACCCAAATGCTTGTGTTTGGGGTATTTCTGACCATTCCATTTGGGAGAGGGTCGTGACGTCATGTATGTTAACTAATATTAATGATATTAAAAATGTGAAAGTCAATTTGCGTATGGTATGTCGGTTTCCTTAATGTTCACGGCCAAACTCCTAACTAACTTGCGTAAGTATCTGTATGTATGAACCAGCAACTGAAAGCTATTTTGTAGCAATATTTATATTGCATTAAAAAATCATTGATCGCTATTTCTTTATTCCACTAAAGCATCTCACAATAAAGCCAAAGTAGAATAGGCAGGATTCTTATTAAATTATACGATTACTTAGAGCACTAATGACAGGGTGAAATGTTTAATACCTATTATTAAGACAATTAAAACTAAGGCTGATTTATCAAATCTTTTAAATTTTTTATTACACTTCCGTATAAACCATTGTTCGATGCTCTTTCCTTCTAAATGGGTTATTTCATCTCAAAGGTAACGCATAATTTAAGTAAATGCCCTTGACTCTTCTATCATTAAATAATTATCTGTCGCTATTTATTACACCTAATGAAGACGAATCTTCATTTAGATTTAAGACTTGACAATCCATTATACACGTAACTACCTACTTGGCTCTTATATAGATGTGTCATTTACGCGGGAAACGAATAAGTAACAGAAATTTCGCGTATCACCATATCTTGGAAGCTGTTCAAATATTTGATGATAAGTCGGTCATTGAGCCCATAGTCTTATCATTTCCTGTATACAAATTGTCCCGGAGAGAAGTGACCAGCGGGCGTAGTTTGAAAATTTATACAAAATTATCGATAAATCATTTAAATTTAGAGACCTAACTGCTTTTGTTTTTTAAAAATTGTTAATCCTTTTTTTTTAATAGACATCTCTGACCTTCTGCACTATTTTAGTCATAATTTCTTTGTTTTTACGTCTTTCCCAATTCTTTTTTTTTAATTCAGTGCTGTTATTATTATTCATCAAATTAAGTTATGAAAATTATCCCAAAACAAATAAATAATTTATTAAAAAAGAAATAAACTTAAAATTCGACCAACAAAACTGTATTTGTTTAAGTTTAAAAATAAAAAAACGAAAAATGTCCCTATAACATCATGTTTTTTTTTAATTATTATGATACTACATGATATTCTCTAAAATATCCTCGAACAATGTTTTTAGTTATTTCAAATAAATGTGAACGTACGAGACATTGAAATTGACCTTTTATGCTCCAGTAACTAGATAGAGATAAGTTTAAAAAAATGAAAGTAATGTTTTAAGCAGTTTATTTGCACATTTAAGTGTTTTGTTATTACAATGAATCATTTTGATTTTAACATGATAGTTTAATAACAAATAAAAGATACTTAATTTGTTAAAATGGTTGTTTATTAAGAAAAATCAGGTAATTAATTAATTATGTTTTCAAAATGACCGCCGTCAGCGGTTATGCAGGCCAGGGCCCTAAATGACATCCTTAGTGTAGTTCGCCTTATTTCTGCATGATTCTGCGCTATTTCTGCGGCAGCAGCATCGATTCTCTGTTTCAGCTGGTCTCTTGAAATTATTGGCACAGCATAAACTTTTTGCTTCATGTAGCCCCAGAAATAATAATCAAGAGGCGTCAAGTCTGGTGACCTCGGGGGCCATGCTACTGGACCGCCTCTGCCAATCCATCTTGGATAATTTTCATTGGCCTGGCCTGCATAACCGCTGACGGCGGTCATTTTGAAAACATAATTAATTAATTACCTGATTTTTCTTAATAAACAACCATTTTAACAAATTAAGTATCTTTTATTTATTATTAAACTATCATGTTAAAATCAAAATGATTCATTGTAATAACAAAACACTTAAATGTGCAAATAAACTGCTTAAAACATTACTTTCATTTTTTTAAACTTATCTCTATCTAGTTACTGGAGCATAAAAGGTCAATTACAATGTCTCGTACGTTCACATTTATTTGAAATAACATAAAACATTGTTCGAGGATATTTTAGAGAATATCATGTAGTATCATAATAATTAAAAAAAAACATGATGTTATAGGGACATTTTTCGTTTTTTTATTTTTAAACTTAAACAAATACAGTTTTGTTGGTCGAATTTTAAGTTTATTTCTTTTTTAATAAATTATTTATTTGTTTTGGGATAATTTTCATAACTTAATTTGATGAATAATAATAACAGCACTGAATTAAAAAAAAAGAATTGGGAAAGACGTAAAAACAAAGAAATTATGACTAAAATAGTGCAGAAGGTCAGACATGTCTATTAAAAAAAAAGGATTAACAATTTTTAAAAAACAAAAGCAGTTAGGTCTCTAAATTTAAATGATTTATCGATAATTTTGTATAAATTTTCAAACTACGCCCGCTGGTCACTTCTCTCCGGGACACATTGTATTAGTATTGAAATAATAGTCTGTGTTAATTTGACTACATGGTGTTATTTTTATTACGACCGTAACGCTTTCCAAAGATCGGAGGAATGAAGATTAAATTGTTTAATTTTTATCTGGGAGAGGAAATTAATGAGTTTTCTAAGAGATACCAAAAATAGAATGGTTGAAAGACGTACTTACTTAAACTTCATAAAGGAAAGTAGAAAAGTTCTAATGAGTTGCTACATAGACAATTTCTAATTTATTTTGAATAAAGAGCAAAATGCAGTCCTTTGTCAGTTTAGTCGCTGCTGTCTTAGGTTTGTGTGCAAAAACAGATAAGTTTTAAGTGCAGATCTGATTACCTACCTATCTAAATAATCCAGATATTTTCTAGCAAAAACTAACTCTTCCGTGAAAAGAAATAGGTAGGTTGGTTTATAACAACCCTATTACATATCTAGGTAATCGGCAAATATTAGTTTGAGCGCTGATTGATTTAATAACAACAGTGATTTTGCTAATAATCTACGACTCCAACGTTAATATTAACATTATACCTATACATATCAATCATAATCGATTATAGTTATTAACTGAAAACAGCTAAATTCTCTAAGATATGTTCTAAAATTCATGAAATTTTGGATACTTAATAAAAATTGGATTGAAATTTGGTTGTATGAATCATCTCACTGTTTTCGCTAGTACGTACAGTAGTGTGCAGATAGCGACAGGCATCGGCGCACGCGCCGGGTCCGGCCAGTACCGCTCAAGTTGTGGCCGCGTCGTCTACCGCTGTAGCCTGGCGGTTTGGAATAGTTTAGCCACAATAGTTATCAGTATTACTGTATCGTAACATACCGCTGCAAAAGCTGCTGTTTGTTTGAGGTAAGGAACTATAATAATAATTAAGTAACCTCACTGCTGGGCGTTGGACTTTTCTCTATCACACTGTAAATTACATTTAATTAATTTTTTTTTGTATAACATTCATGAAACAAAACTAACAAACCTAAAACAACCTAGAGGTGGGTAATATTTTTTATCTACAGAATATTGAAATCTTGTTTGCTTTTAATTATGTTGCCCTTTGTTTTTGAGAGTACAAAATGAATTATGAATTGAATATTATAAAACCTAAATTACTTAGGTCTTGAAAAACCTTGACTCTCCCGTGTGAAAAGTACAGGAATCAATTACCTACATACTTTAGAGTAGATTCATGATTTTCTTAATCCATTATCTTTTCCGCGCGAACTTTTATAAACTATAAGAAAATCAATTTACAAAAGCAATAAATAACCAAATTAGATTGGATTTTGGCAGTTTAAGAAGGTTTCAATAAGACTTTATTTAAACAATCGACGGACAGCTTTACGAGTATGAAATATTAATGTAAATCCGTAGACAATGATGCTCATTGTGGCAAGCGGATTACGATAATTCATTCATTACTTATAAAATAAACTAATGGTCTACGCCGTTTAGTTGAACAATTCATTTATCAAGTGATCGTTCATTTTGATATGTAGAGTTAGCTAACCAATTGATTGAACTTTATTATCTTATTTATAATTTACAGATTGTTATACTACACAGTCTAATATGTGTTTGATCTGAGAATGATAACGACTGCGTTCATAGAGCTGGTTTAGTCCTATTAGACATCTACGTAACCGTGGGTTGCTATGCTAACAGTACCAAAAAAAAATTTTCTTTTATCGGCTGAAATTTTAGTCCGTAGGGAAAAAATTAGTTTATCAGGTATATCAATTAGAATAGTTTCAATTATTGGGACAAAAAAAATAAAGGGTATTAAAAATATTTTAGATTAAAATGCGAGATTGAAAGAAAAAGTTTTAATTAATATATCGTGGGATGTATAATTGGAAAAAGCTACCTACTCATTCTAATAGAAATGATTGTATCGCCCCCAAATCTGCTAGGCTTCTAAAGCTAAAACTTATATTTTATAGAGCAGAAAATATTGAATCGTAAATCTGTAGATTTTTAGAATAGTGAATTGGTTGCTGAAAAAATAAATAAAATTAGGCGTTGACCTAAGAAGGTGTTGTGACCTAAATAAGTATCAAATGAAATTCGAAATTCAAAAATTTCACAAATTTGGACAGGTTTTAGTGACTCGAAATACTTTAATTACGGCAAACAGTTTGTTACAACATAAATAAAAATTTGTTCTATTGACTGCTCACGTAGCATTGGTATGGAAACTTAAGAGGGCTTATTCCGTCCACTGGTGCCCTCATTAGATAAATTAAGATTTGCGGTTATTTTCGTTACCAATTATTGATAAAAACGGCCATTTTTTTATAATCGTGAATTACTCGTATGTAAAATAACCCCCCTCAAAGCTATTTAGGTATTATTTAGAATTAGCGTTTCGAGTGCAGGTCAGAGCAATAATTTTAATTTATGCCGTATTTATAAATAAATGTATTGCCTTATTGTGCAATAAAGCGTTTACAATAAGCGTATCTGAAGGAGTATGGGCCATAGTCCACCACGGTGGCCTAATGCGGGTTGGGGCGACTTCACATGACTTTGAATTTTTATTTCTAAGGCATGCAGGTTTCCTCACCATGTTTTCCTTCACCGACTCTGGACTGAATATACCCTCTTAATTGTGCGTCAAACTAGCTATTGGCGGTGTTTTCTGGTTAAAATTAAGTAAAAACAATTTTTTTTGTTGAAACATTTATTGTTGTGATACTTCAAGTAATGCCATTCCAGGCTTTCTCTTAGATGGACAAAATATAGAGCCGATATATTATTGGAATACGAGCGTCGGTGGCTCAGTTGTGGCTCACAATTTAGGAGGTCCGGGTTCGATTCCGAGGCAATGAGTTTTTAAATTTAATTTAATTACTTAAGTGCATTTATCCGATTACTCTCTTAAACGGTGAAGGAAAACCTCTTGAGGAAACTTGTATGCCTGAGAATTAGAACTCAAAGGCATGTGAAGTCCCCAACCCGCATTGGGCCAGCGTGGTAGACTATGGCCCATACTCCCTCAAATACTAGGGAAGGCCTATATCCCTGTCGTGGGATGTTTATGGGCTGATGATGATGATTATTTGAATATGGTACTAAAGAACATGTGTTACAAAATAAGTATATGTTCCTAGTTTCTTGAAAGTTGTTACGATAAAGAAGGAAAACTTCTTCTTTTGTAACGAAATACAGTTACCTAGATAGCCGAATGGAGTTAAGTAGGTTATTGTTTAAAGTACGTACAATACAATACAATACAATACAATACAAATACACTTTATTGCACAACAGATAAGAAAATACAGTTTCAGAAAAATGGTAAGAATAGAATGTACAATTTGGCGACCTTATCACTAAAAGCGATCTCTTCCAGGCAACCTTTGGGTATAAGGACAGTACATTTGAAATAGGTAGGTACGCGCGGTAGCAATTTTTAATATGCACAATTATATCGCTATAAAGTACTTGTTTTCACTGACTCTACAATGGAATAGACAATACATATTTACCTAATAAATATTCTAAACGTTTAATGCGTGCGACTGTATTAAAAGTAATATTTCGGTCACTACTTTTGTTACATACAATTGTTTATTCCGCAAAGATACATTATCATTCCACAAACACTTCCGGATAAGAAGACGAAGTGTGTCACCGTGAGATAAAATATAATTCGCTTCATCGAAAATCCGCGAATAAACTTGACTTTCTTAAGACTATTCATTCACCTTGCGATAAGAAGATACCTATTTACTCGCAAACTCATCTCATCGCTGCGAATATCGACCTTCGTTAGTATTTAAAAGATCTTAGTTATTTGATTAATAAAAGTAGAAATTACGCAAGCACTTTATTCGAACTTCTTTCAAAAGAGTATCTGTTCGTGTATTTTAAATGGGAATTGCAAGATTTTTTATTTATATTTCAATGCAAACTTTATATTCAATTTTTTTATGAATAAACCGATTATACGAAACTTTGCAAGCATAAAGTACGTACATAGAGCTAAAAGTCAGTAGATAATATTTTCGATAAAGAGTAGAACTACTAAATTAGAGCGATTTTAAGTTATCCATAGTAACAGAAAAAATGAAATATATTCTTTTAAATTCGATATTTCGAAAATGTTTTCTTACTAACTTTTTAGATCTATGTATCCTGTTTATACGTATAAAGTTTCATTAGGATCGGTCTATTAATTTTGAAAAATTTGAACTAGAAAGTTGGTATCGAATGCCGTGTGGGATAAACTGTCTTAATGGATTATTATATTACTGAATATGTGGCAAGGTATATGCAGGGTGAAATTTAATTCTTGAAATTCCTGTTTACTGGTGACTCTACTCTTGATTACGAACATCTTTCCACTAGCCGAATTCAGCCGAAAATTGATGGACCGTCATACTAAAGGTGTTTTCAGAATGGTTTACATTATGTATGGGTAATCGAATTTTTTTTGATAAAATTCGATTATGTTTCCTTGGGAAAAGTTGTTCCTAATCAAGAGTGACGTCACCAGTTAATGGGAATTACACGAATTCGAAGTCACCCTGTATACATACTCGTAGATTACTATTACTAATTTATGAAGTTAGCGTGCTCTTAGACTGTGTAAGTACTTGTATAGCATTTCATTAACCATTCATTAAAGTTCGTCGTTCGTATGTTGTGCCAAAAGAGACAATTTTAATCTCGTTATATTGTCTGGTCCTTACTTTGTAGAAACAATAGACCAACAACAATGCAATTAGTAAGGACTACGAAAGTAAGTCTGACTCAACATGTCTTAACTCAACACCTTTTATGGAAAGGTTACATGGTGTTGACATTATTTTCAACATTATTCTGAAGTTGCTAGATTTGCTAAAGTAGGTAGATACTTCTAATCTAAGTATTTTTCATTGTGATTCAATAGCTCTCTGAAAGCTAAGGCACTTCGAATGAACTTACGCTACCTTCAATAAATTACTTTTCGTGTTTTCTTTAGAATAAATTAACGTAAAAGTTTTTGATTTAAATTGGAGTTCGTTTAAGATCAAAACTTTTCAAATGATGATATTATAATAATGTTTGATTTTAATAAGGGACTACTTTATCCGGCTCTTTTTCCAATAAATAAGTACGAATTACGTACAAGTATAACGTTTTTGAAATCGTGCTTTAGTTAGGTTATGAATTTAGTTTTTATTTATTTCATTTAGTCCCCTTAAATCTAAACTCTAAAATCGAAATTTTACTTTTATGGTAACCACACATCTGACCCGTCTTTTACCTACACATTTGTCTACAACTGTCATATTTTAATTGATGTACTTACGTCAAATAATTCTGAAATAAATACGTGTTCGTTTTTTTGCATCGAGCATTAAAATATAGCTACATCGTAAATTTACAGAAATGGAACTAATTTGTTTGATCGTTAACTGCCCGCAACGATTGAAAATCAATTGTTTGCGGTCATCGGTGACCGCGGCGCGCTCAAAGTTTATTAAGCACTGGCTTCCCGTCCGCGGCTTCGCCTGCGTGGAATAGCTTTATCCCGCGAGAACTACACACTTTAACTGGATGAAAAATATCCTATGTCATAATCCATGTCATAGATTAAATTAGATTAAATTTGGTATATTGATACCAAATTTAATCTAAATCCGTTCATCCGTTTCGCCGTGATTGAGCAACAAACAAACCAATAAATAAACAAACAAACATCCAAACTTTCATATTTATAATATTAGATAGATTTATATTTAACACGTTCGGACACTATCCGCTTCTCGATGTTATCATGTTATGTTATTAAAACTTCTGTCGTCTGTCTCGAACGTGTTCAAGCGAAGAATAAAACATTATAAAAATGTAAAATGATACAATTTACAGTACAAGTACAGTAGTTGTATTGTACAATACAGTAAAACTATTCTTTATTGCACACCAACAGTGAATGTGTATTTAAAATGTTTATGTTACATTAACATAAAAAATTTAAATACACTAGTATGTTTTTTTTTAATTTAAATAGAATGTAGTTGTACTTTATTGTATCATTTTACATTAGAGTATTAGAGTACTTACTTGAAATCTAACCTTATACATAACACCTTGGGGTGATCAGAGATATCCTAAGCAAGCGTTTGGGTGTTTCAAATATTAAAAGTTTAAATAGATAGGAAACAACACCCATGTTTCACCTTTCGAGATATACAGAAATGCACAAACGACAAGGGGTGAGCCCATCGCCTTTGATACATGTAAGCCTATTGTATTTTCTGGTATAAAGTCCCCTAATCGTATTTCACGACACTCACGTTAAGAAATTGGTGCCGAAACCACACGGCACTCTTATTTGAGAATTATTTATAAATAATTTTATTTTATTAGGTAGGATAAGGACACAGTACGATAACGATGTCACAAAACGCTGGTATTATAAATATATTATTAAAATTAAAGTTTACCCGCGTAACTTCTCCATTAATGTTAGCTTTGGGTTCACCAACCTATAAGTTTACGTGTACACTGCCAAACGGCTGTTTCACGTATAACACTATTTTTTGTAATCAATAACGGTTGCCTTTATAAAAAGGCACATTTCATGGTGATTGCTTAGATCTCAGAGCTGATTCATATGCCGATAACATGTTTAACATTTCGCTTATTTACTTTTCTAGTAGGCTCGTAATCGTAACAAAATTTGATAGCATCGCTATGTATAATTTCGTCTGTTCTTTATTAGTTTATTACATTCGAAAATAGAAGGGCTATTTCCAATAAGATTCCATTGCTCGAGATTATATTTTATGGTTGCTTGTTTTTAAGCCTTTGTTTGCAATAAAAATATCATACATTATGTTTATGTGCTTTTCCGAAATGTATAGACAGCCATAGGCAGGAATAATAATAAAATCATCAAGCAAAATTGCATGTTTCGTGTTTTACGTGTATTATTTTAAACAAATAGATTCAAAGATTAATTAAGAAAATAATCATAAACTTCTGAATTATAGCTCACCGGAAATGGATATTTACCAAGACTCGCTTCGAGGCAGTCAAATGCTTCACCTATTGAATGTAACTATTATTCCTCTGTAGGGTAGTGTTTCTTATTTTAATCAAACCCTTGCAATATTTTAAGAAGTCGCATGCAAAGGAAGGCTCGGAAGAAGAAGGTTCAGTGGGCCAATGTAGTCAGATTTTGTGGTTGTATGCTTTAGTTCCGTAGACCTGGAGAATTTGTTAAACAGTGGTGATTTTTTTTTAACATTTCGGACACTTACACCAATCATCCAGACCCAAACTAAGCACAGCTTGTGCTATGGATACTAGATAACGGATAAACATACATAAATATTTATATAAACATCCATGACTCGGGAATAAATGTTGGAATTCCACGTTACTAATTTTTTTACTAACCTACTAATGGGAAATATTGCTATGTTATATCGCAGTAAACTCCCAGTATAACGCCATATACATAAACTTTTCAGAGAGTGCATTTGTAAGTAGGTAGGCCAGAGGTAGGTAGGGCAGAGGGGTTTGCGGTGCTCGCCGTGGAAGGACTCCTAATTAATCACTAACGGCGATGTCATCATTTTCCTTATCCCACTCTAAATGGGGTCGGCACAACATGTCATCCTCTTCCACTCTCCTCTATCAGCTACCGGCAATGTAATTTAAAAAAATACATGTTTACTTTCAATAACTGATATTTTTGTATCCTACATTGAATAAAATAATTTTTGACTTTGATAAGCAAAACTGCGATTATCGTCAGTGCGCATAGACATTACCTACTGTGACACGTTATTGTGTCGAATATTAAATTTTCGATATTACAGTACTTCGACACACGTTGCCACGATAGATCAAAGCTGAACTGCTTTGCTCTAAATCGCCACCCAGGCATACCACTTTGGGATCGCACATTTTTGAGGTTATTATGAATTCCTTTATGGCCTTCTCCGATACCCAAGGGTCGGGTTGATCCATTTAACTGACTTTTTTTTCTCTCAATTCCCGTCGTAAAAAAACTGCTACCATTATTGATCCGATTTTCTGAGCACTTAGACCTGTATTGTGATTGAGATTTAATTTAAGGTTTAATACTATTTAATTGATATTATTTTAAAAACACAACAATGTCCCAAGTGTCAAGACGAGCACAGTTTTTGATATTAACAAAATAGCTGAATTCTAGTATCACGGATAGTAATATTTCAAGGACATGACTAGAGTAAGTACTCTGACATGAATGCTTATAAGTACATGAAGAGTCAATAGTGTACTGAGAGAAACATTTTAGCGCTTCGAAAATTGCTGTCTAGACATGGAGTTGCACTCTTCGCCCACACTGTGTGAATTTACGTACCAATTTTTGCATCAGTCACTAGAAAGCGGTGAAATTGCATTAGAAGTTAGTTAACACGTTTAGTTCAGGGACACGACTCGCTCCTCGACGTTATAACAATTCAACTTATATTGCGACCGGTGACGTGTTAATAATGAATCTAGATATTATATGGACAAAAAATATATCCTTAGACCATGCCTACCTGTACCAACTTTATCATCAGAATCTATTTGCTATTCCATTAAAGTGGTTTTATATTTTAGAGATATAAATACAAGAAAGAAAGATACCAGATCGATGGAATAATTAAGTGTTATTTCATTGTGATTCGTGATTAATAAAGAGATTAATCGTTCTTTAATTTAAATGTGACTTATTGAACTGATTAGATCTAACGGTTGCTTGCAAGGTGAACTAATTATAAGTAGAGTATCGAGAGTTATAAAAATTGCACAATAAGTACTTAATACTTATGGTCCCCAATTCTGAAAAATGTATTTACGATAGACGAGTTAAAATAACAAAAATAATAATATGACTGGATCTCAATAACAAATCAGATGCCACCCATTCTCTACAATTCCCTCCTCAAAATAGGGTCAAGAGCTTCCAAGAAATTACAACATTCTTTGCAGGGTTCTATATTTTTAGAATAGACTAGAAATTTATTTACATGAAACATGGTAGTACTGGTAATAATGTCATTAGGATAATAGTGCATTCATGTTTCACCGCTTTATTAGTGACGTGTACATGTCAAATTTTACAATAATTATGTAGTTTTATTCATTATGTTGTCAATTATTCTACTTTTTGTTATTAATATACAAGTCAATAATTACAATTCAAGTACACTGATAATTTTACATTAATTACACATTCATTGTGCCACATGAGCAATTCTTTCTTAAATTTACTTAAAGTTAGATTTTTTATATTATTTGAAATTTTACTTTATATTTCAATCAATCTATCAAGTTCACTTTATTGCATAAAAAAATAATAATACACTTGATAAATATAGCTTCAAAAATTGTAGACAAGGCGGTCTACAATTTTTGAAGCTATTAAGCTAGGCTATTAAGCGATTTCTACCACTTTTAACACTCACGCGTATACAGTTTTATTATATTTTGTTAGGCTAAGTTACTTTATTAATGGATACTTATATAAATATGCTTACTATACAACATTAATCGAATTGAGAACAACCATTTGTTTCTGTAAAGAAACTGAATGTATGTAGATACATTCTACAAAACGTGTAGATCAATCAAGAGCGATTGTATAGTTAGACACCTTATATTGTGTGGATATAACTAAAGATCATAATGCATTCTTTTGAAGTCAACATATAATTTCTTAATAGGTATATAAGCCTTTGAGGTGGGTTAGTATGGGAAAGGTTATTAGGTATTATTATTGTGTTCTCAAATTCACGGGCCGAGACCCGTTTCTTTGTAGAGCTAGACCGTGCATGGGAGACTTAGGACATTTTTATTAAATTCTTTAATACAAACAAGTATAATATATAAAAATAAACAACGCAGAAGAGAAGATGGTTGAAACTCATCTCATTTGTTCATTTGTAATATTATTTGTTAGCATTTCATCAGCGTTGATCTTAAATAAAAACTAATTTTTAACTGAAACTAAAGCGTGAAACTAGGCAAATGAAAAGGACTACAACTATAGTGTAATGTATATGCACTATACGAAAGACACGTATGTTCCAGGGCCTTATTTTTTGTATATTTTGTCCTCTACTGTAAAGTAAGAATGATATATATATAAATAACTATAGTGCGCATTTTTAAATACCACTAGCGCCATCTAGCATTTGTTTATATAACTATCGCCATCGAATTATAATTATATAAAGATTGCGTTGTTTTTGTAAACAATTATGAAAAATGCTAAATCACATGTTTATTTATTAAAATGTTTTTCTTTTTTCTTTTCTTTCCATGGTGGAGTCTGCATAAAATTTTTTAATTTTTTAGAGCCCATGAATCCGAAGATATTGACATTGTTAAGAAAAAATTAGTTTTGTTAACTATCGTCACGTAAACGTGAAGAAGCTGACATTCCGCCCTCAAGTGAGTGATTGAGGAACTACATCCAGATATCCAAACTTTCATAATTTAAACTAGTCTGAGACAAATGAATAAGGTTAGAGTGTCTATCTCTATTCATAAAATTAATGTACCTAACTGGTCATCACAGCAGGTGCATAAATGGAAGAAAGTCAGATACACACAAACACACGGACTCATACGCACAAAATAACAAGTCGCCAGGAGTGCGTTTCTCTCTACTCTACTCTGTTTCTATTCATTTTTCTTTCTTTGTGTAGTTATTTAGTATCTATTTTCCAAATTATGTAGATTAATTAATAATTATTATGTAACTTGATACGTAGATTTCCTAATTGGCCTTCCACATTTGTATTGTATTTATTGAATATGTGCTTTATGCTGTGAAATTTATAATAAAGAGGATGAATAAGCAAAAATAACATGATTTTGATTGTGATCAATGAGGAATCAAATAATTAAACATTAGAACGATGTAAAGAGAGTTCTAAAATGAATATGTTGCTCAGGGCCTCATCAGGAGATATTGATAAGTTATCATTAAATGGAGTACTGTAGTTATTCCCTTTCAGAAGTGTCTGTACATATAAAAAAAAGCCCTGGAAGTTCGACTAGTTTTTGACAGTACCTACCCACTAATATAATTAAAACTGTAACATTGTCTGTACACGTACATATTTATGAAGGAACCCTTCTCTAACAGCTCTTGTAATTTAGGCTAGTTAATATAGCGCGGAGAATTACTACGGCTGGTTTAACAGGTAAAAGCTGTCAGGCTGGATAGTTCGACGACTCAAGTTACGGTCAATTAGCACAAGCCCGAGACATTACGTACATGTTATAGGCATGTTAAAATATTGATGAAATAAATATAATAATATGAGTAAATCCGTTAAGTTAAAGATTTAGTAATAAGCAAACGGTTATTTATTTCTTTTTAACCAATTTAATCAATGTTTCATAACTATAAATTGAACATTTAGGAAACCCGCTAGAAACAGTTGATTAGGTATATCATCCAAATAAACCAAACCAACTGTGTTTAAAGCTAAATATCTTCGAAACGGCTTAACTGATTTCCATCAAACATGGCTAAGAACCTATATCCAAAAATATAAAAAAAATTATAGAAAACGTTCGAAAGACGTATGATATCAACGAAATACATTAATATTTAATAGTGTCCTGGTTTCTTTGTTTAATATGTATGCTTATATGCAATAAAGTTTTAATTCAAATGAACCAAAAACCGTGTTAAATGCTAAATATCTTCGAAGCGGCTAAATCAACATTCATCAAACATAGCTAAGAAACAGAAAAAACCGCACTCGAATCGGACCACGCATTACTGAGATATGACCTGACAAAGACTGGACTCACGGAAACACGCACACAGACACACACATACACAACTCCGTCAAACACTTAACACCCGTCGTGTTTTGTCGGGGCTTAAGTATAAAGAAATGTACATTTCTTTACGTATAGATAACTCTAATAAAACTTGGAAGTTTAGCACCCACTTGGATCTCAAATCTTTTATCGGTGGACTCGTGGGGCTCCTTGGTGGCACCGTAAAATAATCTTTTTATGTCGGGATATCTCTATGGATATCTTTCTGCGATCCATAATTTCGTTTTGCCTTTAGTTTTTTATTCTACATTGAATGAAATATTTTTAAATTGATATGATGCTATGTCTATGGATTACACTTTGAGTCCGATATGACATGATATGATAAAATCTTGACTCTTTAGTTACTCTTCGAGAAATTTTAACCTAGAGAACCTTGTTTTTATCTTATCTACATTTAAACGTAGCTATCCGTAGTATCCTTATTTTATAATATAACCTTGCATAAGCACGCACTTGTCGGAAGTCAGTACTCCCATGGCCTGCACCGAATAACCGAATAGTCGCGGATCATCGAGCACAATTCATAGGCTTGCGCATCTCCGCCCATAGTTGAGGTACCTGGGCCTTGAAATCAACTGACTGTCGCCTCTTACATAAATTAGCCATAAATTAATTCGCCTAAACATACTCGTGTGTGCTACAAGCTATGGGAATATGAATTTATGCCCAATTAAATTATGCTCCATCGCCCACTTACATCTCGTTTATTTTCTAGTACACCAAAATTGGCCATAAAATTTATAATGCCAGCTGAGATGTTTTGTGCAGTTAGAAATTTGTTGCTAGCTCTATTAACCATCGTAGTAGGTACCTATTACTCGTATGTGTATTCCGTAATTCCGTAATAGTTCGATATTTAATTCCATAGTTCTAACTGTTATTCCTCTATGGTTCTAACTCAAAAGTTCTTGAAGGTGTAGGTAATCAAACACTTATTTAAAAGTAAACATGTTTTGTTTTCAAACTACGTCGCTCCGTAAGGTGTTATGTTTAGGGAGAACAAGCGACAAGAAATTATATTAAGACACCTTCTTTTATATGTCAAAGTTTAGAAATTGCAATGATGGAATTGCGTTTTAGGCAACATCTATACTTTCCACTAGGTAAGATTGTGATTAAATGCATCTCAATTCCTTCATAAAGAAATATCCCTATGGTAAAACATTAAGGTCTTTATTAACGCAATCGCATAAATTACTTTAATAATAAAATTTACGAATTGTTGTCAGTTGACTTCATTTTCATAGAATATAACGAACTTCATAGAAAATTTAATGAGTATCATTCAACTTCATAGAAAATATATGTATAGAAAATTTAATGAAAATTTAATCTGTACTCACACATTTCACTAAAATTCGGAAAAAATTGTCCATTCACTCAGTGAAACGGTATTGTGAATTTTCAATATGTGTTTTGTGCTTTGAAATAAATAAAATTACTATAAAGATAATAAATAAATAAAGCGTATCATTCTTTCATGCATGAGTAGTAAATAATTGCCTGCACCTACTAGTGTAGCCTATGAGATCATTTCTATATAGTTCAAATCATTGAATCTCAATTCTTTTATATATAGGAAGTAATAACATACGGTCGGTGTCACTATTATTCATATAGGGCTATTTAACGTGATTAATAGTGGCATTCTTCCTAATTAAGTTCTTTGAAATAAACTTCTAGACTGGACAGTTATTGTAGAGAACTGCGGATGATATACTTTAATTAATAAATTTGCTTTGCTACCGTTGATCATGTAAAACAGCCCTGAGTGAATAATTAGTCATAATTATTCAAACAGGGAACCCTACAAGGGTACTATTACAGTAATGGGTCTTTATTTGCATATCATGCATAGTTTTTACGGTCAGTTTTGATGGAGATAACATAGGAAATTTTTTCATATCGGGTGTTAAATGTCCTTTACCCCAGTATTTACACAATGGAATTATTGGATTCTAATGCACATTATATTGCTTATTTAGTGTTATTTGGTGTAAGAAACAAATAATCAGTGCCAAAATATTTTCAGAGGTATGTGATGAAATTGTTCACATTCCGGAGAAACATTTTACTTATTGTAAAAAATATATGGGGAAGACATTGTTCTCTGTAACACAGTTTTTAACTACCATAGACAACAAGGCTTCTCCAAGTTTTGTAATTTATTTCCGTGCAATAAAATATTTATTTCTTTGTTGTTTATCTCCCCAACATGCTCACTCTCTTACACGGAAACAGTTTATGTTGCGAATAACGTTTTCAATGCAATATTTAGTGCTGTATTAGTGCCCCTCCTGCACCAAGTGTAAATTTTTAGTGCTTCAAGAAAATCGGACTTATGGGGGTTCTGGAGCATTCTGGAAGCAGCATCAAGTTGGTATGCTCACAGTAATATCTCAAGAATGGCTACGGCTTTCTCAACGAATTTTAGGTATCAAATTATTATGGGGTTCATTTGAACATATTTACCCAACCTTACTTTAGTACTACATTTTACTCTGGAGGAAAACGTGCAAAACTATAGACGTTTTTGTTGAAAGTCCCTACGGCGACTCCTTTTACGACACCCACGTGAAGAGACGGGTTGGTTCTATTCTAACTTAATTTCTCTTTAGATTTTCTCCTACATATATTTTATAAAAACAGGCATGCTACCTTAATGGTGTTGCCGACTGTACCTTCTACAATGTTTGGTTCCACGTAATTTCTTAGTTATTTATTCATATCTACTTATAGATGCCGAATTCTGGTACGTTAGTAACGACTGAAGAATATGAAGTGGATATGCATTGCTGTTCTGATCATAGCCGTGAAAACTATTTGGGTAGAGAGTGTAAGTATCCCAACCTTATTTTACTTATCATCAAGACATAATGAAGTGACGAACATTTTGTTGTGAAACCTTTGTGCTCTTTCATTAGTAGGAGTATTGAATGTATGCTACTAAATTAATAAATATCCTTAGACATACACACAGCGCCAACTAGTTCCACAGTAAGCAACTATAGGCTTGTGTTGTGGATACCAGATGGTTGATTACATAAATAGTTTTTTTTTCTTTTGTAAATAAATACTTATTATAAATGAAAACATCCATAACTGGGGTACACATGTCCCTATTCATCACACAAACATATGCCCCTAGCAGGATTCGAACCCGCGACCATTTGGTATAGTGGTCAGAATTTCTAACCACTACATCAAACAGGTCATCTACTGCTACAGTAGCATACATATCTAGTATTCCCGCCGAATAGAACCTATCACTGAAAGGATGAACGCCATGTTTTTTTTTGTGTTGTGTGCAACCGACAATGCATTTGGACTACAAAAATCGTTTGGCGATCAGCCAAATTGAATCTTTGATACTTCAATTTGATTGCAACTATTGTATAGAAACGACGATGAAAGGATCAACCTAGTTCATCTAAATGGGCAACAGGTTATTATGTGTGATTTGTTGTGTAAGGTATATCATTTTGACCGTTTCAGATTGAAATAGATTCTATGGCATTCGAATCTCTCGATATAAATGGCAGCATTGTGGGCCATGGGGATTTGGCCGTGTGGAAAAAAGGTAAATTAAATTTTTACTTGCTCCAACCGTTCAGTCCGGTCCAAAGACAACTTTGCTAATTTTTATATCTCCAATGTCTCACTCTTCTTCACCAATTTATCTAGCGGGTCAGGTCACTACAAATGTAGATAATAACGATAAGATATCTGAATCTAGGTTAACAAGACGTAAAGACGTGATCTTAAAAGAGTCGGTCAGCCGACATTAAAATTTTGCGTTATCCATTTAAGGCGTAAATGAAAACCTCGATATTGTTACTAAAAAAAAACAATAACATGAATGCCTGAAAATTTTAATTAAGTACTAAATGTAAATGTACTTATATGTTTTTTATTCGTTACCCGTTATACATAAAAAAAAAGTTATCTAGTATCTATGAAGCCTTTGCCTAATTTAGAATTGGTTAATTGGTGCAGCTTAGTTTATTCATAGTAATTAAAACATGCATTACGCCACAACTCTCTTTCAAAGATTTATTGTGACCAAACAAGAAAAACACAAAGATAATTGTTGGTACAAGTAAATACTAGTCTAGTAATTTAAAAGTGAGCAAATCTTTGGTTGCATTTTGTACATAGTCGACGGGACATCAGACGTAACGCTTCAGCCTTTGGCTCCGCTGGTTGTATGAGAGCGCTAACGTACGCGATCTCAGCTTTCTTTCTTTCTTCTTTCTAGTATTGAAATAAATTAAACATTTATGCGATATATGTAGGTATGATATCGCGTATCGCCGTAACACTGAAAGTCTATAACCTATATAATTGATCTCGACCAATTGACAATTCAAACAATCTTTGAAAAGGTACAAGAATCATGTCACATGAATGATACATCTGGAAAGAATAATATTGATAGGTTGTACTTTAATTGAAAACAAATTTACCAAATAGCTTTTTTTTTCTAAAGTAGGTAAAGTAAATATTAAAAACACATTAGGTACTTAAAGATACTTCAACTACTGATACTTTAAAGTTTCGTAATTTTCAGCCATTTACCGACCATTGTGGTTATGGCCTTAGTTTTATGATACCTCTTTGATCCAGCGTTGCAGCATAACGCAAACGAATATTTTTTCAGTTTCTGAGTAATATCAAAGCCAAAAATAATTGGATACACAGGGTACACTTAAAATAGTCAGATTTTACATTTTTTAAGCTACTGTTTGTTCAAAAGGCAATTTTCCCCTGAGAAGAACAAGCAAGAAACTCGAAGGGTTGCTCTTTTAAAAACAGGTTTTTGTATTACAAAAAGGTTTTTATATTTAATTATTAATTGTTATATCTGCTTACATCAGTACTTTCTATGTATATCACTTTCAGCATTTTACCTTAATGTTTTTTGGTAACGATAACGAGCTTTTCAGACGCCATAAATAGATAAGGCAACCACTTAGCGCCGCAGATCGACATATTTGCCATCAGGGAATTGTATCTTAGCGCTACTACATTTATTGTGACTCCTTTTCAGTTTGTTACCTGATAATTCAGGTAACAAATAGGAAATGTGTTTTCCATTGTCTGGGATATTCAATCGTGAACAATTAACATTCGAAATTGAAACAAAATTTATTTGTTAGGTACCTACCTACCTAAATTAACTCTGCTACCTACTTTCCTTCAGACAACATTAATATTTCAAATTGGATTCAAATGGCTGATAAAATTTTACGCACGTTTTACAAAGGTGCGACTTCAAAAAGGCGTTCGTATTCTAAGTGGAGCAAATGGAGTAGTTGCGAGGATGGGCGCAAGACCAGACGGAAGCATTGCTTGCGTCGCCAAATATGCGGGGATGGGCTGCGAATTGAAGTCACAAGGTGAATAATTTTATGAAAATTTTATGTTATAGGATAATCTAAAATTTTAATCTACAAATGAAAGATTTCTGGTCTCATATTATGTAGACTGTGACTTGACTTTGCATTCGATTGCGATGGGACGTAGTGATTACGATCAACGACGTATGTAGTTTTTAGAATTGAGTCAACAGCACAAGCTAACTATTAAACAACGTCATAGGCATGAAATTCTAACAGTTTGTATGACCTGCCCGATCATGTAATGTAGTATAAATATGGCTAAAGCCTTCTACGTTCAATCATATTTCTTAAAGGTATCTATTGTTCTTTCATAAAATTCCTTTCTCAATATTATTAACAAAGTTCCTGGTGTCCGGAAATATTGAACGAAATATTAACTTCAGCTAAACTGTTTTGCAATTCAAATCGTTTGTCTACTCTCTTATTTTAAAGTCAACACCTTGGTTTCCAAATTTATTATTTTGCTTACCTTATCAACCTAATTTAATGCAATGAATAACACAAAATTATTAATATAATATTAAAATCATGTTCATTACTAATTAATTTGATTCAGAATGTAATTAGAAATTCTCTTCAATGCGGAATATAGACATGTTTACAAACATCAGCTTCACACGTCGTTGATGCAGGTACCTACACTGTTTACAGATGCAAAGGCCCGCGTCGTGGCGGCGTTCGAAGACAGAAGGCATCACGCGGACATAAAACAGAAAGGCGTTCACAGTCGCAGAAAAGAAATGTACAAATACAAATGGTAATGCTGTACTCGTGGTCGCATTCTGGTCCTCAAGAATTTGATGTAGTAAACTTGACTCGCTAATAAGAATAGAGAGCTGCTAAAATACTATCAATTAGTTCCCACTTATATTACCTGCTTAATATTGTCTGGGCTCTGGTGTACACGTACTAGTAACAGTATCCCATAACTTGTCATCTGGCATTTGAAAAAAGTTAAAAAATACCTCTTGAGAATTAAGATTTCTTTTTAATAGGCGACGACGTGTGGCCAATGTAATTTAGTACCTAGTTGTAATTTACTTTAAATTTATCTTTTCTTGGTTAAGGGTTGAATCATTTCCTCTCTCCATGTGTCTAAATCATTTATTCAAATATCATAAAACTATATTGATATAGATATATTGAAGAGCAGCGGTGTCATTTGGCCGGTCCTAAAATCAACGATAAGCTGCGATCCACCTGCCAAGCGCCACACGACGGGGCATTAGGGAATGAGCCTCGGGACGAAAGAGGTTTAATGTCAACAGTGACTTAGGTTGACAAATTGATTGTACTTTTCTTAAAATATCACTATTAACCATTAAAAATTTAAAGTTATTAACAATACAATACAAATACATTTTATTTTACAAAAGGAGAACATACATTTTACAAAACACAATACTGATAAGAGTACAATTAGGCGGCCTTATCACTAAAAGCGATCTCTTCCAGGCAACCTTTGGATGTAGGAGAATAACTTTATAGAACAGGCAGGTTGTGCAAAATACGGATGCAGATATGAAATACCTACATAATCAATTACTTATTTAATAAACAAAAACTAAAACCATACATTTATACATATATATTATATACATAAATAGCTATATATATACATATAGATGGATACCTACATAACAAAATAATACACACATAAGTACCTTGTAAATATATAGGTAATAAAATAATGAAAGAATTTGTAAAGGAAAATTAACGGTATTTTTATTGTAATAAATTTTTGCAGGTGCAGAAACGTCAGCTGGAAATAGATGAAGTTCAAAAAAGTTTCCGCGGATTCTCTCCTTGGACTTCGTGGACTTCATGTTCTAGAAGATGTACCACTGTCAGGCGAAGGTATTTATTTCATAATAAAATAATAGACATACCTATTCATAATACTCATCGATAAAACGCTTAGCAGAATTACTGATACAACCAAATTAAATGTCTCGATAATATTATAGGTAGTACAGATTTATCGGGTTGACCTAAAAGCTAAGAGGTTTATTTATTTCGCATTTGAATTCAAGGAAAACTAAACCACGTTTACAACTTCACAATAGTTTTGCTTTAGGGGATTACAAACTTACGATCTGATTATTATCCAGATACTGTCAGAAGCGAGCTCTCTGCGGCCGAAAGCTTATAAAACAGTCCGCTTACTGTTATTTGGAAGGCAGCTACTGTCACCTTTGGATTCGAGGCAAAATGCAGAGGCGAAAGGACCCAGGTGAACTAGCACATAGGTACTTGGCTAACAACTTTACTTTATCATTGCCACTAAATGAAGCTAAACTTGAATAAATGACTTGTGAACTTTTCCTCTTCAGACAGCTATTAATGCATTCATTTAATGCTTTAGTAACAAACGATATCAAACTAAAAATTGCCATATCTAAGACACTCCATCTCATCAATTCAATATAAAGACTGCGATGATCCTGTTTGATTTAAAATAAAGCATTGAAGTCATCCATTTTCATCCGTGTTCAGCTTTGAAAATAACAAAAATCAGCCAAAGTAATGCTTCAAGTAGAGCTATTAACAATGAATGCATAACTTGAAGTATTTACAAATTAATTTTCAGAATACACAGTAGTGGAGTCGATGCCGCCGCCAGCTTTAGCGTTTCACCCTGAAGATTCCCGAGTGCCTCGTACAGCTGTTCCCGAGTGTGGCAAAGTTGGCCGGTATCGGGGGTCTGCGGTGGCACGCATGCGTGCACGCATGAGGGATATGGTCCGAATAATAGGCGGTAGACCTGCACCCGCCGGGAAATGGCCCTGGCAGGTCGCCGTACTTAACCGTTATAAGGTAACACCCAGTTCACATAAGCACTAATGTTAACGCCGCATGGTGGAGGATAACTCCATGCCCTTCCCCCCTGGGAAAATTATCCAATCGAAAGTTTTTATAGAAAAAACCTACACTACAAAATATTTTCAATTCTAAATAGTTTATCGAGCTCTACTGTCATGTCATGGGATTTACTAAAAGCTTTACGGTGGCTGATCAACTGGGCGGCTGCTGGCTGCCCTCTAAGAAAAATCCCTAACTACGTTACTGGTCAAGGCAATGCTGAAGTCGAGACCTTCTTTTGTATTAAAAATCGCAAAACAATCAAAACACACGGTAACGCTACCGCCGCGGTAGGCGCTTCGTGCGCATTATTACCGCAATTCTGTTATGATACTATTCACATTGTAAGCGTTCACAATCGGGTGAGAGAGAGGAACAATCGTGGATTAATTAAAATGAGGAATATGGTTGTATGGAGGAAAACTGCAGAGGTCTGTCCTATTAATTCAAATGTTGCCTGCTTTTTCTTGCTTATTATGAACTACCCCGGCTTCACACCGTTAAGTACGTAGGCACCGTGCAGAGTACTACTGTTGATCTGGCTTACGAGAGTTGCAGCGGGAGGAGTGTGGAGGCGGACAATATGGTTCCTTGGGGAAAGTTGTTGTAATCAAGAATAGAATCACCATGCAGTTAATGGGAATTACACGAATTCGAATTCACCCTGTATGTAATTACTATAGGTGATATAGTATATATTTAGGTTTATATTTTATGGTATTTATTGTAGGAACGATCGTTGTGGAGACCTTTGGGGGTGGCCTTTGTCCAGCAGTGAATGTCTGTCGGCTAAAAGATTATTTATCATACTCATGGTATGTATTATGTATGTAATATTATTGAGTTGAAAGCCTGTGCATCTACTTACACTCTTTCCTCGACTACAAGGTTAACTGGAAGAAATCCCTAAATGGAATACGTTCGCTTTGGACTTATTTTGTGTACTCCTAATGTTGTATTTTTACAGTAAAAATGACACAAACAAGATTTTAAGAAAATCAAAATTTATTTCATGTGTTAATTTTCTGCTACAGGAAGCATTTTGTGGGGGCACTTTGGTATCCCTTAGATGGGTAGTGACAGCGGCCCATTGCGTGAGGAAGCGTCTGTTTATACGGTTGGGTGAACATGACCTGCTCCTCCGGAACTATGGCGAAGTTGAGATGAGGGTCACAGGGGCCGTTACCCATCCTCAATACGACCCTGACACGGTAGTCAACGACGTCGCCATGCTGAGGTTAGTGTACATAAACATTTTTACTTCCTAACAATATGTTACTCACAATTTACTGAACAGCTATAGCGTATCGTATATCGTATACGAGTAGGTATTTATAGATCAACCGTTTTCAGAAGTGTGTTAACTAAAAATGGTTTATTCACATTTAATTCCAACTATCCCAACTAATAATATAAACGCTAAAGTTTATGCGTGTCTATGTATATTTGTTACCTCTTCACGCCTAAATCTACTTATGTTGTGAATACGTAGTTTACAGTTTTACTAGCTGTTGCCGGCCACTACGTTCGCGTGGAACAATTAATCAAACCTCTATCTACCAACCAAATTTCATGCAAATCCGTTCATCCGTTTCGCCGCGATTGAGCAAACACAGAAACATCCAAACTTCCGCATTTATAATATTAGTTAGTTTTCCCAAAAAAATATGACATTTCTTTGGAGGTTAGTTACAACGCTGGCTGTAGATAAAGTAAATCAGAAACTAATATATCATATATTTCTTTGGGATTGTTCGTTTATATTTAATAGTTTATTCTAAATAACCAAATCGTCGTTTATAGATAAACAAAACTACATTCAAACATTTGTAAATCGCAACGCCAAGTGCCCTTTTCTTTTTCTTTTTAATCCTTGCCTGTACCTATCCCAGGAAATTGTAAGTTGTAAAAATTAAGAACTGACTCAAACAAGAGTTGGTTGGTACAATTAAATAATTCTATTCTACCTATGTACGGGCACGGAGTAAAACACAATAACTAAAATAAGTGGTTTTTATTTCAGCGAAACAATTAATTTGAATGTTCGTTTAACACTAATGAATGATCTGGCATAAAATGGTCGGCAAATAACTGAAGTGTATTAACTTAAAATTCACATTTAAATTTTTGAAAGGTCTAATGTAATGAATAATGCGAAGCATATTTTCACAAAATATTTGAAATTAATGCCTTGAAAAGGGTTGCGAGTATAATCTCTTAGGCACATTCTTAGCGTTCTTTATAAATATTATAAAGAACGCAAGTATGCTTTTCCAATAGTGGATGAAACTGCAGATTTATCGTGCCCGTTTTCATATTAACTATCGTACGTACTAAGTAATATTCATCAAATAAGAGATATCTTATTAAAAGCCCATAAAGGCTTTTATCGGTAGAGTACTCGCAACACTTACTAGAGGTAGAAAGAGTATGTAGATTAAGTAAAGGAAGAAAGTAAAAGTTGCAACGTTTAGGGAAATTAGAGAAAGTCGTAATGGGAAAAATAACAGAGCGTTGGGGTGAAAGAGGATTGAAAAAGTTAGATTGGTTTGGTTTGGACATGTAGTTACTCGTAATATAATGTATCGAGTTCTACAGCACTAAGATGAAATTTCGTATTATCGTCCACAAGTCAGACGGAAAAGTCGTAACAGTCCTATGAAGTGATAGTTCACTAGAACAAATAGGAAATACCATTGGACACAGCCTTTCCCACGGCACTCTTTCAATAGCTGATACAGCAACAATGATCCTGATCCAATTTTGATCTATGCTGTTATGCTCATGATCCCTTAGTAGCCTATTACGCGACCCTCTGGAGAGGCGGATTAATCAACCTCACTCGTGTAGCCTCTGCCGTCTTTTCGTTAACGATATTTATAAATGTTATTTTTTAAATACTATTTTAATAAACACTTGTTTGATAACATGACAGATTACCCGCGCCTGCTCGCCCAGATTTGGGTCATGGAATCGCGTGCCTACCTCAACCACGACAGATCTTACCACCACACACGACCTGCGTGATTCTAGGATGGGGCAAGAAACGCTCCACCGACGTGCATGGAACTAGGATTCTTCATGAAGCACAGGTAGTGATTTTAACCGCCTCCATGGCTCAATTTCTATAACATAGGTTTTACAAATCGGAGGTCGTGGGTTCGATCCCCAGCGGTTCGGTTTGGTTGGCAGTAGGGCTTTATAAATGTCTGGCTGGCTAGCTACCACCATCTTATCTAAATCTGCCGCCAAACAGCAATATTAATCGCATTGTTATATTCCGGTTGTCACAGATATAATAGCCAGGCACCTAAATATTCAGTCAGTAGGCTTCATTCTTCGGCCTCATCTTATATTATGCGAGAGTAAGATGTGTTAAAAAATCAGATCGAAACTCGATCATTTATAAGTTAGAGATTTCCCGACTGTTTTTTCATATTATTTGGCGACATTAGTCCTTGGTGTAATGGATTCGGACCACGGATACTACTTAAATAGAAACTCTTCTCAATTTCTCGGATCTCTCGTTTTGGATAATGATTTTGATAATTTGATTTTTTTTTTAATAATAAATATCCTTATACATACTTTAAGCAACTATAGGCTTGTGTTGTGGATACCAGATGATTGAAATAATACATATATAGATTTTTGTAAATAAATACTTTTATATATAAATGAAAACATACATAACTCAGGTACACATGTCCGTATCCATCACACAAACATATGCCCCTAGCAGGTTTTGAACCCGCGACCTTTTGGTATAGTGATCAGAGTTTTTAATCACTACACCAAAAAGGTCGTCAAGATTATGCCAGCAGAAATCTTAACTTGGTTTTAAATAGTACATAGTAGTTCTTAGAAGCCAGATAATTGGTGTGTAAATATGTCTGGCGGAACTGTCATAGTTGTCACTATTTCTTTCAAATTCATAAACTGTGATCCGATTCTTGTAGAACGCGTATAGGACAGAAATCTAACACGTAGAGTCTATTTCACGTAACCTTTATTCCAAATGGATTGGTCCCAAAAATAAGCGATTGGGTATTCCAAATATTCAAAAGTTTAATGAAACTTTCGAAATATACAAAAATGCACACGTGACTCATTGTCGTGGATATAAAATTTTTTGTTGTAAAATCCCTATAGTCGTCTTTTACGACACTCACGGGAAGAGAAGGGTTGGTTACATTTTTTTACTTACTGGAAACCATATAGACCTTTTTAGGAGAGTTTCATCTGTACCATTATATTATTGTCACAGGTATCCACGATACAACAAGGTGTCTGCCGCCGCTCGTACTGGCAGTATGCGATCACTGACAACATGGTGTGCGCGGGGCGCGGTCGGAGGGACTCCTGCGCAGGTGACTCCGGCGGACCTCTACTATGCCGCGATCGCAACATGCGGTATTATCTACAGGTAAGTGGTTTAAGATTTTGTATAGAAAAGTGAGATAAACGACGAACAAGCACCTCACCTGGTGGTGAACACCCGTCATGATATCGAAACTTTTTCCAAATAGTATACAGCCGAAGTAGCTGATGTGATGGACTTGAAAAGGGTAGCTGAAAATGGCTGAATGAAATCTGATTACTGGGTATAGCGGCACTCAATGGGAACACTTTTCAAGTACCTATAGCTAGCGCTCGCTAAACTATTTATGGTATATGATATATCCCCTGGTAGATGTAGAGTTTCATCTACACAACGTCTCTGCACTTGGCAATCACCCACTCATAGTTTCTTGGCTTGCGACGATGTAAACCTCTGTACATGCACTAGGGGATCTAACCCCTAACCCAATGATATAGCGATTCCATAGCACTGTCAGTCCTTGTCAGTGTTACAATATGACAAAGACTTACAAGGATTCCATTTCCCAAAACAATTGAGTTAGGCGGTCTGACTGCAGGGGGGATGTTGGATGACTGATGTATTATTATGTTTCATATACAGTTTAGAGAATAGGTATTGCTTTGATTTACGAGTAAGAGAAATTCGTTCAGCGAGGAGAGGACTGTCCGTGTTTATTTTATGGCCCATATGAGTACAAAATGGTGACATATACCTACATAAACGTATAGGAATTCCAACTTTTGTGAAAGCACCGAACAAAATTGGCCGCTGGCCAGTTTATAAGGGTAAGTTTTAGGTTATTCAAACAGGACATAGCCATACAGATCGGCATAGATTTCACGCTGATAACTAACTTCATAACTAGACACTGGCAGTAACGGTCGATGGGACTGCAGACAGCCGATTGCTATAAAAATAAAACATATGGAAAGTTGGTGAATTTCGTCGGTGAAATTCTAAAATATTGTAATAAAATTCGACATGTGGCGACTTTTAACATGAAATTGATAAGGAGGGGTGTGTGGTTAACACGGTGGATCATGAATAGAGATAGACGCATCCCCCAGACTTCATTACCTAATAATGTCTTGATGATACGAAACCCTCTATGATCGTATCATCTAAAAACCAAGCAATGCTGTCTGTAGGCTCTATATAGCGATATTTAATACTTCAAGAAATAACAACTTCGAATCTGTATTCTAATTAAAACGTACCCACAGTCTATACGCAAGCCTTTGTAACACTTGTTCCTCAGGGCATCATTAAAATTCTTAATCCCTTTAGCGTGTGACTGAGTAATATAATTTAATTATACCAAATATACCTACCTGTGGCTGTCTAAGTAAATTATTTATTATTAATATATCATGCAGGTTCTAAATATCTGGTCTGTATTCGATTCGTATGGCTTGTCATAGGTATTTCCGAATACAGAAGTCGTCTCAAGTGGCTTTCAATTCGCCGTCGCAAGGACTTACATATACCTACTTTCACTTCTGTACTCTGTGCTGTTTGATCCCAGAACCCCTTTCTATCTCAAGGAATGCTTTCAATTTCTTTCTTCCACCCACAATCGCCGCCTTCGTTCTATGGATAATCTACGGCTTTATGTTCCACCCAATACGTCCAAATTTTATAGTCAGTCTTTTACTTTGCAGGCCATCCGTCTGTGGAACTCTCTACCTGAATCCATCAGACGTGCTCAGTCTTTGAATGTTTTCAAGACAGGAGTTAAAGAGCTTTTTTTAATCCTTTAATCTACTCTTTCTCCTTATTATTGTTATTATTATTATTTTTTTTTCTTCTCACTGGTCATCATTAATTAGTAATTTTGCTTTACAAATTCTTTCATTATTTTATTATATATTTGTGTGTATTATTTTGTTATGTATGTGGTATCCATCTATATGTATATATATATAGCTATTTATGTATATAATATATATGTATAAATGTATGGTTTTAGTTTTTGTTTATTAAATAAGTAATTGATTATGTAGGTATTTCATATCTGCATCCGTATTTTGCACAACCTGCCTGTTCTATAGAGTTATACTCCTACACCCAAAGGTTGCCTGGAAGAGATCGCTTTTAGTGATAAGGCCGCCTAATTGTAGTCTTATCAGTATTGTGTTTTGTAAAATGTATGTCCTCCTTTTGTACAATAAAGTGTATTTGTATTGTATTGTATTGTAGTTTGTAGTATTAAGAAACAACCAGAAATCCCATGATTCACTTATAAGTGAGTGAAATGTACGAGTGATATATACTAATACTGATCAGTTCCCTGGATTGATGTCTAGGAAATCGTTTCCAAATTCTGTGGCGTTGACGTAATCAGGGATTCCGAGACGTATCGTTGAAAGTATAAATGAAATTTAATGTCCCGTTGTGTTCGTCAAGCGCATACTGATTAGGAATAGTCAGATCGTAAAAGATACCAATAGGATCTGAGTCAGTAGGCAGAAGAGGATCCGTCAATAACAATTTATTTCCAAAGTCTGTGTCCAAGTGTTACTTTCTAACCTTTTACGCCCACACCTAACATAAAATGTGATCGTAACTCATAACAAAGTTTTGGAAATGGACGCCATTACGATTTGTCTAGACGTAAATAGTAAACAGCTCTTGTGTACTTAAGTGTTTGATACCTGCTGCGTATTTTATTCGTTACCAACTACATAGTAGGCGCCAACTAAATTAGTGTTAGAAGATCTACTTTTGGATGGGTATTGTAGTTGCGACTCTATGTAGGTTGGTGCCTAAGAAGGTAGCATAACATCGGTCTTAAATAAGGTAGAGCACTAGGTTGTAAAATTTTAGAAAATTATAATTTCTACAAATATATTAAATATTTCTGAATGAACGAATCAAACTCAGCCATTTTTGTACGTAACCGTTTATATAGAAGTTAGGTTACATTTACCAGCTTACGGCGTATATTTGTTATAGAGAAATTATAAAACAAGCGAATAAAAAAAAACTTTGCGACTGATGATGACATACTGTTTTAATAACTTGAGCGGTATGTATTTGAGTAAGCGAATAATTAACTTAACTAACGACGAATATTGATTAATAATAAAATCCAGAACGAGCTTACAAAAAGTGGGTTGTGATTAATCCATTTCAGATATTAAAATTTTATTTCAGTGACTACATTACTAAGTGAGTGACTACATTACTAAGTGAGCGACTGGATATACAAAGAGGGCAACTAAAGCATAACTGCACCCCGACATGGTTAGGTTAGGTTCGAAGGGTATGGCGCAAGCGAGCCGGACGAGTGCGAGCGACGCGAGCACGGGAGTTCTTTGCACCCCGACATGGATAGGTTAGGTTCGAAGGGTATGGCGGAAGCGAGCAGAGCGAGCCCGGATAGCCCGCCATACCCTTCGTGTTAGGTTGACATGTAAGAATTACATTTGCCAAATAGTGAAAAAAATACAGGACGTAACGTTGACACTCAAACAAATATTAGGTCGCTCCAATATTATGAAGCTTCTCATTTTGTTTTTTAAGTAACTCAAATTAATGTTTGTAAGTTGCTGTTCTGTTGATTTCTCGTCACTCGCAGTCAGTCGCTCACTTAGTAATACTATAACCTAAATTAATTAATTTTGAAACTTCAAAATGTGATTTACAGTCACTCGTTTTATTGCTACCCTTTGTTATATATATGATGAGATAATGTAGGAAAAATAATTGTAAAAGAATAATTTCGAAACCTTTATTATAATCATTTGATATTTCACAGGGTATCACCAGCTTTGGGGACGGATGCGGGAAGAGAGGCAAGTACGGCATATACACACGAACTTCTGGTTACGTATCTTGGATGAAGGAAGTCATGAAGACTAAGTATTTCGACTGACAACTGCCGAAGACATTGAACAACTATCATTCGATATAATGGTTGGAAACTTTCAAGTGCTACTCTCCAAGTGGGAATCTATTGCCTTACGCTTATCGGGAGTTTGAACAATGTAGCTGTTTTACGTATATAGCTAAGTATTTATTTAGAAATACAATGACAATAGTTCAATATAAAATCTAATATAAGTATATATTTAAAGATATGGAGAAGAAAAACAGAAACTACTATTGAGTGGTTTTTAAAATTTGAGCATTTTCAGAATTTTTTCTTCGTTGAGAAAGATTTAATTTTCTCTTAACTTCATAATTTATTTAGTAGCTCTTATCTATCGAATGCCTTAGCATTGCATACTATTAAGTTTGTAAGTAAAGGTTTTTATTTCTATTTAGTCTGCAATTGGTACATCCGAAACTATCTGTATTGTAGTAGGTACAATCCACTGCAGAAAAACATGACCCCCTACTTACAGTTATTTATGTGGCCGAGGAATCATATTTAGGTATCTGAAGCTGAATATGCTGTCTAGTCTACGCCAATCAACTTCACCAACCAAAGTTCTCTAAAATAACTCTCTTGTCTAGATCATCACTTTCGAGACCTGCAGGATAGCTAAAGAAGCCAGCAGGCTAGGCATTGATTATGCAATATAGTCATGTATGATTAATTATGGAGTAGACTGTACACGTCTTATATGTGCCGATGTCGAAATCTTCGGCGACTATGTACGGGTAAAAACTGACCAGCTGGCTGCGCCATCGGACTGGCCTAATGTCATTTTGCAACTAAAACTTCTTACACTACTGTTAACAAACTAAAGGCACTAAATATATAGGCGCTGCGCTTTGCTCATTGATCTCATTTACTGTTTTACCAAATTCTGGTCAATTTAAGTTTTTTTTCTGGATACCACAATTTCACCTGATGGAAATTAACGATGTGGTCAAAGATGAAGCACGCGATCCTAGTAAATACCTATTCATTCTACTCTTGAAGATCCCAAGGTTGTAGGATTCAGCAAAGACTGACGATGGAAGGGAGTTCCTTGGCTGTTCGGATTACGAATGAAGAGTCGAACTTCTTAGTGCGAATGTACGATATATTAACTAAATACGGGTGGAATCCCTCCCCACGCCTAGTAGTCCGAAGATGGAATGGCGACAATGGAATAAGATTATGTAATTCCAACGCACACTCCCCGAAATGCATCCTGTAAAAGACTGAAAGACAGGCGGATTTGCGACGGTGTTTGAGGCTATGCAATTTAGCAGTCATCGAATGATAACCTATGAGTCTCTTGGTATGTCGTTCCACAGAATCGAGTGTAGCTAGTTAGTACTTGGCTGAATCATCCCAGAGGTGAATTCATCTCAGGAAACTGCCATTTCTTTTAAATCTAGGTATAATTTTTAAGATAAATAAAACTACATTTTCGGATATATTTCAATATACCCAAACTAAAATCTTGCACTTAATATTTACTAATATGTAGATAGGTAGATATTATTTTGTTACTCAACGCTCTTGCATATTACATTAGGACCTAGCTTTACATAATAAGTACAAATATTTGGAAAACCGGCCAAGTGTGTGTCAATCAATTAATCAATCTCAGCCCACATCCTGCTGGGTATAGGTATCTTCTCCATTACGCCAAATTACATGGTTCAGTGCCAGTCGCATCCAATGAAATCCCGCCATCTCTACGACATTATTGGACAGAAAAGGGCCGGCGGTATGCCCACGCATAAATTTACGCAGGGTTATATATTATATACTATGCAGTTAGTATATAATATATAATTCCTGCTTATTTCACACTGGAGACAAGAAATTTGAGTTTGTGGGTAACTGCAAAAATTGCGGATAGATATCTTAAAATCTTGATGAAATGTCTTATGTTCAAAATATTTTTGCATTGTATTGTTCCTTGCAAGCGGCTGTCCTCATTTTTTTCATTTTTTTCGATGACTCCGTTATGACGTGAGGGGGAAAACACATTCAGAGCTCATATCTAATCAAATGTTTACCAAAATTAAAAAGTCACATAGGAACTTCAATATGATTTTTAAAGAATTATCCAACAATACACGTCGATGAGCGCAAATTATTTTTATCGCTTAGTTAACGTTTATAGAAGTCCATGAAAAAAAATTAAGAGTTACGATTATTTGACATACGGACAGACAGGCGTGACGAAGTTATAAGGGTTCCGTTTTTGTAATTTAGCTACGGAACCCTAATAATGACAAATGTGAATGAATATTAATTAATTTAATAATTATTAAAACTGGATTTAAGAAATCTATCTAATCTTCTTAAATCAAATTAATCTTAAATCCAGTTTTAATAATTATTAAAACTGGATTTAATATTATTAAAACTATTAAAACTATATTTTGTTATAATTCTGGTCTCGAGAATCATCAACATCAAGATGTAAATAGATAGATTTCTGAGATTTAAGAGTAAGATTGAAAATAAAATTGTAGGTCGATTCGAAGTGTTAAATGAACACCCCTTATCATTTGTTCCTTTTATTCGTAGATGGATCACAAGGCCGCTACGGTGACCGATATACGATATTTTCAGATCATGTGCAAAATTTCTTGGTAACTTGGTGCCTTCTTGGTAATCTGAATTCCTTGTTGATTACGGAACCCTAAAAATGTCATACATTATATCTGTAGGTAATTTAAACAGTCGATTTTCTTTATTTCGTCTTAATGGCATAACCTCGGAGATGCTTATGTCCAGCAGTGCACTAAGATAGGCCAATGATATCGGGCTACAATGTCGAAATAATATTTATATATTAATTATACTGAGGTTATATTTTCTTTCACATGATTAACTTGGCTTCTAATATTATTATAGAATAATAAAGTCTAGTTGTTCCGTTAGTCGGGCAACCTCCACAAGCCTCTCCAATATATCTTATATTTATGATATTACGATATCGTAATTTTGACAAAACGCAATAGTCTAGTCTCTGTCAAATAACTTTCGCCTTGTTCTTTGTATGTAATGTGGATGTGATATTGCTTTCATTGCCTTTTATAATGTATATGTGTGTTAGATACTGTGGTATCTACATGATTGCGATGAGGCAATCTGTGGATTGCCTCATGGCATTTACAAGGGAGGAAATGTGAACATTTTTCTTTATATGTAATACTTATTTTACTAGCTACTTTAATAAAAGTCTGGCTAAGTTACTTTGAGTACGTGGCATCTTGAAAAGCCGCTTGAATGATCCGCCCTTTTATAACAATTGAATTGAATGATCTAAATCTATTTCATTTGACATATTCTTGTGAAGCACATCTTTATAAAAATTATGATTCCTATTGTTACAAGCACGATTTATATAATAATAATATGTTTAGTTTATTAAACTGAAAATAAAGTCTCTCTAAGTTTTGTAATAAGACTACTTGCATTATTTTATTTCCTCCCTTCAAGCTCCACTTCCCATCTTCATGCGTCTCAAGATGGCCTGACCTATCTTATATAAAAAGTAAAACTGATACAGCTGTCTTACATGTCCAAGACATGCCCACATTGACATGTCCTCAAAGTCAACCAACGAGCTATGGAGAGCGTTGCTCGGCGTTTCACTACGTGATCGAATCAGGATGAGGAAATCCGTAGACGGGCGAAGGTCGCTGTCATAGCCCAGCGGATTAGCAGGTTGAAGTGGCAGTGCTCTACATAGCTCGAAGAACTGATGGCCGGTAGGGCAATAAATTTCTAAGGTGGAGACTACGCATCGGCAAGCGCAGCGTAGGACGTGCACTCACAAGGTGAACAGACGACCTGATAAAGGACGCGGCACGTCGCTGCATGCAGGCCACATCCAACCGGTCACTCTGGAATTCTATGGGGGAGGCCTATGTTCAGCAGTGGACGTCCTGTAGCTGATATGATGATGAACATTTTTGTCACTATTCCTCACCTCCCAAATCCAAATCTATATATGAATCTAATTTTAGATCCGATTGTACAATAGGTCACATTAGCTAAATTAAGAATAGGTTATTGTTCTGTGAGTCTGTGACTCAAAATGATCCTTCGATCACAGAAAAAAACTAGATGTGCTTTGATTTGAATCTTGTTCCATGACAACCAACCAAGCTAATTTCAATGAAATAGACTGATACTCGTAGCTGTCAGAGTGAACAGGCAAACCGATAAGGTGTATTAAGCGCCGGAAAGGCATGACATTATAAAAGATCAAACTATCGTAAGTTCGTTCGTAAACGCACCAAAAACATTAATTTACAAAAAAAGAGGACAACTACAGATCTAATGCATTCTCTCCTTTAATGTCTTTTCACAAAGGTTTCGATTAAATGACTTCAATAAGACCTAGAATTTGAACAATAAATCCACGAATTCATAAGATGCAGAATACCTGAGGGTGATAGATTGTTCGCTTATTAATTATTGGTGCTAGACAGTTCTAAGAATCTCCGCCCATCGTGCTGAACGAAGAGGTCAGCAGACATCCTGATATCAGAAGGGCTCGTGATTTTTTTTTTCATAATTCTGAGAATATATTATCATAGCTAGGAATTATTTAGAAAAGGTAGTATTACCAATTCTTAAATATACTCTCAGTGCCACATGCCACAGGCAAGCAGTCATCCTGTCGATATCCAAATGAAAAATGTAGCCCTCCTACGTTCTACAGTGGACTAAAGGCTGGCTGAATGATAAGTATATATTTATAGCTAATAGTAACTAAAACACATTCATAAAATTATTATTTTATATAACAATCACATTACAAATATACAAAATTTCAAATAACATATAAATCACACAAAAATAAATAATATAAAGAATACATTATGTTGAATTTATTGAATAGGGCGTAATATTGCGATGCAACAAACTGAAGGAAGTACCTATTTAGTAAATGAGTATGATTTTATGTAATAAATTAGAGGGATGCATACTCAAAATGAACTAATGTGACACCCACTACAAATTGGATAACGACACTGCATATACGAGAAATACATCAATGTGCTTTAATGAGAGCTCTTCCGTCTATTCATTTGTATGAGAAGGCTTAACAGCTTTTCAAATGAAGGAGATTGAATCAGCCAACCCTCAAAGTATACTTTAGGCTTATACTGATTCTTATTTCAAACTGTCTGAGAAAAAAGGACGGCACGCAAAATTGTCTTCTGATATTTCGAAAAGTACTTCGAATTACGGTAAGAGCGATTGAAGGAAATTAAATTTGGGTACTTGTCGATCCAATAATAACCTTCTTTAGTTAATAAGATCGTCAATTTGAGAATGGTGATTAATCAAATGTTACGGAAAGGTACAATTCTGGCGAGCAATTTTATTGATCGGTGTAATGGGTCGTTCGTGCAACTAAAGTAAGAACTCCATTTCTTCTGGTTCGTGGGCTACGCTGTTCAGCCAAGGGACAAGCCGCCAGACACCTGTATACTGTGCTGACTGATCACCCCACTGGCGACGCTCCTCCTTAAAATAAAACAATTTCAATAAATGAGTCATGATCCATTTACAAACACTAAGATGGTCATAATAAACGACCTATGCAGATCATCTTAGGGAAGTTACTAATTTTCTACAACCTATGACTAAAAGTGTCATAAAAGTAGAAGTTACCGTCACAACGGTAAGGTTGACACTCTCAATGTAATGACAGAGGTCACTGAAGTATGCGTCGTTCTAAAGACTGAGAGCAAATGCTTTGTAAGCCCTTAAATTTATTGGTTATTCTTCATACGGCAATACCGGCTTTCATTCTTGGTGGCAGAATTAGATATGGGATTGTTAGTAGTGTATCCATCCAGCCGGTATCCTGGGAAAGGAAGGATGGCCTAATAATTTTTAATTTATTATTATATTATATTTATTAATTATAATATTTATTTATTTATTTTAATATTTACAATTCATATGGTTTCATCTCGGATGATCTGCTGCGTAAAGATACTTTAGCATTGGTACTTATTCCATATGCATCTCGTGGACCTGTGCGTAAATTTTTCCTAGTAATCCTTTAGTTTACACAGAATGTAGCAATAGAATATCTGTATCTTATGCTATTAGTCAATTCAGTTCTCTTCGGCCTATAACATGAATCCCGTGAATTAAGCTGTCGTGCTTTGTAGTTTCCAGCCCAGAAAAATTGGTCCAACCAATTTATTCTAGTAGGTGGGTATCGCAAAAGGCGATCAAGAGATTTTATGGGTAGGTTGAACTAAGCTTAACATATAATGAGCGTGTAGGTGAATATGATCCTAAATATGTGAGAAAATATTAATCGAGGCGGAAAGCCTAATACGAAATTCTATAGAAATTATCTATGAAAAGAAATGAGATTGTGTTCGCTTTTTATATATATTCATGAAGCAGCATGTTAGAGAGTGAGCGAGAGGAATATATGTTTGAACTTGATTCTGTCTTCCCCCTGGAATTTTATAGTCTTCACATGCTATGATCTCTCTATAACTCTGCCGCCAAGCAACAATGTTAATAGCATTGTTGTGTTCCGGTTGTCAGAGATAAGATAGCCAGTCCCCCAAATGTGTTGGGGTTTCCGGGTCAGTACGCTTCCACCTTCGACCTCATCTTCACTTAACATCAGGTGTTATTGAGGTCAAGTATCAACCCGTTGTGCATAAAAAAAACTCTTTTCGTGTCGTCCGCTCTCATCAAACACTTTATACATACGTTTAAAGTTCTCGTAACTCCTAACACATCCTCGATTTAATCAAGGAGTTTGTAAAAATATATGTCATTCACAATATCCTACACGGTACACTACTGAATGTTACACCTGTCCAGCACATTTTGCCTTGCTCATATATTGTTCGTATATTTATCGATTTGTCCTAATTCCAAACCTTCACGTGACTTTGCCGAGTTATTGAACAAAATATAACAATATTTTTAATACAATAAGTACCTGTAAATACAATGCTATTAACTTTCCTCCAACAAGTAGTATAGTTCCGTGAACAGGATCCGAATCTTCTCCAAAATAAGGTGGCAAAGATAGACAATAGATATTCTTGACACCCTCCTCTTTTAGATATTTAGATTTCCTAAAAGAAAAACTTTGTTAAAATCATTTGTCATGTTCCTAATTACTGTACCTACTGATAATATCGTAGCGAGTCTATCGCCGTCTATTAATGTAACTTTAAGTATGAGTCAAATCAAACGGAATAATAGAGAATGTTATTTCCAAGCATTTAGACTTTATATAATCTATAGAACCGATAATACTTTACGAGTCGTATAAAATCAGATCCACATCCATAATTACAATAAAAAATTTAAAAATTATACCACTTCCATTTTCATAGTTTTTTATATTACGAAGTTGGCGCCTCACATCGTCCGCAATGTTAATTATATAGTTCTACTTTGTCTACTAAGTAATATACATTAACCCTTTCAGACCTAATGGTACTTACAGTAAGTCCTATACCTGCTTCAAGGGACTGATGGGTCATAAGTCATATGGCATGTAGGAACTAGATTAAGGCTACATTTTTACTTAGAACATTCTGTGTTAAACAAACTTCAGGGTTTAACGTTTTATCGGTTGTTATTGAAAGTTTTAGGTAGATTACACAAGTCTTTAGTCAATGACTAAAAAACTAAGTACTTCCGTAAAGCTCGGTCCTATATTCGAAAATTTGAAAATCATGCTGCAACAATAATGACGCGAATAATGGTTCGAGCGAGGGTTTACCGTGCAAGTCGGTAGGTACGCAGCGTAAGGAATTATGTAACAATATTATTCTAAAGTGTTGTAAAGATTTAAGGTAAGCCAGAAAGATAGTATAAGTGAGTAGTACTATGTGAAAATTTGTCTGTCTGTCTGTCTTTTACGCCTTAACTGTTGAACCGATCATATAGAAATTTGTCTAAGAGGTAGCCTGGTACCAGGATAAGGAAATAGGCTACTTTTCATTCTGAAAAAGACCGCGATGAAGAAATTTCACACGGGTGAAGCTTGCTAGTAAGCTCATAATTTGTAATCTACATGTAATGATTTTTTTTTATGATTAACTGGATCACGTTTGACCACAATCTCACCGGATGGAAAGTGACGATGTGGCCGAAGATAAAGCACGCGATCTCAGTAAATACCTATTCACCCTGCACTTGAAGATCCCAAAGTTGTAGGATTGAGGAAAAACTGACGCCGGAAAGTTCAATGCCTTGGATATTCGCATTATGAATGAAGAGTCGAACCGCTTTTAACTTTATACGGGTGGAAAAATAGCCATGTGAAGCTTGCTTTTTTTTACTTGACCTCAATTACACCTGATGTTAAGTGAAGATGAGGTCGAAGGTGGAAGCGTACTGACCCGGAAACCCCAACACATTTGAGGGACTGGCTATCTTATCTCTGACAACCGGAACACAACAATGCTATTAACATTTTTTTTATTATATATGAGAGGGCGGCAAACGAGCATGCGGGACAGCGGCGGACATTTAAAATGCCCTACCACCAACCAAACCGAGTACTTGAACATGTACCCCGCTGGGGATCGAGCCCGCGACCTCCGAATCGTAAACCCAAAGTTGTTTACATTGAGCCACGGAGGCGGACGGAGGTGCTCAGCCAAAAAGAAATATGTAATCTACATCACCTACATATAGGTAATATGTTGGTAAAATAGAACTGGCACTATACAATTTCCTACCTCTTCTGAGATAAGCGATCGTCGTTTAGATCTTTTCTTTGGATTTGGCGTAAATGCTTTTATGGTAGATACCTACATATACTTACTAGAGACCTGCTAGCGATAAGACATTTGTTACATTAAACTCCCTGCCTCCGTTTACTACAATATTTTGGATAAATCTCTAATCCAAAAACGACGACTTACTTTACAACAGTTGGAAAGAAATTTCTCAAATGTGAGGTACGTTCACGTCCCAGATTTTTTACGGTTTTTTGTTATTATACGAATAAGACCTTTTTCAGCGGATTTTTATTAGTCCAGCTTGGGTATTGCTCAAAGAATTTTTTGCAATAGTAGAGGAAATACACCTGTATCCACTATTCCCGGGACAGGAGTCTGAAAATACGAGTCCCTCGTAAACTGTAAGAGGCTTCCTCGGCAAATCCGTGGTGGAGTACTTTGTGTCATACCTGCGAAAATGTTAAGTTTTATATCAACATAATATTTCTTGGACGAATTTAAATGTGACAGGTAATTAACAGTTACAGAACAGTAAATACAGAACAGAAAGGAAAACACAAGGCATCTATTGGCTGTGTGGTTAATTTTTTTGGTAGATTGTCAAACATGGCAACACTCAGACGTCATGATCGGAAATTTAGGCTAAGAATGGATCTGAAGAACGGAATAATTGACCGTTTCTAGAATAGAATAGTAAGGAGTAAACTTACTAGAAAGAAAATTCACGCTCCATTGGTAGATCGATTTGCGGTCATACAAATTTTGATGTTGAATAAAGTCCAACAGTGAGCGCAACATATTGATCAAACACTTCATTTCATTCAATATATTTATTGCATTACACATGCAATGATGCATTAACTAAAGTTCTACCCTCATACTATTATATTTTACAAGCACAACTTTCCTTGTGAATTTTTACAAAAAACTATTCTTTCAACTTAGCGAATGTTTTGTAGTGGTTAACAATTAAGGTTATATACAGAAAGTGGACGGTGTCGAGTACGGTTTGAATACCGACTAAACTATTCAACCTGCGAAGGACTTTATAAAGAAAATTTCCTGGAATTTACCAAAATTGCCCAGTCCGCAGACGCAACATCTTCGTGTTTCTACAGTTTAATCCCATAATTCTGTCTGAATGGAGGTTGAAACTTGCTTGTCAGTTTTGGAAAATTGAAGACAGCTTTCATCTTTAGTCTCAAGTGACTGGCTCAACATTTTGCATTTAACAAAAGTCAATATGAGTACGGGTAGTGTTGTACCTGTCCAGACCCCAACCAACGGCTGAAGCGATAGATCCTTCCTGATCAGTGGCATATTGGTGAGACATTATCGATACAGGTGCCCACTTGGGGCAACTATTCGCCATAGATGTTACTACTTGAATTGCTCCTGCGAAAGTGACTGATTATTAATGATAGACAGCGAATCAGATAATCGGTACCGTAGCACATGTGTTAAATATCACTAACAATTCTAATATCACATTTATATAAAACGTCACCACCTTCATTCCAAATGGAGTGGTCAGAGATATTTCAAACATGACCGTTTGCGCGTTTGAAATATTAAAATGTTAATGCTTGAAACAACATCGACGATTCATCTTTTGAAATATATAGAAATGTACACGTGCAAGCCTATATATCCATCTTTTTCGTATAAAGTGCCTTAGCCGCCTTTTTACGACACCCATGGGTTGGTTCAATTCTTTTAACGTACCGTAAACCACAATAAATGTGAAAGTGTGTATTTGTATTTTCTTCACATCGAAAGCAAGCAATGAAATGCTGAAAGGGGAGAGTAATGTATGTATTTTATTCCGAGAAAATTCACAAAAGTGCCGCCGCAGGTTAAATCTCGTAATTAATATATTGTAAATCATATTCTATTGTTTATATGAAACAGGTTTTGATCTCGAGAGTAGATATGTGCATATCGTAGAAGTACCTAACCTAATTTTTCAAATGTATTACCTATGTTTTTCTTTTGGTAACTGAAAATATCGGATATTTATAAACCTATATTTTGTCCAAAACAGTCTCGCATTATGCGAAACGATAACTCATTCGTCCATAAATCCCTAAAAAAAAAAACAATATTTTCATGAAAGGGGAGGGGTACGATAAAGATTCTTATCCGTATTTTGGCATTTGGCTACAGAAGCCTCAGCGCTGTAAGTAGGTTCCAAAACTATCTAAATAGACGATGCGATGTATCACAATCCTATTACGTGTACTGCCCATAGAAGTCCACTAGCCTCAGATTGAAGTATGAACTTATTGACAGAATAATTTGTCAACATAACAACATCTTATCTAAATCAAAGAGCAAAGTTCATAGCATTGCATTGTGGTGTTCCAGCTATATGTGATAGATATGGATATAAGTTGTGTGGTTGAGGTGAGAAAATGGAAGCTTGGGCCTCATCTTCACTTAACGTCAGCTGTGATTAAGATTAAGTATTACCAAATAACATTGCATTTAAAAAATCCTAAATCCCTGCATCTATTATCGCGAGCTTCAATTTGTGATGAACTAAAATTTTTATAAATCAAAATATAATAATTTCAGATAATCAAATAAACCGGAATTTCATTTACACGTTTTTACTTTCACTCTTCATGGCTCTGGGAACAAATAAATATACTACAATATTTTTTACCGTACCGTCGCAAACTTTTTTATATTACAAGGCACGAGCCTCCCGCGATGCGGTATTCCCACAGCTTTTTACCATGGGTTTTTCATCAAACGCCTGAAAATATCTCAAACCGATAAGAAATGCGATTCCCTATGGTATTGTGATATATTTTGTAAATATAGTAAAATAGGTAAACAATTTATATACAACAAACAAAAATAAACTTACTTTTTTTCATGTTAGTCGTATGTACATACATGTAATAATATGATTTTTAATAAGACATCTAAAATTTGCTATGAAATTAATGTAAAACTTAATGTAAAACCAACGGTTGCGGGTTCGAATCCCGCGAGAGGTAAATGTTGGTGTGATGATATAGCTATATTTGTATACTATCCATAGTAAAATGTTTGCATAGTTTGGGACTACATGACTGGCGTTAAGTGTCTGAAATATTTATTTATTAACTAATTCAAAACAATATTTTGAAGAATAAATTTTTTGACTTTTTACTTGATTGCCCCAGAAAAAAAGGTAGGTAATGGTTTTCGGGTGTATGTGTATGCATGTAGATTTCTATGTTATCTCCGGCTTGTCTGTGCCTAAAGTGCAAAAAAAAACAATATATTTGTATATTTTATATATTTTTGTATATTTTTAATATGTCCTGCTTTTTTGTTTTGTTTAATATGTATGCTTGCATGCAATAAAGTGTTAAATATATATGTTTTTATGGCTCCCTTAAAAAAGAACAAAATATCCTGTCGGTTCTTTTTGGTTTTTAAATTATCTGTATTTCAAAGTTTAATATCATTTATTATATTATTATTAACGTCTACAAAACGGAGGTCGCTGGTCCAGTTCCTAGCACTATAAATACTTACATGTGTAGTGCTCGGTTTGGTTGGTGGTGAGGCATATTGAAATGCCCGCCCGACTATCTACCACCATCTTATCTAAGTCTGCCGCCCAGCAACAATGCTAATAGCCAGACCCTCAAATAAGTTTTGGGTTCCCGATGTGTGCTTTAATCTATGACCTTATAATTTGATTAACATCAGGTGGGATTGCGGGTAAGTCGCTAACCAATTATACCTATAACTATTGTATTTAAAAGCCAAAAACCCGACAGCATATTTTGTATTTTACAGACACCACTTTGGTTTTTTATCATAAAATGTATCCTATGACACTCCAGGTATCAAGACGAATCTACGACACCATGCATTTCGAAACCGGTCAAGCCGTTTAGGCTACAGGATGCGTCAAAGGAACGTACATACATACACTCGAAAAATATAATACCACATTATGCACTCCTTTTCACGATGGACTGGAGTCGCGTTTGACCACCACCATGCGACTCTACACTTAGGGAAGAATATAAATAAGACTCTACCGTCTGAGTCACACCTGAGACACCCTTTACGCTAAGCATTTCATTTAATTTTTTAGGGTACATTTATTAGGTTGACGTGCTTGGACGTCTGCGGCTAATATTATGATGATGTTACTAGTACTTAGTACTTAGTAATTTAGAGTTTAAAGTTTTTTGCTAACATTGTATTTTTATTTTGTTGTAAAGTCACTTACAAAAACGAAGAAATCAGGTCAAACAATTTAGATTTTTTTGAACACCTTTGAGTTTCTAAAGTATATTATATTCTTATGTAAAACAACGTACGTCATTGGCATATTTCTCGACACTTGCCCTAAATACAAAAGTGCTCGAAAATATCCAAGTTTGATGGTTAATATGGATGTGGCTTATATTATGTATTTTAAATGAATGATCGATATAATACCAATATTGTACAGGTGCCGCCGAGCCATGTCCTTAGGGTGATATCGAGGGTGCACCACAGTATACTTCACATAGTTTATAAGCTCCGGTTGCCACCACTTCTCTCCACAGTAGGTGACGAAGGCGGAACGGCCTTCTCTGCGAGGGTTGTCACTATGCCTAGTCAAACATGACCCTGCTGCCAACAGCCAGTGAGGGCTTACAACGGCTGCATCACAATGTACCTGTTACAGATATAGCTCGTCAATAAATGATCAATCTCATATGCAAAGGATGTCTGTCTACAACAAAATTTATAATTTTGTACATTTGATAGAGGATATAATTTTTTTTATATAATAAATAAATATCCTTAGACATACACATAGCGCCATCTAGTTCCACACTAAGCCACTATAGGCTTGTGTTGTGGATACCAGATGGTTGATATACTACATACTTAAAATTTTTTTTTGTAAATAAATACTTATTATAAATGAAAACATCCATAACTCGGGTACACATGTCAGTATTTATCACACAAATATATGCCCCCAGCGGGATTCGAACCCGCAACCTCTTAGTATAGTGGCCAACCACTACACCAAACAGGTCGTGATAATGTTTGCATTTGGTGAACAAAAATTTCACAAAGAAACAAAGGTGAACCTTTACTCTTGAGTGGGGCCTTAATATGTTTGTACATGCACACTTAAAGCCAAAATCAGAAATATCCTAATATTAAGCATTTGGGTGTTCCAAACATGCATGCATATGTTACGGGAGTGACGCCATCGCCGTTGAAACATGCAGGATTATAGATGTTTTTGGTGTAGAGTCTCTTATTCGCCTTTTACGGCATCCATGGGAAGAGACGGTTCCATTCTTTTTGCCGGAAACCACACGGTATAATATTGATTACCTTATAAACTTCGTGTGTGTCAGGATCGTAGCAAGTGGAAGTCTGTGGTCTCTGCCTACCCCAACGGGAAACAGGCGTGACATTATGTATGTATGTATGTATGTATAAACTTCTTGACATTAATAGGATGGATGACATCGTGAGCATATGGTTGACTATTGGAAAAGTTCAAAAATAGTCTAACGTCCTTTTTGTCTTTCTTAGTGCCAGCCAAGCTCGCACGAGTAAATTAGGAAATGGAACGGGGAGGTATTAAGTAAATGTAACTGAATAATGTAGTGGTTGCATGTATGGGTGCTTAATTGATAATTTATTAATGTAGAAGTATGTATGTAGGTACGATAAAATTACTCATAAGTGGCAACATTATTCCTATTTTGTTTATCGAAACCGTTTCTCTTTTCTATTTACACATTTATTTTTTTCAAGGCAATTATATTTCGAAGATTTTGTATAAATATTGGAGCATACAATATGCAATATTATTTCAACAATAAATAAACTTATTTCAATATATTTATAAGATACACGATACATCCAATTAATATTATGAATGCGACAGTTTGAATGGTTGTTTGTTGCTTAACCTAACCACTGCAATACGAATGATCGGAATTAGGTAGATGAAATTTGGTACAGACAGAAATAAAATATGCCCTGGAATAGTACACAGAATACTTTATATTCCCATAAAGTGAGTACCTAGTTCCCGGGGAATAAACGTATGAAGAAACACCACGAGGCCGAATTCGTGGTAAATACTAGTATTATATAATAAATATAGTTCTCTAATTTCTGGTTTACCTAGTACCTTTAGTTAGTTAATAATACAGTTTGTATGCACCTCGCACGGTGATGGATCTGACAATGTTGGATGTCGTTTTTGCAGGCTGAAGTAATAATATTATCTTTAAAACTTTCATAGTTTGCCTCCGGCAGCTAGGAGCAATCATGTTAAAGAAATCCTGTATAGTCTAGATCATTAGTTCACAAAATGGTCCAAGTGGACCCCCAAGGGTCCACGGGAGTAATTCGTAAGCGGGGTCCACGAAAATTTATCTGTTTTCTATAGTCAAGAACTAAAATGTTGGTTTGACTTCACCTATCAATGTAGGCAGATAATATTTTAAGAAGCTTAGCGACTGATACTTAAAAAAACTTGCATATTCCACATTCAGTACAATGTGTTGAGACTTTTTTGACATCCACTCATAGCACGATCAATTAATTAATTAATGAATCAATTCTCACTTTTTTTTCGAAAACTATTAATTCGTGCTTGGAACTCAGCCGCAACGCAAATTTCCATAGATCTAACCTTCACATTTTTGGTGGAGTTTTGGGAATATGGTAGAATTGTAGCTGCAGGAGATCCACCGGAACCAGCTAAATTTTGAAAGTGGCCTATGAGAAAAAAAGTCTGGGAACCTCTGGTCTAGATTATTGACCAAACACATTGCACAATCAATTTGCAAAAATTACAAGACGCTAATTAAAGTTAGGTCATAGAATATATAATAACTAGGAGGGACAGATGAATGAATAAGCTTACTTGGTAGCGTTCGTAAACATAAACTGCCACAAAAGGATACTTGGTCCAAGATGCCAATCTTGTCATATTGTAATAAATATTTAAATTTGATATTGTGCCATTGGTTTGTTCGAGCAATTCATTTCTAGTACTGGATTGAGAGCTTGAAGTTTGTTTGAGAGACATATGAGTAGTCATCGGGGGTTTATAATTAGTAGCACTTCTGTCTCCCTTCCTCTCTGGAAAAGTACTCACACTGTCAGCATCATGATCCAAATTGTTGACATGTTTCTTTGCATATTTTATTGTATGTGGTCTATCATGTTTTCCAATATCTCGTTCTACATGTTCCAAAAGTATTTTTTGTTCACTATTTATTTCATTATCTTCAGATAAGTTGTCGATATCACCTTTACTTGGCGATTTGTTTGTTTTTACTTTCAATGAAGATCGAGTGGCACTGTCATATATTTCAAAAAACTTTATTTTGTCATATGCAGTTGTACCACGTGGTTCAATTTTACTAAATGTGTCTGAATCACCTATATCTGTCTCATTGTTTTTAGAAGAAGATACTATATCCATGGAATCCTGTGTAGTATATCCACAAGTTTCATAATCAATAAAGGCTTCCTTTTGAGGAAGAGTACTGAGTTTTAAGTTATTAGTTCCAGATTCATGTGTTGACATTGACTTATTATTATGCAAAGGTGAAGAATCTATATCTGGAGATATACTATCTTTGTTATTTGTTTGTAGTTGAACGGGTATAATACCATTGATATGGAGCAATGGCCCATTATAGAGATGAGCACTTTCGCGTCCAACTTTATTCGTAATTTCAGTGCTTGATGGAAACGTGTCAATGGAGCGTTTATAAGCTGCATCGTTAATATGAAATGAAAAAAAGGGTGACCTTGAAAACGATTTCAAATCAAAGAAGAATGCATTTGAACTTTGTCTTTTATCTTTAGCTATTTGAAATAACTTTTCTAATTTTATAGCAGGAGGATCTTTTTGTTTACTAGATTCATCCAAGTAGTAAAATTCTATATAACTGGGTGTTGACGATTGCTGAATAGGTACTTTGAGCAGTTCCTGCATAAAATCTTTAGGAATCATAGTAAACTTTTGTTGGGCTCTAGTGTTTGCATAGCTTTTCGTAGTTCGATAAGCTTCTGAACTGTTTTCGGTGTCAACAAATATATTTGTTTTTCTCCATAGCATGTTGATAATTTCATATTGCTTACGACTAACTCTACCCACTTGCCATTTTTTAGCGGTAATTGGTGTTTCAGTTACATTTAATATTATTTTCACATTTTCCGAATGGTCACCATTATAAATCATACTCATATCGGATTCATTAAATGGCCCTTTTAGATTTTGTCGATGAATATGTCCTTTTACTGTATTATAACCTTCAACTTGGAAAATTATAGTGGCGAAAACCACAAAGTAATGTAGTAACCATTTTTTTTGCGCCATTTTTATCTGTAATATTATTATTTACAAAAAATAAATAAAATAATCCATTGAAAAATTTGTGTCTCTGGAAATAAACACACCGTCTGACAGTGTCAGTTTATTTACGCGAATGTCGCTGTTAGCTGTCAGAGACTATAAAATAAACTCTTTGCTATAATTAAAAATAATTTTCCTTATTTCGCGGAAATTTTCCTTATTTCTTTTCTATTCTTGTCTCAACTCCGTTTATTAGAATTAGAATAGGCATAGAAACTAAAGATGACGGAAAAATCAACCGGATGGACGAAAGAAGCATATAATACAAAAAACGAATACCATCCGATGGACAGATGTAAATTAAAAGTATTATACTCTCTCTTTTATTACGGAATAATGCGATTGAAACAGATTATGTCCAATAGTCTATATTTTTTTTCTCTCTACCGGACCATTAAAACAATATATGAACCATGAAGACTGCATGCGTGCAGGAAGGCTAGACGTGGAAACCAAAAAAAATATAGACATTTATGCAAAAATGACAATACTACATAGTTCCCATATTCATTGTCAATTCAATATTGTCAATAACTTATTTCCAAATTTGAAATAACAAGTTCAGCTCAATAAATTTTAACGTTACCTTTATTTGATATAATATAATCAAAAATTTTGCTGTGATCGCAGACTGCGAAATGATATAAAGGAATTAAAAGATCCGTTCAAGTAAGTTTCTAAACTATAATGTTATTAATTTTCGAATCTATATCATCATATTTATCCATCTTATCCATAGTGAAGCCCTTTTTAAAGGCAAATACAGATCCTCTATGATATATTAATTAGAGTTATATAAATCCACTACTTCTAAGACAAGAATATTCATCAAATATTTATTAGTATGTTTAACTATTTATATATATAAACTAATTAAATACTATTACTTACTACTACTAATTCATTTAAATGAAATAATATATAACTAGATAATATTATATTGCTAATACAATAGATTGTCGGAACAAAATTGCATTAAAATCATATAAACCTGTAGGTAGAGATCGAAATAAATATCGAGCGTGTACACAGATCAGCCACCCTGTGTATGATAGGCTAATTGACAAATCTCCAGTTGTATCTTTGGAAAAAATAAATAAATATGCTTGCACATGCAAACAGTGCCATATAGTTCCACTTTAAGCAACTATAGCCTTGTGTTGTGGATACCAGATGGTTGATTTATTTTTTTGTAAATAAATACTTATTATAAATGAAAACATCCATAACTCGGGTACACATGTCCGTATTCATCATACAAACATATGCCCCTGGCGGGATTCGAACCCGCGACCTTTTGGTATAGTGGTCAGAGTTTCTAACTGCCACACCAAACAGGTCGTCGAGTAAAAGCAAAACGTGTGAATACAGAAACTTTCAATACAATTCGTGACAAACAATATCAAAACCGGTTCATTATTATTAGGTTACTATATAATCTATTGCCGTCTTATTTAAGCAAGAATCTTTGCTGCATCCATCGCTAGTGCGATAGATAGTACCTTATGGTACTTGGCTTAAAAATTGGTCTTGGGCAACAATTTAATCACATTACGTAAGATCATACTTCCTCATTAAGATATCGATGAAAATTTAATTACAGACGGCACGTTTTTGCAGAACTGTTAATATTGTATAACCGTATTTTTTGAAAAATAAACAAAATCGAAAAATGTTCTGTGATTAAATAATGTGATTAAATGCGCGTGTGCGGTAGCTCCAACACCATACTGAGCACACTGGCGGACAGGTGAGATTCCGTGATGCTGCGGCACTGGATACGCTTGCACACATCCAAATAGTGCTAATTGTGCCGCAGGCGTCGTATGGTCCCTTCTGTTCATAGTTTTATAGAATAGTGTAATTTAAGTTACTAACCAAAATATGGGTCTAATCCTGAAATAAAGCTGCCACTGCAAAGTTTTGTTAGGAGTATTAAATGGTGAAACACCAAGGATGGCCAAAAACCACGATTATTTGCATTATAATATTTAAAGTACACCAAAAGGTGCCGAATCAAGATCATATAGTTTGCAGAAACTATATGCATATTACAATAGCGAGTTTTATCACAGATTGATTGCACAATCACACATTCTAACTATATCCATTTGATTTCGGGTAGCTTCAACATGAATTCTGTTCCGGTGGCGCTAAACAAGGCAGCGATACGCAAGTACGAGGACCTTGAGGTCCCTTGTGACACCGTCCTCGCCACCTACGTGTGGGTAGACGGAAGCGGTATCAATTTGCGCTCCAAGGACAGGACCTTCGATTTTGTGCCTAAAACCAATAAAGGTAAGGACCAACTTGAGGCCTCTTACTATAGAGTACGTATACGGTTACCTCCTGCTATAGAAGTTTAAACAGCCACGTGACAGAAACGTTAATTACAACAGCAAAAGAAAACGCTGTTATAAAATATCTATTTGGATTATAAGCAAACATGAACATAGGCCGCTCGGTAATATTCAGTCTAAGTATACTATATAGGTAACATATATTTTTTCTTGATTTGTCGAATAATTATTGTAATCCAAAACTTGCTAAAAGAGCAACCCTCATTTTTCACTGGGCTTTGTAAATAAGCAGTAATTTTAAGTTTGAGTTAAAAATGTAACGTTTTCAAGTAATCATTTTATACTATGAATTAAATATTTTTGATTACATTTGATTGCATTCTAAATACTATAGTTATGGTTTGTGCTCCGTGTAGGTCATCTCCTATGCATTACCCTAAGAGATATAAGATATAAGAGAAGTACTAAACTATCGCCCCAACCTTTCAGAGCTTAGATCTGTAGGGTGTGATTCTAGATGGTATGCTTTAGATCGAATAACCGGCGCGCAGCTCTTAAAATGCAGGAATAGTTTTCTTACCGTTGTTGCACAACTAAATGATGCCAATAAATCTCGCGTCCAATTGTGGGAAGAGCTCTCACTATCGACCTGCAGAGAAGCTTCCATCGGGTCACGATCTGTAGTGGCTCGTATGGAAATCACTCAATAGAGTGCATACTGGGGTCGGTAGATGTCGAGAGAACATGTCTAAGTGAAGCTGCACGGATGACGACGGGTGCTTGGGCAATCTTCTATGCTGCCCTGCGTGTCCCGACACTTGTAAGCTACAAGACCTCTACGATGCCACAGACAATGCTGTATGCGTGGCCACATTCTGGTCCTCAGTGATGTTTTTAAGCTAAGAAGAAAAATAACATCAAATAACGGCGCAATCGTCGTTGTCGTCTGCCCCATATCATGTGTGATCCAGTCAACTTTTTTTACTCTGTAATGATTTGAATGAGATATTTAGAGATAGGTGGTGTCGTACGTCGAGCGAGCGTCTGTAGCTCGGCGGTTAAGACGCGGTCTCCCAATTTGGGAGGTCCGGGTTCGATTCCCAGCAGGCAGACCATGTACCAATGAGTTTTTAAATTTAATTTAATTACTTAACTATGTGCATTGATCCGACGGCTCCTAAACGGTGAAGTAAAACATCGTGAGGAAACCTGCATGCCTGAGAAATACTCGTACAAAAAAAAATCAAAGACATGTGAAGTCCCCAACCTGCATTGGGCCAGCGTGGTGGACTATACTATACGGCCCATACTCACTCATATACGAGGGAAGGCCTATATCCCTGCAGTGGGATGTTTACGGGCTGATGATGAGGTATGGTGTCGTACATAATTCTATGCCTTCTACAAAACGATATACAGATGTGTATACCTATAATAGTACCTAATTTTAGTTTAAAATAAAACTAAAAAAAAACACGCTAAATCGGAATGGCCAATCTATTGTACTCGTTAAAACTAAATATGAGCCGAAATTCTAGAGGTTTACTAGCACCCAATCAAAAGTTCTAGTATCTACCTCCTGACTTCGTCATCAGATCAGCTCCAAGATATGAAATTATAGTATTGTCATCAGAATTACATATTCATACAAAGGTTCATTTCGACACGACAGTTAGAAGTAAGTTTAAATTACCTTTCAAGATTTGATTACATTGTTAGATATAAGTGAAGCAAATAAAAGCGTGTTAATTATTTGATATTTACGCGAATGATTTCAAGTCATTGCACATTCATAACTTTTTACTCCGTCTGACCAGCGATACCTATTTCTCCTCTTCTGCCTCCCACGGCAACTCTTTTAAGCCAGGATCAACAGTGGTACTCTGCACGGTGTAGTATTTATGAAGATAGTTCAGAAATACTTCACGGTATTACTATTTAGACATTTTAGCAAAGTTGTCCAGAAATCCCTATTGTGAAGACTCACTGACCAACTATCAAAATTATTTAGGTTCCGGAGAAAGGTTGCTTTAAATTTATCTACAAGAAAGCTATTTGACTACCTCTGTAACCTCTCAGTGATAAAGGTCAAAACGATCGACGTCAAATACAGTGCTCATAGTATAAATAGTGCTCATATATATCTTTATCACTCTAAGAATTAAGAGGATTTATTCCAGACCGATCTTCGGAGGAGGCCTTTGTCCAGCAGTGGACGTCTTTCGGCTGAAATGATGATGATGATTCCGTTCAGGGGTCTCATTGAACAAATTAAGATTTCTTTTTAAATACAGCATAAATCAAAAATATAGCTCTGCTTGCACTCAAAAAGTCTTAAACGCTAATTATAAGTAATACCTAAACACGGTTATTTTCGAGAATTTAAAATTATTGATAAAAGCAGCCACTTTTTTTAATATTCGTGAATTCTGTTAAATTTCGTTATGATCGTTGCACTTGGATTTGTTGCAAATATTCACAGCTCACTTCGACGTCAATAGTGACCAACAACCATTAATAGTTAAATAAAAATCTAATAGTTTAGGTACTTGTAATGCTAACTGAACAATAAAACAGTCGTAACTTTAATTTTATACTTCCCTTTAAAAATCATATTAAGCATACCCCGAACAATGTATAATATATCTTCCTTTTCAATATGGTTAATAGTAGGTATGGAGACTGTTTACTTCTAAATTGCTATATATTTTTATTGCTATACATTCCTACAACAAAATGCCACTTTCTCATAGAACTTATAAAATATTATCTGTCGTGTAAGTTCCGGCAGAGAAAAATAGGACAAACAAAGTTGAAGAAGTTATTGGTTGAACAAAAGTTGAATATATTGGAATTTTTCTCAGTGCGTGTCGTTATGAGCTTATGCTTACGCTTAACAGTGTCGCTTAACTGTTAGGTTCCAATAATTTACAGTCACAAACGCAAATAATCATTCGATTTAAAACATGGATGTGCGCCCGCTTAAATGTATTTGCATAGACTACAGGGTTCTTTTTCACCGAATGTAATTTATACAGGTAAAATTAATGTAAATATGATTACGATTCGGTTCATTAAAGCTGCGCGTGTCATTTTTGTAACAGGATAATTGGTTAATAATATCTGCAAAATTATTGCCGTAGACGTCCTATGGCTGACATGACGATGATGATTTGCAAAATTTTGTGATGCCATAAAGTGCATTGTATTTGCTATCTACATACCACATTACTTTAGCTGTAGTAGTTAGAAACTCTGACTGCTATACTAAAACGTAGTGGGTTCGAGTCTCGCTAGTGGCGTTTGTATGATATATACAGGCCCAGAAACGAAGGTATTGTTTATCGACTGTATGTATGTAAGTATGTATGTATCTAGATTTCTATGTTATCTCCTGTAGCCCAAACGGCTTGACCGATTTTGAAATGTAAGGTGTCGTTCGATTCGTCTTGATCTCTAGAGTGTCATAGGGTTCATTTTGTCAAAAATCCAACATGGCGCCAGCAAAATACAAAATATGCTGTCGAGTTTTTTGGTTTTCAATTAAATAGTTATTCATTCAGAATATATTTATATTAATTTGTGTAGTATATCAACCATGTGGTATCCATATCTATAATACAAGCTTAGGTTTATGGCGAATCTAGCTGGTGCTGTGTCCAAAGATATTATTATATCTTAATTTAAATGCTCCGGTTTTTATAAACCTACCTACCTGTTCCTCAGCAACGTTGTAACAACTAATGCGACACATTATATTGCTCTACTATTTTACAAATGACTGCATATAGGCTTATCTGTCCAGCTTAATTTGACTGAGAACGTTTCCTTGAACACATACCACCGTTGCCACAAGTTTTTCTTTCTAAAGGTATCAAAATCCACAAACAGTACTACCGAACAAATTAGGTTACATACGAAAAGATTTTTTCGCGATCTATACTGTTGCACTGTTATATCCGGGCATTCACACTGATGCATTAATATGTACAGACTTTATCATCTTCATATCATACTATTGCTATATCGTTAGCTTCAGTTACCCAAAAAAAAAACGTCGCGGCGCGCATGCACTCCTCGCACTCCTCATCGCTCAAATTAGAATTTAAGAAGTGAAATAGTATGTATTGTAATAAAGTAATATAACTAAATAAACGATCAAGTTTTTCACTAAGTGTTCCGATATAGTACCCCTATTTTAGTTAAACATTCTAGTTGTGGTATTCGGGCAAATGTTGAGCGCTCAGTGAATAATGAAATCGAGCAATCCTGTACCCTTACACATTTGATGAAGGTCCGTCTTAGGTTGAGGGTTTGGGGTTGAACGATTTTCGGAGAAAATGTTGTGGAAAGGTTGTTGATCGTGCGGAAATCAGTAGGCAATTTGGGCTATAAATTAATTGGTGCAATAGTTATATACACGAGTATATGATAAGAATATACCTACTTGGACAGTCAGAGCAAATTAATTTATAAGTGGGAGCACTTTACTGAAGGTGAATCATTTCGTGAATTGCTTTTCAGAGAAGGAAAATTTTCTGTATGTTAAAGAAAATTATTGGAACCATTATGTAAATCATCGCTAATCTGTACTAATCAACCTGACCAAAGGAGTATGTGCCGGCAGTTGGATATTTTAACATCTTCTGGGACACAATCCCCGCCTCGAATTTATACTTGTATATAAAACTTGTAATGTGTCTGGTGATGTGTCCCTGAACGCGTTAAGCTGTTGCTGCTGTCATCATAAATCACATTGTGCTGGCGGCAAGCAATCACAGTTTAGAAGTTATTCCCATCAAATTTTAAACTCCTAAGCCTTGAGTGATGGTGATAAGTTCTATATATTATTCAAAGCATGTGTTATGCTCATGTGAATCTTGAGACATGTGGCCCGCGTTGAAAGTATTTGGGCGAATCTTATCATGGCTATTTAAAAAGTGGACATCTCGCCCACAGGTCAGATTCAGAGCAGGCGACATGTCTCTTAAGCCAATCAAGGGTTAGCTTTCCTGTCAGTTTTTGTTTCTAAAAGCCTAATCTCTAAACCTTCATCATGCTATAAAAACTTTATAAACTGGCGTGTGGAAATAATAAATTGGGCTTTAGTTATGGTAATGAATATCCAATAACCGCATTTTCATACTCTCCTCTTTATATGTATTCCTCGTCTCCTCCCTGAACATTGTTCCATCCGTCAATGTCTAATGCTATTATTCCAGACTTACCAATATGGTACTACGATGGCAGCAATACGGCGCAAGCTAATCCTGACAACTCTGACACATTCATCTTCCCGCAAGTGATTTACCATGATCCGTTTCGACGTGGCAGTCACATATTGGTCTTAGCTGATACCTATATGTATAACTATCAGCCTACAGGTAAGTAAAAGTGAGATATTTTAAAATATTCAATTAATACCGTGATGTATGGTCTCTACGCAATTTTGGTTATTATTACTATTGTAAAAGTGTTCTGACTTCACCGACTATTATAATCAGAAAATTCTAACTTTTTATATGATTCAACTCATTCACACACATTTATACTGGTTATAATTGGTATTTTAAAAGAGCAAGTACAGTCACCTGCAACTAAAATATACCCTCATGTTTCCTAATGCACTACATTTATTGCGTGAATTATAGCCATAGGTAGATCTTTGATACTCACTTTTATTTCATACGCAAATATGCCGAACACAAGCTGGCGAGCGTGTGCTTAAACGTTGTCTCCTCAGATTGTAAACTCTCGCTTCTTGGATATAGATATACTTTCGCTAAGTTCAATAGGTACAGAAAAGCTTTAATTGATAATTATGTTATTCTGTACATTAAACTTGGTCATATACCCGATGCGATGCCCTGAGATAACGTAATGTACCCTACCCTTCATGTATGAGTGTGTGTCTCTATTATGCGGCAACCCAACTTAGCTAAAGTTAAGAAATCTTATAATAAAATAGTGTCAGGAATGATCTAGTGCAATAGTATGCAAGTACCCATTTCTATAATACTGGAGCACACGTATGTCTTTAAATGCATTTGTGATCGCATGCTCTACTACAGAAGACAAATGAATTCGATATTATTCGAACTTTCATGTGAAGGTGTAAGATTTTATTTTTTTAAATATAAATATGCTAAAATATTATAAATGACTTCACCAATTAGAACCTTTTTACAGATTTGAAATTTTGTTTTTGTCATTGAAGTAACGTTTGAAATACACAGATTTTATTTTTACCAAGTTCCAGTGGGTTCCAACACGACTTGATCTAGGCATTATCAAACTGACACGAATTGGTACCATTTTTCATGTTTATTTTGTGACAAAATCAGAACCATACTTTTTTGCCGTGGCTTATCTGAGCATAGGAGATATCTCCAATAGCTAGAAAAAATAAGAAGACACAATGCCAAGAATTAATCAATACTCTGTTCAATTGTAGTAGAGCACAAGGTGTTAAACCAAAGCAAATTAATTCTACAAATATTGCGATCTATGTGAAAAGCGGCAACTTTTAACGAACTGTAAGATTTTACTTAGTTTCAGACTTTTATTTTTTCTCTTATTTTGGTCATCAAACAGTTGACACAATAAATGCTAGGTAATTAGAAAATATAAACCTATTAAACTAATTGTGCAACCAGCACCCATAAACATAGCTTACTCAAATGAGTAACAAATGTGGTCTAGATGGTCAATTTAAAAGATTTCAGTACTACAGTACCTACTTTTTCATTCTCAATGGCAGAGTTGCAAAGAAAAAGCCTGACAGATATTCAATGAGTGTAGAGATGAAAAAATGGCGCCTATAAAACAAGAATCCTTATTATATCATGAAGTGGTGACAAAAACCAGCACCATCTTACATTTATAATAGTGTCCCATAATGTCCCACAATTCTAATATTATACATTTTTTATTGGAAATGCGACAGTCTGTTTGTCTGTCCGTCTTTCCTGAATAAATTGCTGAACCGTTCATAATGAAATATGGCAAATAAGTAGCCTGGGACACGGAGGACACGCTTCGTTTCTATAGTCGCGGGAGGAAAAAGTTCAGAACTATTCCAATTTAATTAGTTCTTTTTAATTTTCCTACCATTTAGAGTCAAACCACCGCAAGGATTGCTTAGCTTTATGCGAAAAGGGTGAAGTAGAAGAGCCATGGTTCGGTTTTAACCAGGAATTCTTGCTGACAACGACTGATAATCGGCCTTTGGGCTGGCCTCCCGGTGGTTTTCCAGCACCCCCAGGACCATACTACTGTGCTATCGGCGCTAATAAAATCGTGGCTAGGGATCTTATGGAGGCTTTTTACAGGTACGCAACATAATGACGTCTACGTCACGTAGGCGTAATAAAAGTCCAAAGTTTACGAGTCAAACAATGTAAGCATAAACATGGGTATCTGACAAAGCATTCATATGGTGGAATCGAACTGACCGACACCGTTTCATTACCGGCGTATGTACAGTGGAAATGGGAAATTAGCAAAGACAGATCTTAGATATTTCTCTGCTCACCCCTCTTGGGATAAAGGTCGTGCCTTTTATGTATGTAGTTCCTAGATATTGTGAGAGGTTAACTTTAATCTTAAGTTTATCTTATGGAGGCTTTTTACAGGTACGCAACATAATGACGTCTACGTCACGTAGGCGTAATAAAAGTCCAAAGTTTACGAGTCAAACAATGTAAGCATAAACATGGGTATCTGACAAAGCATTCATATGGTGGAATCGAACTGACCGACACCGTTTCATTACCGGCGTATGTACAGTGGAAATGGGAAATTAGCAAAGACAGATCTTAGATATTTCTCTGCTCACCCCTCTTGGGATAAAGGTCGTGCCTTTTATGTATGTAGTTCCTAGATATTGTGAGAGGTTAACTTTAATCTTAAGTTTCTTGTTCCAAATAGAATTTAATTTCTCTGGAGCAGTTTAGACAGCAGCGTGGCGATTTGATTAAGGCTCACAAAATCCTTGATGGTCACTGTAACTTGCCAAACTTGAGTGGCAAATTTGTGAGGAACAAAATCAATGGCCTGAGAGGGATACTCTATGAAGCTAACACTCTCACCAAGTGCCAGCTATCAAACCGAGTAATGAAAGAGTGGAACAAATTACTAGTGCATCCTCAGAGGATTCTTTGAAGACAGACGACAAATATTTTAAAAAATAATTACTTAAAATACACGCATCATGTTAAAGATCCTAGTAATCGTTTATTAACAAATAACCAATGAGCTATCGAATAAAACCAATGTATATATCGAATAATTTCATATTGACGCATGTAAACCCCTCAGATTTAGCGTTTTACTTTACCGGGGTGGTTTTATTTACATGTCTTATTCCACCCATCTTTATTTATAGATTTTCTTACAAACCCGTAATCCCTTACGTGCCCAAGTGCAAGACACACTACTTAATGAAACAAAATAAACATTTCAGTACTCTTCCTTTGGCATCGTAAATTACATAATAAATTGTATTTACTCCATACAGGAGCTGTCTTTACGCTGGAATTAGCTTGAACGGTATTAATCCTGGTACCACCCCGTCGCAATGGAACTTCCAGGTGACTCTATAATTGATATAAATTACATTTATGAACGAATATTTCATGTGTTCGCTGACAACTGTAAACTGACAACTCAGTTTTTCATTTGTTTGCCCATTTGTCATTCATTCTAACAACTCTCTTTAGAGCCTCTGCTCGTTAGGCGTGAACAAAGACTTTTGTATTCAAAAAGCTATTCGTCAAGTACGTAACAGTTAAGTACTGTTAGATGGCACGACCGTGCAAAGTTATTACGTAATAAACAAAGAATATTTTCTCGGTAGCTCCTTACTTTCCCGTAATCAATGTTCCAGGCTTAGGGTTTGAAATTGGGTGAGGGGTTAACCGCGGAGCGCGAGAGTTGAAAATAGGAGGAAAAGGTTTGATATGCGTACAACTATCAAGTGATTTCAGTCAGATATTAATTGTTGTGTCATTTTACTCCACAGAACTTTATTTATTATTTATTTTATAGGACTCTGTTCATTCGAGAGGAGACTTTTTTGTTCTTGGCTAACGTTACAAGGATAACGTAATTTACGTGATTCTTGAACGTTTAATATTGACATCTTCCATTTCGTGACACGATATGCTGGAATGTCAGAGGTCAACAAATTATTAAATAACACACTGTATTGAATCTGTGATTTGAAGATTTACACGTATTAGCGCCGATGAGCTCACCCCCTGTGCGTGCATATCTGTATATTTTGAAAGGTGAACCTTGGATGTTGTCTCAAGCATTAAATGTTTAATGTATTAGAACCCCTAAACGCTAATGCTTGGGATATCTCTGACTGACCCATTTGGGATATAAGTCGTGACATGATCTATGTATTAATTCTCATGCAGCAAAATCCATCCGTCCATGAGAAAGTGTTAGTCTGTCCGGCTGTCATGCCTATTAACTGTTGAAGCGATAGTATTAAAATTTCACAATAAAGTAAACCTTGGTCCGATTTAAAGACATAAGGCACTTTAATCGACTTCAAAAAGGAGGAAGTGGGGATTCCGCGAAAAGTAATTGTTCAACTCTGGTTTGACAGATAGATCTAGAGAAGATATAGTAACATTAGTTTATTGAAAATTAGCAATGCCCTTTAGGTAGGTCCAAGACCCGGAATAAGGTCAGCGGATGACTTGTGGATGGCGCGCTACATCCTGTGCCGATTGGCTGAAGAGTACGGCACAGTGGCCACCTTCGAACCTCAGCCCGTGGAGGACTGGCCCGGTAACGGGAACTTCGTTTACTTCTCCTCGAAGGACATGAGAGAAGAAGATGGTATATTGTAAGTATTTCTTATAACATAATTTCTATTATTTTAATTTTAAAACACACCAACAACGAATAAACAGTGGTAAGATAAACCTGCACAATCAATGTGCTAGTTTGTCCCTTATGTCCCTGTAATACGAGATACCTAACGAATTTTGTGGCACTACTCTCATACAATTTAGTTCAAATACAAGGAAAGTCTTTATTGGACTAAATTAGCAATAGAAAAATGTAATAACTTACGATTGACAAATATTTTTTTTTCTCCGAGAGAGAGATGACAACCGCCGTCAACATTAACTTACGATTGACAAATAATTTTTTTTCTCCGAGAGAGACAGATGACAACCGCCGTCAACATACAGAAAAACATTGCGATCTAGTCAGGATTAAAAGCTGGGTTATTAAGTAACACGGCCCCAAGCAAGGCTTGATGCAGCAGAACCGAATCAAAATGTTCATACTTAGGTCTAGATAAAGGCTTCGTTAGGACGTCGGCTAACATATGTTCAGTAACCAAATTCAAGGCTGCAACATCTTATTTTCTACGATGCACGCACATATAGACTTGTTGAGTTATCTGATGTCAATGTGTTTGGTATGTCTGTGGTACGTTGGGTTCGTTGCCAACATAGCTGCTGAATCGTTATCAATATTCATGACAACGATGTCGCTACATCAACCACCAACGACAATTGCCTCTTTAGTAGCCTCAGTCAAGGCAATATACGCGTATAATTTTGTGGTCTTATCACAAAAAGCGCTCCTTAGGGTATAGAAGTATCATATTTAACCAGTCGGGTAAAACAGGTGATGTGTTTATGATACCTAATCAAATAAATATAATTGGTACAAATATACTAACTCAAATACAATACCATAACGATGAAAAATATACTATCCCGACCCGGAATCAAGTTCGAAACCTTCTGCGTGGCGGTGTCTTATTGAATTTATGTAGGCAATATAATTTGATATATAACAAGTATCCAAAAGCGACGTACGGCCCTCCAATTCTTTTCACCACAGCAACAATAGCCATTACTGTCTTAGGCTTCCTCCAATGAGCGCTTTCCAACGCTATTCTGAGACTGTGTGGCACATTTAAAGAAATAATAATACCTATTTTCCATTACTCACCGGAGTTGGACTACATTCACTATATACGGTTCGATCCTGGATATCTAATCCAACTAGATCACCCAATAAATAAACATTTTCAACCAGTGTCTAAAAAAATAGGTAAGTTTGGATGTTTATTTTTGGATTCAATCAATTAAATAGGGCATAGGACTGAGATCTACTGAGATCGCGTGCTTCATCTTCGGCCACATCATCACTTCCCATCAGGTGAGATTGTGGTCAATGCGTATCCAGTTAACCATAAAAAAAAAAAAAAAAAATTGGACGGTTTTTGAGTCCAAATAAATCTTTGTATCTTTTTTACCCGATAAAGCAAAAGTTTGGATGCTTGCTTGATTATTGCTCTATCACGACGAAACGGATGTACGAATTTGAATTTAATTTGATACACAGGTAGAATATGCGTTGAAATAGGTCATAAGGCCTTTTTTATTGAGTCTAATCAATTTTTGACTTTGACTTTATCCCGCTAAGTGAGTAGTTCCTATGAGATAAACAAATTACATATAATACGAATTCCACGTAGGCGAAGCCGTTTTGCCCGATATTTTGTGAAATATTGTCATTTTCTTTGTCTATCATTCTCAAACCACTGAATCTTTTTGTTATTGACATTTTTTCCCGAACATTAATCGCCTTACCTATTTTCAGACGTTTATAACGTTTCTGTTTGTCTTTCCGACAGAGTGATTGAACGAGCCATTGATAAGTTGGCACGTCGACATGGTGCACATATCAACGAATACGATGCCAATAACGGTGCTGATAACGCACGTCGACTCACCGGCAAAAACGGACTGCCTCATATAAGAGATTTCACTGCAGGTAAAAACTCGATAATCTTATTTCGCCATCTCTTTCATCTTAGGATTACCAGGCGCGGGGAGGATTTTCGTTTCAACGTTCCTCGTTATTCCACCTATTTGTACCAAGCGTTTGGCTTCACCGTTTCATTTCTAAAATGTGTAAAATTCGTGGAAATTCCCATTTACGTATGTCTTTCCGGAAATTTTCAATTATATAATGTTATCTTCTTTAAACAGGGTGAAATTTAATTCGTTTAATTCCTGTTTATTGAGACTCCACTCCTGAATACGAACAACTTTCCACTAGGAACCATAGCCGAATTCACCCGAAAATTGTTCGACTTTCCTATATTAAAGGTGGTTTCAGAATGGTTTATTTTGTATGGGCAATCGAAAATTTTTTGATCGAATTCGATTATCGTTCCTTGTTCGTAATCGAAAGTGGCGTCACTAGCTAATGGGAATTATACGAATTCAAATTAACCCTATATATTAATTTCTACAATATTAATTTTAATTTCAATTGATATTATGGCCACAGAAGTTGGTAGATTCAAAACACTATTACAGGACATCTTGAGAGGCGCGACGTAAGAGCGTAAACAATCAAACACACATACAAAAATATAACTGGATAAGTATCTACTAGTAACTGTGCCATCACCCTCAACTACAAAGAGAACAAGAAATATATAGGTATTTAAGTAATATGTGGTTAACGGTGTTGGTGACACACTAACTTAAGGTAGGTAGTAATTATTATTTTATAAGTACTTATTGTGTTCACTGTTTGTTAACCCAAATAAATAATAAAAAAAATATATAAAAGCGGAAAGCCACTCGCGACATGAAATCTCGAAAACTGCTTGACGTACCTATATGAAGCTGATATTTGGCAGGTAGTTTATAGCCAGGAGACGTCGGCTAAGAACGGATATCCCTAAATTCCCATGCAAACGGAAAATTCTACGGGAATGGGAAAAACGGGATCGCACGTGAACAATGGGAGAAATCGAATTTAGTGGGTTCAATTATTGCAGAGTATAGAAATTGTTGTAGTGATTAGAAACTCTGACTGATATACCAAAGGGTCGCGGGTTCGAATTTCGCTAGGGACACATGTTTGTATGATGAATACAGACATGTGTTTTCGAGTTATGGATGTTTTTCATTTATATATGTATTTATTTACAAGGAAAAAACTATGTGGTGTAGCCTACAGGAACGGCTTAAAAATACAAGCAGTCTGGTGTCCACTTGTCTAGAACAAATCCAGTAATCAGCACTGGGCCCGCGTCGTCAATTATAGCCCATTCTTCTTCCAGTGAGAGGAGGCAGTGCCTTAACAGTGGGGACGTGTGAGGCTGTAGATGATGAGGCCGGTCATAAATGGGCACATCATGAAGGGCCACTAACGTAACATGTGATGACCATTATGACTCGAAGGCTGGATCCGCCCTTGGGTGTCGGCATATCGTTTCACCAACCTACATCATTCCATGATTTTACTATCCACGCACATTAGCAGATATCTATGTAATTTTGAAAAAATATATATTTAATGCTTCTATTTGGGTTCATTAAATGTCATCTGTAAATTAGAGTTTATATCAGAACTTTTTAAGAATTTGTGTTAATGGACCTAAATAAATAAAATAAATTAGTTATCAAAAATAACATACAAATTTACTTGAAAATGAAAGCAACCCTTAATGAAGGTCGCTAGAGGTGTCTAGTAGTAACTTATTTATTACGATGTAACTTCACTTCACATGTGGCCGTAGCGTTCGATTTTGCTTAGTAGTTTTACGAAGTGGCAGGACGTCGGTTATTTATGTACATCATAAAACACTGTCGCAGTCACATGATACAGGTATGGCTTCGTGATGCGCCTAAGTTTGTGATCGCCCCACAACATATTCAATTATGAAGTAAAAAGCTTGTCTAAATAAATATCCTTGGATATACACACAGCAAAAAAATTTAATAATAAGGCAATTACTAAACAAGCTTCCTTCAAACACCGCAAATGATAAACTGCTTACAAATATAAATTTACAAAAAACAGTTTGTTCATCTCATTAGCTGTCGACTTATTATTCATTTACCTTCCTACTTCTAAAAATGACAATATTGTGTCGCAGATTATTCCATGTATATTATGAAAAGCTGTTGCGATTTCAGATGTTATCCTTAATATTAAGTATCACTCATGCGTATGATTATAACGAACTTAATATTACTTCACTCGACTAATTTAAATCGTTTGTTTTGTTTGTCGTCGCTTCGCTTTCAAATAAACATACACATGAATGAACTGCTATTCAATTTCCTATTTGGGGTGAAATTGACAGTGGTGTCATTCTGATGTAACTACGCTAAAGTAAACTAAAGTAATATAAAACAAATTTTAGACTTTTCGCGTGTTATTATACTAGGAAACAAGTATTTGTGAAGTGATTCTCTTGAAATAAATAAATAAAACGTTTATTTTGAGTTTCTTTTACAGAGTTACATTATTTCACACACTTCTACCAAACTATAAATAGTTTATGGGCAGACAATATATTCCCTTGATATGACAATATAATAATCTTACAATGTAACTGTAAAACATTATTTAAACTTTTGTGAATTTCACAGTATTAAGCATGGTAAATGGAACATAAACATTATGTGCTTCGTTCCATATATATTTACAAGTATGATTTGTTAAACTTTTCTAACAGGAACTTTTTTAATTTACTCTTAAATGATTTTCTAACAGGAACTTTAAAGAAGTAAATATTTTAAAGATTTTTTTTTATATGAGAGGGCGGCAAACGAGCATGCGGGTCACCTGATGGAAAGCAATCACCGCCGCCCATGGACACCCGCAACACCAAAAGGGTCACAGATGCGTTGCCGGCCTTTGAGGAAGGTGTAGGCTCGTTTCTTGAAGGTTCTAATGTCGTACTCGTTCGGGAATATCGCTGCCGGAAGTCCGTTCCACAAAAAGGTTGAGGGTACGAACCCCGCTAGGGGCATATGTTTGTGTGATGAATTCGGACATGTGTACCCGAGTTATGGATTGGTCGACCATTGACTCAAACACTCGTATGAATGGACGCCTATCTTAGTGCTGTGGTCGTACGTGGTAAGAAGTTTCTTGAGAAACGTACAGTGGTAGACTTCTACTCATCAAGGTGATGTTGAAAAAATATTTTAAAGATAATAACGCCAATTAAATTTTGTTTCCATCTATCTATTTAAATAAGTATATATTTTAAAATGAACAATCCTGACAAAATATATTGTATTTAGCGGAAGCCATGTTGGATTTTTTACAATAAAAATGTGTCGAACACTTGGGGATCAAGACGAATCGAGCGGCCCTTTAAAATCGGTCCAACTGTTTAAGCTCAGAGGTAACATAGAAATATACATACGTAGATAAAGTCGAAAAACATTACCTTCTTTCCTGGGGTGGTCGGGTAAAAATATAGAAATAATTGTAGCTCAATCAATACAATTCACTTGGAATAAATAACATCTTAAGGAAAGGAAATGAGATCTGCGTTTCAAATAATTCTTTATCGTCTATCCAGCTTTTGATTGCGAACTCTGAACTTTATTCCAACAGAGCCGGTCTCGCCGATAAAAAAAGGCAGAGCCGTTCTTCTAAGAAGGCTCTTTGGTTTTTGTTAAATAGGTACTAAGAATTTATGCTATTGAAGTTGGTACAAGCTTACGTTAATTAGTTAATTAATCTTAGAAATGTTTTTAGGAAAAAATCGCTTAAGAAATAATGTTTTAAAAATTCATAAGGTTGGACAAATTAATAAAGCTACTTTACAAACTCCAAACGACCGGCTCATTTAGTCAGGCCCGTATTTCTAAAATAAAATAAGTGTTTTAATGTATGATAATAATAATGATAATAATAATGAAAATAATAAATGGGAGTGTTCTGAAGAACTGTTCGAGCTAATACCCGCTGCTCAATTTAACCGATACACTTCTCGCCGAAAATTAAATTTCCATCCACATCACCTGGATGAGTGGAAGTCTACCACTGTACGTTTCACAAGAAACTTCTTACCACGTACGACCACCCTGTGGAACGGACTTCCGGCAGCGGTATTCCCGAACGAGTACGACATTGGAACCTTCAAGAAACGAGCCTACACCTTCCTCAAAGGCCGGCAACGCATCTGTGACCCTTTTGGTGTTGCGGGTGTTCATGGGCGGCGGTGATTGCTTTCCATCAGGTGACCCGCATGCTCGTTTGCCGCCCTCTCATATAAGAAAAAAAAAAAAAAAGGTGACCCGCATGCTCGTTTGCCGGCCCTCTCATATAAAAAATAAATAAAAAATAAATAAATGGAAAATTTAGAATACCCCCGAGAAAACAAGCAATTAAAACAAAACTGCTGAACCGATTTTAATAAAATATGTCTAAGAACCATCACTAGATAACCTGCTTGCAATTAAAAAAAACCGCATCTAACGGTTCACCTATTTAATAGCTAGGGTGCCACACAGACAGGACAAACATACACATACACACCTGAAACTTATAACACCCCTCTTTTTGCGTCGGGGGTTAATATATCATATATTTCGCCCTATATATGTTTGTTTGTAAAGTACCTGTTTGACGACCTGTTTGGTGTAGTGGTTAGCAACTCTGGCCACTATACCAAAAAGTTGCGGGTTCGAATCCCGCTAGGGGCATATGTTTGTATGATGAATACGGACATTGTGTACCCGAGTTATGGATGTTTTCATTTATAATGAGTATTTATTTACAAAAAAAAATGTTTTCATGTATTATATCAACCATCTGGTATCCACAACATAAGCCTATAGTTGCTTAGTGTGGAACTAGATAGCGCTGTATGTATGTCTAAGGATATTTTAGTTTTATATACACCGTGTAACGGTTAAGTGTAGTCATATTTTAAGGGCTTGTTCTACCCATCAATACGAACAACTTTTACTATGGGGGCAACTTCGAAATCGCGAAAAAAAAATGAGCTGTTCCATAGAAAATTTCAATAACCTCCCGATGCAATGTTACACCCTGTATAACTAAATTTCAACCCCTCTAAATATTAGTTTTGTGTGAAAAGAGATTTCAAGCCAATTCAAATAATGGAACCTAAGTTCAAAGACCGGTAAATCCGTTCGTAATAATAACATATCTCTACCATTTATTCATAAGAGTTATAATGTAAGATTTGTATTAAATGGTTAGGAATACCCACGCATAATTTTGATCTTCGAATTTTGCACTGTAACTGCTCTAGGTTTATTTACATTAGCTTTACATGTTGCGTTAGAATATATTATCTGAACCTAGATGCTTTATGATAATATGAGCACGTCTATTCATGGAGTTCGCCGACTTACAAAAACAATCAGTAAGATGCTATACATATACTATACATAATAATGTTTATATATTGAATGGTGTCCAATAGTTAAACGTCTAATTTTAAATAAGCCCATTTAATATTTAAACAGAATAAGACATTGAAAATTAAGAAACTCCCGAATGACTATGACTTTATCCAAATACATCGAACCAAAGCTCAAAATTTTAGAAACGACTTAACTGTTTTTCACTAAACACCCGTCTCTTCCCGTGGGTGTCGTAACAGGCGACTAAGAGACTTACCATCAAAAAACATCTATAGATTTGCACGTTTCAACGGCGATGGGCTCACCCCCTGTCACGTGTGCATTTCTGTATATTTCATAATGTGATCAGTGGATATTGTTTCAATCATAAAACTTCTAATGTTTGGAAACTATAGTGTTTGGGATATGTCTGAGCACCCCATTTGGGATAAAGATCGTGACGTTATGTATGTATGGCTAATAACCTGTCCCCTCGTTAAATCGGAACACACACACACATACACAACTCGGCCAAATACATAATACCAGTCGTTTTTCGTGTTATATGTTTGAATTTTGGGATATAAAGTATTAGGAAATTTATACATACTCATATATTAGGATATCTAATTTATCTCCATACCATAATCCAATACATGCGGATTTATAATATAAGTGGGATTAATTAAGTAAAAAGTTTATTTACGCCCTCTCTGGTGCAGTAAACGCCGACTACTATACCAAAAGCGTGACCTTTATCGAATCCCGCTAGGGGCATATGTTTGTATGATGAATTATTTTCAAAAAATGTGTTTGTGTAGTAAACCAACTATCTGGTATCCATAATACAAGCCTAGTTGCTTAGTGTGGAACTAGATGGTGCTGTGTGTATGTTCAAGGATGTTCTTTAATAATTAGTTGGTAGATATTAGTTATCCTCTGTTTTAATATTTATCATCCCTTTAGATAGAATTTTTGTGTAACTTGCTGATATGATTCGCTAACTCACTATACACTACTGCATTCAGTGTGTGAAGAGCGAGTTTTGCCTCGTTTTTAACTTTATCATCGCGTTCGCGTTTACGCAAAAAGTATCTATGAAAAAAATCGTTTTACACACTATCCGCTAGCGGCGCTGCATATTTCTTCATACAAATCGTCACGAAAACGTGAACGCGGTAGTAAAGTTAAGTCGAAACAAAACTCACACTCCGCCCTCTGGGCCTGCAGAGATGTGGCAAACGCTAACATTCCATTTCTCGCAGCTGATTGGATGTCAATAAGTCATGAACAGTTGAAAACCAATCAGCTGCTAGAAATGAAGTTTGTCATAGGAACTATTGCCACTTGTTTTAGGTGAGCAATCGTGTTATTTTCTAACGCAACGTTTTTGGTTTAGATTTAGCTTAGTTGATGTAAAAAACTATTTTTTCTAAACGATTAAATCATTGACGTTTCCAAAGTAAAACCAAACGCTAAACGTTTACAGCTTACCACGAGTTTTAAAAATGCTAGACTAATTTCCCGTTGAAATGATTAGCGCGATACGAAGTGTGCTTAATGCACCTAACGTTTTTGATTATTGTTTATTTAAGCTTAACGATTGGCTCCCTAGTACACGCGCCTGTTATTCTTTATAGCGACCACGGTCAGAAGTCTATGTCATCGTTTGGATAGTTTAGTAATAATTTTCTCCAGTTATCCACAACTGTTATCGGTTGGTGGTAGGGCATTTCAAATGTCCGCCTGGCTAGCTACCACCATCTTATCTAAATCTGCCGCCAAGCAGCAATGTTAATAGCATTGTTGTATTCCGATTGTCAGAGATAAGATAGCCAGTCCCCCAAATCTGTTGGGGTTTCCGGGTCAGTACGCTTCCACCTTCGACCTCATCTTCACTCAACATCAGGTTTGATTGAGGTCAAGTACAAACCCGTCGTGCATAAAAAAAAAAAAACTGTAAATCTCTCCTAAGACGTAACTTGCATTGTTTTTCATGGTAGCTTTTAAAAACTATATCAAAAATATATAGAACTAAGTAGGGGACGCCCGAGGTGAGAACTGCGCTGATCACGTTTTTTACCGTCTCGAATTTGACATTGCGCCTCTAAGTAACCCAAGGAACATAACTGCTAAATTTCATCAACTTCGGTCAACATCTTTGGCTTGTTTTGTTAGATCAATCACGAAGAAATCAATTTCTCCTGTCATATTATTAAGATTGTTATCAGAATGTCGCACATCACATTGTGCTTATACACATGTTCGGTGAGCTTCAAAATGAAATAGGCTGCCAAGGTGCTTAAATATATCTTATTATTTAAGGAAAATAAATCTAGGTCAATTGCAATTATAATCCAGGTAAATTATACTACATATATTACAATATCATTTAGGCGGCTTCCACCGCAAGTGCTGGCAACCTCGCAATTTCTGTAAATTTTCCACCCTTTTCGAAAATTCTACATTAATATAATTGGTTTCATCGAAATTAAATTTTGATAATTATATTTAATTTTTAATTCTTTGTACTAATTACCTGTTTGCGTTAGTCCTTATATCTTTATAACATCACATTAAAAAATACATATACAAGGTGGACAAAATTCAAGAATTAATGAATAGTGTTATCGTGCCTACTTTTTTAGCGACTCCCAAAAAGAAGGAGGTACTATGTTCGTTTATTTTTTTTATTGCATGTTCACCTATATTTTCGTAAATTTTATACCGATTTGGATACATTGTTTTATTGTTTGATAGAGTTTATAACCACGGTAGTTCCATATAAATTTGGTTAAGACTGATTATGCACTTCGGAGATAGAGAGTGGAAACTTATTGAAGTAGGCGGTTCTTTATAGCGGTTCAATTATTATTAAATTGTTTGTCTCTTAAAAGCTGAAAATTTGTCTCGGAAATAATAGAAATTGCGATACTTCCAGCTCGTAGGGTCGGCACTCTCTTAAAGTTAATTTGTATAAGATGCCACGATACAGATTCGATTATTCTGATCGCCAATATGTTTTGATGTTTGATTATATTAACCTACACAACTTACTTACTGAGGCGATTGACATTTTTCAATATAACAAATATTGTTTTCAGGCGTTGCAAACAGGAGCTGCTGCGTACGAATACCTCGCCAGGTGTCTGAAGACAAGCGAGGGTACCTCGAGGATCGACGACCTGCCTCCAACTCTGACCCCTATCGCGTGATGTCTATCATGTTGAGAACTTGTATATTTGACGAATAATCCAATATTATTGACCTTTTTTCATGTCTTGTTTTATGTCAGTTATCATTTCTTTCAAACATTTGTGCTTGTGTAGTTTAAACAAATTTATGAAGTGCCTTTCTGCTGCGATTTATGAAACACTAAATTTTATGATATCTGACGAAGTTTGCTTTTATTTAGATTAGACTCCACAAAGCCGTAACAATAAAATATAATAATAATATAAAAATAATTTACGCCCTATTGATGTAGTAGGTAGTAAGTACTGCTTGTGGTACCAACGGTAGCGTGATCGTAGCCCGCTCAGTGAAAATATTTGTGTGATGAATATGAACATTTATTCCAGAGTCATGGGTATTTATATATACATTTTTGTAACATCCGTTATCTAGTATTAATAGCACAGAGTTGGAATAATTTAGGACTAGATGTGTAAGTGTCCTAAATATTAATTATTAACTAAATTGTTTTCATTTGTTCAAAGTTATTACAACAAACTACTACAAACAGCTATAACATTTGTTTCGGCTTGGACAATTTTATTATGTACCTCTAAATCACCTCAGGGGTAGAGTTTCGGCGTTTCTGTATTTAGGACCGGGGCAGGTACGCGCTTACGAATATGTTTGTCTTAATGAGAACCGCGTCAATTCACGCATGCGTCCCATGATAACACTCACACTCCAGCTGCTTGAAATAGCAATTGAGTGTGACTCATATTAAATCACCGTAGTCCAGAAGTATGTGCAAAGGCTCAATATAACAGCCTCATGGCTCACAACCTCCTCTCACTAGTTCATAGATTATAATCCCCCACGCGGGTTCAGTGCGGCGGAGTAAAAGATTTGTTTCGACTAGTCACCTGAATAAAATATAATAAAATGTTATGTATGGTGTAAGACAAGCTGTAAGACACGGACCTTAACATAAAGGGATAGGGAAAGGTTAGAGGCATTCAAGTTGTGGTGCTGGAGACGAATGGAGGGAATACGCTGGACAGGCAAGGGAACAAATAAAGAGGTGTTAATGATGGTAAAGGAGAAGATATGCCTGTTGGCGACAGTTGAGAACCGAAGAGGAAAGATGATAGGTCACTTGATACAACACAACATTTTTTTGAAGAACATTATTGAGGGTAAGATCGAACGAAAGAGAGGAAGGGGAATACCTGGACTCCATTACTCCAAGTGAAAAAACGTGAATGTCGTGTCGTACCAAGAGGTTAAATCGAGGGCGGAAAGCAGAGAGACGTGGTCATTACTCCACCGACAACAGCAAAGCTTTTAAATTGAAGAAGTAAGTCATTATTACTAAGTTATCATCATTAGCCGAAAGACGTCCACGACGTCCACTGCTGGAGACAAAGGCCTCGCCCAAAGATCTCCAAGGATATTTATTTATTATTAGTTTATAATATCTTACCCTCTGTCAAATGGGATAAGATTTTTATTGCATAAAGGGTTAGTGCTTGCCTCCAATCTCACCTAATGAGTCCGAAGGTGGAAGCGCGCTCACCCGGAAGCCCCAACTTATTTGAACGGAACGGAACAGCCGGAACACAATGCAATTAACCTTAGATAAGATGGTGGTAGCAGATCAGACGGACCTCAGCCGGATACTAAACATGTACCTCGCTGCGAAACGACCTCCGTTTTGTAAACCCTATATTGTTTATATTGAGACACGGAGGTGGTTAAATGGATAGTGTTTTACTGACGGCGTTATCATTATTGTAAGTTAAAATAAATTGTAGCTATCTTTTGTTTTAGTGCTCTATATAAACATTGGGTACCTACACAACTATTACAAGTAACTAAATATTTTAAATTCAACTTTTCCTAAACGACTGTTTAATTTTCAATAAATATACGAAAATAGTACCGTATGAGGTAAAATGCTATAACATTTAATATTTAGATAATTTTGTGAGTTGCAAGCGAAACATGCGTACCTACAAAGTAAAAAATCTGTACCCAACACAGACCAGTTGGTCTGTGGTACCCAATGACACTTTATTGCGCAGTGGGCCTACCGCTGTAGCTTTTCTCTTGTGGTTCCGGGATCGGGCGGGCTTCGAGACTTCGGAGAATGAGTGTCTCGACTCGCGATTTCTTTTTGTATTGTCTATTTTCCACGAACCTTTTCTTTACATTTATTTCATGCACAATGAGAACAGGTCGTTTGGTTTCGAACCGGGGTTTCCTGGAGTTTTTGGTGAGTTTATATTAATAGGTACAACAATGGATATTACTAAACATCGTTAATCATTCTAGAAGTATTATGGAAGTAGGATAAAACGGACCTTTTGTTAGCAATTCAAGTATGTTATTGTTTAACTGAACAATAACTATGATTGGCTTATTGAATGTAAGAATTCTATTTGACCAGAAATAAACATAACAAATAAAATAAAATATTTCGGACATGTAGGTACACCAATCATCTAGTCCCAAACTAAGCAAAGCTTGTACTATGGATACTAGATAACGGATAAACATACATAAATATATAAACATTTGTTCTTATAAACAATACAATACAAATATTCTTTATTGCGCAAAATAATTTGCAATAATTTTTTATGATAACAATATTCGCACTCATCATACAAATATTTACCCCTCGCGGGAATCGAACCCGCTACCGTTGGTTTCGCTGACAGGGACTATCCACTACACCAATCGGACGTCAATAACGAAAATCCAGTGATCAATCGCACGCACTAGGTACGTCAGGTACCTAACACTTCAACCTTTAGACCGTCTGCACATTGTATGGGCGCGCTATCCTACAATAGCTCAGCTTATACTTGCAGTGTTACTGTGCGTGGTCTGCTGTATATTCGGGTGTTACTGTTATCCATACAGGGCTGTTTTAAGAGATTAATAGTAACCGCAGTTCCCTCTTAGTTAGACTATATTTTTAGAGAACTGTAGATAGTACTTTGATAGCCAACACACTAAAATTAACCATATAAAATGGCCGTGTTTAATTAATTATAGAGCCGACTGTAAGTTAGTGCCAACATGGTGCCAAATAACAGTTCCATTTTACATAATAAATACACAAAGTACTAACGTTTCCATACTTCAATCGTGGCCAAATCACCAATGAAAAGGCCGTTAAAAGCGTTTATTCCGTTCAGTGGCGCCCTCATTGGCTAAATTGAGATTTCTTTTTAAATACAGAATAAATCAAAATTATAGCTCTGACCAGCACTCGAAAAGCCTAAAACTAATTAGAAGTAATACCTAAATAGCTATAACGGACGGAATAAACCCCCTTAAACGTATCTAGGATTGTGTTTGGCTCGACGCAATAATGACCAAATACCTACTTACGAGATCACAAGAAACACTCCTTCCACATGTTCATAGACCCAACTTAATTCTGATGCATAACACGTCGGTAGCATATTACAAAAATCTTTGCTGATGCAGATTTTGCTGGAATACGTCGAAGGGTCACGTGTTTAATATTTGCTTACGTCCGTGGGCCTTTAGCGTGTTTGCCATCCTTTATTTATGTTAATAAAGAAATGAGATAGAATTTTTTCCAATACAGAATCCAGAAAAAAATAGTTTATGCGTTTTGATAAAAAAAACCGTAGCTAATGAAAATATCAGTAAGGCAAGGATATTCTGCTCAGTATTGATAATACCCATCTCTCTTTAGATGAATGAATAATCAAAGTCATTTAGCGTATTTACAGGATTCAGTCTTATTTCATACAGATCAATGATTCTAGAATCATATTTATTTCTAATATAAATAGAATTGAAACGAAATAATTTAGGAACGACTTAACTGTTTCTCACTAAACACCCCCGTGCGTGTTGGAAAAGGCAACTAAGGGACTTTCCAGCAAAAACATCTATGGATTTGACCTCCTGTCACGTGTGCATTTCTGTATATTTCATAAGGTGAACCGTGGATGTTGTTTAAATCATTGAACTTTTAATGTATGGAACACCCAAACACTATTGTTTGGGATATCCCTGACCACCCGATTTGGAATAAGGGTCGGGTGCGGGAAATCGTTTGAAGCAGGCCGTTCCAACCGGTCGCTGTGGAAATCTATAAGGGAGGGGTAATGTTCAACAGTGGATGTCTTGTGGCTGATATTATGATGAAGTAATTCCTTTATTTGATTCATTATCAAGAATTATATTGTATCTCTATTATGTTGTATCTGTATGTCTTTTTTTCTTGTGTGCAATAAATGATAAATAAATAAATAAATAAATAAATAAAATTTCAGAAATTTTGTCTAGAACGTTGGACAGTAGAAATAATTTCATTAGGTAAATGTAATGATAAAGTATTCACACACAGATACACACACGCATACATGCACACAAACACATCTTCAACCAAGTAATAGAACGTTCCCATGTACAACTCAAATATGCACCAGACTAATCCAGGTTTTTCAATTTCAAGTATTCTTACCCTTACATTCATCTTATGTAAAAACTACAAGAAAAGGAGCGGAGTATCCTAACACACGTTTTAAGAAATTTAAAAGGATGCTCTGACTATTATTGAGTACTACAATTACACGAATTGAAATTCACCATGTATATTACATTTAGATAAACAGTATAATATATAACTATTTCTGTAATGCGAGTAGAGATATACTTATCAGAGTTATCTATAGAATTTAAACCCGGCCGCCCCATTATGAGGGAGCAAAGTTATAATCTCTGCTCCAGATTCAGTCGTTAAGTTACACGATAATATCGCTTAGTTACTAATTTTTTAGGAACTGTGGCTTCGAAGAGATTGGATGACTTGATTGGGAATTGGAGAAATTGCTAAGTGGAGATGTGTTATTCTTAACGCAGATATGGTAACTGTAAAAGACTTAAATAACCACAGAAGAACATTACATTCAATGTTGTAAGAGAAAGATGTATCGGTTGCTGGAAAGAGTACTTCGATCGATGAGATATTGGTCGAAAAAGGTATCGGGTGCAAAACCATGCAATGTGAACCTTTATCTATACCCTGGATGGACAACTGCTCATTAGAACGCAAAGACGTAGTTGCGGCATTCAGACTACGCTCTGGACACATCCCATTAAACAAGTTCGCATACCTGATGGGTAAAGCTCCATTACCAAATTGCACCGAGTGTGAAGTAGTGGAAGACGTATATTTTGATGGAATGTGTCCGGAACGAGTCTTATAGACTGCAGTTACGTCAAAGCGGAGTAAATTTTGACGTATAAACCTACTGTACCTGATTGTTTGTGTCATGGGATGGGTTTAAATTAATTTTTCTTTCTTGATTTCTTCTTTCAACACTGTTTTGGCCTTTCCATTATCCGATTCAGCCAAAACACTATATAATTTATATAATATTGGTGTTAACCGCCGCACTTGGGATATTGCTGCTGGTCTATATGGAGCGGCATAGTCGATTCTCGACAAATCTCCTTAAAAACGATTAAAAAAAAAATTACATGACACACATCTTTTGCTTTATCTCATAAGATTGTTCATAAATGCTCGTCGGTTTAGGGTACTCTTGAGTTGGCCTTTCTCGAAAAATTACTTGACGTGATATCCCGACATGACGTACATGACACGATTTCCCGTTGTCGACAATGGCGGTTTCGGCGTTCAAAAGGTTAAGACGTCCACGATTTGATCGAGGTACGTTCGCCATGGCCTTCCCCTACCAACACTACCATCCACATTCGCATCGTATATCTCTTTCCTCAGTATTCTTTCATTCATCCTCTCCACATGTCCAAACACCTCAGCATACTTTTTTTAATCTTTGTCACTAACTTTAATTAAATCACCACAATCGATGGACATACATTCTCTTGTTCCTCATCCAAGGCTCACCGCAAAACTAAGCCCAAACCGGTGGCATTAAAATTAATTTTAAAGGTTTTGTAGCTTCACCTTTTGATTAGCTAAGCATGAAGGGTCAGTAAAGATAGCATAGGTTTGAAAATCGCCATTGATTTTGATTTCGACCTATCTTCTTTATCAACTACCATTACTAATATTATTAATAACGTTTTCCTTAATTTCTTACCGAATTCAATGGATGAGAGAAGAACAGTCGACCAGCGATGTCTGCACATTTTGGATATGAACAGTAATGGATTTGGTATAAGTCTCAAAAAATTTATGTTATGAACTTTGGACACTTGTTCTTGACATGAGCTGTTTACAATACAACTTTGCATTTTAATATTAGGTTCTTAAATTTCATCAAATAAGTGAAAACCTGCTTTTGCCTTTATTGTTTTGCGTTTTTTATTACAGTTCTTGCAAATGATACGTAGAAGTCTGACTAGTTTTTTATCTTAAGTAGGTACTTATCTTGAGGCTTACCGTAAATCGGGGTTACTTTGATTCACAGGATGACTGGTCGGATATTTCTTCTAATATAAAATCAGGAATGGAGGAAAACGAAACACCATGTTATATAGTTTTTCTGTGTTAGCAAACCCGATGAACTGTCAAATCCTATTTCGTAGGACGCGCTGGCGTTAAATATAAATAATTGAAATAAAGTTAATTGCCTCAAACTGAGCTTAAGTTACAAGTAGTGACTTAGCGAATTATGAGGTACATACTAGTATAATAAATATAAGTACTTAAGTACAATTAATCAAGCCATGCTCCTTAAACCAAGATTGCTCTTGTATTTTAAGAAGCAGTGTTCGATCCCGGCATTATTATTATTATAGTAACCATCCATCCAAAATTGACAACATTTCAGATATCATCATCATCAGCCCGTAAACATCCCACTGCAGGGATATAGGCCTTCCCTAGTATATGAGGTTCACATATAATTAAATATAATATATGCAATGAGGAAAAAAGAAAAAATTATTAAACAGATTGCGTATGAGTCAATCCTATGATCTTGCAATGTTGTCAATTTAGTCATAAACTTCCCATTTCTCATTTCTTTAGATATCGAGATGTGTATGCGTGTGTGTGTGTGTGTGTGTGTGTGTGTGTGTGTGTGTGTGTGTGTGTGTGTGTGTGTGTGTGTGTGTGTGTGTGTGCGTGTGCGTGTGCGTGTGCGTGTGCGTGTGCGTGTGCGTGTGCGTGTTCGTGTGCGTGTGTGCGTGTGTGCGTGCGTGTGCGTGTGCGTGTGTGTGTGTGCGTGTGTGTGTGTGTGTGTGTGCGTGTGTGTGTGTGTGTGCGTGTATGTGTGTGTGGGGGGGTGTATATAAGGGTGTGTGTATTACGAATAATTGTAATGTGTTTTACCCGAGTGAAATTATTTTATTATTCATACAGAATCAATAATCACAAAACATTTATATACAGTGTCATTTTACTCGTGAAAACGTAACAAAAAGAGACACGGATAGAATTATTTTCGCGTTTACAATGTACTTACACTGGATTATCTTTATCTTTCCTAATACCTACATGTAAGCTTTCAAAGAACCAAATCTGTTAAGTTTGCTTACCTAACATAAATAAATAAAAGCGCAGTAACTCGTACAATAACTCTTGAAACAAGCCATATGTTAGAATTTCCTTTATTTAGTTGTTCATTTGCTTCTTCCGTGTAAACAATTCCCAAGAACACTATTTTACAGCTAACTGCGATTCCAAATCTATCTGCAAACAATGGGATTCGGATGTGTTTAATCCAATGTTTATTTTTTAAACTATTTTTTCATAGCATTTCCAATTCACCCTAAACTTATGATACTATCATGACAATTGGCAACATGCCAATATTTCCTTTAGAAAGAGGCTAAGATAGGTAGGTACCTATTTTTAGCTTGCGAGATTGAACAGCTATTCCAAAAGTACCTCTATTCTTATATCAAAAATATTTTTTATTAAGAGGAAGAACTACCTTCCTCGTACATTTTGTCTTTAAAATCAACGTGTTTTGTTCCGCTTTGCTTTTGTGTGAAGCTATTATTTATATTATGTACCTATAATGAATTGAATACAACAAAAGATTGAATTATAATGAAAAAAGATAGTAAATACTGGTAAATACCGAATAGAGCTAGCTTAAGAGCGTGTACCAAACATTATTATTGGTAAACTTTTTAAAGTGAATAACTGAATGTACGAAACCGCAAAAAATAATAATTAATTCCTATAGTAGGTATAGATATAACTTCTTTCCAACTTTCAAGATTCTAGAAGGATAGTTAATACTCTTTAGGATCATCAGTCAGTCAGTCCACCATTAGTATGGGAGACGTGTTTGAAAATTAAATAATTTAATTTGTATTGAGTTTTAAGGCCATGGACGTTTTTGTTGATACTGAGTTATTGGTTTTGACTTAGACGGAAAAATAATAATAAATGGTTATGGCCCTTATTCATCTTTTGGGGAAAGAAACCCTACATACCCCATTTTCGTGGAAAAGAGAATGATGTTGGATATCTGCACCGCATTTCATTTTATTTTTTTACTACTACATACCTACATGTATATGTGGGTATCCTTGCTACCGTTCATTACAAATTGAGTAGCATTGACTATTTCTTCTTTTTCTAATTTTTCCTGATTTGTGTGGAGCTCACAAAAAATTTCCATCGCTAACCCAGTTTTGGGTGAGAGACGTGGTCATTACTCCACCAACAAGATCATAGCTCTTAAATTGAAGAAGAACCCAGTTTTATAAAACAGGAAAGCATTTTCCATTACATTTTTCAATTTTTTCGCGGGAAATCGCTGGGTGCAGGCCGTTTCCAACCAGTCGCTCCGGAATTCTCTGCGGGAGGCCTATGCTCAGTAGTGTACGTCCTACAGGTGACATGATGATGATGACCCAGGTCTTACCTCGCTAGCTCCCCTGCACTTCGCCTGAGGGTCGCGGGCGGCTACATCTCGGGGCGAAGTAATCGTCGGACGCGACCCGGGAGAGAATGACACCCCCCGGTTGCACCGGGGGGGTGCGCATCGTCGTCGCTTCGGGCCCTGTCGCGCCTCATACCGCTCGCTGATTGCGATGTGAGGCGCGTTAGCGCCCCCTGTGGAGGGCGCGCTAACCGCCCTCCGGGAACGAGCCTCCCCTTGTTAGAGCTCCAGGGCAGGGAGGGACCTGGAGCCGCTAACGCGTTCCCAGGTCCTCTCTACTGAAGGTCGCCGCAGGGTTTTAGTGGGTACAGAGAGGGAGTTCCACATAACCGACTCGCCGTCCCCCAGGCGAACGGTAGGCGTAATGCGTTTCCCCGCGTCAAAAATAAAACAAAAGGTTAAAAAGTGAGGCAATTAGTTTTACGGGAGATGCTTACGGCCAGCAAAGACTTGCCTTTTTTTGTCTGACGAAACCTTATCGCATCTTACCGGACTATAACTTTTGAGACTTGGTTTGTTTAGAAGTTATCTAACCTTACCTAAACACGTGGTAATTCGTTGCTTACCACAACGTCAACGGAATTTAAACCTCTCTTGTTTCCTATTCGATTTATTTGTAAACATGAAATAATAAATATACTCATTCAAAAATGTATGAAACTCGATGCCTCAAGCAAGCGATAACTTTGATATAGACCTTGATTCTGAGGACACTTTTCTAGACTAAAATTAATTTTTATTTAGTGCTATCTCTTCTAGAATAATAAGAACATTATAGTACCATATTACGTATAAGTAAATCAGCTTAACAACATGGCTGAACTCTTAGATCATAAAACAAGGGAGATATATCAAGAGAACTTGACCGGTGTCGTATCGATTTCTACACAATGTGCTTACGGCACTTAAGGTGTAGGTAGCGCCGAGATTGCTTTACATACAATTATTCTTCTTTTACGTGCTGGTGCTAGAAAATTGTGTTCAAATATTGGCAAAGGAAACAAATCTGCAACTGTAGTTTAACAGTTATTCAATATTTTTATTGAGGTTCCTGATGTCTGATGGACAAAAATTTATATGTATAATATTATTTTCCATAAATTGAGCACAACTTTTGATATTATCAAAATACCTAAATTCCATTGTAAAGATTCTAGCATCATGTTTTCGTTTTACATACTCGGGATCTTGCATGAATGCCAATCAGAGGTTGTTGTTAGGTTGAGGGTATGCAAAAATACACACTGCTTTATAAGCAGTGACACAGTTCACCTGTAATAAGTTGCAATGGCAATATATATTTCTTTTATACCATATGGGTATACGCTACCGGGTCCGGGTCAGTACGCTACCACCTTCGGCCTCATCTTCACTTAACATCAGGTGTGATTGAGGTCAAGTGCTAACCCGTTGTGGATAAAAAAAAAATATGTACCCGGCCATGAATATCGGCACAAAAATAAAGAAAAAATCTAACGGCGTATGGAGTATTCGAAAACTCATTAATAAAGTGATTAAAGAATCACGCTTATTATTTTGACGAATTTCATATTCCTGTAATATTAAAATTGTTTGATTCAAAACCAAAAATATATTTTGTTTATTCATCATGTTATTTGACACTTTCACCACCACAAAACTATGAAGTGTTTGTTTTTTTATAAAAAGAAAGAAAATACAAAAACCTGTTGGGCATAGATGAAATAACGTTTCTTTTGAGTTTCCCTGATTGTTGGATGACTTGTAAGTTTATATTATGTTTTCTATGAAGCGTAGCTAATTGTATCCTTAATTTTTTCCAAGTTTTGAATATATCTAAAGCAAGTTCACAAAGTCTACAACCACTGCAATTTAAATAATTTATTTAAACATATATTGTATTCATATTAATTAATTTATGACTCTATCACATCACATTTGTTTCATTATAATATTAAATAAGTACCTAATTTAATGGAAAATGCTATCTATACTTTGTCATCGTAGGATATATCTGTGAAATCAACTATATTACTATTTGGAAATATATAAAGCTCGCCGACTCTTTCATCTCCAATTGGCAGGGCATTATCGTTGACTGGTACCTTTCCTGACACTTTCATTATGTTATCATCAACTGTGACACAAGTATTTTTCTTGACACTTTTGTAGTTGTCCATATCTTCGCCTTTTGATATTCGGAACCCGTTTTCTCCTTGAAGATTGTTTTGGATTCTCAAGCATTGGCAGGAGTTTCGCGCAGGTGGTTTTAAATTGTCAATGGGTATGTTCATAGACTTTCGACCAGTGTATACACTTCTGTCGTTTGTAGACCGAAAAGATAATATTCGAGTACGATATGATTGGCCATCCTGCAATAAAGCGTAAATCCCCTGTTAGAATGTGAAAGAAATGTAATACGATAATTTACCCTAAGGGAGACTGCATATTAGAAAAAGGGTATTGCAACTTCAGCAGCATAACCACACGGTTTAAAATTTATTTAAAGAAACTTACTTCGTAGCTATCATTTGCAAATCTTTTAGGCCTCTGTCCAAATGTAAAACGCTGTTTGAACTCCTTTTTGAACTTCTCCTGAAATTAACATACAAGAATTATAATATTCGTTTAGGGTATCACGCTTGGTGTCAGTAGTTTCTCATGATAGTTGATGTGAGATCGATTTCGTGTAAATCGGTGAAACTTAGTCAGCTACGGATATAAATTGATCCTGCATTGTTGTTGATGAAAAATATTTATCCTGCAATATTGTTTTAGTATTACCTAAGAAATTTCTGTCAGTTGATGTCATACAGATCCGGAAGATCATTGAGTAAATTAACCATTTGACATAGATAGATATGTCTAATGTTTAGCATTCTTCGAGTAATACTTAAATATCATAAGTAGACCATGTGATTTCAGGGATTTACACGAATTCAATCTCACCGTTATGTTTCCGCAGGTTTAGTTGTTCAGATTAATTGTGTTTCCATTGGCTTTATTTTCTACGTAACAATATCACAAACAATAATAACATGCAAATAAGCCAGCAACAAGTGCAAATTAACAGTAAAAGTGTTCGGTAAACACGCCCCAAGTATATGTAACTTAATGTATGTAATGTGTACATCGTGTACTCCAGGCCCTTATATCTCTCGCCTGAGTATAATTAGCAACGATTTATGTCTCTGTCGTGGCCAGAACACCCCTGTTTGCTTAAGAAGAATATAAAAGTTTTGGGCATGTGGGAAAACAAGAAAAAATATTTTGTATTCCTTATACATATGTAACCCAACCAGATTAGAACATTCTATCGTTCTATAATTAAAAATTTTTTAACGGTTATTCAATATTAAATAACCATTCACAACTGATTGGTTTGTCTTGTCTGAAACGCGTTTTTCCAGTACTTCTTTTGTAATTCAACACAATCGCAATCTTATATATGTATTCAATTATGAATGAATTTTACCATCTACAGCCGAAACGCCTTAAACGATTTAGACAAATATTTATGGTTAGATTCGTACTCGTCCCGGGTAGCCCAAGGAAAATACGGTTTGACCACGGAAAAACGAAAATCCGCGATTTTCTTGTAAAATTTAATAAAGAGTTGTAAATGTAGTAATAATTGCTAAAAATTAAGCATCTCTAAGAAACGCAAGTACTAAGTAACTAAATAAGCTAAATTTGAGAAATGGGTTTCTTGTTTGAAAAAATGCCCAATTGTAACATTTAGTGAAATTGTCGTTTCAAAATATTAGTTCTCATTTTTATTTCTTAACCAATGCAGCTCGACAACATTTTCAGCTAAAACACATGCATGCCTAACTATAACATGTTTAGTTTTTTATCCATCAATAACTTAACTGTGTTTAACAAAAGTCAACCTAATTAAAAATTAGTTAGTATTATTGTTGTTATAAAGATACAAAATAAAAATAGGGTTTTCTAAAAAAATCCAGACTAAGCGCTCGTTTTTTTTTTTTAATTACATCTCTAATATACCTCTATAAGATAACAATTATATAAGTCGGTTCTGAATTTTTTACCGTAGTTTCCCTGGGCTAGGGAGTGACATAGGATATATGACGTCATGATAAATCCAATATGGCGGACGCTTGCAGCCATATTGATGTCGATTCGGTTGCACACGAACTAAACTAAAACCAGATTTAGACTGGTGCTGTCACGTTATATTGTTCCAGAGAGAAAAAGACAGACCTACTTTAAAATTAGTTTTAGTTTAGTTTGCGCACAACCGAATCGACACCAATGTCATACTAGACTAAACTAAATTATGCCAGCTCTCCATCGACATGGGTCTCAAATGATAGATCTCGACGAAAGAAATTCAAAACCACATCAATGTACAAATAAAAACTTTAAAAAAATTGTTAAAACCCAACCACGTTTATAAAAACCCTATTTATATATTATTTATTGCACCAAACCATTGCATATAACAGAGTACAAAAAATAGGTCACATAAGAATTAACTCAATCTTACTTAAGTCTGAAGTCATGCAACCAAATATACCTCAATATATCAATCACGAATTGATAGAAGCGCAAGGCAGTGCGGACCAAGTTCTCAAAAAAAAAATTACCTTGAGGACCGCATAAAGACCTTCATCTTCTTGTTCATGATTGTTATAGGATTAACAACTATAATGCTAATTGTACATCAAATCTATCAAATCAAATGAAACTAAGCTATAAAATAATAAAACGCAAAGACCAAACCATAGGAAATAGTTATAATTAACGCAAAATAAGTTCTATCAACTTAAGGAAAAACATTTTTGTAAAACAATTTATTTACTTCGATCGTACAAAATAGCTTAATGCCGTATTATTAGGGATCTCTACATAAAACCCGAGAATTTATTGTTACGACCGATAAAATTGAAAGCGACTTTGAAGGTGTGATCAAACCGACCGAACTATGTATATTATTATAGGTAGGTACTATGTACGTCCATGTCTCGGAATCCCTGGTGTTATTAGCCGGGCTCAGCCCTGTTTTTCCGGGTTTCAAATTTCACTAGATTCGTTTCGGTGGCTTTCAATGATGTTATTAGATTCGTAAATATCACATACATAGTAATCTTTATCTTTAATTATCTTTATTGAAATGCAATATCTTATAGGATATTATCTATCATTACGTAGATTGATTGTTAGATAGATTATTGATCGAAGGATAATGTGTGTACCTATTAGATATTTTAATAAATAATACACATAATGTTACTCGTACATTATGTTATACATTATGATAGTTTGGTTTATAGACAGAGTATAATATCTTATTTAGGTAAATGTAGGTAAAACTATTATTAGAGTAATATACAATAGTTGAGTGGAAATCATAGTTGCGAAGTCAATCCCTGCCAAAGTTTACCATCGAGACGTACGTTGTCACGAAAGTTCTATACTACCAAGTTCCTCAAAAATACAAAGTAGGCTCAATCGATGTAATTTCATTGTCATCTCTATATGGATACTTTTAGCCTGGGGAATAGGTAAAACCACGGAAAAATTTGGGGTCCTGGTTGTGCAAATACGGTCGGTAACCTTAGAGCATTTAACCTAAATGCTCTAAGTCGGTAACTGATGCAATTGTGACGACCTCCACCTCTTTCTTTTCGGTACTTTTTGGCTTTATACTTTTTTCGAATTCGATCCAAAATTCCGAATTCTAAATTGTTTTCGAAAATAGTGGACAGTCGTTCTCTGGAACTGCCACAACGGGGACTTATTTCCCGTGTTATATAAATTGTTATACGTGTGAGTGTCAAATAAAACATACTACTTATTTTCATTGACGTTTATTCACCGTCATCACCGGTGAAGTACAAGTCTGCTGGACCAATAGGTGCGAATCTCATAGCCCTGTCTCACCTCTTACGGCTCCCAACTCCATTCCGACTACATCAGTCGACATCCCAGGGTAAACCCTACCACCTGTCGCAAAATCTAACCCCGTTTGCGGATAGAGAACGAGCGAAACACCCGCAGTGTTGGGATATTGTTGAGATAAAAATAGCCTCCTCCATTTTTCTCGGATGGCGTCCTTTAATTTTGGCTCAATAATATTGAACTGATGGCACAGAATTCTTATAATAGTACTAATCATGGATCCACATTGACAATTTGGAAATATGAAAACGCTACATAATGCGGCAGGCAGAGCTAGCAGACTCATCTAACTTCTTTACCAAATCGCGACGAAACATGTAACTTTTCGGAATAAAAGATTTTTACTTAAACTCGTAATTTTTATCACAGATTGCTATTCGTTTCTTTCACAGACATATAAGTATTGAACTGCGAATTGAGGGCGATGAACGGCGTTTCACTTGTGATCGAATCAAGTATGAAGAAATCGGTAGACGAGCGAAATACCATTTTTTATGTATAATATTATTGTCTAAATTATTTATTATTTAGTTTGGCTTTTACTATTTACTTTTGATTTTTACCTATACATTGTATACAATGATTATTATTTAATAGTGACTTTCCACCGAATTATTCTATAAGAATTGTAATAAAAAATAAGAATCTGTAATTGGCATAACTTTGGCTTATAGATTTTGTGTAATAGTTTTTATAATGATGTTGTTGATTCTGTATTTCCCAAAAAATAAAAATAAAATAACAATATAGTTATTTACTGTTGATTCATAAATCAACTACTTAAATTCAGTTTTGTTTATGATTGCGTTGATCACAAAGCATTATTAATGAAATTGAAACATTACGGATTTAAAAATGACAGCCTCAGCTTATTTCAATCATATTTAGAAAATAGGATACAAAAAGTAGATGTAAATGGCGTAAGGTCACTAGGATCTCAAGTAAGGATAGGCGTACAACAGGGCTCAATATTAGGCCCTTTTTTGTTTCTAGTTTACATAAATGATCTGCCATTTAGTCCAGATATTGACCGAGATTGTACTATTTGCTGATGATACTTCTTTAGTTTTTAAAGTTGACAGGGAAGACAATGTTCCTGACAAGGTGAATAGTACTCTAAAGTCAATTTTACGATGGTTCACAGCAAATAACTTGGTTTTGAATGCTAAGAAAACAAAATGCATAAATTTCCGCCATCCAAATGTAAGAAAAATTGAAAGTAATATTGTAATTTATTATAAAAGAAGCGGTCTCCCAATTTGAGAGATTCGGGTTCGATTCCTGAGAATCCTGCCTGAGCAGGCCATGTACGAATGAGTTTTTAAATTTCATTTAATTACTTTTATGTGCATTTATCCGACTGCTCTTGATCTGCCTCGATATGACTCTCTTCGGGACAGGTTCAAAGATATTAATATTTTAACTGTTCCTTCACAATTTATTTACGAGAATATAATATGCGTACGAAAAACATTTCTGCATTCCCCAAAAATTGTGATAAGCATAACTTTTTGAGATATATCTAAGGACAAATTGGCCACCCCTATGTTCAGACTGAGCAAAATCCAAATCCGATCCAAAATTCCGAATTCTAAATTGTTTTCGAAAATAGTGGACAGTCGTTCTCTGGAACTGCCACAACGGGGACTTATTTCCCGTGTTATATAAATTGTTATACGTGTGAGTGTCAAATAAAACATACTACTTATTTTCATTGACGTTTATTCACCGTCATCACCGGTGAAGTACAAGTCTGCTGGACCAATAGGTGCGAATCTCATAGCCCTGTCTCACCTCTTACGGCTCCCAACTCCATTCCGACTACATCAGTCGACATCCCAGGGTAAACCCTACCACCTGTCGCAAAATCTAACCCCGTTTGCGGATAGAGAACGAGCGAAACACCCGCAGTGTTGGGATATTGTTGAGATAAAAATAGCCTCCTCCATTTTTCTCGGATGGCGTCCTTTAATTTTGGCTCAATAATATTGAACTGATGGCACAGAATTCTTATAATAGTACTAATCATGGATCCACATTGACAATTTGGAAATATGAAAACGCTACATAATGCGGCAGGCAGAGCTAGCAGACTCATCTAACTTCTTTACCAAATCGCGACGAAACATGTAACTTTTCGGAATAAAAGATTTTTACTTAAACTCGTAATTTTTATCACAGATTGCTATTCGTTTCTTTCACAGACATATAAGTATTGAACTGCGAATTGAGGGCGATGAACGGCGTTTCACTTGTGATCGAATCAAGTATGAAGAAATCGGTAGACGAGCGAAATACCATTTTTTATGTATAATATTATTGTCTAAATTATTTATTATTTAGTTTGGCTTTTACTATTTACTTTTGATTTTTACCTATACATTGTATACAATGATTATTATTTAATAGTGACTTTCCACCGAATTATTCTATAAGAATTGTAATAAAAAATAAGAATCTGTAATTGGCATAACTTTGGCTTATAGATTTTGTGTAATAGTTTTTATAATGATGTTGTTGATTCTGTATTTCCCAAAAAATAAAAATAAAATAACAATATAGTTATTTACTGTTGATTCATAAATCAACTACTTAAATTCAGTTTTGTTTATGATTGCGTTGATCACAAAGCATTATTAATGAAATTGAAACATTACGGATTTAAAAATGACAGCCTCAGCTTATTTCAATCATATTTAGAAAATAGGATACAAAAAGTAGATGTAAATGGCGTAAGGTCACTAGGATCTCAAGTAAGGATAGGCGTACAACAGGGCTCAATATTAGGCCCTTTTTTGTTTCTAGTTTACATAAATGATCTGCCATTTAGTCCAGATATTGACCGAGATTGTACTATTTGCTGATGATACTTCTTTAGTTTTTAAAGTTGACAGGGAAGACAATGTTCCTGACAAGGTGAATAGTACTCTAAAGTCAATTTTACGATGGTTCACAGCAAATAACTTGGTTTTGAATGCTAAGAAAACAAAATGCATAAATTTCCGCCATCCAAATGTAAGAAAAATTGAAAGTAATATTGTAATTTATTATAAAAGAAGCGGTCTCCCAATTTGAGAGATTCGGGTTCGATTCCTGAGAATCCTGCCTGAGCAGGCCATGTACGAATGAGTTTTTAAATTTCATTTAATTACTTTTATGTGCATTTATCCGACTGCTCTTGATCTGCCTCGATATGACTCTCTTCGGGACAGGTTCAAAGATATTAATATTTTAACTGTTCCTTCACAATTTATTTACGAGAATATAATATGCGTACGAAAAACATTTCTGCATTCCCCAAAAATTGTGATAAGCATAACTTTTTGAGATATATCTAAGGACAAATTGGCCACCCCTATGTTCAGACTGAGCAAAGTTAATACATCATTTATGGGACACTGTATTATACGCTTTTATAACCTTATGACTGAGAATATCATTAATCTAAATGAAAAACGATTTAAAAACCATGTCAAAACAACATTAACAAAAAAAGGTTGTTACAAAATTAGTGACTACATACCTCAATGACAAAAACGCTTGTATACTTCGCTCAACTCCCAAAAATTATAAAATTGTTATTAGCAGTATACTTTTATATAAGGTGGAGCCGCTGTCGGCAAGCTAGGCCACCATGGGATCTCTTGTCAACGTAGCACCTGTCGTCTTTCTAGTCATGCAAGCCTGAACGACTTCATTCGTCGGGCTCTTACCACCGTCAATGCCTCGGCTATCCTTGGAATGGAATTGCTCGCGATGATAGTAAGAGATCAGACGGCATGACCCTAGTTCCGTGGGCTCATGGCAGAACATTGGGATAGGATGCTACCTACGTGGACACCGTAGCTCCGTCCCACCTCCAAGGGACTTCCAACTGTGCAGGCGCAGCGGGTGGCTACCGCCGAAGGCTCTAAACGGCGCAAATATGCAAACCTAGGCACAGGTTACTTATTTGTGCCATTTGGAGTCGAAACCTTAAGCCCGTGGGGTCCAGAAGACCTGTCGTCGCGCTTAAATGATACCTCGGGTGAAAAAGTGCTGGCAGCTACCTCGAGCAGCGAATTAGCCTTGCCATTCAACGGGGTAATGCCACCATTCTTTTGGGCACCCTGCCGCACGGTTAGGACATGTTTTTTACCTCTCATAGTTATGGAGAGTATTGAGGCGTGTTCGGGTCTATATCCGTGTGTTTCTATGCTTTTGATTTTGTGTTTTATATTGTGTATATTACTAAGATGTAATAATAACACTTTAATAAACCCCCTTTTATATATTAAAGAAAAATTATCCTGTGGGTTTCTGGCGCCGCTTCTTTTCCCACAGATGATTTCCCTTTCCGAAGCGGTGGTTTCTTGAACATATTGACTGACCGAAAAATGCTTAAACCCTATTATTATTTCCAATAGATTTAAATTGACATTCGACAAATGATTTCGTATTTCATATACAACTTACGTTGAAATAAATGCTTGAAGTTTGAAGTTACCGCGACTCGTGTGAATGTTGTGAATTCTTGCGTTTTCAAGCTATGTAGCTAATAATTAGAACCAAATCCTAATCTCATTTTATGTCCTTTTTATTTAGGACTGTGCCGTTACATATTGTCTAGTGTTTACATGCTTCCATGTGGGTAAAATTATATGTATGTATCTCAAATACATACATAGCTAAAGGAGGTCAAAAGTGGCTCGAAGAAGTTCGCATAAGAGTTCCTTGAACGACTTTTGTTGTTTCGAAAGAAATATGGGTTAGTCACAAGCGCTTGTGTTGCGAAAATTCATAAAAATTATTATAGGTAATACTGTAGCGCACCTACTTTGTACTTTATAATATAGATACGGACATATAAAACGTAAAGTAAACAAACACGAATTTATTTATTTATATACTAAAAAAATATTATATTTACATACCTAATTATAAAATGTTTATTATCTCGAGCTCTCCTACCCGTAAAGTTTGTTAAATCAAGTCAAGCTAAGTCAATATTTACCAGACTATGGCGAAGCAAAAGGGTTATGGTTTTATTTAATTTTTATTTTTTTGGGATAACAACAGCATAATAAGAATAAACATACATTAAGGCCTTTACATAATTGCAAAGCCATAAGCTATCCATTTAACAGTATATATACATATGTGTGTATGTATTTGTGTCGTTTGTAATTAGCGCCTATGTGTGTAAGGGCGCGTATCAAATGAAACACAATATTTATTAAATTAAGAGGTACATTAAAACAAATAAAATTTATATATAAAAAAAATATTTATATATATTTATAAATTTATTGATTTAATTTATAATTTATTACATGTACAACTAGAGGCTGCATTAGGAAAATCATGTGTATGTAGGTAATCGGGATTTATATATGTTTTTTTTAAACACATTGATACTTATTTTTGAATTTCTTTGGTCGAGACCTTTCATTTGATACCCATCTCGATTATTATGTAATTATTTGCTGTCAAATGTGACAAAATGGCTGTATTAGACTTATCATGACGTCATTTTGGTTGTTACTTTATGTCTAATGGATAATTATGTATTAATTAGATATGATTTACTTCTATATTAAATGTATAAAAGCAAGAATCGATGTATAAAAATCTTTAAAAAAATCTTTTTTTTATGCACATGGAGTTGGTACTTGACCTCAATCACACCTGATGTTACGTGAAGTGAAGTAATCTATATAAATAGGTACATAATACGAGTACCAGAACAGTAGTTCATTATTTGTGTACATTACTATTGTCTGCATAAATAATTGCATTAAATAAAGATAATTTAGATATTTGTAAATAGATTCTTGTTTATTTCGTTTAAGTTTACAAAATTTATTTTGTAGTCGACTTAGAATTTAACTTTTATTGTTATTACAGAGCAAATTATAACAGTTAGTACACACAATACACTTATAATGCCTTGGACTGTACGATACTTAAATACTTTCATTTTTTTCTTTTTTTTATGTTCGATGTACTCTTATACCCATAGATATAATTTAAATTCATTTTAAAGGCAAGAAGAGTTCTACCTAATTTTATGTAACAAATAATTTAACAAAAAACAGTTTCAACAAAACCCAATTGTTATGTCTGTCTAACAAAAATGTAGCAAAGCACGCATACGTGTAAATTTATACCCTACTTACATACGTATAAATAAGTACTTACATTATAAATAGCGTAGATGAAGGGATTGTAGCAGGAATTGCTCATAGCCAGCCAGTCGAAGCAAAAGAATAATACATTTATGTATCTGTACCTGATGACAATAAAAAGTTATACATAGTGATTATGCGTCTATTAGAATTAAATAGATACACGTGACAGCACGATGATGGCGTTTCCAGTATAAGCGGATCTCCCTGCGTTCTCATTCCCGAAAGCGTCGCGTGCACTATAATGTTACGGTCGTTGTGCTGACGACTGTACCTACTACAGGTATAAAGTTTGGGAATGTATTTATTATTCATAACTTCTAGTATGATCCGTATTATTGGGTTTATTGATACTAAAAGTTATTGCCAAGTATAAAAACCACGTACCACATCCAGTCTCTTAAAGCTCCACCGAAGAAAATTATGGTATGTTATTCAACTTTTGGAAATATTCTCTTCACATCTCTATTAATATTTTCTATATACCTAGCGATACTTTTAGCCATATTAAGATTTCACTTATATTGTCTTTGTAATAACTTTATACTGTCCTCAGGTTTTAGGTTCAGTATACTATTCAGAAATCTTTAAAATATTAACGATTATGTAAATGAGTCTGCTGCGTGACCCCGAAATATGAAACACGAACGATATAATCTAATAATGAATGTTCGAAGAAATGAATACTTCTTGTTAGAACTACAACATTTGATCACGAGTCATGGAATGACAACACTACCAGATAGTCCCGGTAAGGAAAGTCCCCGAAAATGAGTACGCAGTCACCACCAGCTCCACTTTATTTTAAAGTGCCATCTATCATCGAGTAGCGATAATATACTCTTAGTATGTTATGTCAACTATTACTATACAGGGCGTCCCAAAGTTATGGGACATGAAGGGGAAGTACCTTAAATATCGTAGATAGTGAATTTTGCTCAAAGAAGACTTTATGTTATTTTTAAAAGTTAGTAATTCTGCATTCATAGATTTTCTAAAAATTACTTGCTTCGGCTGGGAATCGAACCGACTTAAATGTGAAAAAAAAAACACCCTACTTTTATGATGCCAATCGAAAGAATAGCTAAAAAATAATAACTCTGCCTAAGTAACATAGTATTTTAAAAGAAAGGAACAACATAAAATGATTGAGTCAAATTTCAAGAAAGTTATTTATTGCCGACGACGTTCGAAAAGTAGCGATATTATCATTCCAAAGATAGCATTGATTATTCGTAAATAAGTACCCACTTCATAAAATAGGTACTAACATAGTTTTCCTTATTATAAGTGCACGTGTAGATGAAATGATAAAACTTGTATTTCAATACGTCCTCTGTAAGCTAGACAGAAGGCAAATTAAAAACAAAAATAAATAATTTATAATTTGAAAATGGAACAGTTTATGACAGCGTTTGTTTGAATGCATACTTTTTAAGATATTTTAAAAAGAAGTGATATTTTTAAATGTTGTTCTTAAATTTGAAAATGGAACAGTATGTGCGAGCGTTTGTTTTTCGGATATTGATCTGTTTAGTCTCAATTCACTTACACAAGTGTTATTGTGTTAATTTATTGCGAACATGGCATATCAAGTAAGTTTTGATCTAATGGAAGCATATTTTTTGAACGATAAAGATATCTCTAGAAGTTTGCGGTGGTATGGCGTAAAATATCCTGATAGACAAATACCGTCTCGTAAAGTTTTGAAAAGGCTTGTGAACAATTTGAAAACTCTGGGACGTTTCGATAAACGCCCAAGAGAACCACAGCAAGAAAACCATACGATCAACGACGAAGAACTTGGTATTTTAATTTACTTTTCGGCTTTTCCGAAAGCATCGGTGAGAGAAGGAGAACATGAAATTGGAGTTTCAAAAAGTAAAATACACCGTGTATTAAAAAAACACGGTTTTAAGAGTTATGTTGAAGGACGATTGGTTCAAAAATTACTTCCGGGCGATACAGAAAGGAGAAAAAATTTCTGTCTTGATATCCAGGCACGATTGCTCGAAGATCCAAATTTTTTGGATAATATTATTTGGACAGACGAATCTAACTTTAGCAATAACGGTATGTATAACCGCAACAATAATCGTATTTGGTCTAAAGAAAATCCCCTACGAGTGACTGAAACTAATAACCAAGTGCGTTTTTCACTCAACTGTTGGTGCGGACTTTTAAAAAACCGGGTTTTCTTAATCCATTTTTACCAAGGAACCTTGAACACAGAAAAGTATTTAGGAATACTTCAAATTTTAAGGGATAAGATAAGAAACCATTCCGCGGCGGAGCAAGAAAACTTAATTTTCCAACAAGATGGAGCTCCGGCTCATAATAGTCGGAGAGCAGCAGATTTTCTAAATGAATGTTTTCCTACATGGATTGGTACAAATGGACCGATTAGATGGCCGGCCAGATCCCCGGACCTCACACCATTAGATTTCTTCTTTTGGGGATACGTGAAAGATATGCTATACAAAAAGCGATACGAGAACGTAGGCGAGTTGCAAACAGAATTGTGCCATATCACATCGAGTGTTCACCATAAAATGATTAGAAAATCAACAGGCAGCGGGCTCATTAAAAGATTGGCGATTTGCGTAAGACAAGAGGGATCACATTTTGAGCATTTAATTAATTAATTTACAAAAAAATACCTACTTAATTGACTACGGCAGTTTCATGTATGTTTTTTATTTGATTAAAATGATTAATTTCACGTTGTTCCTTTCTTTTAAAATACTATGTTACTTAGGCAGAGTTATTATTTTTTAGCTATTCTTTCGATTGGCATCATAAAAGTAGGGTGTTTTTTTTTTCACATTTGAGTCGGTTCGATTCCCAGCCGAAGCAAATAATTTTTAGAAAATCTATGAATGCAGAATTACTAACTTTTAAAAATAACATAAAGTCTTCTTTGAGCAAAATTCACTATCTACGATATTTAAGGTACTTCCCCTTCATGTCCCATAACTTTGGGACGCCCTGTATAGTAGTTTACTATTATTATTTACTATTACTATATATTATATATATATATATATATATTATTATTGTTGTAAGTATAAGAAGACCTATTATTTTTACTTAAGATAAAAACAAACATTTTTATGAAAAGGAAAAACAAAGTAAATAAATGTTGATATTTTGTATGTCATTATTGTGCTCGTTATGTCACGCTGTACAAAAACGTAAATATCCGAGCGATTCTTTCGGTTTGTCGAATTAGATCGATAAAACAAAAAGTTGTACCGCTTTTTGTATCAACACAATTAGTTGGAATGTATATTTCAGTAGGTACATTTTAGTGCCTATAATATTTCCACACTATAATATACCAATATCTTTTATTTACCAAAGAGGATCACATTCCCTTGTCACTGCCCAATAATTGAATTTTGTAGAAAGCGGGACTTTATTTGCTATGTGACTGACTACGTCCATTCAGTTCCACAAATATAACCCGTATCGTATTTGCGGTCGTTTTTATCCAAGGATAGAAAATAAACATTCCATAGGTTAAAGTTACGCAAAGTTTTTCATCTCTCAAAGCTTCCTAAGTGTTTGAATAACTGAGAAACTTCTAACTTGATATAAAATAGAAATATACTACGAAAATAATTCCTTTGACCGTTAGTCTATAAGCAACCCACGCAGTTACAAAATACTTTTCACTTTACTTGACTTCAGAGTCTTAAAATTCTGGAAAATAATTGGTATTCTTTAAATTATACTTACTCGTTTATCGTGGGGAAAAACGACTGCAGCAATAAATAGCTTTGAAGCGGTAGCCAGCATAGCGCAAATAGCGCGACGACCAGAACCAGCATTTTTATTACCTGAAAAATAATATATTCGTTACATACGGCGACGACAAATATGGATATTATTTTGTTTAGTAATTTCAAGAGACTTCCATTTGCGGTATATAAATATATTCATAATATATCACAACACTCGATTCGACGTACAAATTCGATAAGACGTCCATATTTATTTATTCATATATGTACTTGTTACTAGAATACACAAAGTGGAATTTATGTATTTTGATAATGTCAAAACATTGTGCATAAATAGTGCCAAATAGTGCCCAAAGGAAAAAAATTGTGCCACTGTGGTTTAAGAGATATTCAATATTTCATGTTGCTGGTCTCATCACTTCTCATTCAGTTATAATTTGTATTCCAAAACTGTACATAAATAGTGCTACCGATTTAAGTCCCATAAATAGTAGCTACTTCAAACACAACGAAGTTATTTAGATGTCTTTGTGAAAACGTGCAGCGCAGACGACGAATTTTGTTTTAATATTTAGTTAGTAAAGTAATTCTAGCAGCACGTACCATTTCTGTTATAGAAGTGTCTTGTAATTTCTAAGCTATATATTTCGCCGACTTTACACGCTGTAGTGTAGAAACTAAGTAATTAGTGTTAACTCCAACTAAGCTTGCTGAGCTTGTTACTAGATGTAATTTACCACAGTAGCGCCACAGAGTAAAAGAAACGTGGCGCGACCGACTCTCTTTGATTTTTTAAAATTACCTATTCACACAACTCCATTTCGAAGAGCCCAACAATTTGGACTTACGTAAATTTTGCCAGATTTCAGACTCGTTCATCAAATTCATTATTTAATAATGAATAGTTTCGAAGAAAATCGCGTGTGACAAACGGAGGACCAACACGCGTCTTATGACCTCGCGTTACCTCATGTTAATATTAATTCCTGAAGCGGGAAAAAACGTATCATTTTCTCATTAGATGAAGGAAGTGAGAAATATAGGCGTGTGTAAGCGTTACACCACGTCGCACATGTGGTTTATGATTGTGTACTTACCTAAAGAAAGTATATAAAACCGACACGACTTTAGGATAAAGTCATCGCCCTTTACCTAATGGAATTGAGTCTTTGGATATTGAATCGTGAGATGACCTTCAATTGATGGAATTTTAATTACTGACTGGATCGAAAGCAGATCACGCATCACTTTAGCCACGGTACCTTTCAAAACATTTTGCTATCTATAGTCTTAACAGATATGTAGTTTACCTCTGCTATGCTTGCTATGATTGATTCTATGAATTATATTATTTTACGTTTATGCAGGCATTCTGCACATATATGTACACAAATACACTATATTGCACAACACATAAGAAAATACAGTTTCAGAAAAGTGGTAAGAATAGAATGTACAATTTGGCGATATGTAGAGCTATAAACTAAACGCTAAAAAATAAATTAAACGCTATATGTAGAGTTTAGGGTGTAAAGGATATTTTCTTATTTCACAAATATCTAGTGTTTCACTCTTCGATTCATTTTGATAAACTCATTGCTAGAATCGGTCATATCCTTTATTAGAGTACCTACGACTTAATTTATACGGAGCTTCCTTTCCATTTATCTACCATAAGGCATATAGTCCGCTTGCGCTAGAGTGTGTAACTTGATTACGAGATATTTGTGAAATAAGAAAATATCTTTTACATCCTAATCTCTACATATTTGTGCAAAATGCCTGAATAAACGTAAGATAATATTTAGTGTTTCACTCTTCGATTCATTTTGATAAACTCATTGCTAGAATCGGTCATATCCTTTATTAGAGTACGACTTGATTTATACGGAGCTTTCTTTCCATTCATCTACCATAAGGCAGATAGTCCGCTTTCGCTAGAGTGTGTAACTTAAAGTGTGGTCGATCGTATGCCATGTGACTGGAGATCGAAATCTTACCTCATGCGTGCAAATCCACAACGTTAAATAAATCAAAATCTGTCAAGAGAGGATTTGTTAAGGCTTGTTATATCTACAAGGGCACAGTTGGCGTTCACCCAAATCCACCCACAAGATGATCCCAGCTTTGAATTCACCAACCACCACTCAGAATAAAATTCTCTGTGGTTAGTGACAAATATTTTGCAATTCCTGCTTTTGTAAACACATGATATATTTAAAACAATAAACATTGAACTTTGACTGAACAAAGAGGACGTTTAGCTTGCATTGTAAGACTTTGCCACGAGGAAATTAGTTATGCAAACAAATGCATTAATATTCAACAAGCAAATTAATTCAGTATCAACATTAAAAGCCACGCTACGTAATGGTATAATAGATGTTTGGGTAATTATCAAGCTTAGAACTTTCAGAATGATCCAAGATAATACCCGTTTATTATTTCACTTTCAATTAATTTAAGGTACTCGTACAACCGTTCACAAAACAAATTACGATGGTATATGCTCATAATTACCTAATCAAATAATAATGTTTGCCAAGCGAATTGAAACGATATCGTAATGTATTAGGTAGAGGCACTGACAGCCTGCTGAATTTAGGCTCTCGCTTTATTGAAATAATGTGTAAAGCTTTATTGTATAAATCCAACCACAATATTTAAGCATGAACCTTTCTTTGTTCATATTCAGATCGTTATAAACTTTCACAATGGAATAAAATGGCTTTTAGCTATTTACATAGAATGTATTCGGTAGTAATAAAAGTTACTATCTATACACTTAGAGGCATTATTAGGCCAAGTTTGTAAAAGCGGGAGCGAGTTCTCGCCGTGTGTCTATTTACACGAACCGTCAGAAAAAAACACAGCTAAGCTACACACAAGCAAATGTACACACTAGCATTTCAATCACTTTATTCTCTCCTATAACTTTTATCTCAGTTCGTTGTAGCATTAGTAACTTCTGTCAAAACATATCTATCGTGTTTTTACTTTTTCGCCTATAAATACATATAAGTTGCTATCCAACCACTTTGGTGTCATTTATGTAATGTTCATATTAACTCGTTATTACATGATATAAGCATACGATATACTCTTTAATGTACAAGAACTACAAGCTAAGCAGTTCGTAAGACAATATCAAGCTTATTAACGTAAATTACTTAGATCTTATTAATATTGATGAAGTTTCACATTGATACGAACTTCAACTACCTATTTCCAAATCATCTAAATTGACTTTTGAAAAATTAGCAGTACATTTTACGTAATAGAAGTGTACTAATAATTATTGTGAGACCTCCACAACTGAGCCTGAGATTAATTAAATAACGATGGCGGCCTGCATGCAATATAACCTGCGTTTTCCGTTACACTTTAATGACGTTCAACTGAAACCCACCCATTGATTTTGTGCGGCTATTTTTTCCGAGAACCACGCACTATATGGTGCAATTGTATCTGTCGTATCATTTAAGGAGAGTCACAAACGTATTTGTAAATAGCAATTGAACGGCAATCGAATTTAATTAAAATTTTTGGAAATAAAAATTCAATTATATAAAAATAAAATAAGAATGAAATTTTATATGGAAAATTAAGAACGTCTGTAATTTTTTCGTGTTTGTTATTTTCCATTGGATACCAATCACAAAGTAATAATATATAACAATTTATCATAGGATTGTCCATACAAAATTTTATTCCGACTTATCATGTCATTTACAAATGAAAACAATACAAGGCATTTTGTATGGAGACTGATTCATAGGTAAGCGAATATCGGAGAATACTTTTATAAATTTTTGGAAGTATCTAAAAGATAACGGTATCCACCTAATGAGCTCGGACTGGACACTATGTGAATGCATAAAATGAAGAAAGCAATCTCACATCCATCAATCATCGCCTAGAGCGTCGTTACGTTTCATTTAATAGAAAGATTTAGTATTACTGAGCTATACGTTTGGGGACGTCTGTCTATAACAGGTGATATTGTCCAGGAATGTACAGTTCTATATTTTCAAATCCTCCAACTATGAATGAATCAATGAAGATTGAGTACAAGAGTGCTTCAATATTGCAATTTTCATATTTATTGCGATTTACGCTGACTCCCTACTCCGTGATTGGCCGGTGATATGTGTAGTGTATATCCAGCGTGTATGTGTGTGTCTAATTGTAATGAAAATAAAAGTTATCTTTCTATCTCCTATATGTATGAGACAAGCACATTACAATGTAAGTACTTTAGTCAAACGTCAGCCGCGATCGGCTAAACAACTCTCTGTACCCACCTCATATTAACTACAATATATACAGTCTGTCTAAATTATTTTATGTGGTTTCATTACAAATCCAGCGCCTTCCACATAAATGGGTCCTTCGAGCCGGATTTGTAATATTTTTTTGTGACTGAAGTACTTCCCATGTGTATGCGCTTGTCTAGTAAACTTTATTATGTTTTTTATTACTTTTGGTTGTCTAAAAATGTGGTATAACGACGGATGCACGATATCGTTTAAATTAATTTTTGAATTCTACGTGTGTTACAGGTAGGATAGATAGATTTTCACATAGCTCACATTAATTTATAAGTTATTGATACAATTTTGCTTACCTTCTTCTTATTTCTCATGTGGTTTGCGTCACGGGTTTCCTGCGCGTTACCTGGTGCACGCGCACCCCATAGTTTCATCGACATATGCGCATACGCAAATGTTATTACGCATAGCGGTATTACATACTAAAAAAAAATATTATTCTCATACAACATTGCCAACTTTATTTAATTCGGTACAATAATTATGAACTAGCTAAATATGGATGTGATTCTTCAGTAGGTACCTACTCTTATTATGATTCATCAGTATGTTTGTATTCAGTAGCAAAATATATTAAAAATATTCGAAGATATATAACTACTTTCTCAATCACTTACCTGAAATATATAGAGCAATAGCCTGTATATAGCAAGGGAATGTGAGCCGAACTCACTTGGGGCGCAAAACGGCTTTTTGTAAAACACCTTAGTAACTGCAAACAAAACCATGTCGTTAGAATATTTATAGATTTCCGAATAAAGGTCTTCTTTGAATAAAATATGTTGATTAATTTAGTGGATTTCGGCCTCTTTCCATATTATGTATGCTTAAGTACCGTCAGCAGTAAGTCAAACATAATACAAATATGGGTAACGCCACCTCAAACAAGCGCGATGGTAAAGTCATTTAATTAGGTGGGTACAACATGAACTAGAAATTCCTAATCCTAATAATCACTAACACAGATTGAGGCCTTGCGAATTCACACTAAATATATATAATATATATAAAATAGGTACCGCCTGCGTCATAGTTATTCATACAGGGCCAATGATACTATAAAGTATACTTGTATTACGTCAGAAGTAATGACCTTTGTAAATCGGGTACGCTGCATTTAGATACCAAAAATTGCAAATGCAAGATACAAATAAATGAGAACAAAAGTACTTTGGCTACAGAAAGTATGTGAGGAAAAGAGATAGCATTCGGAAAACAAAGGTGCTTTGGATGTATCGCCCCGAGACATAGATTTCTAATAAGAGTTGTCGAACTGATAAGGTGGCTGACAATTTGTAGCCTTTTCGCGTCTTCAGTTTTTTTGGGAGCTTTGGTTCTGTTGTAACCAGCAATGTATGTCGAATTAGTCTTTGAAGTTAGGATGGCGTAATATACCCTTTAAATAGCCAACACGCTACCATTAATCATGTAAACAGCACTGTATGATTATTTATGTACCTGACTATACCTACTGTGTGGAAACGATATAAGAGTACGCAGGCGATTACTACGAGAGAAAATAAATAAAAATGAAGAGGTCCTTTACTTCACAGGAAAGATCACTTAAAATCGCCGGAACTTTTAAATTTATCGCTCAATCACAACACTGTAACTCGAGCTTACTCTTTTCTTTAAAGTCAAAAAACCTACACATTCAGACCTAATATAGTCTCCTGCTTCCACTTATCGTTTCCACAGTGTTTTATGCGGTATTGTGCCTAAGAGTTAAATGTATGTGTATGACTGGGGAAACAAAGAAAAGCTTTATCTATATATATATCTGACCTGGATCTTGTTCGTCTTCCATTATAACTTCCCAGGACATTGCCATTGGCGCCGCTAGGGATAACGCCAATATCCAAATAAATACTATTATGACTTTGGCAATGCGCTTTGATGTGTGAGCACTGAAAAAAAAAAAAAAAATATATTTCGGACACTTACACCAATCATCTAGTCACCAAACTAAGCGAAGCTTGTGCTATGGAAACTAGATAACGGATAAACATACATAAATATTTATATAAACATCCATGACTCGGGAATAAATGTTTGTATTCATCACACAAATATTTACCCCTCGCGGGATTCGAACCCGCAACCGTTGGTTTTGCTGACAGGGTCACTATCCACTACACCAATCGGTCGTCGTCACTGAAACAATAAAAGGGTAACTAAATTGGGCTGAATATCTTGAAAATGCCTGAAGTGAATTCCATTTATTCCATCCATAAGAACTACCTCGCAAATATCAGCTTTCAAACAAAAAACTGCACCGATATTCATGAAAACTCATAATCTATACGTCTTTACAGAGTAGACAAACAGGTTTAGGTGCACTAACAAAGGCTTCAAGCTTATAACATCCCCATTTTTGTGTTACGAGTTAAAAATATTAGCTGTATTTTTTTATAACTGTACGACTTCAGAAGGGCTCGGAAATTGCTGTAGCCATTTTCCAAAACAAATACCGGAAAGGACGTGATTCCGCAGGGCCAGCAGAGTAGGAAGTTCAGGCGAATACCTACATTGTAACTGTCAGATCCCGCGTCCACACTCCTGCCGCTGTAACTCCTGTAAGCCAGGATCAACAGTGGTACTCGACACGGCGCTTACTGACTGGTACTAGACGGTGCCGAACGTGATTCTATTGCTACCTTGGACCCCAGAGTAATTAAAGAATCCTTTCCTGCGACTGTTAGAAAGAAAGAATTTTTATTCAGAACGGATTAGTGCTTGACTTCAATTACACCTGATATTGAGTGAAGATGAGGCCAAAGGTGAAAGCACTCTCACCTGGAGTCCCCAAATAAATTGGGGAGACTGGCTATCTTATCTCAAACAGCCGGAACACTACAATGCAATCTATCAACATAGCTGCTACGCGGCAGACTTAATATCATGGTAACTGGCCAGGCGGACATTTTATTTAATGACCTATAATACCATCAAACCGAATGCCTACTAAACATACATGTTCAGTAGGCATTTAGTAGGCATACTCTGCTGGTAATTGAACACGCGACCTCCGATTTGTAAACTTTGTTGTTTTCATTGAGCCACGAAGACGGATAATTTAGTTAATTTATAGTATTGTAGTGGTTTTCATAAAAATAGAGAACTTATTTAAGCGTCGCACGTGATTCGGTTGGTAATCAAAATATTTCATTTCTCAAAGAACAGATTAATAATCTGCGGAAAATATAAAATTAATACATGAAAATGAATGTACTTGTAAAAAAATCTATTTCAAACGAGTATAACTGTATGTAGAATATGCATTTGAATCTGAAAAGTCAGTGTTCCACTTGGTGATCTGTAAATTTGTTAGTGCGGCGTGCGTTTGAACCGCGCGAATGTTCCAGTAGCCATAGACTTTAAGCTATGACTACGGTCCTTTGTGATCTGATCACGGATTTAAATGCGAATTATACCTGTAGGATTTCAGAATAACATAGCTGTTATCGAAAGAAACATTTTGCCACAGTTCCGTGTCACTTGTTCAGAGGATTTATGTTGAGAAATATTGTGTATTACCCGGCTGCAAAGTTGGGTTATTTTTTTATAATTGTCGTATTATTTATTTTAGTTCGTTAAATAAATACAATTTATTAATTAAAATAACAAGTGGTCTTCCTACCCGTGACATACGTAGTAACTATTAAGTAACCTGTGCCGTGACCTTCCATTTACGCTACGTTGCCATTAGTGGAATTTATTGCCCAAAAAGAAAAAACATTATGCGGCTGTATTGAGGGTTGCCCTCGATTTACCTACGATTCCACAAAAAGTAATCGGGGAACATATATATATATATAAAAAGATTCAGATGAATGAAGAAACTCCTTCTTTTTTGAAATCGGTTAAAATTACACGACAAAAGCTCTCAACAGAACATTTGTACATTTTATATACAATGTATATTTCTGTAACAGTTTTGCGTAGAATAAAGATATTAAAGAACATTTTATGTAGGATAAAAACCTCAAATATAAATTAAAAACGTATTGTTAAATTTGGACTAAGTCCACAATAAATTAAAATAGCTTACAGGCTTATTGCATCCTGTTTTAATTCAAGAGTTATTTTGTTACATACCTTCTTATATATATTAGTGATGTAATGAGAAACCTGGCGAAAATATAATGATTCAAATAAAAATCCAGCTAAGAGCGAACAATAATAAGTGTTAAGTACCCTCGGTTCCATAATCATGCAGGGCTATATTATATGGTTAATAGTAATATGCTGGCTATTTTAGGTATATCGTCTACATTTCTCTAAGATGACAGTCCAGACAAAATGGTGATTTCAGAGAACTGCGGTTAATATAGCTTGAATAGGTATAATATAGTATGACTATTACAAGATATCAGATACATTGTAATTTCTCGAACATGATAAGTTGTTATTCCGATTATTTATTTTATTTTTATAATTAAAAATAAAATAAATAGACCGTACCTACCTATCAGTTGTTTTACTGCAGTTCTTAAAACAATCATAATTAATTATCTATATATACTTCAACAATTGCATTAAATTGTAAGTACATACTTCTATAGAACAAAGTGGATAATCGTAATTATTTCTGCCTAAATCTGCCTAGGAGCAAATATACATAAACGGTAAAATAAGCTTGTCATAGTGGTTTTTTTTCCGAAGTAAAATTAAAATTGACTGACTGAAGTATTTCAAGCTAGGCAAGTTTCCTTCCAACTGCATCTTTCAGACTATATACAAATTTCAATTGAGTACGACACAAAGTTTTTTAAATTAATGGCGGTGACAAACGGACGAAGACCCAGGTGATTTCATAAGAGAATTTTTTGGTAAGGAATACTAAAAATTCTTAGATAATAAGTATAGTCAACGCCGTCTCAGGCCATGCCTGAACCCTTGGGCACACAAGAATTTAGGGCCCTTTTGGAAAGTGAATCAAGTGAATGATACAATCATTATATTTATTATGGTTAATTAATACAAATCAAATATATATAAATATGTTATTAATTAGATAAGTAATGCTGCTGGTTTGAGTAGAGAAAAGAAGTGTAGGTAATGTAAGCGAATTTATCGGCCTTTTGGGGGCTCCGTCAGTAGCTCCTAGTAGTATGATACTATGCAATATTGACGAGACCGAAACACAATATCCGCCTATGTGGGTTTACGTACGAGGTATATAAAATAAACGAGTAGTCGTATATACAGTTTTAGAGTAGGTAGGTACCTATATCACAGTTTATCAACGAGAAATGTACTTAATCTAAAAAACGATATCCTCCTTTTAATTAAATTAAAGAAAGAAGTTACGTAAAATGCTTTAGACTTCCTTTGTTAATTGGCCCAACTTTACTTATTTACAAAAAATATTCTCTTGCTTTGATAAGAAATTTAAATAGGTACCTCTTTCTTAGATCAGTACCTCTCCCCTCGTTATGTAGGTAATCAGGAGACGGGTACGATAACAATGTGTATTTATTCTTCCTTGCTAGGTATCCATATTCATTTTGAAATTATTGTTTTTTAAAACGACGGATTAGCGCTTCATCTCAGTCATGTAGATGAAGGTGGAAGCGCGCTTATCTTAAACTGCCAAGTTCTTTGCAAAGAACTATGGGGGATTGGCTATCTTAAGAGACAATTTGTTTCAACTTCATCCGTGACACAATTTAAAGAACATAAGATTTCGAAAATTGATGTTTGATCCTCGGCGGGGTACATATTTAATACTAGGTTTGGTTGATGGTAGGGCATTTTTAAATGTCCACATGGCCACTTAGCTACTACTATCTCATTTAAGTCTGCCGCCAAGCAGCAATGTTGATAACATCGTAGTATTCCGGCTATTTGAGATAAGACAGCCCGTCCCCCAAATAAGTTTGTGGTTCCGGGTGGGCGAGCTTCCACCTTCAGCCTTATCTGTACTTAAAATTAAGTGACAGTTGAGCGCTAACCAGGCTCCGTAGCATGGCATCGCTTGTCGCGCGCGACGCGACGCGGGAGTGGGATAGTTGTATATTTCGTCCAAACGAATGAGCAGGTCAAGTATTATCTCGCGCGACATAAACGTTTATCGAGCGTCATGCTCCTAGTGCAGTTGTACATAAAAATTATTTACACCATTGGATACTTTCGCCAATATTATGGATAAGGTTAGACATACCTACTTACCTACAATTGCAGAAATACTGATTAACCATTGTTAGTTCTTTCTAGTCTTAAGAATCCCTCATAAACTGAGGATTATGATCATTTTAATGGCTGAATTTTATTTGCTGGAATATATTAAACAAATATTTTATTATCAGATTAATGGTATTATGATAATAGAACATTGACTTTACTTTAAGACTTTCGCGTTTTTTGTCCAAATAAAACAGTATCTGTCTGACTATAAAGATAGAACAAAATTGGCAAATTTGTATGGTGCTAATGTTCTCTCACTCGACGAATTCGTTCATTTGGAACTATGTGTCAAAATCAAACGCCCAAAATAGCAAGTATAAAGGTATTATTCAAGTAGTAAATCAAACAATTTCAACTGTTTAAATTCCTGTTAAAAATTGAAGGACGAAGAATCAGGGCACCGATTAAAAATGAGTTGAGTGGTCTCCTTGAAAGCCCTTCACTCTGTGGTCTGATGCAACAAACCATATGTTGTACGCTTCCATCTAACAATGTGGTTGTTGAGGACTTTATGGTACGACGACCGATTACTTTTATGTCCTCCGGGCCCAATTTTACTGTGTTCATTGACTATTTATACATGTATGTGTATGACGCTAAATGGGTCAAATAAACGATTCTTAACAGGCGTTTTAGTATTGAATTCCTATTACATCCATGCTGATGTTCACTCGTAAGAACCCGGTACAAAGTTTTATACGTATTGACTAGTTTTCCAGAGCGATGTTTGGAAGCAGCCTGCGTAAATTATTTTTTTTATTCACTGTTTGTTATAATGTTATTACCTTTACCAATCGTAAACATCGAGTCCTGTTGCAAGATTACTTCACCGGCTTTGGAAACATTAACGTTCATCGAAGACGATACTTGGATCAAACAAAATTTTAAGAAAAGATTACGCATGAGCTCAGTGCACTTTGTGCTCATGTATACAGCACTAATTTAGTTAGGAATTCGTTGTTGTAATCAGGTTATCTTATCAGTTCAGCGATAACATACAACAAATGTTTTCTAAACCGCCAAAATATTTGCGAGCGGAATTATATAATTGACCTCTGTCTTATTCTCATTTCCTGAAATACGACTAATCAGTATTCGTAAATTTTATTTTTATTTATTATATATTTTATTTTAAGTCAAGTCTCCGATAATCTTTGAATTTTTTCCAATTGCAATTATGTCGCGGATTGAATAAGGGTTCATTGGTAGATTCTGGGTTTTAATTAAATACCTAGGTAATACGAAATGTTTGGAGCGATAATGCAATTAAAACTTTAGCCTTCATAAGAGTTGAAAGGAGGGGCCCGGCTTCAGAAGCATAAAACCCTCTGGTTTATAATGTTTAATGTCCTAAAATGTCCGCAGGGTCCTTATATGTCCACTAAGTATGTTATAATGTCCAGCCTGACTCGAACTACTCGAGTAAAATAGTTGTTGATGTTAAAATTCACGGTCAGTAAAAGTTTTCACAGCAGACTGTACTCAAATCAATTTTGCTCAAGTTTATTGCTTCTCTTCTTATTCTTTAAGTACCTTCTGCAATAACCGAGAAACTCAGTCTTTAAGAGTATTTAATTTAAAAGAAATAAGTATTTCTCAAACGGAGTAACCCCTCTGGTGCTCTGAGAGTTATCTATTAAAAATCCAATTATCTGGAACCTCAATGATGTCCGACAAAATGCTTTAATGAAAGATGGGCTTATATTATTATCTACGGAAAGCCGTGAGGCGTAGGTGTTGGATTGAAAGAATTATGTATATAAGAGGTACATTTAACCCCCGCCGTAAAAGAGGGGAGTTACAAGTTTGCAGCCCTCTCTATATGTTTGACAAAATGTTCTAATAAAATGGAGGGTTATATTACCTATATAGAGCCGTAGGACGAAGGCGGTGGATTGTAAGAATTATATAAATGGATACAGTTTTAACAACACAGAAGAGGAGTTACAAGATTGAAGCCAATGTCAGGTTGTGTGCCTGTCTGTGACAATTTGAAAATGGTTTTCTATTTTGATGAAAATTTCGAAAATATCACTCTGTATTTTTATATCTACTGTAGCGAGGTTGAACAAAGACTAGCTTTGAATAATAAATGCAGCGGATTGCACATACAATAGTTTTATTAGTTTGTAAGGAATTTTTGGATACCATGACAAGCAAGACATAGACAAACAGTAGAGTAAATAAATATCAAAAGAGTTGTTATAGATATATCTAGTTTATGTCTAAAGAATATAAACTTAACACTCCCACTATATCTAGAAAACAACTGAAAACTAACTACCTTAGTTAACATTAAGTGACGTCAAACATAACTAACCGAATTAGTGAATTAAATTTAACTTTCGGTAACGGTTTGGTCAGAACATCAGCTAATTGATGGTTACTTGATACAAACTTTATATCAATTGCATTTTTAGTAAATTGTTCTCTGATATAATGATATTTTATATCTATGTGCTTACTTCGTTTGTGAAGAACAGGATTTTCAATTATCTTAATGGCACTCTGATTATCCATGTAGATAATTGTTGGATCATTACAACATTGACCTATGTCACTCAAAAGTTGTCTAAGCCAAACAGCTTCTCTACATGCCAATGAAGCTGCAACGTATTCAGCTTCTGTAGTAGATAGAGACACAGTTGATTGTCTTTGACTTGTCCATGTTACTGGTCCTCCCATCAAGAAAAATATATAACCAGAAGTAGATTTTCGTGAATCCAGATCTCCCGCAAAATCAGCATCTGAATATCCATAAATATCCGTGTTATCCACTGGTTTATACAATATTCCATATTCCTTAGTTTCTCGTAAATATCGAAGCACTCGCTTCGCGGCAACCCAATGCCTGTTATCATAGCAGTTCAAATATCTACTAAGAACTCCCACCGCGTATGCAATGTCGGGTCTCGTAGTTATGGCTGCATAGATTAGGCTTCCAACTAATGATCTGTAAGGTATATTATTATCAGACTCAGCTTTTACCTTTGTTAATTGACAATTAGGATCAAAAGGAACTGACACAGATTTTGCTTCACTCATATTAAACGTTTTCAATAAATATTCTATATACATTTTCTGGTGTATAAAAATAGTTCCGTCAGCTTCATTTATTCTGATATTCATACCCACATATACTGAGGGATAGTTAATAGTAAGCTTGAACTTCTCTTGAAGTCTCTCAAGTATGAAATCTATGGTGTCATCACTCTTACTCATTATCAATCCGTCATCAACATATAGAATAAGGAATACGGTCTCATTTGCAATATTTCCTGTATATACACATTTATCTGCAGACGTAGAATTCAATCCTAACTCTTCTAAGTAGTGACAGAACTTCTCATACCAACATCTTGGAGCTTGTTTCAACCCATAGAGAGATTTCCTTAGTCTACAGAATAGATTATCTGGTACTTCTAAACCAAGAGGTGGCTTCATGAAAATCTGTTCTTGTAAATCTCCATAAAGAAAGGCAGTCGTGACATCAAATTGTTTCATTTTAAAACTATACTTAACAGCCGCTGCTAGTAACACTCGAATAGAGTCATATCTGACTGTAGGGGAAAAAGTTTCCTTATAGTCCAGACCATACTTCTGTGAACATCCTCTAGCACATAGTCGCGCTTTGAAACGAATTGATGGCGACGTCTTTATTCTAAACACCCATTTAGATGATATAGCCGATTTACCTTGTGGTAATGGTGTAAGCTCCCACGTTCCATGGCTATTTAAAGCTTGCAATTCCTCTACTACAGCTTTCTCCCACTGTTTCTTCTGTGGGCTCTTCATAGCCTCTTCATAGGTATCAGGTACAATAACCTCGCTGATATTTAATTCGTAACACTTCTTCGTATTCTTCCTAGGCCTTAAATTATAGTGATTTGGTGTCGTCGATACTATTTTCTCCCTCTCGTCGTCACCAGATCTACAATCTAGAAATGGAAGTTCATTTATTCCGTTTTTCTCTTCCAGTCGTGTTTTACTTTCTATTTGTTCTATTTCTTCCGATTGCTTTTGCTCTAATTCTTTGTTCAATGTAATTTTGACCACATTCTTCTGTATAATCGGATTACTATATTCATTGAACACAACATTTCGGGAGACTTTTACCTTCTTGGTTGATAAATCGAACAGACGATAATTGTTATCTTCATAACCAACTAGAATTAATTTCTGTGACTTCTGTTTGAGTTTCGTTCTTAATTGATCAGGTATATGCATAAATGCATCCGAACCAAAAACACGAATATGATTAAGTTGTGCTTTCTTGCCTGTCCACAATTGAAATGGTGTAGAACCTGGGGCTTGAGTAGTCGGTGTTCTATTCAGAATATACACCGCGCAATTGACTGCTTCAGCCCAAAGAAACAAGGGCAAATCTTTAGCATACAACATAGACCTAGCGCTTTCAACAATTGTGCGCATATCACGTTCAGCTCGACCATTTTGTTCCGGTGTATACGGCGCAGAAGTTACAAATTCGATACCTTGAACTTTAAAATAATTAATGAACTTAGCATTTTTGTATTCTGTACCATTGTCACTATGAAACATTTTTATATTTCTACCATACCTTGTTCTAATCTGATTACAATATTCTTTAAAACAATCAAAAACATCACTCTTATTTTGTAAAAAGAATACTACTCTATATCCAGAATAACCATCCTTAAAAAGAACAAAATATTTAGAACCATTCACAGAGGCTTCAGACATTGGTCCACAAACATCGCTATAAATAATGTCACCAGGTGCCTTCGGTTCAAAGTGAGATTGTTTTTTAAAAGGTAACTTGTGTTGCTTACCATACACACAAGCTTCACAAAAGAAATCAGAAACTTCTTTCTTTGAATTGACACTGACACAAGTGTCTTTATTCATACTTTTTAAAGTTTTTATGTTTATATGACCTAGCCTCTCATGCCATAGTTTCAAACTGTCAACGGATGATATGACGTTGACTTCATTTTGCATGACTGATGTAAACAACATAGTATACAAATTATTCTCTTTACGATCAGCAAACGCATGCAATTGTCCATTTTTATAAATTTCAGCACTACTGTCCTTTTTTACTATTAGTAGTAGTTGCCTACTGCACTATACTAATTGCTCAGAATACTCAGTGAGTGAATAAAACATGAATTACTAGATAAAATAATAATGATAGTTATATTGATATTATTTTATATTGACACAAGAAGAACAGAATGACAATAAGAGAGAAAAATCAGTTTGACAGAACAAGGTACAAATAAGAATATGAAAGTAAATTTGTAAAAATAGTTTTGTATATTTTAACAATAAACCTCTTTTTACTAACACTCCTCCTTAATTTCATACCTGCAAACCCATGCCTTGCACACACCATTCATACTTCCCTCTTAACAAAGGCTTTGTTAAAGCGTCGGCAACCATACGAGCGGTCTCTACATAGTTCAATACTATATGCCCATGTTCAACTGCCTCCCTTATAAAGTGATGGCGCACATCAATATGCTTGGTGCGTTGATGGTGCACAGGGTTCTGCGCAATTGCAATAGCAGATTGGCTGTCACTGTAGATCTTCAAGGATACCTCAGGATTTCCAGAGATTTCAGCAATAAATTTTTTAAGAAATATTGCTTCCCTGGCAGCTTCAGACATTGCAACATATTCTGCTTCAGCAGTTGAGAGAGCTATTGTTCTTTGCTTTCTACTGTCCCAGCATACTGCTCCTCCTTTCCAAAGGAAGACCACTCCGGAATATGACCTTCTATCATAACATGTGGCATGACTCGCATCTGCATAACCATGCAGTTCATTATGTTCTTTCCTCTTTGTGTACTTCAACCCAAGAGTTTTAGTACCCTTTAAATATCTAAGGACACGTTTTGCAGCTGTCCAATGTTCTTCAGTAAAACAACTGTTAAACTGGCTTAGATAATTCACTGCATGTGCTATGTCCGGCCTTGTGCAGACAGATAAATACATCAGTGAACCGATCAAATTCTGATATGGTATCTTTTGATCCGGTTGATGTTCTGGCCCTGGCTTTTCTAGCTTTTGTCCAGTAGCTGACGGTGTCGAAGCGACCTTACAGTCAACCATTCCAAAATAATTCAGAACTTTGTCGACGTATTTCTCTTGGTCAACTTTGATCTCAGAATCGTTCTGCGTAATACGCATTCCTAGAATGAACTCTGCCTTGCCGAGATCTTTCATTTCGAATTTTGACATGAGATCTCTCTTCACTTTACTAAGCTCATTTGCATCATTCCAAAAAATTAGCATGTCGTCAACGTACACTGCTAACATGATGGTCTTTCCATCCTTAGATCTAGTGTAGACACATGGTTCATTCCTGGATCGCTTGAAGCCCAGCTGAATCAACTCATCGTTTAACTTGTGGTTCCAAGCTCTAGGCGCTTGTTTTAATCCATAAAGTGAACGTTTAAGAAGACACACATAATCTTCTTTCCCCTTTTCTTCGAATCCTTGCGGCTGTCTCATATAAACCGTTTCAGATAGGTCTCCGTTTAGAAAAGCTGTTTTTACGTCCATCTGATCCACGTTTAATCCATTCTTGGCCGCCATTGCCAGTAAAACTCGAAGTGAGCTGTGCCTGACAACTGGAGCGAATGTCTCGTCATAGTCCACACCGTATCTCTGACTAAAACCTCTAGCTACTAGTCGCGCTTTATATCTAGTCTTATTTCCCGCCTCTTCTTTTATTCGAAAAAGCCATTTCGAATCAACGACGTTACTTTTGACTGGTGGTTTGACTAAAATCCAAGTTTTATTTTTCTTTAGCGAATCCAGCTCTTCCTGAATTGCTATTTTCCATTTTTCACTGTCTCTCCTCGACAGTGCATCTTGAATCGTAATCGGATCAGATACGGATTCAGATGCTTGGTACAAGATATAGTCTGGAAACTGTCTAGGCTTTCTCTCCCTCAGTGGATACCTCCGTTCATTTTGAGAGTCGACCTCATCTAAAAACGAGTGCGATTCGCAGTCTTCGAACTCGTCTTCCGCTTCTACTAAATCTGGTGTACCATCCGCAACATCAACCTCTATTGGTTGCACAATATCAGGTTCTTCACTGTATCTATTGACAGCTCCTTGCAGTTCATCTGGAAAATCTAGGATCTCCTCCTGATGCTCGTTTTTTAACGATTGCTCCATGTGCTTTTGATTTTCAAAGAAAACCACATCTCTAGCCTTCATAATTTTGTTGGTAGTGGGGTCCAGAAGACGATAAGCTTTAGCATTATCACAAAAACCTGTATATATCAGTTGTTGGCTTTTTGGATCCCACTTGGTTCTCTTTTGATCCGGAATGTGCATGAAAGCTCTACAGCCGAAGATTTTCACTGAACTTAAATCATTTTTCTTCCCTGACCACTTTTCTTCAGGTGTCATGTTTTTTACAGCAATCGTTGGAGATCTATTCTTTAAGAACACAGCGTGATGAACAGCTTCAGCCCAAAACCGCTTAGGTAATTGTGAATCTTGTAGCATGCTTCTTGCTTTCTCACAAATGGTGCGATTGGCACGTTCGGCAACCCCATTCTGCTCCGGAGTATAAGCCACAGTCAATTGATGCTGAATCCCGATTTTTTTTAGGTAATCGTCCATTCGTTTATTGACAAACTCCGTACCGTTATCAGTACGTAGTATTTTTATTTTTTTTCCGCTTTGATTCTCAACAAACTCTTTAAACTCTATAAATTTTTCAAAAACTTCAGATTTTTGTTTCAAAAAATAAATAAAAGTTTTACGAGTAAAATCATCAATAAACGTCAAAAAATATCGGCAGTTGCTAACTGAATGTACCTCCATAGGACCACATACGTCCGAATGTACTAAACCTAGTACTTCATTAGCCCGCGTACTATTGCCTTTTTCAAATGTTTGCTTCGTTTGTTTTCCCATAACGCAGGGCACACACTCAAGTTTAGTTAAAGTATGAGAAAAACTTACCCCAATCGCCATTTCTTTGAGTAATTTAAGATTGTGCAAACCAAGATGTCCCATCCTCCGATGCCATAACATCAACTGGTTATTATCGACTGTTGCAAGTGCAGAACCCTGTGAACAGCATTTCATTTTATATATGCCTCGTTCCTCCACACCTTTCATAACAGCCTTACCTCTAATCTCGCATTCATTACTCCTGAAAATATCACAGCCTGTATCTGTAAATACCACCACATGACCTTTTTTCGCGATCGCATTCACACTCAATAAGTTAGATGATAACTTAGGAACATATGTAACATTGCTGATAGTTAAACTCAAACCTCCTGACTCACACACTACCGTTCCCTCTCTTTCACCTAACACCTCATTCCCATCTGCACATATAACTTTCAAGGGCGTAGGCAAATGTTTGAAATCCTTAAACCACGATCTACGATTGGTCATATGCGTCGACGCTCCTGAATCGATGATCCAATCATCAGCATGCGGCTGCATCGTTGTGCCAAATGCATAAGCTTGAAGAGCATTCTTTTGGTTTTTCGGATTGTTTGGACATTGCTTTGCCTTGTGCGGCCCACTACAAATAAAACACTTGACATCAGCTTTGTTCTTTTTCTTAGGGTTTATCTTGCCTTTCTGTTTATTTGTTAGAAGTGCAGATGTCGATTGGGTGGCACTCGTTCCTGCTCGGAAAGTGTCCTCCATTTGAAAGAGTTTAGTCTTTACGTAGTCAGTTGTAACAACAATGTTACTGTTTTCAATGGCTAATCGCATCGGCTGGAACTCTGCAGTAAGACCTTGGAGAAGTAACGCGGCCAATAACTCATCATCAACCTCCTTTCCAAGATCCATAAGCTCCTGTGACGTCGTTATGACAGATGTCACATACTCTCTGACAGTTGAAAAATTTTCCAATTTCATGCTCACTAGTTTAGAAAGTAGCCGGCATCGATTATTTAGTCCTCTGTCAGCAAACGCACTCTGTAACGCTTCCCAGGCATCTTTAGCCGTCTTAGCTTTACGTACATGAACTAAACAGTGAGGTTTAACCATTAAGCAAATCTTAGCTCTAGCTTTTTGATCTTTTCTAGTACCTTGTACATCTGTTGCTGCAGGTGTAGCACTCGTGTACTCCCACAAGTCGTCATGTACAAGATACAATTCCATCAAAAATTTCCATATGGCATAGTTACTGTTGCCGTCCAATTTTTCCATTGAAGGCATGCCACCGCTGCTAGAAACTCCCGTTTCTTGTGTCGCCGTTGAGTTTTGCAAACTCCCATTACCATTTCCATGTTCCGACATTTCGGTTTTCACTTACGTGCATGGGACCCTTAACCTATTAGTAGTAGTTGCCTACTGCACTATACTAATTGCTCAGAATACTCAGTGAGTGAATAAAACATGAATTACTAGATAAAATAATAATGATAGTTATATTGATATTATTTTATATTGACACAAGAAGAACAGAATGACAATAAGAGAGAAAAATCAGTTTGACAGAACAAGGTACAAATAAGAATATGAAAGTAAATTTGTAAAAATAGTTTTGTATATTTTAACAATAAACCTCTTTTTACTAACATTTACAATAACAAAACCTTTACTTGTTAGAACTCCCTCAGAAATTAAGTTCCGTCGTAGTTCAGGTACATATAACACGCGATTAATTACGGAGTCATACCATCGACCGTCAACGAACTTTTTGATTTCAATATCACCTTCACCGCACACTTTAAGCTCTACTGCATTGCCTAATTTCACAACGCTCGTACTTGCTTGCGGATCACGGAGTTCCTTAAACAGCTCCTTCTGGAACGTCATATGAGCCGACGCGCCACTGTCCAGAATCCAGTTTGAATCCGTCGAATTATTCAGTGTATGAACAAAGGCTGAGTAATTACTCTGTGTACTAGTGTCGGGAGTAGTAGAAGAATGCCCTTTCAAACGACAAACTCTTGATAAATGACCTTTCTTCTTACAATGAAAACACGTAGGCCTCCACTTCGTTTTATTGGGCCGTTTTTGGCTTGTTGTAGCAGCTAGTGCAGTATCAGTATCCTCCTGACTAGATCTCGCCTCTTCGTCGAGTAAACGCGCTGTCAGATTGGCGATAGTCTGCTTACTCTCATCAAGCGACAACCATGCTTGACGAAAATATGAGTATCTCGAAGGAAGACTGCTGATTATCTTAGTGATAACGGCGGCATCACTTAGTTTCTCGCCGATTTCATTTAAACGTCGTGCTAGCGATTCACACTCACTTATGTGATTAGAGATAGATGAACCAGGCTGATATTTAAAGTTATAGAACTTTTCATGTAAGAGCATTTTGTTCAGCTCTGATTTCTGCTCGTAAATAGAGTCAAGCTTCTTTATTATCTCAAACGCAGTTTCCGAGTTCTCTATTAAAGAAATTTGCTTGAACTCTAAACTTGACGTAATGATACACATTGCTATTGCATCATTCTTACTATAGGCGACTTTTTCTTCTGCAGTGGGCATGTGCTTACTAACGATGTGCTCATAGATGCCTTTCGCTTTTAATGCACATGTAATCTGAAACTTCCACTGGCGATAGTTCTGCCCATCAAATTTTTGAATGTATGTAGCTTTTTCGTCCGCCATGATATCGTAGTAGGTACTTCAGTTCTTAGGTGACGTCTAATGGTGATATCGAAATTCACTCGCGCCTCTGAGTACTTACTCTTAACAAAAATATAACCACTTTCGTGCCAACTGCAAGGGTCCCATAACCTGTAGCGAGGTTGAACAAAGACTAGCTTTGAATAATAAATGCAGCGGATTGCACATACAATAGTTTTATTAGTTTGTAAGGAATTTTTGGATACCATGACAAGCAAGACATAGACAAACAGTAGAGTAAATAAATATCAAAAGAGTTGTTATAGATATATCTAGTTTATGTCTAAAGAATATAAACTTAACATCTACTATCAATCGATAGGTCCATAAACATGGATCAAACAATAAACATTGTGTCTGGAAAGGGTTAACCTTTAATCGCCGAGTTGCCCATCGGTGGCATATAACAATCGAAGTTATATTGCGTCTCTTATGTGACAGTTAAATTTGTAATAATAGATAAGGATATCTAGCGTGCTAGGTCCGGTTATGGTTAGGCTCCAAGGAGATATTTAATTTGAAAAATATCATGTTGCGGAATGGCTTGACTCATTATGATACTATAAATTTGCAGTCCATCCGATTTATAACTAAGAAAAATTGTTTCTCCGATCATCCATAAGAGTCAGTCACTGCGAATAAGAACGGCATCTGGTATTACGCTGACGCTTCTTTTAACCGTTATGGTATTAAAGCGATGGAAAAATACATATTGTAAATGGTGTACTTTGGAAAACCTACCTAAAACTACGGCTCCAGCTGACTTGAGCAGACTGTCGTGGTTTATTTTCAATGAACCATGAAGGAGGATATTCCATAAATGCAATTTTTCTTATCTTTAAAAATATTTTCCTATCTTCAGCAGTTAACATACCTCTCCTCCACGGCCCAACGTAATTGGAAACATCAAGCAATTATTCATAGATAAAGTTAATTTATGGGAGTATTTTCTCTACCTAATCGTCGTGCCTGATCCTAAGGGTACCACCCTTAGGAACAGGCACGACGATTAGGTAGAATCTGAGAACAATACCTGAGACAATTTACCTTAAAGGAGTAATAATAGCTCGATGTCTATCCACGGCGATAGCTGTTAGGGTGAACACGCTCACATTGACGCTCAACGCCTGGACAAATGGGCAGAAGGGGCACATAAAGTGCGGCAGCAGCCAACGCTGCAGCAGGGCCGCTTGGAACTGTCAAAAAAAATCAATGTTGTCATCTTTGAATGTTGTGATATTATCTTCTAGATACAGCAACGCGCCTGAATATGCATGATTTTTTGTGATTTTCATTGCGTTTCATCTTAGATCACAGATTTGTAAGAGCACCACAGATCTACTGTTATCGTTTAAATCTCACTAGTGAAGTTTTAGGGCACCCACTGGAAGTAATAGTTCTATCTTTTACGAGGAATCACAGCAACTTGATAATACCCACACACGTCAAGTGAAACAAAATGCGAGTCTTAAATAACACGTTTTGCATCACAAGGGTCAGTGCAATAGCTAAGATAATAAAGCGACGCGGTAGATTATAAGTGAGGTTGCAAGTTCAATTTGCTGCTTAAGTTTGGAATATACTCCTCACAATTTATCTCGTTTTTTAAATTGAATTCATCTAAGATGCTGAGTCAGCATTGTAAAGTGAAGGTACAATAGCTGATAATATATTTTGCTCAATCAAATACCTTTTCAGAAAAGCGACAGCTTATTGATTGACCTTGATAAGTAAGCACGTACGAATTTAATAACCTAGGCTTGGGGAACAGGCCGAGGGTGTGTACCAAATCACCTAATGTCTGGTAATAAAAGTTATATAATCTGACACAAGGCGTTGGTCAAGTGAACCACAATGAAATCTAAAAATAGGATGGTTTATGGGTTATTCGGTAATCCAATCTTTGCACCAAGCGATGACCGAAAGAGCGATATTCGGGATATTAGGGAGATTGGATTCGTACAAACCTGGAATGGAACGGCAAATAATCCGATGACGATATCTGCTAGTGCTAGGTTGGCTATGTAGCAGTTCGTAACACTTTGCATACGCCGCGATGTGGCCACAACCCACATAACGAGGAAATTTCCCACCACGGCTAGAACTGATATTGATCCATACAAAAACGACAGTAAAACTATCATACCAGTCGGTACGTCGTACAGGGTATCTGCAAAAATAAATTCATGTTTTCCCAACGTTGTCGTTTGACGAATGAAAGTGAAAAGAAAAATCGTTAAGTATACTAAAAGACTGACAAATCGAGACTCAGGCATAAATTATCTGGAGAATATTTTTTTCGTCAAACAAAACTAGCGGTTATAGCTGTTATTAGAATTTGAAATTTATAAAGTCTGGCATTTATGGATACTGTCCATTGATGAATCTGGTGTTCATCTGAAAAATTCAAAATCTAATAATAGTCGACATTGACATTACGAATTTCTATTTTCTGTTCAGGGTGAAATTGAATTCGTGTAATTTCCATTAAATGGTGACGCCACTCTTGATCACGAACAACTTTTCCCTGGGAAAGGTTCCTTGGGAAATTTGATCAAAAAATTTTTGGTTGGTTTACTTTGTAGCGGACAAAGTAAACCAATCTCAAACGACCTTTAGTATGGAAGTCCAACAATTTTTTGATCGGATTTGACTATGGTGCCTTGCGGAAAGTTGTTCGTAATCAGGAGTGGAATCACCAGTACACAGGAATTACACGAATTCAATTTCACCCTGTATAAAGGCTTCGGAAATACTTTATTCTTTGAAACTATAATCAATAAAACATTAGCATCATTTGTAAATAACTTTAGTTTATTCACACACACATAAGATCATAGTATTCTTGAGGAGACTCCACAACCAAGGTACTTAGAGCGCACTTTAATATACTTTGCCACATTGCGAATGTATATTGCCAGCTCAAGGGTATGTAGCCGCAATGACGTGTACGTTGGGCTACTGTCTTGCGGTTACATACTTTCGGGGTGGCTGTACTAACAACATTTCCCAGTTCTGAACTTTGTGAATAGTTGACTCTCTCGGAGTTTCCGAATTCTTCAGTTATTTGTGGGGAGGCGATATTTTTTCTTTTTAAAATATTTTTGTACCTATGCATTATAATGATATCTATATAAAGCATACCAAAACATTTAAAAATGTTATCTACACAGACAAACAAATTACAAACCGTTCGTATCATTAGTTCCATTCTGCCCAATATATTCTTCCATGGATGTGTTTCTTGACCAATCGGAATCATCATCTTGACTCGAATTTGTACCACTGAAACAAATAAATATATATAGTTTCTACTTCATCATCCTACTAAACATCCCATTGCAAGGATATATATGCCTTCCCTTGGATAATGAGGGAGTATGGGCCACAGTTCACATGCCTTTGAATTTTTATTTCTCAGGCATGCAACTTTCATCACGATGTTTTCACCGTTCAAGAGCAGTCGGATAAAGGCGTTGTAGTCAAACGCGAAACCAGTTTTTTAATAAAAAATAAAAAAAGGCACATAAGTAATTAAATTAAATTTAAAAACTCATTGGTACATGGCCTGTCTGGGAATCTAACCCGGATCTCCCAAATTAGGAAACCGCGTCTTAACTACTGAGCCACCGCGCTCTTCTTCTACTTACATTTATTATATTTATTAAGAAAGTTTTTGCTGAAACTATACAGAACAACTCTAACCGATGAACATAAGATGACGTAAAAGTTTTCTCTAACGCTCCGACGTCGTGTTTTCTTCCCTACTCTATTGATAAAAATCTGTCTCAAGGAGCTAATGTGCTTTGCGATACATCTATCTTTTTTCTGAAGCCTGTCTAAATCCTTACAAAAGAAAAATGGCTTTATTTGAGATATATATTCATAGAAACGTACTTTGTAACACCCTTGGATAATACGAGTAAGAGCCGGAGAGTAAGAGCATGAATGATAGTAGATTGTATAACGAGGGAGCTAAATAATATATTTACGGCGAGGGCATATTCTTTAATAGAACGGAGGGTATTCACCGCGTGTGTATGTATGTATATTACTATCCTACAACCTAAACGCTCCACCCGATTTGGACAAATGAAGTGTCGTTAAATTTGTCGTTCTGGAGGACGGTACCAGCCATTTTGCCACACTTGACAACAAATACTGATTCCAGCACTCCATCGAGATGTGTATCAAATGGTAAGTCTCGATGAAAACAGGTATCAATATTTTATAAAAAAATGTCTAAATAAACAATTAAAAAGAAAATTATAATAACTATTTAAGTATTTATAAACCAAACAACCCGGCAGCATGTATATGTCGGGCGCCATGTTGGATTTTTTAACATGAAACGTATCCTATGACACTCTAGCGCTCAAGACACCTTGCACTTCAAAATCAGTCGAGCAGTATAGGCTACGTTTAGGTTTAGGTAAATTTCAGGGGCAACATATAAATCTACATTCATACATACGCACTAAAAATATTACCCTCCTTTTTGGGGCTCTCGGGTAAAAATCCGACTGCGGTTACAATACCTATAAAATATCAAAAACTGAACGAAATGTCTCAATTTTTATTTTACAAAATTAGCTATTGGGAACCGCACAGAGGGCCTAAAGGTACGTTTAAGGTAAGTTACGGTAAGGTTACGTCTTGTTTTTGATTTTTATAGGTACATGTAACCGTAGCCGGGAGTTTATATTTTTTATATGTTTATTTACATCATTAGTGCTCTTTGAATTTTAGATGTTATAATGGTTACAATAACTTGTCATAAATAGATTTTTAGTCATATAATTCAGAACTTCTGTCATGTAATTACTAACCTGACCAATCAGAGTGCAATTCCTACATCGCCACTAATATCTCTCAGACCTCGGTCCCCGGGCTATACCAACAGCCCGATGGAAGATCTTCCTTTTTCTTCCACGCATGTCAATTGAAAACAACCTGGATGGACTATCCAAAGCACGAAAATATTTGTATTAAAATGCCACTAGTGCTCACCCATCCAAGGACAAGCCGCACCAGAATCGCTTAACTTCGCATACGAAAACGAATAGCAAATGCGACTGCACTTGCACTCCGAGAGTACAATTATATATTACATAGGATACATAAATCCCTCGGATCGATATTAAATTGATTACGTGGGCGGAACCGCGAGCGGATGGTTAGTTCATTCATAAACAAATTATATTAATTTATTACATATTATTTTATTGTGGTGATTACCGGGTGAGCGAGAGAGGTAAGATCGAATGTCGGTATGGAACTAATGATGGCGGTGAAACTACTCGTACTTCATTAGGGGTTTACGCCTTGAGCGTGAATTGATAGTCTGAGAGATTAATACTCTAACGCATTCCTAGTAGCATACAGCAATATAATTGTCCGTCAGGCTATTCAAAAAATTCAAATACTAAATATTTATTTTCATTCAAGCATAACAATCTTGTACACAATTGTAAGAGTATCCTGTTAAGCTTCTTAAAACTTGCGTTAGGATACTCTGCTCTCCCATTCTTGTAGTTGTTAGATAAGATTTTTACTTTATGCGTAATTGAAATTGAAAAACCTGGATTAGTTTGGTTAGTGCTTATGAGTTGTAAATATAATAATATGACTGGTTACTTGGTCAGATATGCGTTTGTGTGCGTGCGTGTGAAATTTCATTCATGATTTTAATAATAGCCCAGTGTCACGTGTTGCTTTAAAAGATGACCTCTCAATTGGTCATCTCAATCTTAAGAATTGTTTATTAATACAGGCCTTAGATCATCATATAAAACAACTTCTACTATGGAGATGGTTAAGCCATTTCGAAGATTTTAACACAGATTTTCGATGTATTTCGATTTTGAGCATTTTCTAATATTGGGTCTTTTTACCTATGAAATTGGAGTTATTTTTCTTCGTTAATCATATGTACCAATTCCTGCGATTTTCAAAGCTATATCCAAATTTGTTTTATTTGGAAAATGGAATATTATTTCAAGGTTTCACATGAAATATTTTTTGATTTCTGGGCTAAATCACATAATAAAAAAAATTTGAACAGAGCTCTTTTCATGTGCTTCCCATAATCATTTCTTAGATTCGCAGAACTATACTTAACTTAATGTTATCCGATAATACACACAAAGTTTAGCTAAATTTGGATTTACCGTTCCCAAAAAAAAATCAAAAATGTTTGTATGGAGAAAACAGTCTTAATGAAATTCTTCTTACAAAACGCCAATTTCATAGGTAAGGACAATATTAAGATTAAATCGGGGCTATAGCTTAATTGAAACTATGTCATAAAAGGAACTGTCCGCTATTCCTATTTCCATGAGCTAAATTAAGAAGAAAATATTTCATTGTAAACAAAATCTAGTCAGTTGAGTCACGCAACCCCATATTTAGATCTGTCTGTGCCTGGCGACGACGACGACAGTCACGTAAATCCTAACCACACCTTAAAATTCCTGACAATTTGTTCTTTGGAACTCCATCGTAAACGCATCTCTTACTCACGTTTTTACTCCATTACTCATTTCAACGTATCAAACAGACATAAACAGTTTAATTTATTTTCTCAAGCTTCCCACTCGTGCGTTCACCGAGTTTTATATACGTTTGGTCGAACTGTTGTGTGATCAAAATTATGCAAATAAACACAGTTTTCAAAGAAAAGTTTGTTCACAAATATTTCCTGTTTGAATCTCTATAAATCATTCGCATTACAGAGGATGTGCACATAATTAATAGTTACCTAATAATACACGGAATCACACGTTCGACAGGAATAAATATTCGATTGCAGACATCACGGCGTTAAAAAAAACATACAAACGGCCGAATTGAGAACCTCCATCTTTTTGAAGTCGGTTAATAAATAATTCATGTTACCTCATTTTTACTTTTTTAATTAACTGTTAGCAAAAATACTAAAACAAGTTAGATAACTACAAATTATCATTGCTTTTTTTTTATCCACAACGGGTTAGCACTTGAGCCAATCATACCGGATGTTAAGTGAAGATGTTAGTTTTAAAGTATTGTATTATCGTTATCTCATCATCAGCCCGTAAACATCCCACTGCAGGGATATAGGCCTTCCCTCGTATAATGAGGGAGTATGGGCCATAGTCCACCACGCAGGCCCAATGCGGGTTGGGGACTTCACATGCCCTTGATTTTTTATCTCTCAGGCTGCAGGTTTCCTCACGATGTTTTCATTCACTGTTAAGAGCAGTCGGATAAATGCACATAAGTAATTAAATAAAATTTAACATGGCCTGCGTGGGAATCGAACCCGGACCTCCCAAATTGGGAGACCGCATCTTAACCGCTGAGCGAGCCACCGACGCTCTTATTATCTTTTTATAATTAACGTTATATTAGTATCTATTTATACATGGCAGTAGATAATCCGCCAGCCAGCCGACTGGATACCCTTCATAAGATACAGAACAAATCAATTATGCAAGATGAGGTTGACTAAAGATATACCTAGAAGACAAGTTTCATAACATTTCTCGTTAAGAGCATAAGTGCCGGATTCAGCATACGATAGGAGTTACTAAGGGCAAGTTTGAAATATTGAGAACGAATAACTATTTTGGGTGAAGATTTCTTAAGTATACAATAGAATAGCGAGATCTGAAATTAATAAAAATAGGAGCAGTATTTTACAAAAGTAATTTAAAGTATTTTAAATATGTCTACTAACTTAAATAATGTGGAATAGGAATAAATACCACTTATGTTGATGTTGTAACACAGTATAATTGTTGTTGCTTGGTTGTAAGACAATTTAGTAACACCTCTGAGACTATATAGTTATCCATAGACATCCTAATTAATTGGTTGTGGGGAAGTAAAGTTTTACTGTAAGTATTATGTTTTAGGAATAAATGCTTTTTCGATTCTATTCTTTATTTATTTTCAGTTGGTATGGAGAACTTTAAACCTCACTTTTATCACTCGAATTTTAGAAGGCAACTCGCAAAACTATAACTCACTTTGCGACACCAACCAAGTGTGCGTCGAACCCACAGTGGGCGTCGAACCCACAGTGGGGTTTTCTTACATACATTTTTGATATAAAACATACATAGGTAGGACATTTTAATTGTCCACCTGACTAGCTACCATCAATGGCCGCCAAGCAGCAATGTTAATAGCGTTGTTGTGTTCCGGTTGTCAGAGATAAGATCATCCCTCAAATATGATAGGGTTTCCGGGTCAGTACATTTCCACCTTCGGCCTCATCTTCACTAAACATGAGGTTTGATTTAGGTCAAGTGCATTGGCATTAAAAAAACCCCTTTTAAACTATAAAATTATTTTAGCAATTCCCATTGAAAGTTCTATGACTTTTTACAAACCCTAATATGTGTCATAAGTACATTTGAGCTCACTTAGCTCTTTAAGTCCTTTCAATTTGAATAAGCAGAATAATGTTTTTTTTTTCAAAGGTAGAGATTTACCTGGTGGGCAGTTCGAACTAATATTTAGAAAACAGATCCCTGTGTCGATAAAGTGTATAAGACAGCCCCCAATATGTTTGAAAAAGTAGTAAAAGGGTTCCCGGTCAGTACGCTTCCACCTTCGACCTCATCTTCAGAATATGTTAACTATTGAACATTACCTACCCTACACGATGAAGCGATCGAATTATAAGAAAAACACATATGGTATTTGATTTACTTTGGATTTTATTTCATAACGTTGTAGGTGTTATAAATATGTATCAACAAATACCTAGATTTAAAGCGCCAGTTTACGATTAACACAACTGTGACATACAGACAGACAGATTATTTTTAAATAATTTGTTATTTTTATTAAACGATAATTATACAGGATTAACCTACAGCAGCAGTAGACTATGTGGTTCCAGGGTATTATACGAATTCGATTTCAACCTGTATAAAGGTTCCTAATTTTAACGGGAATCTGAAATCTTTTAAAAACCTTAATTATTGAAGGTGATTACATACATACATATCCCAAATGGGGTGATCAGAGATATCCCAAACATTAGTGTCAAAAGTTAGCTTGGAACAACATCCACGGTTCACCTTATGAAATATAAAGAAATGCACACGTGACCCCTGTCACGGCGATGGGCTCACCCCCTGGTGAGCCCATCGCCGTTAAAACGTGCAACAGATATTTTTTTATGCACAACGAGTTATCACTTGTCCTCAATCACACCTGATGTTAAGTGAAGATGACGCCGAAGGTGCAAACGTACCCGGGAACCCCATGTTATTTGGGGATCTGGCTATCTTATTTCTGACAACCGGAACACAACAATGTTATTAACATTGTTGTTTGGCGGCAGACTTAAATAAGATGGTGGTAGCTAGCCAGGCGGACATTTTAAATGACCAACCAAACCGAGTACTAAATATGTACCCCGTTGTGGATCGAACCCGCGACCTCTGATTCGTAAACTTTATGTTGTTTACTTTGAACCACGGATGCGGATTTTTTGGTGGATATCTTAGTCGCCTTTACAATATTCACGGGGAGAGACGAATTGGTTCTATTCTTAATAAGTGTCGAAACCACACAGCACGCTCTTGAACAAATTAGATAGGTACGAGTGCCTATGGTAACTGTTGCTATTCGACAACCTTACTGCATCAACGTGTCATTAGGTCACGAATGTTTATCGACTGTTTACTTACTGTCCAATAAATTATTTAAAGTGCTAAACATAAACAAAATGGCTTCATACATTTTTTTCGAGCTAAAAACTTAACCTTTAACACAGACAGATATTTACACACTTGAGGCCACTTGACCTAATTTAGTATGGCAACTTTATTTTTTATTTTTTATTAACTAATGATGACATCAACACTCTACATTGCTGTCAAGCAACAATAATCTAACTTTTATCCCACGTGTTAAAATATAAATACACTATCTAATGCAAAAACTCACATGCTTTATGTTCGAGATTCGAGCAAGACCCTTGGGACCTAAATACATCAAAGAAAGGGATTATTTGAGTCTGTTTCATGACGTGTCGACGAGGAAAATTGGCTTATATTGTTTCTTTCCCCAAGACGCCAGTTTTAGGGTTCCGTGGCCAAAACTGCTAACAATTGGAGCCCTCGCTTCGTCCGTTCGTACGGTCGTCTATCTGTTCGTACTTATATAATGCAGACTCTATTATTAACATATTTTGACCCATCTATAGGTTGTACCTATCGAATTCGGAGATGGAGAAATCAATTTTGAGTACCCGAAAAATCGGAAAAAATCACGAATGTCGTTAATTCAGTGAACATTAAAAATGATTAATAAAAATATTATTTTATATATTACACAAAAATAATTTATTTAAAATATTAAATAAATTGTTATACTTACGAGTAAATACGTGGAAAGCTGTTGATAATAATACATAAGTACATTAAAAAGATATAACCGAACAAAACTAAATTTGCCACGGATCCCTGTTCGATGCGTATATGTACGTCCACATTAGTAATCAAGTACCGACTTATTATTTCATCAACATCACCAACAGCATTACACGTCCCCACTGTTGGGGAGCAGCGTTAATTATTCATTATAAATATTGACTTGAAGGAATAAATTAATCGAATTGAACTTCTAGTCTGGAAAGCCGCTATTAGGGTTTCATATCTCAATGGCCAACAGCTTCCTAGCGACCACAGTAAGAGTGAGTGTAGACCTAAACTTTTGAAATTTGGCTCGAAGTCTTGTAGCACAAGTCAAGAAGTAAATACGAAAATTATATTAATATTTTTAAATGAAATCATTGAAATCCAAAAAAAGACAAACATTAATTTCGTTGTAGTAACTATTAAATGACAGTTCAAAAGGGTTGACAATGGTGATGTTAACATTACCAACTCTTTGAAGTGACAATCTTAAATATCTAGTTAATTACATAGAAGATCTATGAAAGTAACTACAAATATAAGTTAATATAACTTATTCTACGAGGAATTTGATAGCAACGATTTTCGATGTTATTCCTTCTCTTGTACCAAGAGACCACCTTTCGCGCCAAACTTGACAATAGTAGGTCACCGTGAAGTTCAGTTTATCGCAAAGATTAAATCCGAAGATAAATCGAAATAGTAGCAGTTAGCAAACACTTTCAATATTATTTTAAAGAAGTTAATATTGATAAGTTTTTGTATTATCTAAATTTTACAGTAACTTTCAGTACATTTTCAACGAACAATTTTTGGGGTCCGTAATATAAGCCTTAATTCAAGTTAGTTTGAAAGTCTTTGTCTTAGCGCATGCTATGGACCTTAACTTTATTTGATGAATTGGATGGTTTTATTAATTTTCCAATTATATCTTCAATCGACTGCGGCGGACCTCAAAAAGAGGGTAATGTTTTTAATTCAACCTTCGATCATATATACTGAATTCACCTATTCTGATTTCGTGTTATATCAAGCAGGTGGTTGTCCTAACAAGTCTCTTGTTCGGCTTGATGAAGTTTCATAAGCCAGAGTACCTTCACCATAAATTGAAATTTTCAGCGTTTCATGGTAGTTTTTTTTTTCATTTCATTGGTAGTTTCAAATGAGGCCGATTCGATCATGTCTGACGTTTCATAACCACAAGACCGTCGCATTTGCTGTCTTGCCGCTACCAGGCAACGAAGTGCTGGAACAACATACTACCTCAATTAAAGCATATCATTAAGTTTGTTCAAAAAACACCTTAGGCACATTTAATGGAAAAACAAAAAATTGGAATTCCAAAGCTTTGCCTGTAGGGGAACTTTCTACGTACTTCTCTTTTTTGTTATGTCCTATCACATCATTCATTTAACTTGTTATCATAATTACAACTCAACACTAGCTGTAACAACATCGGACACTTTTCACTCACGATTGTTACATTGTGACTAACAAACTAATGACTCAGTGCCTAGTGACTGTGCTAGACCTAATCTAGATAAGTCTTCTATTGTAATCTTCTATTGTATTTTCTAGAACGTGTAATTAGTTAAGTTCCTGAGATAAACCACCACCACAATCCCCTCGCGCCTCGTCCCAAGTCAACTCCTGTCCTTTAAATACCTCATCCTGCCCCGTCCAAATCAGTTCTACTCCAACCTCCACCGCGACTACACTAATTTTGTACTTACTCTTAGTTCAATAAATAAATTAGTTTTTAAAAAGTTGTTTTGTCGCTCGGCCACGTAACAATTTAAATTGTTACGTGGCCGAGCGACAAAACAACTTTTTAAAAACTAATTTATTTATTGAACTAAGAGTAAGTACAAAATTAGTGTAGTCGCGGTGGAGGTTGGAGTAGAACTGATTTGGACGGGGCAGGATGAGGTATTTAAAGGACAGGAGTTGACTTGGGACGAGGCGCGAGGGGATTGTGGTGGTGGTTTATCTCAGGAACTTAACTAATTACACGTTCTAGAAAATACAATAGAAGATTACAATAGAAGACTTATCTAGATTAGGTCTAGCACAGTCACTAGGCACTGAGTCATTAGTTTGTTAGTCACAATGTAACACCTCCCCCCTTAGAATAAAGATTGCGCTTGTTTGCGCGATCTTTGAGGAGTTGAAGTAATCGGGTGTTGTTCTTCGTCTTCGTCTTCGGATATGCAGTGCGATGATCTAATGGTGGGCAGGGGTATCGCGGCAGTGATGTGTTCCTCGCGTCGGGTACGGCGGGCAAAACAATTGTTGAATATTTGGATGCACCCCTCTTTGTGTTCTGTGGAATGTCGACGTTTTCTAAATAAACGCCAAGGGCAGCAGTACAGGCATTTGTATGTAATATAGGCCAGTAGTAGGAGGCCTGTGAGATAAGTTAAAACTGAAAATTTATATGTATGTCTGTGAAAGAATGATTGTTCATTTTCTTTTAATTGATTTGAGAAATGTTTCAGTTCTTCCTTAATAGTTTTCAAAGAATCCAGTGGGACGTTGTTTAATTTAAGCAGCATCGTTTCAGGAGGTTCAGGTATTTTCTCTGCTTTTGTGCAGTCATCTGTTATATCGACTGAGATTATTGGATGACTTATATTAGTTGATTTTTCTTCAGTTGCAGTTAGTGATACAAAGCCGGTGAATAGTGTACAGCCGGGGTCGATATTGAGGATGCCGGTGCCTTGTAGTTCGTATCGTTTGCTTGTATCTCCACATTGTAGGACGCCCGGTGTTTTTTGCTTTAGAATAAATATCCATTTATTATTTTTCAATGCCTGAAATGAATTAATGTGGGCGGCGAACGTTGTCACTTCGCAGATGCTCGGTCGATTTCTGTCGGTGCTTAGAAGGATAGCCATTTCGCAAATGGGTCGTGTGTTATAATTGTAGACTGGCAGGTCCTTGCAGACTCTCTTGTCCGGAGCAAACGTTTTGCAATTGTCCAGCGTGCTGAGCGTTACATACTGCTGGCGTGTAGTGCTTGTGGCCAGATATGTTTGCTCGGGTAGGATGGTGGAGTAAATGGATGTTTCAGGATGTGGTATAGGGACTGAATATATATGATATAATGAGAATTTATCATTTTTTATAAGAGGGAATTCGATAATATATACAAGTTTATTCATATAGATGTAAGATGTTATAGAGGCTGATTCCATTATTTGATGCATGTTAGTCATAGTAACGGGGGCCACTAGGTTTCTCTCGACTCTAACGTGACTTGATATTAACAATTCTTTATAAAGTTTAGCAAGCGTAATTATCGATGGGTGGATAGCACCAGATTTTATGAATAATATACTTGATATTATTTCATCTATCTCGTGTTCTAATGACATGACTGCTTCTAGAATTTGTATGGAGACAGTTGAGATATCCTCAGTGACTTTAAGATCGAACAATAATTTATTAGTTTCATTAAGGTACGTGCTGATTTTATTTAAATTTTCGTTTATTATGTGTTCGTCATATGTAATTTTTAATACAGTTTCGTTAAAGTTAGTGATTGTGGAAGAGATTATTTGTATCTGCTGTTTTAAAATTTCGTTTTGGTTTAATTCTTGTTTTTCTAGGAGTTCGATACATTCATCGTATCGCTTCGCATCTTTTGCATCTGGGGTCCCTATTAACCATTTCAACAGAGGGCTTAGTCCATCTAAAAGTTCCCGTTTGAAGCGTCTGTTACTAGTATAGGATGTTAATTCTAATAATCGTGAATCGATTTTGTTTATATTTATAGTCAGAAAAGATGTAGTTGTGATAGTACTAGGAAGTTTATGATAGCCAGATATTAGGGTTTTGTAATTGTTGGCTAATCTTTTCAAAGAGTCTCGTGATAGAAATAATGGTTCTAAGTTTCTGTAAACTATGAGTTTCCAGGAGTTGTCAGAGACTACTATTTCGCTATCTTCTTCAAAATATAAGCCTGATTGTGAGGGAAGTGGTTGGATTAGGGTTGTACCTGCAACCAGTGTTGCGGAGTACCTGAAATTGATTATTTTCTTAAGTTAATTCATTATTTGTACATAGTTTCTTAATTAATTTATAGATTTTATATAGAATTATGTATACGAATATTTTAATGATTGAACATATAGTAAAACTAGCGTAAGGATTATTAATTATGTTATAGATTTTAGTATATACACTTAAGGGTTCATTTTTATCAAGGGAGACGGGATGTGCCACGATATTGTAGGACATCCTGAAAAATAACAGTAATGTTAATTAGAGTTTGTTGGTATAGATGTATCATTCTGAATAGGTCTGAGGCGATTCGCGTGTACTAGTTGATTACGACCTGATTTACGAATGACGTAATTTTCGTTGAAGCCCACCCTGACAATGTCGTAAGGTCCTTCCCATTTACTGTTTAAATTGTTAGGGTTAGGCACCTTTAGCATTACTTTGTCTCCTAATTTAAATTCAGCAATGTTTTTGATATTATTATCATATCGAGTTTTCGCTTTTTCTTTCGTGACGTCAATTTTTCGTTGGGCAAGGCTACGAGCGATTTTGAGCCTTTCATTAAGGTCATTAAGATAGTCATTTGTTGTGTATTCGCGTGATTCTTTTAATGTATATAGTGAACGAGGTTTGAAGCCAAATAATAGTTCATGTGGTGTATAACCTGTGGATTGATTTAGGGACGTATTGTGACACATAATTGCGAGAGGCACTATCTGATCCCAGTTTGATTTATTTCGATTATGGTACATTCTTATATGATCTCGGAGGACGGCATGAAACCTTTCTAATGACCCGTTTGTTTGAGGATGGTACGCGGTACTCAGAGTATGTGTTGAACCTAGAAGTTTCATTAGTTGTTTCAGAACATTGTTAACAAATTCTCCTCCTTGGTCGGAGTGGAATCGTTTAGGTACGCCGTAATGTTGGCAGAAAATTAGGAGGGACTTTGCAATAGTAGTAGCTTGTTTGTCGGGAATAGGATAAGCTTGAACGAACCTAGTTAAGTCGTCTTGTAATGTAAGGATGTATTTGTTAAAGTCACCTGTAATGTCAGAATAGGATACTAGGTCTATAGTGACGCGTTCGAAGGGTTCCGTGGAAGATGTGGTAATAACCATTGGAGCCTTGTAAGTTTTTCGTTGAATTTTGTTTCGTTGACAGACTTCGCAGTTTTCTATATAATTTTTAATATCGTCCGTCATACCTTTCCAAAAGTATTCATTTCGTATCTTACGCGTTGTCTCTACTATACCACGATGTCCTGATAAGGGTTCATTGTGGTATGTTTTTAAAATGTCGGGAATTTGTTCTTGACTGGGGTACGTGACTTTATTCTCACAGATGGTGATTTCACAGTCATAGTAATCGGCTAGGTATGCGGTGATGTGTAATTGTTCGTTGCCTTTTAATTTGCAAGTGGCGTCGTTCTTAAGATCAGGTATATGTAAAGTTTTGATGTCGTGATTATGAAGGCAGGATAAAAGCACTTTAAAATAACTTTCGGCGTCCCAAGGGTCAAAGTGAGTAGGTCTGGAACATGTGAAAATAATATTTTGTTTTTGTCCGGAAACTAACAAATCACTGTCATAGAGATCTTTTGTTTTTTCCAAGAAGGGACCTGCTTGAGGACACATGGCAATAGCTTGGTTGAATAAGTCGTTATTGTCGGAGAGTTCACATGAAGTAGGGACAAGTATGTTTTTATGTTGGGGATCTAAGAGTTGGTCGGGTGATATTTTAAGTTTCGGTGTGTCAAAATTATACGTTGGGTTTTCAACGAAAAAGTCATAATTTATCTGTAAATAGTCTTCAGGTTTGTTCTCAGCGGGTGTGTCGTCATCTGTTAAGTCTATTATATTTGTGTTCATGACAGGGGGTCTAGAAAGAGCGTCGGCATTGGTATTATTTTTACCGCTTTTGTAAATGATTTCATATTCAAATTCCTCGAGTTTGAGCCTCCAACGGACGAGTCGACTACCTGGGTCCTTAACTGAGAAGAGCCAAGTGAGAGGTTTATGGTCGGTAACTATTTTAAATTTTCGGCCAAATAAATAAGGTCGGAAATGTTTCACGGCCCAAACGATCGCTAGTAATTCGCGTTCAATTGTAGAGTAATTTGATTCGGCCTTATTGAGAGTACGAGAGGCATAAGCAATAGGTAGGTCTTTACCAATTTCACCTTGTGAAAGCACAGCGCCAACGGCGTGTATAGAAGCGTCGGTAGTTAGGATAAATTCCTTGCCGAAGTCAGGGTATTGTAAGATCGGTGGATTGGTAAGTAGATATTTGCATTCATTGAAAGCTAATTGCTGTGAGTCACCCCATATGAATGGAACATCCTTTTTAAGGAGACTCGTTAGGGGCTTAGTAATTTTGCTGAAGTTAGCGATAAAGCGTCTATAGTACCCCGTGAGTCCTAGGAAAGCTTTAATATCCTTACAGGATTTAGGAACAGGGAAATCGCGAACGGCTTGGATTTTGTCAGGATTTGGTTTAACACCTTCGTTTGAGATTATGTGACCTAGGTAGGCTACTTCGCGCCTGAGAAATTCGCATTTATCGGGTTGGACTTTGAGATGGAATTGACGCAATCTATCAAATACTTCGCGAAGCTTCTGATTGTGTTCCTGTAGGCTAGATGCAAAGACGACAATGTCATCTAAATACACAAAACATCGTTCTCCTTGAAGTCCGCATAGTACGGAGTCCATAACACGCTGGAATGTGGCGGGCGCATTCTTCAAGCCGAATGGCATTCTTTTATATTCATAGTGCCCGTACGGCGTGCTAAAGGCAGTTTTGGGTATATCTTTGATATCGACTTCAAGTTGATGGAATCCGGATGCGAGATCTAGTGTCGTGAAGTATTGTGAATGACCTAGTTTGTCTAGAATATCGGTGATGTTTGGTAGTGGGTAACTATCGCCTATAGTGACCTCATTTAACTTGCGGTAGTCAATGACTAAGCGCCATTTCTGTTTACCCGATGCGTCAGCTTTCTTTGGGACCACCCAGATAGGACTGCTCCAAGGGGAAGAACTAGGTTGAATTATATCTTGGTCTAGCATTTTTTTTACTTGTGTTTTAACTTCCTGCTCGTGTATTTGTGGGAAGCGATAAGTTTTAGTATGAATAGGAATTTCGGAGGTTGTTGGGATTCTATGCTTGGTGTGGTTACTAAATGACAATGAATCACCTTCTATAAAAAATATATCGGAGTATTCGGAAATGATTTTATCTAATGATTCGGCTTCCTCGTTATTTAAATGTTCTTTTCTAATTAAGTTGCGTACTGTGAACTGTCTGTCGTATGAGTCATTGTTGCCGTAGTTGTCGGTATTGTTTGAGGTGTAATTAGTATTATGTATTTGTTGCGAATCTTGGACAAAAGAAGGTTGAACTTCGATAATGGGCAGTGTAATGGTCTTATCATTTTTGTCAGAATTGATGCATGTCGTTACGAACATATTATTCGTTACGCTGACTAATGCACTGGGGATAATGATGCCATTGTCTACAACTTGTCTACTTACTATCGCTGTTCCGTTCTCTAGGTTACATGCTTTGCAAGTGATTACTGTTTCGGTGCGACCGATGAGTAATTGTTTATCTGAGTTAGTGGGGTTCGCCTTTTGTTCGCCTAGGAAATGAAGTCTATAGGTTTTGTTTCGAATTCGCATTGTTTTCGACTGGATATAGATATGAGCGTTGAACTTAGTCATAAAGTCGTTGCCCAAAATACCGTCTGCTTTGATATTGAGATTGGCTACATGAAACTGGAATTTAGGGATGTCGTCTAGAGAAATATCTGTGGTGCCAAATGAACGTGTTGATGACTGAGTGCTGGAAACACCGACAATAGAGACGATATTTGATTTATCGATTTTGGACATACCTAATTTATCTTTGCGTATGATGGAAATCCCTGCTCCTGTGTCCACTAGGAGAGTAACTGGATTGCCGTCTACGTGGAATGTACAATGGAGGAGATTTTCAGGTGGTATGTCGTTTAAGGATGAAATGGAGAATGATTCGATTTGGGGATTAGAATTAAGATTCGATTTAGATTTTGATTTGAATTTTGACTTCGATTTTGATTTAGATTTCGATTTAGTGACGTGGTGAGTTTGGGGCTGGCTACCCTGTCCGAGAGTAATTGAATTAGGATTTAGGTCATTGGCGTTAGGGGTTTGCGTTGATTTTGAAAGGTAGTTGTCGTGGTTGCTAATGAGTTCCTCGAGATTGGTTTGGACTTGAGCGTCGCAGTATTGTCTCCGATAGACTGGATTTGTGCTTCGCTCGAACTCGATCTTTTTATTGTTCATTCGAGTTGAAGAGCCTCGAGGTTGTGGTAGAGGACTTGGTCTTCTTCCAATAGCTGAGCTGAAAGGTGGGCCGAGGAATGGTTGGTCTCCCCGGCCCCTTGTGAGTTTAAATTATTAACTCTGGCGGCGGTTGTGGTCGTGTTGGGTGGAGAAGATGTACTGGGCATAGTTTGTGGGTTGCGTATCGAGTTATTATAAGCGCGCTTCCTACACTCGGAAATCATGTGACCAATCTTTTTGCAATAATTGCAGGTTTTATTTGGGTCATATGATGATGGTCTTACTTGCGATTGTGGTTGCCGCATTATTGGTTGAGATTGGGTTATTATTGGCTTACGAACAGCGCTAGAAATCGGATTAGGTTTCGGGGCATTAATTTTATAAAGATTTTGTCTTGTGTTATTCATGGCACGTATTTTATCCTCTTGCATGGCGAAACGCCCTGCATCATTTAAGTTTGAAAATTCTTTAGTACGTAGCATGGATCCTATATCGGAGCTAAGACCGTTAATAAAAACATTAAGTGCGGTCTCCTCAGTACTAATTATTCGGCCGTTTAATGTCGCATCTGAGACTTCGGTATTGAGTTTTTCGATAATCTTGCTTCTACAAAGATCTACTCTGTGATAGTATTGAGTCACGTTTTCGTTGGGTTTTTGAAACATGGATTGTAATTCGAGATTTAGGTGAGCTACAGTTTTCACGTTGGAGAATCTTTGGATTAAGTATGTTTTGAGGACATCCCAGCTATCATGTTGCCTACTGTGTACATCGGATGCTCCCGTTCCCGTTATTCGGTTTAACGTGTACACTAATAGTACTGATTTTTGGTCTTCAGAGGCTAGCGAAAATGCGGATTCGCATGATCTGACAAATCTGTAGATTTGTTCTGGATAGGTGGTGTCGAAATCGGGAATTAGTTTAAGAAGAGTACCCAAATCTAGTGAAGCAGACATTGTTATTTCTGGTTTGTTTTGTTCTATAGCTGAATATAATTGAAATAACTTATTAATATTTGATTCGATAGAGTCTTGAGATGCACTAGTAGTCATCGAATACGGTCAATAATCACAGTACGAATTGGTAATAGATAATAACAAAAGTTGTGCACGTATATGGTATAGTTACAAATAAAATCAATTAGGAAAATATATGAATTAGTGATATAGTATAGGATTTAGAGCAAACAAGTTGAGCCACTCACCACAGTAACATGTATAACTGGAATCGCATAGCTGGAACGTTGCAGGTTCGGCAGGCTTGGTTGAAACCCTTCGGGTACCGTCTTGGATCTGTAGGCGATGCTGGTCCTCTTCAGCTCCTCGACGTTGTAGCCTGTCTTCTGCGCAGCAAATTTTGCGAATCCTACCGACTGCGCCAAATTGTTACGTGGCCGAGCGACAAAACAACTTTTTAAAAACTAATTTATTTATTGAACTAAGAGTAAGTACAAAATTAGTGTAGTCGCGGTGGAGGTTGGAGTAGAACTGATTTGGACGGGGCAGGATGAGGTATTTAAAGGACAGGAGTTGACTTGGGACGAGGCGCGAGGGGATTGTGGTGGTGGTTTATCTCAGGAACTTAACTAATTACACGTTCTAGAAAATACAATAGAAGATTACAATAGAAGACTTATCTAGATTAGGTCTAGCACAGTCACTAGGCACTGAGTCATTAGTTTGTTAGTCACAATGTAACACGATTAACCACAAATGTACAGTCGGACGGGAACATGCGCGTACTTTTATGCACTCGTACTTGTAGGGGTTGTAACTGACAACCAGTGTTTCGCTCTTTAAGTGATGTGCCACACTGAGTTCAGACCTATTTGTGCTACTGTGGGTCACACTCTTACTTTCTATTTTCTATTCTTTACTTTTATTTGTATGTATATTTCATTGTAATTTAAAAATTGTTTATGTGTGTGAACGCAGTCGCGTAAATAAATCCTTTATCTATCTATCTATCCACAAAGTGACCTTGAAAAACGTACTAGCTCCTGAAAGCTTACAAAGTTTATCACGTACGACACGTACATTTTTGGGATGTTAGACAAATCTCTCTTAGTGATTACTTTAGCGGACTGCCGCCTGTTCCCAATCACAAGCTATAAACCTCTCGGATCAAGAATGATAATGTGTGCTGGACATGTTTTACTAGGAATAATGATATAAGATACCTACATTAAATTATATTCAATTCTGTAGGTAATATTCATTAGACTGCTAATACTTTGGGAAACCTCCCAAAGGAGGAGAACTTGCAGGCGTAACACGTAAAAAAAATTCCGATCAATCTGTAATAAAATGCCGTTTAGCTCGCTTGCTTTCGATCGGTAAATTTGGTACCACCATGTAAGCGCCATAGAAGTAACCTCTATCCATTAGACGTTTATCTCTTTGGGCTCTTATGAGGAACCAAATTTAACGATCGAACGCACAATTTTTTACGTAGTACGGCTGCTTATTGTTTTCTATTCGTAGATTAAGTTTGTCTTTGTTCATCATCATCATATTAGCCGAAAGACGTCCACTGCTGGACAAAGGCCTCCCCCAACGAACTCCACAACGATCGGCCCTGCGCTGACCCCGCATCCAGCGGCTTCCTACCTTTACTGAATCGTTACGTTTCCGCCCCAATGGCCGTTGGTCCTACGAGCAATGTGCCCCGCCCACTGCCACTTCAGTTTGGCAACTCTTCGGGCTGTATCCGGTCACCTTGGTTCTCGTGCGGGTCTCTCCATTTCTGATTCGATCCCGCAGGGAGACTCCGAGCATAGCTCTCTCCAGTGCCCTTTGGGTGACCTTGAGCCTTATTGTATTCTTTATTGCACATAAAAACATGTTGACAATCAGTCGGAAATATTGTACAAAGGTGAGCTTATCTCTAATAGAGATCTCTTCCAGCCAACCTCAGTGGTGGTTAGAGCATTGTGCGGGACGGTGAAGAAAAAGTGCAGTTACGGAACGACAAATATACTATACATATAGACATATAATATAATATGTTATTTACATACATACACTACTAGAATACAGAAATACACTTAGTTATAAAATTACACGTGATTATTAGTAAACTATATAATATAAATAAATAAATATCACATATATAAGTACATAATTATATAAATATATATCTTAAATCATGATAGAATGATAGTGCTCTTTTAGCCTCTTCTTGAAAACTTGGACGGAGGGACTCTCTCGGATCTGTGCAGGAAGCTTGTTCCACAACTGTGCAGCTCGTACTGTGTACGATTTAAAAAAGAAATTGGAATTTGACAAGGGATAGGTTAGGGTTTTAGTTAAGCAAGGACGTCTGGATCGGGAAGGAGGAGGTAACAGGGTGAAACGGGAGCGGAGGTACTCGGGAGCAACAGGATTACTAAGGATCTTGTAAAGAAGGGAGAGGATATGCACATTACGACGGAAACGGATTGGGAGCCACTTCAGTTGCTTGCGAAACTCAGACACGTGGTCATATTTTCGCAGGCCGAAAACGAACCTAATGGCCAGATTTTGCAACCGCTCCATTTTATCACACAGTTCTTCTGTAGCGTCCAGATAGCACACATCGGCATAATCCAGTATTGGAAGCAGAAGAGTTTGCACCAGCATGATTTTGGTTTTAATGGGCAAGAATTTTTGAAGGCGTTTGAGAGAATGGAATGTGTAGTGCATTCGTCTACTCACCTCGTTAACATGCGCATACCACGACAAGTTACAGTCCATGATAAGGCCCAAGTTCCTTACCGTATCGCTGTATGGTATGGGTACACCATTAAAGGTTACGTGCGGTAGCCCCCCCAAATCCAGCGTTGCCCTCAGTCGACTACTCCCTATCATGATTACTTTAGATTTAGTTGGATTGACCAGAAGTCCAAAATTTTTAGCCCAATCATTTATAGCCGAAAGGTCTGCATTTACGGCCGTTACAGCATCTGTAGCTTCAGCAGGAGTAAAATGTCTGTAGATTTGCAGATCATCAGCATACAAATGAAAGGGAGACGAGAGTATCCTGGTAATCTCATTAATAAATATCGAAAAAAGTAAAGGGGAAAGTACACCACCCTGAGGAACACCAGCCGATAAATCCGACCAGTCCGACGATGAGGCTTCTGTTTTGACACATTGCTGGCGGCCTCGAAGGTAAGAGTCAAACCAGGCCACCACAGGAGGAGAGATGTTAATAGACCGAAGGATAGCCAGCAAGATATCAAAGTCCACCGAATTAAATGCATTGCTGAAGTCAAGTAGGACGAGAATGGTTAATTTCCTATTGTCCATTGCAAGCCGTATATCATCCGTGACATTCAGCAATGCACTAGTCGTTCCATGACAGGGACGAAAGCCTGACTGAAAAGGGCTCAGGATATTATTATTGGAAAGGTAATCGAGAAATTGATTATGAACGGCACTTTCCAGCACCTTAGATAAAAGAGGAAGAATGGATATGGGTCGATATTGGGAGAAGGAAGTTGGATTGGATGTTTTAGGCAGAGGGATAACATGAGCCATTTTCCACAGAGATGGAAATACATTAGACGCTAGTGAAAAATTTAAAATGTGAGTGATTACTGGCGTAACAAAATCCAGGATAGGATAGCCTTCCACTTGTCATCACTGGCAACACGCACTGATTAAAGACTTTCGTCTTGAGACACTGCGGTATTTCAGACGAGAAGATTTTACGTAGCTTCCCAAACTCTCCTCGGCTGAGTTGAATTCGACTGGTTTGAATTCGTCTATGTTACCTTTACTGATTTTCTATATAGCATGAACTTAAAACTCGGAAGTTTTGATTTTATAAATAACATGAACTCAAAACTCGGAAGTTTTGACACGGTACAATCAACTTATAGCTACAATATAAATAAATAATAAATAAATATCCTTAGACATACACACAGCGCCATCTAGTTCCACAGTAAGCAACTATATGATATCTATGAATCTGTTTTATGGTCAAAGGATAATCATTGATCCAACGTTCTAGGATTTTCAAAGTTAACGCATGGATAACCTCTTGCTGTAGGGTCTCCATCGGGTTATGTATATCCAGTACTTTCCAGCAACATGGGGCCTTTTTCCGGGGTGTGAGTTTACGGCCAGTTACAAACGCCTTCAAGGGCAAGCTTGTGTGTATAATGGATATTACCTGCACAGGTAGCACTACCACTTTTCTTTTTTTTGACAAGTATAACAATTTCTTGTCTGCATGTAACCATTTATGTAACAATAACAGTGTCGCATATATATAAGCAGGTACCTACCAGATTTAATTGCTAAGTTCTGACCTTATGATTTTTATTTCACCTTCAAAACAAATCCTCATTTTACTCCCATTAATTTAATTGTAGCGGTTCCTGCTAGATTAAAATTTTATTCCAGTATAAACAACTCAACTTACTTACATTTTTCTTTATTTTTCTCATTTGATAATATGTAAGTATACAAAGAAATTTTTATACGAGTAGCATGCATTTTACACTTAAATGTGTACAGCTACGTTCAGAAGTGCAGTCTTAATCTCACCTCAATCAATTAATCTATTTTCGAAAAGTTTTGTAATTAAGGCAAGTACCGAGTACCACTTTTTCTAATGTCCACGTAATGTCCATGAATATGAGGATATTCGAAAACGAATATCCTCTTTGTTGAATGTTCATTATTCCTAAGGTATATACGGCGACCTTATCACACAACGAGTGCTTTACGTGTGACAGTACTATAATTATAAAGATATTACACCGCCCCTAGCGCACAGTAAGTTTTTCATAAACATGAACATGATATTTTTTTGTTAGAATAAAAGTATTTTTATTTTAAACCAGCAAAATAAGGAATGTTGAAATTAGAAACGACAATTACTTCAATCCAAAATTTACGAGATTCAAATAAGTGTAACAATTTTTATTTCAAGATAATTATCTTCACCTCCAAAAAGATAATACTTCCATAGAATCATTTGCATTTATTCGGAAGTTACTGCAATCTTAGATAAAACTTTACGTTAATAAATTATAGTTATTATGTAATCGTGAAACAAATTTCCAATGCACTCTGATTTATGCTGTGTGCATTTCCAGGTAGCGGTGAACAAGGAGGTTCACCACTACCTGGAAATGCACACAGCGAGCGAGGATATCAAAGCTTACTCCAAAACATACAAAACCCGGCTGACAGACCATCCCAACAAGCTAGCAGTCCAGTTACCGATGATAACCTAAGACGTCTGGAAAGACGAAAAACCCTTGACAACCTGTAAATAGAAATATGAGTAGCCATATCCATTGGGGTATGCATTGTCCATGACAAAGCCATCCGAAGAAATCTACTCATAATCAATCACCGATGGATCGCATGACAAAGCCAACAAAAAACAGTATGTGATAAAACTCAGTGACTTGCTGGATACACTAATAAATCATAATTTTTCTGTTAAATTAGGTAGTAGATAGGTACTTGGTTGCCTAACTAATTACTTTAAATTGAAAATTTTGAAAACTCCCGATGAAACAAATGATTATATCATCCAGATGGACCAGACCAACTGTGTTAAAAGCTTCAAAAAATCTCCGAAATGGCATAATCGATTTCCATCAAGCACGGTTAAGAACCTAATTTAATCATTGAAAATTTTGAAAACTCTCAAATGATTGTGATATCAACGAAATACACCAAAAACTGTGTTAAAAGCCTGTGTTAAAATAAATTCGAAACCGCTCAACCGATTTGGCTAGATTGATTAGTCTTTAATGTTAAAAAGTTACTGAGATAAGTCCATAAGTCCGAACAAAGACTGAACACATACACACACACACACAGACACAACGCTGTTAAACATTTATTTATTTACTAGGTTTCCGCCGGCGGCTTCGCTTGCATGGAATAACTTCATCGCGGAAATTTGTTTACTACTCACTTTATCGGATAAAAAATATCCTATGTTTTAATCCAGGGTATGTTCTACCTATATACTAAAATTCATCCAAATCCGTTTCGCCGTGGTTGAGCAACAAACAAACAAACAATCCTGTGTTATAATGTTATATGTGTCCTGCTCATTCACTTGGACGAAATATTCAACTGTCCCTTTTTCACTCCTAAGTCGCGCGCGACAAACGATGTCATGCTACACAGGCAAGTTTGTACGAAACGAACTCGCCTGTTAGCTACAATTCTGCATGTGTCGTTTTGTCCCGTGGGTACTGAATTATGCATCCCTATAACGCGTGTTGTGTAGTTCAAGATTATGACCTATAAAAATTTGATTGTGTCTGACCTAAACTTTCTTCTTCAAATAAAATCAAATTGGTACCTACACTTTATTACTCTTCAAGAAACACTATTTGATGTTCTTTTTGAAATAATGGGTGGTTATATCTAAAAATAATTTTCGGTACTAAAGTACTTCAAGAAATAGATAGATGCAAGATTACAAGAAATTCAAGAAATTCAAGAAATGGTTTCATTCGTAAATAACTACAATAGAAATTAAATTTTGGATGGACCATATTAATTTATTATATATGATTTCCGTTGTTAAATATTAAACAAACAAAGTTACAGTTATTTAAAGTTATATACAAGAGGATATCACTATATTATCTAGCATATTCTTTTAATCCAACCAAGAATAACATTTGGTAAATTGAAAGACTATTTGAAACCCTTGCCGACTCATAGTCACACCAAGTTACCTTCCCAATTCGAATGGCATACAAATATTTTTTATTTTATGTAATCTAAAGACATGAGTGTGTTTCATCCTCCTAGGAATTGAACCTGGGAACCCTATAATGTAAGACACACAATTTGACACCACACCCCGACAGCAGACATGCTGTTAATTACCTACAACTGTCTACTCTACTATATATTATGTAGAAGGCAGATATTCTTTTGAAAGACGTTACGACGAAGTTTTCCTGCATTATAGCAAACTGTGCTACCCAGTGGGGAGCGTAGGGCTCCTCGGTGGTATCCAATAAATAAAAATAAATAAAATAAAATAAAATAAAACTTCTTTATTTCAGACTTTGGGTCCATATTTTGTTAGTAACAATTTACCCTTAACCTATGTTAGTTTTTATTTTTCATTTTACAAAAATTTATGGATACCTGGATACGCATTTGACCACAATCTCACTTGATGGGAAGTGACGATGTGGCCGAAGATTAAGCACGCGATCTCAGTAGATGCCTATTCACCCTGCTCTTGAAGATCCCAAGGTTGTAGGATTCAGGAAAGACTGACGCCGAAAGGGAGTTCCATGCCTTGGCTGTTCGCATTATGAATGAAGAATCGAACCGCTTAGTGCGAATGTTCGGTATGTTAACTACATACGGGTGGAATCCCTCCCCGCGCCACCAGTATATCGAAAGGAACCTAATATACAAACTAACCAACCCGCTCTGAGCAACAGAGTTTTCTGTAAAAGCGGAAATGTGCGCCATACATAATGATCCTGAACATTTTAAAATCCTGAACCGAGCTTCAAAAATTTTACCATCTGCCTACGACATATATACTAAAAGTACTCTATAATAATTTGTTTGAAATTAAGTTTGAAAGTAACGAGCCATACAGAAAGGATGACAAGACATTTCAGTCACCACTTTATTTTGTTTAGACCGTCTGCCTGTCCGTCAAGACCCTTTTTCCCTACAACAGCTACCTCTAGGGTATCATTAATATCAAATAAGTACTAAGGTCGAATTAGATGACCCGCATTACTGAGTGACATAATTATAAAAGACTACTACGGATGTATGTGTTTGATATATGTGAATATATGTGGATATAGAAGGAGATAGAGAAGGAAAGAGTGGTCTTTGTCCGGAGGTATCTCAGTAATGCGAGGCCCGATTTGAGTGCGATTTTTTATATACATACATACATATGGTTACGCCTTTTTCATAAGATTACACCAGGGGACAGGTACCTAGCCATGTCTGATGAAAGCACAGTTTTTTGTTGTCTTTCTATAATATCATAGTCACACGGGAATTTTCTAATATTTAATTTCCGTCGTTGTCGAATAATAGAGCATATTGGTAAATTCATGCAATCAGCGGGTGAATGTCGCATTATTCGTAATAAAGTCATATAATACAACAAAGAGCTTGTCGAACACAACCCAGAGTGCTATGGCACATCACCAAAATTATTGTTGTCGAAGTTATATGTATTATAAATCTTTCCGGCAAACCAGTCTAAAGCGAAAAGATTAATAGCATCAGCCTTCTCCATTTAAGTTAGTTAAATGATCTTTGTGCTTTTTGTGTTTATCGTGACAACAACTTTCTCCTACGAGGTACTTATACTGTGATGAAGTACTACTTAGTTCCGCTACTCCATTCATTCTCATGTAAACTATCAGTTGAAGTCAAATAAAAAAGTACTAAATGAAGCAGTAACACAAATATACTAATTTTCAAAAAGCATCAATTCAATGAGCACGGCTTATTTCATTTCCTGCCAAATTTATATTCCTTCGGAATACGATAAAAGACGCCTCAGTAACCGTAAAATCCTAGAAAATCAAATATTTTTCTATACAATCTGAATGGATTGTAGACTGAACACTATGACATCATGTTGATACAATGAAGTAATCAAATCATTGTGTTATACGCACAATCAGAGAAACGACTTCGTACTCTTCTATTTAGCAGTCGCTGTTAAATGTTTAAACATATTAATGATTAAATATAGTGTATCTCCAACTACGTGGAATAATTTAATATCGAAATAAACCTTCCTGCTACGATTTGTTATAAAATAGACAATTTATTTTTAAAGTTTTAGTTGAAGTTAAGTTCAAATTATTAATTCATATTAATAATTACTAATTGTGCTGTGACGTGTTTTGTCCATGGATAATCCGTGAAGACCAGTGCTGCAGTGGTAATATCTGATCATTTAGATGGATAAAATCCTGTCACCTTGTAATTCTAATGAAAACAAGGTTACGTACCTAACAGATTGGTAACAATGACATACGTAGTATGGCGGGTATCCAATATCCGTTTCCGGCTTTTAACAGCTAGTTGGGAAGAGGTGCAAAGAATGAAAGGTATTGGATTGGAGCTCTGTCATGATTCCTTTTAACCCAATTCTAGTTAGTGAAGTCGGAAATATCATGTTAATCGACCACTGTTCTATTAGGTTAAATTGAACCTTAAAGCGTTTTGTCTATATTTTTTGTATTGAAATATTGTTTTTTTAAGCACAACGGGTTAGTACTTAACCTCAAATACACCTGATGTTAAGTGAAGATGAGGCCGAAGGTAGTAGCGTACTGACCCGGAAACTGCATCTTATTTGGGGGTCTGGCTATCTTATCTCTGACAACTGGAACACAATGCTATTAACATTGCTACTTGGCGGCAGACTTAGATAAGATATTGCCAGAAGTATTTGCAATTCTGTAATGTAATGATGAATAGCATTTTGACTTCTAGTGTATTTATAATATTTAATTCTTGTTATTTGTTGTTAGACGTCACGTGAAGCTTATAGTTATCTAAAACACTGTCATCTTTTTCCTTAAAAGTTTATAAATTCAGTTTATAATTTTTTTTTGAAAGACAAATAATTCATTCGTTATCTAAAAATATTTTTAAAGTCACTACTACATCTGTTACTAAAATTCTATGTAAGTATGTATAACCTTCGACCGTAGATGCCTGGCTATGGCAAGTAAATAAATATTGTATTTCTATTGATTGTATAAACCGGGGATTTTTTAAAAATAAATGAATCATACTAGATGATTTTCATTTCTAGACTATGATTATATTTATGGTTATGATTCATTACTCCCTAGACAACTGCCTACATCTTATATTGTTAAGTATATTTATTATTTTTTTCAAGTACAACTTTGTTTACAAAAAAAATATTTTATTAATCATAATGAGCTACGAGTAATTGGTAGATGCCTGAACTAGGTTGAACCGGTGCCTCAGGCGCAAAAAGCATGTAATTCTTGCTTACTTAATGCGATACACGCATTATTTAATATACTCTTGACGGGGTAAATGATATCTATCCGATGCGGGTCTAATCCTATCCATTCGAATATTAAGTTAAATTGCCCAATATACCTAAACATTAATTGCAGATATTTAGGATATTGATGAAAGAAATGTTCTCCATAACGTTATCAAGAATATAAACATTCGATATAGTAAGAATGCCATATGACGTCAAGCCAAACAAAAATTGTCGTAATTTTTATGATCAATATATATCTCAAAAGATGTTAATAGGGTACTCGTAAAATCATTAATTAGTTGATTACCAACGCAAGCAAATATTTACTAACAATTTAGTCTAACTTACTGAAAACGACGTCAGAGCTGTTAGGTATTTTCAATGTCAAGTGGCTTTCGCACATAGGTAATCGACTCCGTTGTGAACTTTAAGTTTGTATTTTTAAACAGCATCTAATGTCTAATATGTATAACTAGCTTTCCATTCGCGGGTTTGCTCGCGCAGAATTATTATACCGCAGGCTTTTTCAGGTCTCAGGCCACCTCTCTGCCAAATTTCAATAGATGTGATCGGTACAACAGTTTAAGCGTGACAGACAGACTTTGCCATTTATGTTGTTGTATGGATGGATGGTAGTAGAAAGACGAGTTAAGAAACGTAGGTATATGTATAGTGTGATAAAAGATCTGAGAGAACGTTCTCAAATACCTGGTATCCATTATGAGGAAAATGGCTCCTGAGTGAAGCAGGGTGGCGACGGTTGATAACGCCTTTGTTCCTTATCCAGCGAGGCCTTCTTAGCTCGCTGTGCTAACAGGCAAGGCACACACACAGAGCACAGCTCGCTACCTTACAGCTTGTTTGCAATACGATTAGCACGCTTGTCCCCGCTCCCAAAGTTGACATTGCGCACTTACTGATTTTTTAACCTTGCCGTTTTACATAGAAATTATTTAAGTAAACCTCGCTATTTTTATATAGGTATCACTCCACTCTAAATGACATGTTTGTGCTCACGAAACACTTTAACAATGACACGTATTTATTTTCGCATATCTTCTCACTTCAGACAGATCACATCACATGAACACTGTTTGCAATTTAGTCTTGGCAAATAAGTATTTATCACTCTTAAAGGAATATCGCACTTATTATTATCGTAATCTTATTGATCATTATTTTCCTATTTGCTTATAGTTAGCAATAAAATTATCATTGGAACTCAAAAATTATCATGAAATTAGTCGCGTCTTCTTGTTTAATACTCACGGTTTTATTTTTATTTTTCTAAAATTATTTACACTTACACGTATCGTTAATAGGCTTAATTTGTAAAGTTCTATTAACTTTATGTTATAGTTTTTGTAGAGGAAAAGCGCGGTTGTGAGGAAACGCGGCGACTGAAAGTTTTTCAGGAGGTGTCTCGCGTCGGAAGCGGCGTGCCGCGTCGCTCCGTCTGAGGCGAATGACGTCCACCGCACTCACCACCCTTCGCTAACACGATTCATGGAAAATGTTCTACTTCTATGTCAACGCCGGTCATGTGCATGCAGCCAGATGGCTATGTGTAGCCACTTGAAAATAGAGCATAGTATATCTAATTACAAACATTTAAATTAAAATCTCCTTAATTTCGAAACAATAGTGAACCACGCTGTTGTTTTAAGAAAATGTTGCAAACGTAAATATTTACAATACGAGCGTCTACACTGAGTTAGGGGCTATACGTAATACGTGATCATGAAAATCTAAATAAAATAACATCGTTTGTTTGTAAACGCTTTCATAAAATTTACATAATTGAAATAACTTTAATTTAAAATTACATATTAAATTATTGACGTATGGACTAAAGTCCACCTTGTTGACTAAAACTTGACTCTACGTAGAGAGATTACAATTAGCGCGAAGAACATCTGACGGTTAGGTTAGGTTAGGCTTTGACAGCACCGGCGGCTGTGTTATTCCATGATAACAAGATATGCTTTACACAAAATTGCATAATCATGTATGGCATGTTTTAAATTCCAAATGTATCAATGAAATTATTATTTCGGTATACATATTTGGTAATATCGAAGATTTATTCTTGTTGCAGCTGATCGCCGTAGTGTATCCTGAAATCTTGTTTACTTCCAATAACCTTTCTGGAACATTATATTACAAGAAACCTTCGTTTGGTTCGATATGGAACGTCATGTGATCCAAACAAAACCAGTATCATCTTCAAAATCATAATAGAAAAGCGAGCCACTGATGTGCTGTTATATAAACTGCAATCACCACCTATGTTACAATAATAGTGAATGAGTTACCTTTAAAGAATTAAGATTGCGTTATCTTTTATAAAACCGATGCTATTTTTAGGTAATTAACACCGGAGATTTTTAAACCACATTATCTTGCTTTAAGTACATTGCTAACAATCTGTGGCTTATCTATGTCTATAATAATGGAGTCTTTCAGCACAGTACAGTAAAAAATTGCCATGTTTTTAAGACTCATTAAGCCGACGGCTACATACCTCTCATGGAAATAATATAATAATAATTATTTATCTACTATCTGTAACTATTTACAAAGTATCGACGTTTGAAGTAATGGTAACACCTTTTCCGGATCTACTGACGACCGTTTGGTGTAGTGGATAGTGTCCGTGTCAGCGAAACCAACGGCTGCGGGTTCGAATCCCGCGAGGGGTAAATGTTTGTGTGATGAATACAAACATTTATTCCCGAGTCATCGATGTTTATATTATAAATATGTATGTATATTTATCCATTATCTAGTATCCTTAGTACAAGCTTTGCTTAGTTTGGGACTAGATGATTGGTGTAAGTATCCGAAATATTTATTACCTAGTTATTTATTAAAAATTTTGAAAAACCTACCGTTTCGGCCGCGTGGCCTTCTTTTATATCATCATCACCACCCCGTAAACATCCCACTACAGGGATATAGGCCTTCCCTCGTAAAATGAGGGATTATGGGCCATAGTCCACCACACTGGCCCAATGCGGGTTGGGGACTTCACATGCCCTTGAATTTTTATATCTCAGGCATGCAGGTTTCCTCATGATGTTTTCCTTCACCGTTTTCTTTTATAAGTATACTTCTTTTATATACATACATTATTATAATATATTTGTAACTTGTTTAAATCCCGCAGGAACTATTGACTTTATTGATGTGAAAGTGCCCTAAACCAGGGTATATTTCGACGTTCATCCATTTCGCATTTTCGCCGTGATTGAGCAACAAAGAAACAAACATCCAATTCGCATTTATAATATTAGTTAGATGGTACATACTATAATGGATGTGTCACTTTTTATTAGCCGGTGCGCGGTGGAGAGTTTTTCTTTATAGCCTTCCGTAGTCAACAAGGAACAGTTATAGTTTCGTCATGTCCGTCTGTTGCCTGTCTGTCTGTAAGCGTTTGTGCATTCGGACGCAGGAGATTACACCAAAAAACGTCTAACACTTACACGTTTCAACTGCCAAGGGCTCACCTTCTTTCACATGTGCATTTCTGTATGTTTGAAAAGGTAAGTAAACCGTGGATGTTGTTTCAAGCATGAAACTTTTAATGTTAGGGTTGATTTATTCCATTTGTAATATTATTCCTCGTATGCTTATTTACATACCTGCTTAAAAAAATATTTTTCCCATTCTAAAAGGATACCTGCAAAGTATTGTTCATTCGAAACCAGATATTTATTACATCGATTGCTGTTGGACCAAGAATTGTTCCAATCCCTTATTTGGTTTACCAACAAATCGTGTCAGCACATTGGATCTAACACAGTTAGCGATTGAATAATTGACAAGTACCTACTTGTTAGTAGGTACGCAGTTAGAGATACGTATAAGCTAACCATCTATAAGATATGTTTTAAATTGTTTCGAAGAGTTTATATAATGTATAAATATATGTCTGCGTCTGAGTTATTTGTTACTTAAGGAGGAGTCGCGGTAAAATTAACCGATTTTATTATGCAACCCCGTCCCGTACCGATAACGCCCGCTGCTCAACTCCCAAGAGTTACTCTGATCTTCTCATAAAATCCTCAAGTGACAATGGTCGCGGGTTCAATCCCCAGCGGGGTACATATTTAGTACTCGGTTTGGTTGGTGGTAGGGCATTATAAATGTCCGCCTGGCTAGCAATCACCATCATATCTAAATCTGCCGTCAAACAGCAATGTTTATAGCATTGTTGTGTTCCGGTTGTCAGAGATAAGATAGCCAGGCCCCCATATAAGATGGGGTTTCCGGGTCAGTAAGCTACCACCTTCGGCCTTATCTTCACTTAACATCAGGTGTGATTGAGGTCAAGTGCTAACCCTTTGTGCATAAAAAAAAAAAGAAAAAAGAAAAATCCTAAAAAAGATACGAAATAACTCAATTGATTTAGGCTGGAGTCGGAGGTTCTGTGCGGTTCCTCGTACGTAATATTTTTTTTGATAATTCGACCTCGGTACTGCCTTGGTATTCGATCAATTCATGATTGGTGTATTGGGGTAAAATTGCTTACGTGACTTCCAACCCCGGCCTAAATCAATTGAGTTATTTCGTCTTGTTTTTGATTTTTTATAGGTGGGTATAACCGTAGTCGGCTTTTTATATTTTTTTAATGTTTTTATTTAGATATTTTTTATAAACACAATGATACCTGTTTTTGAATTACTTTCATAGAGACCTACCATTTCATACCTATCTCGATGGGATGCCGGAATTATGTCTTGTCAAAATGGTTGCGAGCGTCCGCCATATTGGATTTATCATGACAATATACTGTATGACACGCTCGGGACTGGACGATATTCTGTCTCAATTCGGCTGAGACGTTTAGATGGTAGGTGGTAACATACACACAGACCCGGTGAATACATTACTCTCCTCTTGGCTTCGCCGCAATCGGGTAAAAATAGTAGTATACAGCATTATTGCTATCCACTTATTTTGACATAGATTGCTTGTCGTTTTGCATTTATTTGACGTGTGATTTATTTCGCAAAGGCTTTTCATCTTTGGAGCATGTAAATAGGCAATTGAAGATGATACAAATACATCTCTCTCCATATCATGTGGAAAACAAGAATTGATGTCTGATTCAGCTATTGGTAGATAAGCGTTTTTCTTCAAATTAATTGTAACAAAGTTTGCTGTCAGTATTAAGGGGACCATAAGGTTGGCTGATTGTTCTAGAATTGGAATTATTTTGAAGAGTTCAAATGTGTCTGCTGATGAGTGTAATGTGATTTCAGAGGTTAAACCTTCTTTGACGATTAATGAATTAATGAAGTTCGACAAATCGCTCTTAAATTATAAATGCGAAAATTTGGATGTTTGTTTATTTGTTGGTTTGTTTGTTTGTTGCTCAATCACGGCGAAACGGATGAACGGATTTGGGTTAAATTTGGTACACAGGTAGAATATACCCTTGATTAAAACATAGGATACTTCTTATCCCAATAAAGTGAGTAGTTCCTGTGGGATAAACAAATTTCCGCGATAAAGTTATTCCACGCAGGCGAAGCCGTGGGCGGAAAGCTAGTAATTAATAAATGATTGTAAAATTCTGCGAATAGTGTTGTGGGAAATGAAAATCGATGATATGGATCACTGTATTCATATGAATTAGTGTAGGTAAGAAATTTCTACCATTTGCTCAGCGTCATGACCGTGGATTTTAAGATACGTCAGGATGTATAAACAATAATTAAAAAATATATAAGCCACACAAATTGAACGTCGCCACGCCGATTAATTCATCCAGAGATTTGATGCTTAATGAACAGATAAATAAAATTCTAAGAGGATGTTTTTACTTTCTATTATACGCTGTTGTCGAAATTCGGCTTTTTAAAAATTCTACATTATTGTATTCTAAAAGCATGTAGCTGATTAATATGGCAGAGATCGTTTGCCTTATTATGACTATTATGTATAGGGTTTTATTATTATTTTATGGTATGACTGATGAGGTAGCAAATGATCATTTCTTTTATATATATGCTGAGAGATATTAAATCTTTTGTGATTAGGAAACATTTTATCTAATTTTTTTTTTGAACAATCTATTTCGATTCAGTCAAATCGGGAACCTACGATGTTAGTCGGAAACGGGGATATCGGCTTAGTATTAGTATTAGGTTATTAGATATCGTGAACAGGAGACGTTTCTACGAGGATAAGTTTTTTTTTCGAAAGCATCGGTCACTTTCTTATGGGATGTCGCAAATTTTTCTGTGAAATGCCACCATGGTAATGTGTTCTTACAATACGTAAGCATACAAAATTCCGCTTAGTAACCCCTTTCGAACTAACCTTATAGTGATGTTTTTACCCGACTACATGTATGTATGTATATAGGTATGTATGTCCGTTCCTTTAGCGCATCCTATAGCCTAAACAGCTAGACCCATTTCGAAGTGCATGGTGTCGTTAGATTCGTCTTGGTACCCGGAGTGTCATAGGATACATTTTATGGTAAACAATCCAACATGTCGTCCGCAAAATAGAAAGTATGCTCTCGGGGTTTTTGGTTTTTAACTACTTAATATTTGATTTCTTTATTTTAAAAATATTTCACAAGCTTCATTTAAAAAATACATAGTATACTAGGATTAACTTGCCGCGTCATCCGATCTGATGTGTGGAATTGAACCACACACTGGTACGGTCAAAATGCATCGTTTTTGGCATACGCCACTACTCACGAGTATATTTTATCTGTCTTATTATGCGGTGTTGGGTGTGCGGCGAGAGAAATGAAACTGTCTCTTCGGTTGCAACTCGTATAATGTTCCCCAATAAATCATAATAAAAGCTTATATACTAGTTCATACAAATGTGGTGGCCAGGTGTGTACGTATCACACTACACCTCCTCCGTTAAATAAAAAAAAATAACTAAAATATTATTTTTTTTTTGCTCAGATTAACCATAAAAACATAAAATTTTGAGTCTAATATAGTATAATTATAAAATGTATTTCCAAACATTGTTATTATTTATTTTCATTTTGCAATAGCCATAAAAATAAATTTTGAAGTACTACATACAAATTTAAACTTTACCCTTCAAACGATAGTTAGAAAAAAAAAATCAATCTAATATAATAATACATGTAAACTTAAATTTTCAAAAGTTATTTACTTATATTCGATCACACAATACTACTAAAACCTACAAAAATTTGATTTTTTTTTTATAGATCATGTCATTACATACATTTACAATTATATTTAGTATTATTTGTTTTTTTTTTTTATTTTTATAAAACCTTCGTTCCTAACACAATATCCAGCATGTTTGTAAAATACAATTTAATGTCACAGAAAAGCAACTGTACTGATTATATATAAAAAAAAATCGTAACAATAAGTGATTCATACATTTTGCATGACTGAACAATCAATAATAGCTTCACCAAAAATGTAAAACAATCAACATAAATGAATGCGACTTATATAAATGTAATAAACTTCTAAACTTTCATTAATACATTTTGTTACTAGCATTTCAGTAACGAGAAATAGTAAGATTGAACTTTAGGTATAGAATTATTATAGTACTAACGTACTTTAGGGTTCAGTTTGTGTTGTATAGTCAAATCAACTATAAAAATCGACATTATTTTGACAAAATAAACAAATATTGAAAGGAGTTTAAGAAATGTAAATTGTGAAGCCAATCTATATAATCGAAATGTGTTAAAAAAATATATCTATGTAATTAAAACATTATTAATCTATAATTATAGTTTGAAATAAAACTTAGTTTATACGCCATGTTGACAATTAACCATACTACAAGTTATTAAAATCTTCTTTTCCACCGATTGTAAATTCTCTATTTTAACTTAGATAGTAAAAGAGTATAAATTTATCAAACTAAACGGTTTTTTATATGTATAGGTATAATGTATAAATGGCAATGATATCAGTAATTACTTATATAATATAATTGATTTATATTTTATACCATATGAAGTTGTATTTTGGGTACAATAAACAATAAAAATATATTTATATAAATTGAGTGGGTATTCACTACTATAATTGTAAAAAATATTCTTTAGTCTTTATAATTTTTTGTTTCTCATCTTCCTAAATTCTGTAATAACCATCTCATTTTTCGGTTACATAAATTGTATTTTTTGATCTGCCTTCTCATTGATAATAATATTTCTCACCATACCTACCAGTAAATAGTTTCTAACACACTAAAACGCTTCACATTAAATATCTGCTTCTCATATTATCTAGTATCGGTACGCTACTGATACCACAATGGTATTTCTTTTTTTTAACTGGGCCGGCCGGTCCCATTACTTTTTTTTATATATATAGGTACTTTCCATTTCATTTTGAGTCGACTCCAATTTGTATATAAATCCACATAATAATAATAATGCATAAGCATCTTTGTGCTTAGCATGGATGGTGCGCACACATCCTATAATCGGGGCCATGGTTTAAGCCATTCTTACTCAAGACTCCAACAGATCTCACAGAGAAAACTCGTTTGCACCATGATCGAAGCTGAAGGATTGGACCCTCCAAGTACCTTTAATTGATGTAGGTAGGTACCGAATACTTGCGCTCACGCCTCATATTTCATTCTTCATTCCGAAACACATCCTTATTAACACTCTACCAAAATGAATCGTATGGTCTCCAAGAATGTTGCATCACATCTGGGTGATCAATCCAGTGTATGGGCAACAAACTTTTGTTACCAAATTATTCGCTACAACATTCAACTAACCTTATACACAATTCCCATCCGAACAAGTATCATTCATCCCATTTCCATCCAACAAATTAAGTCGTTAAATCAAACTTTACAAAACCTTCCTATCTATATTAGAGAAATGTACCTAATTACACACATAAGGAATAAAAGATTTTTAATACATTTTCTCGTGCCTAATCATAACCTACTTTTGTTACGTGCCATGATTTACCTGTTATCCATTCCTAAAATATATGTATCTCCTTTACTTCGCTATCGATTATATTCAAAGACAAGCAATTTTTTTGTTTGATATTCAACCTATAATAATAACATACTTTCTGATAAGGTATTGATGCACTCAGCTACCTATGTGCATGACACAACACACCTAACAACAGTCGCTAGTATCAAATTTCTGCGGACTGTCTTCCTCGAATCGGATGATTCCATGACCTTATGGATCATGTTTACAGTCATGTGTTATTATTTTATAAATTATGAAAGTAAACCATTTGCAATTAATTTGCGAAAAACTTTTAATATCACTTTTGTAATAAACAAAAGATAATGTAAATTCGTGCTGTAATAATATGTTCTGGTAATATTTAATAAAATAATTGTATAAGGTGTCTATATGAGATATAAATAGTAGATATAGTTAGATTCCTGTAAAGTGTGTATGAAATATTAATATATTCCTGTCTACTCAAACCAGAGGAACTTCGTAATATGCATTATTTTATTCTTTACGATTTACAAAATTAGAAAAATATATGTACCTAATAAAATTTAAATAGTGCATTTGTAATCAATAACATTTTTACAACCAATGCAGGATACAATTTAAATTAGTATCCCTACATCTATCTATCTATATCCAACTATAGATATGGTATTATTATGATAATGTTGAAAATAGTTCAGTTAATCGAAAATATACACGTCATGATAGACTTTGCTCCGGTTGCATTGTCTGATTTCCGGCAAGGCAACGCGCAATAATGAAATTAAAATTTTATTAAAAAATATCTATCATATTGTAGCTATAAAAAGAAAAATAATAAGAATAAACATAGATAATAATTCAAGTTTAAAATTGGCTTGTGTTCTCTATGAAATATGGAAAAGATTAAATATAATTTATTTGGTTATAGAAAAAAAATTTTAAAGAAAAGTAAAATATTTTGTAAATTGTAATAAAATCTATTTGCTGTAAGTAAATATACTTTACTTGTATTGTCAACATGCGTAGGCCAAAATTACGTATAAAAATATTTGGATCTTTTCCAAATACAACATACTTAATAGTAATCAATATCTATTAACCTATAAAATAGTAATCAAATTAAAATAATAGTTGGTGCACCCATCTTATCTTGTATTGTCCGCGCGGCAAAAAAAATATAGGTAATTCACTTACGTCATTTTCACTATTCACTTAACTGCACTTTAAGGCCTGAGACCTGGGCCCACAGGCTGGGGCACAGCTACATCTCACGGCTTCTCCATATTTGACGCCATCATCTCCCAGCAGCTAAGATTTTCTCAATCACCATATTATCGTCCATCTCCGTATTTCATTAAATAACTCTATCTGTTACTCCGCGTAAAAATTTGCCAGTCACGTCCTTCAATCATGGCCATATTAAAATCATATTGATTTTCGCGCATACGCAAAAATATTTTTTTTTCCTTCTTCATTTAAATATTCCCTTCGTGCGGCTCAGCGCTGCCCAAAGGCAGCACTGGCAGGGTCGCCATGCGGTGTTGGGTGTGCGGCGAGAGAAATGAAACTGTCTCTTCGGTTGCAACTCGTATAATGTTCCCCAATAAATCATAATAAAAGCTTATATACTAGTTCATACAAATGTGGTGGCCAGGTGTGTACGTATCACACTACAATATCATCTATCTGTCAGGCTATCTATTCCGCTGTATAAGTTTTTCGGCAACGTCTTCTTATTATTGTAACGTCGTCTTAGGTATTTTGACCTCACTTCTCAATGTGTGTTATCAATTCAATTTTCAATTTTCAATTTATTCATGCAATTACAAGGATATTGTGTTTGCTTATGAAATAGGCTTGTACATAATTATATTATTAAATAATTCATTACATTAATCTCAATTATTCATTCATTTCTCATTCATTACATCATCAAATTATCTAATATTTTTTCTGTTAAGTCCTACTATACTATATACTAATTCATAAAAACTATACCCAAATAATGTCAAATATCATTGATTATAGTCCAGTAAGGATACACTTTTAACTTCCTATATAATTTTAAAGGCCGTTATTTGTTGCACATGGATAGAGTACCTGACAGTGATAGAATAAAATAAAAAACGCCCCGAATACAGAACCTCCTCCTTTTTTGAAGTCGGTTAAAAATCGAACATATCGGTAGCTTGATTTAGTTATAATATACATATTCAGTAATAAAACATCGACTATATGATTAAAATTACCACTGTGAATTACGTTGCGTCGGAGAATATACTTAGAACCCCTGTAAATATTTTCAAAAAAATCGAGCAATAACTTCTTTACAATTATGAAAAATTTCACCGAGGGCAAATATCACGATTCAATAAACTATTTTTAGAAAATATAAAGTAGCTATTGATAATTTTTTTAGACAATAGTTTTAGAAGATCTTAGCATCTTCTATGACGCAATGAAGTGCACAGTGGTAACTTTAATTTAATATTGTAGGTTTTATAACTAAATACCTACACTAAACCTAAAGCAAACTCCTGATCCGTTAGGAAATATTTTTTACAAGATCACTGATAGGCACTGTGTGTATGTACAAAAAATCAGTGCCTTTAAAATTATAGGAAGTTACACCTCTAAATATGCATATCTTGACTGGACTATTACTTATGGCAGTGAAACATGGCAGTAGGCAAGCACATAGCTCAAGGAACTGATGCCCCGTAGGGTATTAAAATTCTCGAGTGGAGACCACACATCGGCGCACACGGCTTACCTGATGAAGGTCTCGGGAAGTCGCTGGATGCAGGCCGCTCCAACCGCACGCTTTGGAAATCTATGGAGGAAGTCAATGTTCAGCAGTAGACTTCGTGTGGCTGATATGATGATGACTGATGATAATACTTGTCCTATTGAACTGGAAAGAACATTAGTGTTTTGGGGCAAAAAATTCCGGAAAACTATATTCTGAAAATTTCATATTATTCGACATACTTGCGAAACCCCACATATGTGGCAGATGAGCTTTTTATCACTCGCCTACATATCCAGATTTGTATCGACAAGTCTTTTGGTAAACCAACTGATACAAACGCCAGACCCTATTGAAAAGCGGACGCAATCAATTCAGTTAACTAGTTAATTGCATAACAGTAATAGAATTGTAGATGACAGAAAACAGTAGCAGCACAGCCAACAATTTCATAATATAATTTTTAAACTACGTACTAGTTAGGTTTTTTTTACAAACCAATCATCTAGTTCCAAACTAAGAAAGGTTTGTGCTATGGATTCTAGATAACGGATAAACATACATAAATATTTACATAAATATCCATGACCCGGGAATAAATGTTCGTATTCATCACACAAACATTTACACGTCGTGGATTTCGCTGACAGGATCACTATCCACTACACATTCTATCTTATCTTTTAAAAAGGTAACTCGTTTAATTGAAAATAATTTAGGAAAGTCGTTTTTTTTTTACAGTGCCTCAAAATTCTCTTTCAGTGTGATCAATTTTTTTCATATTTTTGATATTTCTTTCCACCACCAATCTGGCTATAGTATGCCCCACAGTTTCTCCACCTAAACACGATATAGGTGCACTGCGTATCTCTTACTCGCATAAAGCATGAACGTAATAGCAGGCTTCTATGTTATGTCATTAGCGGTTATGCTAGCCTCACAGAAATGGGAAACTTCTTTTTCTAGTTGACCCCGTAGTCTGGAGCCCGAAATAGCAATAGAATCGCGTAGGGCAGGATTTAGCGCCATTCCTCGCTTAGAGGAGTTAAAGTGAGAAGACCACAGAACTACTAATATTTCTTATTTTAGTGCGATAAAGATCATACATTGAATTAAATTATTACTTTATACAAAGTTAACTGACCGGATATTTACTTTAACATAACTACGCCATGCACCAAATATCATCAGTCCAATTCTGAGCTTCATTTATGAGTAGAGATATATTTATGAAAACATCGGATGACCCACATCACTGACTGACAATGCGATGCCAAAGAAGCGGATTTTGTAGTCCAATATACGAGTTATTAAATCTTGAGTCGAAAGCAGCTTTAAGGGTCAAGTCTTGAAACCATGTCATAATTCGGGAACGTGATAGGTACAGTCAAATATGCAAAACTTATAATATTAGGTATCATATTATGATACCATACCAGTTTTCCATTGTACGGTCGACCGCACGTCAAGCGTAATACTGCCAATAAAATCAGAGCTCCCGAAAGGTAACGCGCTCATACAAGGTGCGGACGGTCCAAAGGTTAAGTGTTACGTCTGTCTGTCTTGACAATTCGTCTGTCTTTATAATTTGAGAATTTCAAACAACAAATCTTCGTAATTAAATGTATGATATAAGTATGTAAGATACATGATAAGATTCTGTGGTTTTACCTTTTACGAGGGCGTTGCTAGCGACTGGGACGGTGCCAGCCTCTCGTGGTATAGGGTAGCTCGGGAAATAGCGATATTATGTCAAACTACTACAGGTAAATAGGAACGAGGTAATAGTCTGCCACTGTTGGAACACAAACCCGATAACCTTAAATCTTGGTGGCAATTACAGACCATTTACCCGCACTTAAATCTTAATATTAAATTATGATCTTGAAACCTGAGATGCTTACCAGTGAAGGGTAAACATTAGCATGCTCCTCATGCCATTCAACTTGGCCCTCACATGCAATCTCTGGGATTCAGCTAGGGTAGTTTTTCTCCTGCTCGAATTCCATGACCAACTTCTTATTAAGGAACGACTCACCGGATTCTCAAAGCGTCGGTGATAATGGTAATAGTCACTCACGGTCGTTAATGTGCTAAGTGGTGGTGGTGGCTGGTAGCAATATGAATATGAATACGACCTGTTTGGTGTAGTGGTTAGAAACTCTGACCACTATATCGAAAGATCGCGGGTTCAAATCCCGCTAGGGGCATATGTCTATATGATGAATACGGACATGTGTACCCGAGTTATGGATGTTTTCATTTATAATATTTATTATTTATTTGTTTATTTATCTGTTCACTTTCGATGTCCAGACCTAACATTACTGTAATTGTCGTCACCGCGCCATTTCCGGCGATACCAGCGCCACCAGATTAACTTCTTGCAACAAATCGCGTATTATGATAGTCATTTGACTAATTATAAATTCCGTCGTTAATTTACCGCTATCTGTGACATACTTTTTATGCTAAAAAGTATACCCTACTTTTTTACTGAATTGTGTGATACTGTATTATATCGATTGTGAAATAAAAAGCACATTGAGCTGAGAATGTTCGTCACTGCTGTCCATAGTAGTTGACCATGAATCCTCGGGGACTGACATACATCGTCCTGCTAATCGGCGTGTGTAGAGGTATGCCATGTTATTTAACGATACTGTCAAACAAATGTTCAACTTATTACTCGATTTGTAATGACTGCCCCGGACCACTTTTTCATCACCGTGAATTTCAAAATTAAACAACATGCGAAAATCGTAAGTTAAATGTCTATAATAAAATATATATATTTCATCAAAGAAGCAACCTCTTTCTAATGATTCAAAATTTGCTTCCCTGTACATTTATTTGGTCATGAATTTACACGTATATTTTTCTTCAACGATTAACTCTACCAAAAATATCTAATATATTGATAACCTAATCAATAATCGATGCATTGTTTATTTAAACAATCGAGCATAATTGATTAAAGAAAAAAATAATTGATTATATTATCTTCAGGTTTACGTGCGGAATGCAGGATAAAGTGTGTGTTAATACAGAGAAATAAAAAAGAAAGAAAACTATTGTTTTACCCTAGCCTTCGCTACTACTGCTGATGCTGTCGAGCATTGTTTTTCTTAGCATTCCTTACTAGGAATGGCTACTGAGAAGTCAACAAGCGATGTTGTGTTGCTGCTAAATCTTGTATCCTGCGTGTAATTGAACGCCAGCTAGCTGCCACTGCCAATCTGACAGATTACGGGATAAGCACAGTTCTTTTTAATTATTTGATTAAGCACCTCATAACAATCTTACTTGAAACATGAAAACACAAACAAAAAATACATACATTCATAAAATTACGCCTATTTCCCGCAGGGGTAGGCAGAGGCCACAGACTTCCACTTGCTACGACCCAGACACACCTCTTTCGCTTCCTTCTTTCTCATAATGTTGCTCATAAATGCTGGCCGGTTTAGGGTACTCTTGACTTGGCTTTCTTTAAGACGTCCTCGATTTGATAAAATACAGGTACCTAAAAAATATAGGGTTTCAAAATGGCTTCTATGTTCTTTCAGAAACTTTTACAGTCCTTCGTCTTTCATAAAAACTTAAAAACGCAATAGCCTCATTAGGACTTTTGTTTTAGTTAATTTGTGTACAAACTAAAACTTTTCTTAGTATTGGTGAATTAAAGATCCTCGTTTCAGTTAGACGCCCTGTAATTTTCTTAGAGTAGAATAGAGGTGTAGTTAAAAAGCTAAAATTAAAAAAGTTTCACCAAAAATTGTGTTAGAGAAAATTGGTTTTGTTCATTATGCTTAATCCCACTGGCGGCGTTTGGTTAGCAGTGGCTTTTCTCATCTTATTTTCCAACTCCCTGTAGATATCATTATTTTCTGTTTTATTAAAATAATATTAGTTTTGAAGACTAGATAAATAAATAAGGTACCGAGATGTTGTAAACATGGGCGAAAGTTGACTTCGTTTGTCGCTATAAAAGGTAAAAATGAATGGCTGGTGGTAGAGCTATATCTACCGCCAAACAGCAAAGTTAATAGCATTGTTGTGTTCCGGTTGTCAGAGATAAGATAGCAGTTCTCCGAATAAGATGGCGTTTCCGGGTCAATAGGCTTCCACACAGACCCGTAGCGCATTTTTTTTATGAATGTTGTATAACTTGTTTTCTGGAGGTATATATTTTATTATTATATTATTTCATGAAGATACGCTAAAAAGAGGTAAAATGTTATGTATTAATACTATGTGTATTTGGTATTATAACGTAAGTGTATAACACGGAGCAAATCCCGTGTAACTGAATCATGTAGTTTACCAGCGAGTTGATGCAATCTGCAGATTATTCTAAGTATAGCATTATTTATTTTTTCAAATAATGTATTATTTACAATGTTTGTGATTTCCCTGTAGTTTTAATTTAATGTTAGTCTCTTAATTAGTCTCGAAATATATAGGGATCTTGATTTTGTTGGACAGTTTACTATAGAAATGAAGGGTTCCAAATATTCAGCGAGTAATTTGTAAATTCCACGGTCTACCGACAACGGCCATAAAATACGGTTGGATTGGCCTTATGTCTTTTCCAAGTATTACGGCTCTGTGTAATGTAGAGATCCATTTCTTTGATCTTGTACATTAGACACAATTTCTTATTTTCAGCTGCTCACGGAGGTTTTCTGTCGTGTATATGTCCATCATAAGGATAGTTTCACCATTATCCACTATTTCATTCACGTGGTCTTAAAGGATTCCAAATCAAATAACATGATTCGAATATAGCCTACGAGTATAATAATTACAATTACTTAGTAATGTGATATTATTACAGACAACCTAAAAATAACGTAGTACACACCTGTGAATTCTATTTGTATTTTCAAATAATAATAATAAATAAAATATTTCGAACACTCATACCAACCATCTATTTCCACTCTAAGCAATGGTTGTACTCTAGATACTAGATAACTGATAAACATATACATAAATATTTATATAAAGATCCATGACTCGGGAATAAATGTTCGTAAAGAAACGAATGTCGGACACTAGTTCCAGACACGATTCTGGAACTGGTGTCCGACATTTATTCATCACATACCTCGCGGGATTCGGACCCGCAACCGTTAATTTCGCTGACAGGGTCCACTACACCAAACGGTCGTCAATACCATTTTTTAAGCACAAAGGGCTTGCACTTGGCTTGAAATCATGAAGGCACGCTCGCCCGGAATCCTCAGAGATTGGCAATCTTATCTCAAACGGTCGGAATACAGAAGGACATTGGATAAAATAGTGGTAGCTAGCTAGGCGGACATTTATAAATGCTGTACCACTAATATACAAATTTAAGTTCTTTGTTCTTAGCCAATTACTTTTTAATAACTTCTTTTATTTACTTATATACACTAAAATATTTAATAATAAAACGATTAACAATATCATTACTAATTGAAGCAGAAACGTCTTTAAAATTAACAATACTAATGTTTTATAAATTCAATCAATTTTGTTCCTATAAATATAAGAATACAATCGGTTTACGAATACATAATTAACCTCACGCAACATCAATCAACGTTTTACTCTTTCCTGAAGCGTACATAAATCTTCGTCACTGAAAGGTTCAAACCTAAACCGCCGTCCACACTGATAAATACAACGAGAAATGAAAGCGCATACACCTAACTAAAATATTATATTTCTTTCAAATGAGAAAGTACTTGGATCGGACCAAAACTTCACTTACCGAGTGAAAAGAAGGAAAAATATAAAACGAATAAAGAATAATTACTTTCACATCAAACAAAAAAAGCCAATGAAGCTGTACGTCGTTTATTACACAAACTGCGTATTGATTATTTTTTATAAAAAGGGTTATTTAGCTTCACCTATCCATCCCGGTGTCTGTCTGTTTGTAATCATATCTTACACAATTTAAATTACCCACTTTCCGAAGTTAAATTGAACTGAAATGTAACGGGGTAATGTCGCCGGTCTTTTGGGCACCCTCCCGCACGGTTCGGATCTTAAACACGTTTTCTACCTTATAGCTATGGAGTATCGTGTCCGGGTGTGTCTCCATGTTTTTGCTTTTAATTTTTGTTAACTCTTATACTGAAATGTTCCATACATTGTTACGGCCGATCACGATCCTGGTATATTCTACCGACTAATTGTCGTCGGCAGGATATAAGGTCCTTCTACAAAAGATATACAGGAAAATAGTAAAATAAACAAAATGATACCGATTGTAAGTCGAATGACAATGCAATATTATGGTGACATAGAGCTAGTCTGATGATATAGCCGGAAGATGGCCATAGGAATTGTGGCATAAGTATAGTAAAACTTTCATGTTTGGGTTTACTATGATTTGATAATCATGAATGTATGTAGAATGTATATGTAGGTATAAGTAAAATAACATTAGTTTCTTATAATTTTCGAAATTGGGACTGTTCCCGAAATTTTTCACTTTCCCCACTATCTCGGTAACAAAAGGCACGGAGCGTACACAAAGGGAGCGTATACGCGAGCCTCCTTGCTCTATGGGTATAAGTAGGAGTCCGATAGACATAATTGATTATTACTTATTTTTCTACGTAAACTTTTATCTGAAACGATTCAGTACTTTGTTTGCACCTAGGTTATTGTATGGTATTTGCACTTTGAACCCTTATTAGATAAAGTTTTTATTTAGATATTACAGATATACATACATAAATATTCGACCGCACAATTATCCTGCATGGAACTATGGTTTACGAAATGTAGCTTTATTTCATAGTAATTAAACAATATAAAATTCACTTCGGTGTAATTTATTATTACTGAAAATGTTGTCGAAATGCGTAATAAATAGTCGTAATAAATAGTCAAATTGTATTCCTGGAGACCACATACCGGCGAGCGGACGACGGCCATCCACCAGGCGGATGACCTAATAAGGTCGCGGGAAGTCGGATGAATGCAGGCCGCTTCCAATCGGTCGCTCTATAAATCTTTAGGTCTGCGTTCGGCAGTCGACGTCCTGTGGCTGATGTGATGCTGATTCCAAATGTAACATAGGAATAACTATTTCCAGCAGTCAAAGCGCAATGCAACCTAAGCGCATGCGAGGTGTTCGATATGATGACAAGAGGATTGACTGGCGCATCCGCTGGAGCTAATGGGTGCTCCGCTGATGTCCACTGGCGACAATTGGACAGACGGCTGCGCGCCATCGAGCAACCTGGTGAGTTGTATTTGATTCATAGCCGGTATTCTCCAAATCAGAGATAACAGCTTCCTTCCTGTAAGCCCATACTGGACAATGTATTTGCAGAAAAAGAGGAACAGGGATGTGTGCAATTCGCTTTTCATGTGATTTACTCTACATGCTAAGCATGTCGAATGTGGGTTGAATATTATAAATTAGTTTCAGGTTCATCAAAGGCCAGTCAAAAATAAGAAATTGAATTTTAACATAGTGCTATTGTGAATCAGTGGTACTTACTTAAAAAAAAGTATTACAGTTGGGTCGGCTCTACTAGTTTAATAGTCGACTAAGTTAGGATGATAGTCATGTATAGTTGGGTTTGTTAAATAGTACAAATAGTTCATAGGAACTCCATAACAATACTCTGTCATCTGCAGAAATAACTTTATATTTTAATCATGCGCAGAAGAATTCGTAGTCAGAATATAGGTATACGCTTGGCGAGTTTATTTAGATCAGGTTTTTATTGAACTCACTCGTAATTTTTATTTCTAGTTTCATTTAAAAAATGTGTCTCGACATTACATTTTAGCTTGGACAATTAGCTACGGGCAGTCCCGTTGGCGCCAGTGCTCCAAGTCCGTATGCCGATGCGACGCAACCCGCCGCTCGCTTAGCTGTTGGAGGGCTGGTCTCTCTGCACTTGCTGCTGACTTGGTAGTCCCCGCGGATCTCGTCACAATGTTAGTGTTTCTTAATCAATAGTGCAAATTGCCAAAACTATAGATACGAATGTACAAGTAGGTACTAACTTGAAGCATGGTTAAGCATGTTTTATAATGGACGACCTGTGTATGGGGGTTAGAAACTCTGCTACTATATCAAATGGTCGCGGGTTCGAATCCCGCTAGGGGCATATGTTTGTATGATGAATACAGACATGTGTTCCCGAGTTATGGATGTTTCTCATTTAGACATGTATTTATTTACAAAAAAAATATATATATTTGTGTAGTTTATCAACCATCTGGTATCCATAACACAAGCCTAGATGCTTACTGTGGACCTAGATGGCGCTGTGTGTTTGTGCAAAGACATTTATTATTATTTATTGTAACCCAAACTTATTTAAAAGAGCAACCCTTGAGTTTCTTGCTCGTTCTTCTCTGGGGAATCAGCTTTATGAATAAGCAATTATGTCAATAATTTTAATATTAAGATAAAAAATGTGACGTTTTCAACTGATAATTTTTATCCTTCGAAATAAATATTTTTTGATTTGATTGAATGTTAATTTCAGTGATCTCGGCACTAACAAGCTTCGAACGCTGCACAAGACTACATTTAAGGGGATGCGATCATTGGTCGAGCTAGACATGTTTGACAATCGCGTGGAATACTTGCCAGCAGGCATATTTGATTCACTTGGAAATTTAAAAATATTGTAAGTAATAACTATTTAAGTATTTAAAAACCAAAAACCCAACAGCATACTTTGTATTTTCCGGACGAAAAAATATGTATCCTATGACACTCCAGGCATCAAGACGAATCTAACGACACCATGCACTTCGAAACCGGCAAGCCGTTTTGACTACACGATGGGCCAAAGGTACACACTAACATACATACACATACAAACATTATCCTCCTTTCTTGGGCAGTCGGGTAAAAAGAAATTAGTACGTCTATGCTACTAACAGCCTCTATCTATCTATATCTATCACACTCACCCTCAGTCGTAATGATATTTCTGTCACTCGTCCTTGTTATAAAAACAAATTCTCGTCTTATGTCGCTTTTAAAATATTCAAAACAAACACACAATTCGAATCCAATTATAAAGATTAATCACTGTTTATTATAATTTACAACAACTGATATGCACGCACATCTAATACCACACACAATTTATGTCTATCGAATTTTATATAAGTAATTATTAAATAAACGGTTATATTTTTTTTGTTTTCTTATAACTAATAAATAACACACACAGCGCTATCTAGTTCCACACTAAGCAACTAGGCTTGTATTATGGATAGCAAATACAAATATACAATACAATTATTGTACAACAGAAAAGGAAATACAGTTTCAGAAAAGTGGTAAAAATAATGTATAATTTGGCGATCTTATCACTAAATGCAACCTTTGGGTATAAGGACAGTACATTTGAAATAGGTAGCTTGTGCGGTATTAAATAGGGATGCAGATACAAACTACGTGAATAGATTTCATATATTTACGTCATACTTACATAGATCAATAGACAAATATACCTACTTAAACATAACATATCATATACTTAGATAGACAATAGATAGACTTTACCGCCTACGTGGCTCAATGTAAACAACATTGAGTTTACGATTCGGAGGTCGCGGGTTCGATCCCCAGCGGGATACATGTTTAAGTCATCGCTCAGGCTGCCCTACTTATTCTGGGGTGGACACCTTCCTCAAAGGCCGGCAACGCATCTGTGACCCTTTTGGTGTTGCGGGGTGTCCATGGGCGGCGGTGATTGCTTTCCATCAGGTGACCCGCATGCTCGTTTGCCGCATCTCATATAAAAAAAAAAAAAAAAAAAAAAAAAAGTACTCGGTTTGGTTGGTGGTAGGGCATTTTAAAATGTCCGCTTGGCTAGCTACCACCATCCTATCTATATCTGCCGCCAAGCAGCAATGTTAATAACGTTGTTGTGTTCTAGTTGTCAGAGATAAGATAGCCAGTCCCCCAAATGTGTTGGGGTTTACACTTCCACCTTCGGCCTCGACTTCACTTTTATCGCGCCTGTCATGCTACGGGGGCAGGTCGCCAAATTTTTACATGTTGTAGAACATAACTAGGCAGAGTGGCGCTTTATAACAACTATTGTTGTGGAATGTTGTTAAATATGTATGTATGTGCTTTCAAATTTTTAGGCGCCTTCAAAGAAATTATCTCGAAGAAATCGACGCCGAAGCCTTTCGTGGGACGAAAAAGCTTTTCCACGTTGACCTATCCAACAACTTCCTATACACACTCCCAGAAAGGTTGTTCGCTAACAATTCTTTCTTGGAAACGATTGATATTTCCAACAACCAGTTGATGTACATACCATCAGACAGTTTCGTTGGACTCCAGTCACTATTGATATTGGATTTATCAAAAAACAAAATTCAGCGAATAGAAAATAGAACATTTATACTGAGGACTTTGCAAGTATTAAAACTATCTGAAAACAACATCAACAATATCACTGAAAGTGCCTTTGAAAGTCTCGTGTCGTTGGAATCGCTACTATTGGACAGAAATAAACTGCAAAATATTCCGATACATTTATTTCGCCATCTCAAATGTATGATGTTTCTGGATCTATCTAATAACAACCTAATAAGCGTAAGTACAGAAATATCGTCATCATTATATCAGCCATAGAACCTCTACCGCTGAACATAACATCATAGATTTCTATAGCGACCGATTGGATGCGGCTTGCAGGAGCCCGGAATAGCAGGGCAGCCTATTTAATCATTTATTTCGTTAACATAATTTTCTCAGGTAAGTTTGAATGATTCATAATTCATTATAGCGAATTATGTTCCGGCATGTTCAAACGGCATGCTTGTCACCTTATAGTGGTACAAAACCTGCCGGATGTGGCCGGCAATGTATGAAAATCCATATTGTGTTATTTCAATGTGCAAAGAGGTTTTATTACGTTGTAGTCACTAGCTCTTTCTCTATACAAAGAGCTTTTATTACGTTTTTGGTTAAATACAGATTCCGAAACATCCAAAAAGATTACGCGTGACGTGGGAACATTTATCTACGTGTATGTAGGCTAAATGATTTATTTATTGTTCTTTTTTTATTTTACAAAATTTAATTTAACAAAATGAGCTCCAAGCGTAAAAAGAGAGTGCGATGGAGTTATTTTAAAATACTAACTTTTTTGAATATCTGAGCATTGTTTGAGAAAAGTACTATAATTATAAGCCTTGGCGGCAATTGTGCAGATAGACTCACAAAAAATATTATGTATTTCGGCATTAACTCCGCCAATATAGGCCAAGTGATTGACGTCAAATACGGACCCGTCGTGTATAAAAAAAACTATGCCTGATTTGCCAACCGTTGCAGTAATGGTATAACAATTGCATTACAGTTGACTGGTGATGAATTTGAGAAACTTAAAAATTTACGAAGTTTAAATCTTAAAGAAAACGAGCTCTCGCAGCTTCCAGACTACATATTTTCCAAGTGCTCAAATTTGGAGAAACTTGATTTATCCCGAAATAAGTTGCGAGTTTTGAATGTTACCACATTTTACGGTTTAGAAAATCTTACATCTCTTTTATTATCTGATAACAAGCTTTATGAAGTTCATTTCAAAACATTTTTAACTTTGAAGAACCTGACGACATTGTAAGTATAATATTTTTACTTATATTATAAAATTTCATATTCTTCCTATTCCTTCATCGTACTCGATCTCAAAATAAATATAAATTGAACACACAGTGGTGTCGATTCGGATGTACACCAACTAAACTAAACCCAGTTTTGGAGTGGTGCCGTCGCATCGTACTGTTCCAGGAAGGAAGAGACAGAACTACTTTAAAACTGGCTTTAGTTTAGTTGGTGTACATCCGAATCGACACCAATATCCCGTTTTTCCCGTTCCCATCAAAATTTCCCGCTGGAACTTTCCAAAAACCCATCTTAGGGAGAGTTTACCCGAAGCGATCCAGATTTTCTCGATAGTTCTTGTAAAAATTTCCCGTTGGAATATTACATATATTTCCTGTTCGAATTTTCCAAATTACCCCCGTTACTTTGTCCGTTTGGATCTCGAAATAAATAGAAATTCAGTCTCAAAATCCCGTTTGTCGCATTCCCGTGGTAATTTCCCCTTCCCGGGGGAATTTTGTTCATTTCGTTCTTAGCTGACGTTTTCTAGCTACAAGCTACCTACATGCCAAAATTTCAACTGCATACGTGGAGTAGTATTCCAATTTCGTGTTTAGGCAGTGACTAAGTGACCTTTCCTATACCGGATTAGTTTTTACCGTAATGACAAAATAGGGCATATTAGTTAAGTGAAATAGAAGGTATTGGCATAGGTAGTTTAATTTTCTTGTTCAAAGCCGCACGCGCCGGACGGAGATTGATAAGCGACTGGCGGTATTCGTATCGTGCCAAATTTATTTGAACTCATATTTTCTCCAAGTTTTATTTATTTATTTAATTTAATCATGTAATTATGTGGAATAGGCTACAAACGCGACCGTCAAATGACACGCTTTATTCGATGATGATTTAAAAAAAAAGAATTAAACTACCTATGCCAATACCTTCTATTTCACTTACCTAATATGCCCTATTTTTTCCTTACGATAAAAAAACTCATCCGGTAAATATAGATAGATAAACTGTACAATCGACAGAACGTAAGCTGCGGGCTATCTCTAAAATATTCCTACTCTGCCAGGAACCACACGGCACCGCTCATAGTAAGATGGAATCCACGACTTCTTGTGTATTCAGCACTTTATCCACTGCACTATGAGATTTTTCCCCCAAATAGTTGGGGATATAGTTGGGGAGTTTGATATAGATCAAACAGGAAAAATAACTACTGTTACCCCAATTTTCATGAAATTTTATTATATGAAAATACCTTAAAAGCCTATTTTAAATAAAGCATTCGTTACATACATTGCTGTGTGGTTTCGGCACTCAAATAGATTAGAACCAACCCGTTTCTTCAGTGGGTGTCGTAAAAGACGACTCTCTTAGCGACTTTCCACCACAAAAACGTCTATAGATTTGCACATTTCATCAGCGATGGGCTCACCCCTGTGACGTGTGCATTTCTGTTTATTTCATAAGGTGAACCGTGGATGTGGTTTCAATCATTAAAACTCTTGTTTGGTCGTGACGTAATGTATGTATGTATGTACATTATATAATTTGATTTCTTTAATCGATACATATTTTGCAGGTATTTAGATAACAACATGTTTCCTTCGCTTCCTTCGCGCACTCTGGACTATATGCCTAAATTAACCAATGTAAAACTATCTGGCAATCTATGGCATTGCGATTGTCATGCCCTCTACATTTCAGCGTAAGTATTTTATAGGAAACTATGTTACGTCCCAACAATCTCAACAAAAATACATGTATGTGTATTTGTTACCTCTTGACGCCTAACCGGCTGGACGGATTTGATTGCAATTTGTTTGCTAGACAGATTAGAACTGGATTAATATAATAGGCAAAAAAAATTGCTGAACCGTTTTTGATGAAATGCTCCACGCGAACGAAGTCGCGGGCAACAGCTAGAATAGTTACATGTATATAGGGTGGAGATAAAAGCCGTGGTTAGATGAAAAGTTCCAATTAATAATGATAGCAAATTTTACTCAAAAGTAACTTTATTTAATTTTTAGATATAAGAATACTATTTTTAATAACTCTCATATATTTCTTAGTTAAGTCTTTAAAAAAAAAATAAGGAAAATTGAAAAAACCCGCGAGGAAGTTACCTAAGGATAAAGTGTACTCTGTTTCGCTTTACTTTTGTAGTCTCAAACAAAATCCTTATTCTGGTATGTATCCTTGTCTAGAAATTATGACGAGAAATTATCTTAATTTCATATAGGTGTACCTATACAAACACAAAATAAAAACGTTTTTCTATCAGTGTGATTATATTATAAAACCGATCTAATTTTCTTAAGTATAGTAAAAAGAGGTATAGTAAATTCTACAAAAATTAAAAACGATTCCTAAAATATTCATCATTTCAGTAATCTGTGTAAATATAAATTTTCTTTTAAGAAGCGAGTTAAAGCACATTTTCTATAAAACAAAGGATGAACATTCCAAAAGCATTTGCTAATATTTAGTTCACGCAACATGATCTCCACACAAGACCCACTTATAATATTATTGCCAATTCTGCACTGGTGCCCTCGCTTTCTCTCGCACTGCCTATGTGAAGATCAGTGTCTTACGGTTAGATAGGGATCCACACTAAACGACGACCCATGTGTGTACAGACACACATACAACACTATTACATATAAGTATTAACCGTTGGTGTACTTAACTTCCTTATTTATCAATCACGCCTGTGAAATAAAGCCAGATTTTGGAAACCATAACACCAAGCAGAATCATTGTAGTACCTAGAATATTTATATATATGTGTTTCTGTAATATGCAAATACCTAAACCTTTAATCTATCTATATATACGAGTAATAAGCATGTTTGATAACCAGTGATACAGTGTTTATACTTTCGCTGTTTATTTTTGGGATTAGGATACAACAAGGATTGTACTAGGTGTAAGCAATTTAAATATACGTAATCTATTCGTTATCACATTAGTAATCATCAGAAAACAAAGCGACTATTTATGATTTTGTTCCGTTGATACTCGCAGCAGATTAATTATTATAATTCCTTTCTCAACTACTTTTACCTATGCTCGTCCCGCCGTCACCCTCTAAGGGTCGTATTAATAAATCGAATGATTGAGATCGCGTCTGAGTCTGAATACAATTTTTTTTGGTACTGTTTAAATATGCAATTTCATCAGAAAACAAAGCGACTATTTATGATTTTGTTTCGTTGATACTCGTAGCAGAGTAATTATTATACTTCCTTTCTCAACTACTTTTACCTATGCTCGTCCCACCGTCACCTTCTAATTAATAAATCGAATGATTAAGATCGCGTCTGAGTCTGAATACAATTTTTTTTGGTACTGTTTTAATATGCAACAGATTCTCGAGCGTCAACTTATGGTCATCTCAATGTTGAGAACGGTTTATTAATACGGGCCTTAGTCTTTCAATCTAGTTAATTAACCCCCGACGAAAAACGACGGATATTATGTGTTTGACTGCGTTTTGTGTGTGTATGAATGTGTTCCGTCTCTGTCCAGATGTATCTCAGTAATGCGTGATCCGAAGTTAGTGTGGTTTTTTTGTGGAAAAGACACGTTTTGTCTTTGTTATAAAAAAACCGCACTTAATTAAAGGGATAGTTTATTGACAAAGTTTGATGAAAATCAGTTAAGTCCTTTTGAAGATATTTAGCTTTCAGTGTAGTTGTTTGGTGTATTTGGATGATATAATAGTCTTTTGGGAGTTTTATAAATCTATTTATAGTTATTTTACTGGTAAATTTAAGTATGGAGGTCGAAATTGTACAGCTAGAAGACGCTTCTTATGTACTTCCAAATAATATTCAAAATTAAAGCGTCTAGCTTATCTATCATGCACGATGTCTATCACACCGTGTGTTCCGATCGCGTTGTCCGATTAGTCGGTCCTAATTTTGTTTTAGTGTTTCGTACCAAAAATAGTAAAACGGTTCACTTACGGAATCACCTCGGTAATCAATCCTGTAAACAGTGGTAGCCCATATAGAAGTGTATTTAAAAAAGAAAAACGTCGACTTTGGCGGTAAACAAAAATCTTTAACTAACCATAAAAAAATTAAAGTACCTACAGCGTGTGGAGTACCATTGTGATAGCTTATCACCTCACTTACCGGAGTAAGCAGAAACAATAGATAAACAATGGCTTCCGTTAAGGAGTGACAGCTAGCACGATTTAAATAAAATATATAATTTTTATTTATTCGGAAGACCAAGAGGTGCAACACTATTGCAAACTATTATAGGACACAGAAAGCCAATTACAGGTACATTGAATTATGTAGGGTTTCAGATTTTAGTCAGCACTAGTAGCATGACAAATGCGATATACGTTTATGTAGCGCGAGATAATATTTATCCTGCTCATTCGTTTGGACGAAATATACAACTATCCACTCTCACGTCTCGCGTCGCGCGATATCTTCGAAACGGGTGAAACCAATTTTGATCAAACATGTCTAAAATCCTTTCCCCTAATTTGTCTTTGAAAAACTTTATTTTAGTAGTACTAATATATAATTCCAATTTAATGCAATTTATGGGTAATTCATTAATATTATTTTTAGAACTATAGTAAAACAACTAATAGTACGCAAGGTTCATTCCCTACTTCGGGACTTGGCCGGTTTTTTTAACCTGATCCGATCTATCATACTGATATTATAATGATTGACACAAATATCCCTTTGTATATTTGTATATAATTCTTGTTAATGTGTATTTGTATGTATGTGTTCAAGAGAGTACAATAAAAAATAAAACGATTCCTTTAGTCCTTTTATTATACTCTACTCAGAATTTGCCGAGCTATAAGATTTTTTTTTTCTCTATAGATGGGTTCGTCTAAACGAGATGAAAATGTGGGACTACTCTCCTACCTGCGTGTCGCCCTGGTATCTAGAAGGACATTTTCTCAGGAAACTTAAATTCCCTGATCTGTGCGCTGGGCAATGGGCCAGTATGGTGAATCTTTCTCCACGTTTACCAATTCATCAACTTCTGGCACTGAATGTTTCTGTAAACAGGAAACCGCAGGATAGCATGGAACAGAACCATGACATCACAACCATCGATCCGTGGCATAGAAAATAATAATACAGTACGTAATACTACTAAAGTATAAGGTTGCGTTTTAAACATCCATTAAATCAAGTTTTTGTTTGCGGCAACTAAAAACTTAATTAAGTGAAGCTTGCTTCCGCAGTTATTTCCCAAAGAAATGTTTGAAATCCTGTTTTGATAGCAAATTTCGTCCGTCACTTGTTACATTACCATGTAGATAATTATTGAAGGGGTTGAACCCGAGCTTTTTATAAAGAATGTTATCAATAATAATAAATTCTAGTAATGTTATTCACCCAGCACACATCTAGGTTTTGTATCAAGAGGTACATGCCCTTAGAATTTTAGGAAGGAGGTGAGGTCCTATTGAAAGTAGACATCAAAAATGCTTATATCTCTGTCTCTGGCCTACTGACTTGGTACAGGAAAAGCTGCTTGATTCACATAATTTTCATTAGCAGCGCTTTATACGGCTTTCGAAATACTATTTTCTCTCGGGCCGGCCATTCAGCCTTGCTAACCATCCAATTATCATCCGTCTAAATTCTAAATTGAATATTTGGTACTTAGAACACGGTACACTGAGTAGCACGGTGGAAAGTGTATCGATGGACTCGCGGATTTTAATTGATGAACTCGGGGCGCCGTAAGTCCGCAATTTAACTTTAATAAATGTGAGATTTTTACACCGAGAAAAATTCAATAATTTCCAGTGTCAATGCCTTAACCCCTAGTATAACAACAGTTAATATAAAATTTTTAATAAAACTTTATTTGCGTTATGTGTAACGATAAAATTATTTTATTTCCAGCTTGGTTAGAGCGCCTATTCCGAATTAGTACCCACGCTTTTTGCATCATTCGCTTCTGTCTTTTCGTTTCTCAATACACGCAATTTCTACGTTGCTTTCATGCGGAATGTCCTTCACCCAGAATTTAGGTAATTTTAGTACGTTAACGTTATTTTGTTATTAGCTATAGATTAATTAATTAGGTATGTTGATAATAATCAAGAGAAAATATAAATCAAATGGATCAATAAATATTAGAAATTCATCTACAAAATTATACACTGGTATGTATCTACCTACCCCGAATACGCAGGAATCATTATCTTCTCTAATCTTATCTACTATAATCTACGATCTCTATGATATGGTTTATAATTTCGGTAGAGATATATGCATAGATATTTGTATGTGATATAAGTATACTATCATAGCTTTACAGTGATATTAATGAACACAGTATTTACAATGAAGTAAATACTGTGAAAATATTAATAAACTTCGTCAATTAAAAAAAATCCTATAATGTCTTTGAGTCTGTCTTTGAATAGATGGTCAATTAATTTATTGAGCTAAATCAATACACAAAGACCTTTTTAAGCTATTTAAATTCCCCATAATTGCTGCATATCGGTAATAATCAAGAAACAAAACACAAATGACTTTAGCCTTCTATCAATAAATTAGGTAAATAATTACTTTTGTTAATTTTTCATCTTATCATAGATACCACTATCTTCCTATTCAGTCATTACCGCTAGATATAAATCGATATTCAAGTAATTGAAAGATAGCAATCTTTATGTAAACTGTATGTATTTAGTCCCGTCTAAATTTGTAAAGGATACTGACGTGCTATTGTTATTAGGGGTGAAGTGTTATTTTGGTACTAAATATTTACTCTGCGTGTTTTAGTCACTATTGAACCATTAAAGTTGATATTAAAACAAGATACCTTCTAACGATCGGTAAGTATCTCTTTTCCTTGATTATTAATCTATATATACGTATATTTTTTTTAGATAATAACAAATATAGCGTAGCATTATCTAGGATGTTCATTTGGAATATTTCATATGGATTTATATGGATCGTATGCTGCTTACTCGATATACTCTTAATGATGGATGCATGAAAAATAGATTATGTATAAATTATCAACAGTAAAAATCTTGAAACACTTTTTATTAACTTTACCTGTAATAATATTGTTTAATATTATAATAGTCTATAATGCTAATATTAAAACTACTTTTAGGAATGACAATATTATCAACGATAGTATGTGATAGATAGTCTATCATGGACAAAATGTGGGACATAAAATATTTATTATTAATTACTACTCTAGCAGCATCAATTCACAGCAATCATGGTAAGTATCAACACACATTTAATAACTATATGAAAATAAATAATTTGAAGAAGATAACTGGAATGGAGTCGCACACTCTCCGTAATGGATCATAAATATAAAATAACGACAGACACCGAACTTGTGTCGATGTCGACAAGTTCCTGTTTATACGAAGGGATCATCGTCAATCAGCTAAATTATGTGTCGTTCCGCTAACAAAATATCGGTAAGTTGCTATTAAACGTAAAAATTTCAAAAGGGACAGCAGTACTTTGCAAAGCCGACGATGTACAGCTAACTCTGGACGAAATCACTTTGGGCAAATTCCATAACATGACTAGTGTCAAAAACCTTTTTTAGGAACTTTGAAAACGATCTTGGCATGGTCGCTATTAGATTAGTCTTTAGAGATAGATGGTTAACCGAGAGGTCTAACCATTGACCAACCACGTCATTTATGACCAATAGGTCCGACGATTGACGAACATTCCTAATGACCATAGTCACTTAGGAAATCATAAAGTCAGCCGTATAAGCAAACTATAAGTCCAATTATAAGGATTCACAAAAGGCTTGCGTGCGAGGAAATAAAAAGCTTGGAAGTATTAAAGAAACCGATCATCATTTTTATTGGTGCCATTACCAGATAATAAGTAATAGGTAACATATAAACGAGAAGATTATTCAGTAATCCTAACTGGTAGCTCAGTTTGGTAAAAGTTTGTTATCCACACACGATCCGTAAAGTATGTAATACCTTACAAAGTAAAGAAAATATTGTGATGATTCTGTAACTGACAGAATCTGCTTTCGAACATGAAGCATTAGTGCTACCTAACTCATAATACCTCTTATTTTTATCGCACTATAACTTATAATTAGCTGTTATAAGTGTCAAAATTCGTTACAGTTACTCGTAGTTATAGTCAGTCATTAAAATTAGTGACTACCATCGAACAAAGTACAATCCGACTTTTATATTCTACTATTTTATGTGAATACTGTATTTGGCACAGACATAGACTGTTATACCTGGGATTAGCATTGGAGGAACAATTTACTCTGATAATTTACTTTGAAAGCTAGTAAAATATTATTAATTTGATTTTGTTGTTTTACAGCACAGAATACGGGGTGTCAAATGGAAGGTGTACCCTCTTGGTTTATATCTACAAATGTAGATGTACTTGACACTGATACGGGGATTATCTTCAGTAGAAGCACCACAAATATTGCGGGTTAGTATTTCTTATTTTTAAAAGTTTATTTGTAAATTCATATTTTCAAATGAATGACATAATATTAATGACATACATTTTGTGTTCTCGTCACTGACATCAATTTATACTGAGTTAAATATGTGTCACTTATAAATACTTTTAATTTCCTTACAACCACACAATTAATTTTCATAATAAAATTACTCACCTACGTTTTTTTTAAATGTCCGAGTTCGTTCCTTAATCATAATTCTCACACATGAGTTTTTTTTTCATCTCAGATTTTTTCATAACTCTAAATTCGACGACATGGTACCTCAGATAAAAAACCTCTATATCTTATAGTTTCCGACTTTCCTATACTGACATGACTTGATAGATCTCCCGATACAGGGTGAATTTGATTCTTGTAATTCCTGTTTACTGGTGAATCCACTGCTGATTACGCACAATTTTCCCCAAGGAACCATGGCCAAATTCGATCAAAAAATTTTCGATTACCCGTACAAAGTAACCATTCTCTGAAACCACCTTTAGTATGAAAGTCTAACAATATTCGGGTGAATTCGACAATGGTTCTTAGTGGAAAGTTGTTCGTAATCAGGAGTGAAGTCAATTGGTTTCTCAATGATTTACATTGTATGGGTAATTGAAAATATTTTTGATGGAAATCAACTATCGTTCCTTGGGGAAAGTTGTTCGTAATCAGGCGTGACGCCGCCAGTTAATGTTAATTACACGAATTCAAATTCGCCCTGTATAGTACATTAATTAGTTCGTTACATACAATATGTAAAGTTAAATTAAGGCTCTTTAATACATCTTCATCATTATGAAAAATTATTTTAGTGGTTTGAGAACTAAATCTTGTCGAAGAATGTACACACAGATTGAATAAATGCTTTAACTATCTATCTAAGCAGCACATTAATGGAACGGAACAGAACATTAATGTCCAATTTCTGAATCCAGTTCACAACTACTGTCGTAAGCCTCATTGATTTCTATATGGCGTCGAAGATATATTATAATTATCTGCCAGTCTGTCAGATTGACTTATTGGCTTGTTTATTAAGTCTCATTAAAACAGACCGTTATGGGCTGATTTATGAAACAATACACACATCTACATTTGCATGTTCACATTTACAACAGTAAACAATACATTAAATGTTACTCGCTTGAAAATTGCAGACATAACCAACTATTCACATGGCGAAGGACAGAATGCCGGGCCTTACGTCTCTATATCCCATGAAAACTCTGTGTTTAATGTTGTCACCAATGCTGCATTCCCCAATTATGAGGAAAATGAAACTTTGCAGACTATGAGCATCTCTATCAATTTTGCATGCACTGATGGAACGGCTGTGAATTTTGTAAGTATGACTTGATCAGTATCATTTACTTCGGTATTGTTGTCGTTTGCCGTTGCTGCTTCTCTGCGCTGTTTGGAGTCACGATTGCGAAAATCAAAATTTCAGGATCACACCAAATTATACTTTTACTACAGCAAGTAAATTTTGAATCGCCTTAACTTACTTTTATTCGCGGTACTTTTCGGCTACCTGCCGAGTTATTTTTGAATTGTCCACTTTTGCATGCGCAAGCGAAATTATGATTCACCATTGTGAATTTGTAGTGTTCCCCAGCGCATTCAACCGATGAAAGTTCAAAAATCGCCCATGTAATTGGGTACATAACTTCCCATTTCAAGAGGAGATACCATAAGAATGAAATCATCTTGTCCTGTCTTTCAGCTTCTACGTCACAGTAAAAGTTTGGCGTAACTTAACAAAACAACATGTTATAACCAAAATATTATGTTTATTGCATTTCAAAATACTCTCATTTACATTTTAAACATTTTTTCATGCGATCGAACCATATTTTAAAACAGGAGGACCACAGATCTGAAGGCATGTTTTCTATGTGCTGATTAAACGCTGTCACTGCCCCTTCGGAGTTGGTAAAAGTGAAACCTGTCATCAAATCTTTGATTTTGGGGAAAATACAGAAACACAAGGCGCTAGGTTGGGGCTATGTGCAGGATGGGTGACGAGTTGTACTTTTTCGGAAGCTAAAAATGACTTTGTTTTGTTGGCCGTGTGTGACGAAGCGTTGTCATGATGTAGGAGAACGCGGCTTTTTGGTCGTCTTTCGCGCACTTTTTCTAACACCCTGGGTAAACAAAAGGTAGAATACCACTCGGCATTAACACTCTTTTTATCTTCAAGTGGAATTATGCAGATGGGACCCGTAGCTGAGAAAAAAACGCGATCATTTTTTTACCAACGTTTCTTGCCTGCCTCACTTTTATTGACCTGTTCTCATTTCAAACACCCATTCACAAGATTGCTGTTTTTTTTCGGGTTCAAAACAATAAATCCACGTTTCGTCTTCTGTGACAATGTCATAAACAGCATTAGAATGTGCATGGTCGTACTTCAGTAGCATCTGTGAGCACCATTCCACGCGAGCCCGCTTCTGCTCCGCTGTCAGTTCATTAGGGATCCAACGACAACAAAGTTTCCGAACTTTTAATTCTTTGTGTAAAATTTTCTGCATTTAGCTCATACCAATCCCCAATAGTCCTCGAATTGTCTCATAGGTAATCCGCGGGTTTTCTTCAATTAGCCGCTTAACAGTAGCCACATTATTTTCATTGACGGCAGTTGAAGGTCGCCCTTCAAGAAATTCGTTATATAAAGAAACCCGACCTCTCTCAAATTCAGCAAACCATCGCCTCACGGTGCTCAAACAAGGTGCTCTCTCCCAAAAGCATTTTGAAGGCGAGCGGCACAGTCTTGCCTCTAGAGAGAACTTTTAAAATCATAAAAAATCATCGCTCTAAAATCTTTTCGACTTAATTCCATTTTCGTTGCGTACGTAGAACTTTGATTTGTGTTAAAAAACAATTGACAAATGATTTCCCGCCAATTTTTTTTTATTACTAAGAAGGTTGCAAGTCGGTTCAAAAAATATAACATTCGAAATTCAAATAGTTCCGATTAGCTAGAAATGCAAAACTTTTAGTGTGCCCCATGTATCATAACTATGTGTCCCCACCCCTTTAAGTTTTCAACCACGTGACTTAATGAACACTATCATAGAAAATTAATTTCAACATGGTATTTTCATTTTTGTTAAATATCCACTATTTTCAATTACCAACCAACTTCATTTTGCGATCCTTGAAATAAACCTTGTTTCGTACATAGAACGGAATCCTAAATTAGTGTGTGGTGTGTAAGATTATTCGTAGGTAGTAGATATTATGCAATTTTCTAATGTAACTCTTTACCTCTAGATCATCGGCCAGTGAAACTTCCTATGCCTATTTGTTTGTAAAATCTGTGCTGCCGGCGGTGAACACCTTGAAACGGCTCATCTTTCAATATAGTATATAAAATACGTTATATTTAGTGTATAGAAATACATAGCGTTTGTATTTTAGGTATTGATGTTATGTTTATGTAGGTATATTTGTCTATCGATCTATGTAAGTATGTGTATGTAAGTACATGAAATCTATTGACGTAGTTTGTATCTGCATCCCTATTTAAAACCGCACAACCAGCATATTTCAAATGTATTGTCCTTATACCCAAAGGTTGCCCTGGAAAAAGTTGCCAAATTGTACATTCTACTCATACTTTCTGTATGTATTTTATTTTCTGTTGTGCAATAAAGTGTATTTGTATACAAAATAACCAACCCGTAAGCACCACGTTATACCCTTGCTCCAGATGCAGAAGAATATACCAGTAGGATATCATATAGGTTCAATCCCTAAGAAGTTGCATGTAATTTTAAATTATGCTTATGCAAAATTCGTCCGACTACTTGCATAGGCCACCTTATCTATAGGTATACTTAGCATGTTAATAGCACTGATATGTCGCAGTCGCTTATAAGATAAGATATCCAGAGAAAGGTGAGCACGATTCACCAGATATAGAAATGAGAATAATTGTTAATCTATTAATTTATGCATAAAAATAAGGAAAAAGAAGTAAGGAAGAAATAAGGAAGAAGAACTCAATCGCTGAGTTGATTTACAAATAACATTTTTTAACAATCATTTTATTATTACAATGGAGTAACAATATAGTATTCAAAAACCAAGTGTGTAGAAATGGTTCTGGCAGAATGAACAGCGCTGCTGGTTTCTGCCCATAGCACATGTTGAGGCTGGACCATTTCGGTGCCCTGATATGGGTCGCGTCTCTTGTTATAATTTTTAACAAATGTTGTATAATTTACCATTTTGTATTGTATGTGCACGTGTATATAATGTAGGTTAAGTGACTTGTATGATGATCGATGAGTAAATTCAATGCTATTCTATTCTACAATCCAAAAGCAATCTTGTATTTTGCGGGCATTATGTTAGATTTTACCATAAAATGTATCCTATGACACTTGGGATCAAGATACCTTGCACTTCAAAATCGTGTAACACAGTAATGACGTTTACATACATACAATGACTATGGTATAATTGTCAGTTCGAATATTTATTATTTTATTACTTACAGGTGTTGTTGCTAAATATCGTGGACACAAATAACAACCCACCTCGGTTTTTACCAACCGACACATACGAGTTCACCATTACCCCACCTGTGCCACCAGGATTCAGGATCACGGGTTGTTTGGACGATATAACAGTTAGAGATATCGATCTTACCACTGAAAGAATTGATTTTACAATTGAAGAAAACCCGTACTTCGAAATCGCATACGACCCCGCATCGTCTACTACCCCAAAAGAGTTTAAAGCGATTTTAAGTACAAAGACGTTGCTAAGAAATATTTCTGAACCCATACAACTCTGGATAACTGCCACGGTAAGTTATGGATTGTGTTAATCAATGCAGACGTACGCCATTCCGGAAATGAATAATCTGATTTCCACGGAATGGCAATAGATATAGATTGAAAAAATGTGTGATAAATATCCATCCGAAGTTACTTACTTATCTAGGTAATCATTATTTATCAAGCAATTATCCAATGACGCCATATTTAAACAATGCTATATTGAGGTACAGTTGTTTATATGAGGGATTACCCATGGTACTACTGAGCCGTTCACTAATAGAAAGCTACACAATTCTCGAGCGACATAAGCTATGTTTGATTATCTATTTTATTTATTTCGAGATCCATGCCAACAAAGTCGCAAGCGGAAAGCTAACAAACAATACAATGGTCCCGTTGTTACGTTTAAGTTTACCTCATCAAACACAGAGAGGTCATGTAGACAATGGTAGAAATTAGAAAAACAATAATGTTCATTAAATTAAATTTGTCAATTTCACATTCGCGCGTTCAAACAAACAAACAAACAAACGTTCGCGCAACGAAAACACTACAGCAGAGGAGAGGTGGCCCCTGGAGAACAGGGGCCCCAAGCCCATGGTTGTAATGCTTATGCGTTAATCCGCCAATAGATGTTGGATGTATTTATATCCATTTTATATCAAATATCTTTATAACTTCATAACGTCAAAACTACATATTTACAGTAAAGAACTATTAGACGATATTATTAATAGCCTAAATACGTCTACCTAATTTAGTACATCGTCCATATGATCCATCCATCCATAGTACTTATTTATAAAATGGTTACTAAACATAAGCAAACGCACCTTTACGAATTGTAAAATTACAAGCCGCTAAGTCACATAACTACACATATAAAATTGCTACAAATTGCAACTACAAATATTACCTAAGGGTCGATATCATCGTGACTTGTGAGCACGTGACTTAGAACTAGCCCCGTTTTGTCGACAACACTCTAAGCATCCATTTTGAGTTAAGGATAAACGATAGTAACAATTTTTTATGCAAACTATAATGTTCTACATCAGCTTCAAAAATATTTAATTCAATGTAGCAAACGAAAATATATTGAAAGTTAAAATGTTTTTAAAACTACATGGCTTCACGTGGTCTATGGTTAAGGAGAAGAAGCGACAAGAAACTCCGTAACAACACATCTTTTAAATAAGGTTTCCATCTTAATTATTTTACAAAACAAAAGCAAATAACATAACCATATTCACGGCAACAAGACCCCACCAACTTTAACTTTTATTATTGAAATGCAGAAAATATTGCATAAATTTTGAGATGTGGCTGATTTTTATGTACCCTTAAAATTATAAGAAAATAGACGTCTTATGCTAGAGATCGCGTGTTTAGAAAATACGATTTCTTGAAATCTTCTCTATCAAAAAATCCATAGTTACGTACAAATAAACTGCTGGCATTCCTATCTAGTGTAGTCACGAAACTATGAGTAATTATTAAACAAAACTAGTGATGTTTATATTTTCTAAATATACATTACTTTCGAAATAAAAAGGAACTACGATCTGGCGAGCTATCAACTTTGAAGAATCTATTATCTGTGTAACATCTTTTCGCCTGTCACAATCACTCTTATTAATATATTAATATTACGCGATTAGACAATGGACTGAAACGATATCCTTTCTGCCAAAAAGCTAACTATGAGCCACAAGCAAAGATATACCCACATTTGCAATATCAGGTCCTCTTGATGGTCTTGAAACAATCTCATGACTTGTGGCTCTTATGACTGCGAGTTAGTACCTATTATTACAAAGGAATTTTAACACGTCCTAAATATTCTCTCACAAAATACTCAGGATGTAGACCGCACTGATGATCCTCCAATCACGACAACTGCCATTATTCGAATTGAAGGCGACAGCGAGTTCCAATTCCCGGAAGAGCCAATCTTTTCTGAAACTTTTTACTTGGCGGATTATACAACTACACACGAGGTCAACTTGCAAGTTCCAATCTCTCTGCGACAAGGCTTCCATGAAGATGTAGACTTCACTTTAGATGGCGGCGGTTAGTATTAATTGACATACTACGTACTTAGTGTAATGAACGATTCACAGTATTTTTGTATCACGACAAATGTGTAACAGTAGGCACTGATACCGTATCATTATCTGTGCCTGGAAAAAACTGCAATGAATTTTCTTGACGTGACTCAATGGATATGTAAATGGATATTATAAGTCTATAGCTGTTATAAAAAGATATATTATTTCAGTATTTACTTTGCAGAGCACTCGGGACATTTTGCGCTTGACAGAAACGGAAATCAGTTGTCCATCACCGTTACGACCCCGCTGTCAGCTGATACGTTAAGAGAAGGGCAGATTTTTCTTATAGTAACAGCGATGCGTGAATTTACTAGTGGTGCCACAGCCACTGTCATCGTAAGATTGCCTGAAGGTATTTAGAACGGAGTTTTAGCTATACAGGGTGTCCCTGGAAGTATGGATCAAATCGAACAGGGGCATGGGGAAGGTCATTCCCAAACTTAAGCTGAAAAAAAATAAATAAAAAAAAAATAAGAAAAAAAAATTAATTAATTATTTTTAATTAAAAAATTAAGTTGATAGCTTTGCTAGTTTTCTTTTAAAAATTTTTTTTGTATAAGCACTATTCGATAATATGAAAATGTAAAAAATTGATCATAACTTTTGAACCGTCAAAAATGGCACCGACATTCATAGGGTTAAAAAGTTTGGGAATGACCTTCCCCATGCCCCTGTTCGATTTGATCCATACTTCCAGGGACACTCTGTATAAAGAATAGTGGAATTTACGTTTATTTTCATTTTTTTTTAATGCATGACGGGTTCGTACTTGACCTCAATCACACCTGATGTTAAGTAAAGATGAGGTCGAAGGTGGAAGCGTACTGACCCGGAAACCCCAACACATTTGGGGTACTGGCTATCTTATCTCGGACAACCGGAACACAACAATGCTATTAACATTGCTGCTTGCCGGCAGATTTAGATAATTTTAATAATAAATTTCATTATAGATCAGCCATTTCTAAGTATATCGTATGATTCATTATGATTTTAGCAGATCATTCCAATGATATAGAGTTAGACGTTAGACGAAAGTTAAAAAGAGTAAATTATCGTAATAATATAAAGAGTAAATTATTACGGTTGATTTTTCTTTTATTAAAAATAAAATAATTACTAATGAAATTGTTTAGTTGTGGATTTGGAGTTTGAACGAGCACTCTACGAAGGAACTATCATCGACAATTCCCTGCAGCCGTTAGAACTCGTACTAGCACAAGGATATGAGGACGACGTGTCCGTCAATATTTTGGGAGGTAAGTGACATTTTCTATTTTCATCAACAAATCCGATCAGTAGCAGTACTCGTAGACCCCTGTGGAGACATTATACGTTTATCTTCCCACATTTGTTTTAATGCAAAATCATTTCACATTTCAGAATACTCCTCGTTTTTCACTGCCAGCACGCAAGCAAATATTATTACAGTGACAATGGCACCTCTGGACACGAATATAATTAATGAGAACAACTTTATTACTATACAAGTAGTCGCATCTAATGACTTCAGCACCGCATCAACCGTAGTAACTCTTGATGTCATTAAGGATGACAACGTTACGCCGACCTTCGACAGACCAATCTACACAGGGTCATATGACATAGAGATGAGAGTGATCCACGAACAAATTGTCCTAGTACAAGGATACGACGATACAGTGGCCTTTACTTTGGATGGAGGTAATTATTTTTTGTGTCATTAACTTGGGCAAGACGTTTTCTTACATAATCTGGGGTTAGCACTGATGAAGAAAGTTTCAGCTAATTATGTACCTAGAAATTGTAGATTTCCCTAGCAAATTTAAATAAGTGTTGCATTATCAAGGTGTTTAAAAAACGACCGGGTGTGTGTCGGACCACGTTTAGTGTAGGATTCCGTGGTTAGGTACCCGTCATAATATGCGGGCTTGGACGAGGGCTTTTTGCAGTTTGCTAAATAATTTTCAACAGAAAGTACATTTTATAAGTTTTTCGACTATTGCTCATTATCTTATAAAGCCTACTTAGCTGTGATAGTTGTCTTTTTAACTTCGTTATATGTACTGCTGCCGTCAATAAAAAAAAAACCGTTTAGCTGACTTGACTCTAACAATTAGCAGTTTAAAGGTTCATATATCGCAAACGGATCCCTGAATCGAGAAACTGTTCAGGATAACCTGTGATATTTTTGGACGACCTATCTAAAGGCATCCCACACGATGGAGTATAATAAAAAAATATGTGCTGAGGAAGTATCAATTTCTTTTTTCCAAAATTTTATGTTACCACTTTGTCGGCGTGATTGATGTGTATACCTATGCCAAATTACCGTTTTCTAGTACTAAGAGCATCTGAGATAAGCCGCGGACAGACAGACAGACGGACGTACGTGGTGAAACTAAAGGGTTCATTATTGACTACGGAACCCTAAAAAGCGTTCATCTAGTACCAAACGTAGCAACTAGGCTTGTATTATGGATACCAGATGGTTGATTACTACACTACTAGTACTACACAAATACATATTTTTTTTTGTAAAATATTATGTAACATTTATAGAGCATGCAAAAGTATGCATTACAAAAACAGCAGCTGTGAACGCACTGAGTGAGAGATAGCGCACAAATTCCGCACTACTAACTACAGAGCTTGAGTCGATATAATTCCTGGTACTTACCCCGACGAAAAACGACGGGTGTTATGTGTTTGATGACGTTGTGTGTGCCCAGTCTTTGTCCGGATGTATCTCAGTAATGGGTGATCCGATTTGAGTGCGGATTTTTGATATTAAAGACTAAACGAAGGTTCTTAGCTATGTTTGGTGAAAATCGGTTCAGCCGTTTTGTAGATATTTAGCAGGTTTTTAACACAGTTTAACGCAATTTGTTCCATCAATGTTATCGGGGGGGATTTCAAAATATTTATACTGATAGTAAATGTAACATCCATAACTCGGGTCCCTATAACCACTACCCCAAAGAGGTCGACAAAATAAAAAAAACCTTTACAATTACTCTTATAAATCTACAGCTTACACAATTTACATCGCAGGAATTCATTTGTAATGAATTTGGATGGTTTCAGAGCACAGGGCATTTTTCGAACTGACTCAAGAGGGGCCTGAAGTAAAAGTGCAAGTAAATGGGAATCTGCCGCCCCATATCCTGAGTGAACATAACCTGCTGCTCAGTGTGATTGCCACTAAACCGCGTACTGTCGGCGCTACAGCTGTCTTATCTATACAACTACCCGCAGGTGAGTCATTTAGTATACAGCCTCTATTTCATATTACTGATTGATAACGATAGATTGACAATCATTCTTAACATGTAAAATTGAACGGTCATATATAACTACTTGATTTTCATGAATGAATTACAAAATTCATGGTCATCATTTCAAAATATCTAGCTTCTTAATATTTTTCTTTCACCTGTGATATTAGATTAACAACGAAAACCACAATTAATTATCCTTCTACTGTTAAAATTAAAGAAAGGTTAGGTAATATTTGTTAAATATGTAGAATAACCATTAGTTACGCATCGAAGGAGTATAGTATAAGTACTATAATGGTAAGTATGGTAAGTACTATCAGATTGGCAGAAAATAGAAACATCATAATGAGTTTGAATCTAACGTGCTTATTATTATAAAATTAACAAATTTTGATGAGTTTAAATTCTAGTCGTTCCGGCATCGATCCCTATGGCAAGCTGACGTACTTCTCACAATGATCAAACATTACTTACAGTGATGACACTATGACACTATTGATGACAAAGATTTGACATGACATTAATTTGTTTGGTGACGTGAGAGTTACGGAAACAGAGTCCGGCAAATAATTTTTGTCTGAGTCTCTTTTTTGGATTTAGTATATTTCATTTCATAACCATAATATCGAAAATACAACCGCTGGAATTGGAAACCACCTCCTATTTGAAGAACGAATGCATCTGTAATACGTAAAGACTTGTCTAAAAACATTCATTGTTAATGAAACGTAGACTTTATTTTTATAAATAAAGAGCACTTTCACCTTTTTTATTTTTCCAGCCAGAGAATTAGGTTTTGAAGAATCCACTTACAGAGGCACTATCCAAGACGACCATTTGTTACTACAGAGCATTGTGTTGAATGTAGGTTACGATGATGATGTCACATTCTCAGTAACTGGTGGTAAGTAATCAGGCTTTTTCAACTTAATAACTTGTAAAATACGTTCCATGGACGAAGTTCTAGCAAAATTTTCAGTAATTAATAGATGACCTAGAATGCCGGTACATTGTTATAGCTTATATTCCCATAAAGTTTTTCAGTGTAAACTTTTGTGGACTTTATGTTAAAATACAAAATTCCATTGGCTCAAAAAGGATCGTCTGAAAATTTTTTGATGATTCGTGTTTTTTATTCATTACCGCTACCTATATAATATTAAATTGTATATTACAAGTAATGCGAGCGATAGATAACGTTGATATTAATGGAGATCCTGTCTGTAATTAATTATCCCCCCCCCCCCCCATTCCCCACTTTTATGTACATATCTACCTAAAAATGCCTACAGCAGGCTGTAACGAATAATCAAGCTTGTCTAAAAAGTCACTTTCTAATTTAGTAGATGTCTCTTACACATGACCAATGATCAGTAAGACCATTATGGTCGTTACAGATGTCGCCCTTTCTCTTATCTCGTCGCCAACAATCACAGCTAACCTTGAAGTATTTCAATATGAAAGATAAAAGATCCAGTAAAAATGACAGCGTTGTGCCATTGCTTCTGTGTCCTCAGTATGACATTACATTTGCGTCCTCCGCATTTCAAATCGAAAGATACCTCATCATCTTCAGCCCGTAAACATCGCATATAGGCCTTCCCTCGTATAATGAGGGAGTATGGGCCATAGTCCACCACGCTGGTCCAATACGGGTTGGGGACATCACGTGCCTTTGAATTTGTATTTCTCAGGCATGCATCACGATGTTTTCTTTCACCGTTCAAGAGCAGTCGAATAAATGCACAAATTAAATTTAAAACGTGATTGGTACATGGCCTGCCTGGGATTTGAACCCGGACCTTCGAAATTGAGAAACGGCGTCTTAACCGCTGAGCCACCGACGCTCTTCCTACAGTTACCTACTTTACTCCAACTACTTTACTATTAATTTTTATTATTGATAAGTTACAAGTGTTACGGCTTACTAGTTGTTCATACCTTTCTTAAAGAGTAAGTATCTTATTTACTAATATACGACAATGTTTTAGATTTCGATAGTTACTTCTCAGTGAACTCCAACCTCAACCAAGTGACTCTAACTCTACCAGAACCACTTCCGGAGTCTGCGATTTCGGAATATAATTTTCTAACACTTACCCTTACTGCGATTGGAGAGCATGCTGTGGCGACTTCAACAACAATAGTCCTAGAAATTATAAAAGAAGATTCTACAACGCCGTTATTCGAACAAAATATTTACATGGGCACAGTCACTGGAACTTCAATTAATATCCCAAGCATAAGTCTTGCACAAGGATATGACGACAGCGTTACTTTCCGACTTGATGGAGGTAAAGTACCTACAAATAGCTCTGGATTAGCTACATAATATAACCCACCCGAACAGCTATATAATAAATATATTATGCAACATAAAATATTTAACAGATAGGTAAATAAAAGTCAATCAGTGCTGCGGTTCCGGCACGCAAAAAAAATAGTACCAACCCATCTCTTCCCGTGGGTGTCGTAAAATGAGACTATGGGACTTTCCACCACAAATATCTATAGACTTGCACGTTTTATCGGGGATGGACTTATCCTCTGTTACGTGTCATTTTTGTATATTTGGAAAGATGAACCGTGGATGTTGTTTCACGCATTAACCATTTAATTTTTAAAACACCCACACCACTTTAGGATATCTCTGACCACCCATTTGGGAGGAAGGTCGTGACGTTATTTTGTACATGAAGAGGTAAAATAAAATCGATTATTTGTCAGAGAATATAAGCAGAGTATAACTTTATTTTCTAAAACTTGTAATATATTTAATTAATCCCACCAAAACTGTACTACATAACTATACTACATAACTATATGAAAATCTATCTATTTCTAAATCTTTGATTGAATAATTTTCAGATCACCAGCAGTATTTCAGTATTAGTGCCACCGGGAACAACGTCGCATTATCCTTCTCAGAGACCCCAATACCTGAAGAAGTGATTTTTAATGAAAAAGTTATGGTAATTAATATATTGGCTGACAAACCTTTAACTGTCGGTGCCAATGCCGCTATTGCTGTTCAATTCCCGCCGGGTGAGTGTGCTTAAAAAAACTTAATTATTCCTATTGTAACCAAAACGCACCGACACCATATCCTTATTTCTCTCTTGTATCTTATCTATGTTATGTATATTATCTAGCAAGCAGGGCCTGATTTACCCACACGCTAATTAGGCTAGAGCCTAGGGCGTAAGACCGCGCTGAGCTTACCTTTGCTTGGTTATTTGAAAATAGCAAAACTCAGAGTAAAATCATCAACATTGGTTCCATTTTTCCGAATGTACAAATACCTACTTGATTAATGAATTAGGGCTATTAGAACTCTAAATCAGCCAGTGGATACAAGGTATGAGCTCACCTATACAGGGCGTCCCAAAGTTATGGGACATGAAGGGGAAGTACCTTAAATATCGTAGATAGTGAATTTTGCTCAAAGAAGACTTTATGTTATTTTTAAAAGTTAGTAATTCTGCATTCATAGATTTTCTAAAAATTATTTGCTTCGGCTGGGAATCGAACCGACTCAAATGTGAAAAAAAAAACACCCTACTTTTATGATGCCAATCGAAAGAATAGCTAAAAAATAATAACTCTGCCTAAGTAACATAGTATTTTAAGTAAGTAATTTTTAGAAAATCTATGAATGCAGAATTACTAACTTTTAAAAATAACATAAAGTCTTCTTTGAGCAAAATTCACTATCTACAATATTTAAGGTACTTCCCCTTCATGTCCCATAACTTTGGGACGCCCTGTATAACTTCTTATATGTGACCAATGTATCGTTTATGTTTTACCAATGTATTTGCAATAAAGAATATCCAGGGGTTTAAATAAATTTTAAGTCCAAAGTTGTTTTCTCAACATTAATGTTATTGTTATAGCAAAAACGTTTCTTTAATTTTTCGTGTTTTTAGTACTGAACAACCCCTTCCAATGTGACATTATTATGATGAATTTTTACGTAAAAGTTTCCCATTATGTGGAAAGGGCAGTTTTCTATTTATAAACTAATTTTTGCGCTATTAATTGAAACAAACGGAAATTATAGAAATCATTTTTTTGTAAAATAGATATGGAGTAACTTTGTATTTAATAATAATGATAACTTTATAATAAGTTACTGTGACTGTGTCGTTAAAGTTACCTTCAAGCTCAATTAGTAAACAAGTTATAAAATGTCACGTCATTTAATCTCATCATCATCATCAGCCCGTAAACATCCCACTGCATGGATATAGGCCTTCTCTCGTATAATGAGGGACTAGGGGCCATAGTCCACCACGCTGGCACAATGCGGGTAGGGACTTTACATGCGTTTGAATTTTTATTTCTCAGTTCAGCGGTTTCCTCACGATGTTTTCCTTCACCGTTTAAGTGCAGTCGGATAAGTGCACATAAGTAATTAAATTAAATTTAAAAACTCATTGGTACATAGCCTGCCTGGGAATTCATTCCGGAGCTCCTAAATTGGGAGACCGCGTCTTAACCGCAGAGCCACCGACGCTCTTCGTCTACGAGTCGGACGTCGACGTCATTTAATCTATTTCAATAAATTAATATACATATTAATAAAAATAGACATATTGAACAACTAATAATAATAATTTAGTATATAACAGCTAATAATAAAAATGAAGCTTCGCCTCTCTCTATAGCTACGGGGTAAGACCACAAAAAGCCATATTAAATAGAAAGCAGTAAATTAATTGATACATTAAATATGGAAATTACTTTTCAGAATTGACTGACCTTGCACTGATGAGATTCTCACAAAACACTTACGTTGGATCAATAGACGAATTGTTAACATTGGAGGACATAATCCTTGAAACTGGATTTACACAAACTACTGAGTTTTCATTAAGCGGAGGTAATATTATGATGATATATGATGATGAATATTAGTGTTTCTTAAATTGTGTGTGTTTTTTGAAAAACAATCTTAGACGCTGATCTGTAGAGCTAACTAGGTATGATAAACTTAGCAAGTAAATACCTAGCTCACCTCATGGAAAGTGGTCAATACCGCTACCTGTGACCAACAAGTAAAAATATTGGAATTAGATTGTCATCCTGCGGATTGAGAAACAATGCTTCATGCATGACTGGATGAGTCTAAGACTGTAATGCTGAGACTAATTCGGTAATTACACAAAAATTGTTAATATGGTGGAATCAGTCTCCTGACAATTTGAAGTGGGCTTTCCATGTAATTGTACAAGAGGGGAATTATTCTATGTGCAACCAAGAAACCAAGTACATAATCAACAGGCAATTTCTTATACTAGGACCCAAGAAATAAGGAAACGTAACCCAATCAGCCATGGAGATTTTATGAGATTTACTTCTTTAGAATAAAATAATAAATAAATAAATAATTGTACTAGGCTGTAATATACTTCAAAAATATTTTTTTTGTAAATATATACATACTAGCTTTCCGCCCGCGACTTCGTACACGTGGAATATTTCATCAAATTCAGTTCAGCAAAAAAATTTGCCTATATGTTAATCCAGATCCTAATCTATCACCGAAATTTCATCCAAATCCGTCCAGCCGTTTACGCGTGAAGAGGTAACAAACATACATACATACACACAAATTTTCGCATTTATAATATTAGTAGGGATTATAAATAAAAAAACAGCCGTAACTAATGCCCTTTGAAACAAAGAAACACTAGTAATAAAATGCCACTAGTGGTCACCTATCTATGGACTGATCGCCCGAAACATTACTTCGCTAATCGAAAACGCCACGAGAGCTTCATAATAATTCTCTCTGCCTATTATTTCTTTTAATAACTACTTCTTGTATTATGTATCACATTATAATTTAGTAATATTTTTTTATTTTTCAGATCATTATCAACACTTCGCTGTTTCCAATGTTGAAAACGTTATAACACTTTCTGCTCTAAGTACACTGCCAACCGAAGTTCTTGAAAACGATAAATTTATTTTATTGGAATTGAAAGCAGAAAGAGAAAGGGCCTTTTCTGTATCTACCAGTATATTAATTGACGTGGTCAGGCAGGAGGTCGTTCCTCCAATATTTAGTGCCACTTATTATAGAGGTGTTTATACTGAAGAGACGGGATTACAGTTTGAAGAAGAAATCTCACTTTTACAAGGATTCGATGACACAATGACGTTCGAACTAGAAGGCGGTAAGTGTTGGTACATAGTTACTAAGACTTTTAGAATAAGTGGTAATTATTTAATAACAGACAAAGGCAGCGTAGGACTTCCACTCAGACCTAACAAAGGTCGGAAAGTCGCTATGTGCCAACCGCTTCTAACCGATCGCTCTCGAAATCTTTGAGAGATATCTACATTCTGCGGTGGATGTCCTGTATAATGATGATTTTATTAAGTGTAATAGATTCCAAGTAATAATAATTGAATCTATTCAATAAGCAATTGCCACGTAACGCTTCAAAATCTAGGTAGACCTCGATCGATATTCTTAACTCCTGACGAAAAGCTGTGTGCTATGTGTTTGACAGTGTTTATGTTCGTTTGTGTTCTGTCTTTATCCGAATATAACTCTATAATAAGTGTTCCGATTTAATAAGATTTAGGACTTCCACTCAGACCTAACAAAGGTCGGAAAGTCGCTATGTGCCAACCGCTTCTAACCGATCGCTCTCGAAATCTTTGAGAGATATCTACATTCTGCGGTGGATGTCCTGTATGATGATGATTTTATTAAGTGTAATAGATTCCAAGTAATAATAATTGAATCTATTCAATAAGCAATTGCCACGTAACGCTTCAAAATCTAGGTAGACCTCGATCGATATTCTTAACTCCTGACGAAAAGCTGTGTGCTATGTGTTTGACAGTGTTTATGTTCGTTTGTGTTCTGTCTTTATCCGAATATAACTCTATAATAAGTGTTCCGATTTAATAAGATTAAACTAGCAAAAGGTTCTAGTCAAGTTTGATTTAAATCCGCTCCGTTTCGCCGATATTTTATTTTAAATATAATTGCTTTGTAAACCTGGACGATATTATTATGTTTAATTCCTCAGGGGTTTTCTAAATTTTTAATTTATAGTTATAAGAGAATAATTTAAATATTTTTCAGAACATTCTGTTTGGTTCTCACTTGTGCAAACTGGAAATTCCGCCCAGCTTCACAATGTCACATCAATTCCTCAAGAAATATTACAAGACAATAATCAACTGCTCTTCACCGTCGTAGCAAGTGCATCTAACACTGCTGGACGAGCCGCCATATCCATCGACCTTCCGAAAGGTATGAATTGTTAAAGTCCATAAATATTAAGAATAATTATAATATTCCTTTGTACTCGTGACGCATTCAAATTTTGTTTTTGATTAGCGAAGTTAAGCAATGTCTGGCGCTGGCACCCCTTGAATGGATGACTACTAGTGGAATTGTAATATCAGTGCTGCCATTGAGGCAAGTTAATCCGTACTTGGTCCGTGTGGTGGATTGGCCCCAATAACCTATCCCAGTGAGAGGAGGCTGTGCCCAAACAATGGGAACGTGTAGAACTGAGCATGTTGAATATCTGTTAGTCTCAATTTCATTGATAGCTAGCTCAATATTCTCAATGGAGCCAACTTATTTTTGTGATAACAGACCTACATACGTAGAACGTACTTCTTATTTCACATGTTATTTTTACTAACGCCAAAAAACTATTTAAATTGAAATTCTTTTACAGAACCAGTAATCTTGCGCTTCACACAAAATAGCTACGTCGGTCGCATTGATAATGGCGAATTACAGCCACCAACTGTCACACTTCTTGGTGAAAACCTCCCCGCACTCCAACTTATTCCAACAGGAGGTCAATATACTTTTAATGAATTCCAATGATCTAAAATAAAACTAGAATTTATAAAATTTAATATATTAGACGACCGATTGGTGTATTGGATAGTGACCCTATCAACGAAACCAACGGTTGCGGGTTCGAATCCCGCGAGGGGTAAATGTTTATGTGATGAATACGAACATTTATTCTCGAGTCATGGATGTTTATATAAATATTTATGTATGTTTATCTAGTATCCATAGTACAAGCTTTGCTTAGTTTGGGACTAGATGATTGGTGTAAAGTGAACAAATTATTTATTTATTCATTTATTTATAAAAGACAATTTGATAAAAATAATGTTACAACGGGCTTACATCCTAATATTATATATGTTTTTAGATTTCGCCGAGCATTTCCATGTCACACAAGAGTCTAATAATGTTATAATAGAGCTAACTAGTCCACTCCCTATTGATGTTGTCCAAGAACATGCATTTGTACTACTGGATATAGAGGCATCTTATCCAAATGCAATCAGCGGCTACACAACCATCATTTTTGACATCGTCAAGGAACCTGTGTCAGTAACCCCAGTGTTTGAACATGCTTACTATATTGGAGAGTATTCTCAGCAAGACAGATTGATATTTGAACATTCAATTCAGTTGATTGAGGGCTTCGATGAATCAGTTATGTTTACTATTGAAGGTGGTAAGTGGGTCAATGTGCATCTATTTGAGAAAATCGTTGATTTTTATCGGAGTGATGTATGTTATTTATGAAATATGTTTCTAGATCATTATCAATGGTTCGAAATAGTTCACATCGATGAGAATAATTTATGCTTGAAGTTACGCGACGAATCAATTGAAATTGAAGTAGAAGACCAGAGCCATTTAGTTTTCTCAATTGTTGCTAATAAACCAAGCAGTATTGGCGGAAGGGCTGCCGTAATTATTAACCTGTCAGGTAAGGTATTATATTATTTATTCTTTATTGCACCAAAATATTACAATAACAGAGTACAAACAATAGCTCACGTACAAAGGTGGACTTATCTCTTTAAGAGATCTCTTCCAGCCAACCTGAGTTATTGAGCAACCTAAATTATTGTAATCTACCGATCCATTTTGAATAATACCTGCTTTAAAATAATTTAAAATGTTTGTTAAAAGACCCTTATAATAGGTATTCCAATCATATAATTTGCTTACAGATTTCTCCACTACTATACCACTAAGATTCTCAGAAAACTATTATATGGGAACAATCGAAAGTGGGACCTTGACAATAGATTCTATTAACCTAGAAGAAGGCTATTCTGTTGACATAGATATTTCTTTCACAGGAGGTACAGTTTATAAGCTATAATTCAATCGCTAATTATTCTGTTATTGTGTTATTCTTTAAACATTTCTAGTTTCTTTTAGACTATGTAAATTATTTCCAGCTGACAAACCAGGAAGGTTTATTCACATTACAACTTGGGCCTGAGTTGCCACCTGAAATTGTTGACGCAAACAGAGTATTAGTGTTAACATTAGAAGTTCAACGTCATGGTTCCAGAACCCATACAACAATCGTTATTGAACTTCCTAGAGAGGAAGTGGAAATACTTGATTTCGATGAAACTTTCTATGTCGGTACATATTCGGACGAACTAATTTTTGATTCACAAATGATTTTAACAGACGGGTACGATGAGTCCGTAGTATTTTCTTTGGAAGGAGGTAATATTTATCTTCTTATTTATTAGATAAATTTATTTAACTAAACGGTACAATTCACTAAATAAAAATTTACTTTTTAGAAAATTCCCAATGGTTTGGAACTAATCAAACTGAAAATTCCTTGTCATTGCGGTTGATTACTCCTATTCCACAGGAAGTATTAATGAATCATCAACATCTTATATTTGTCGCCGTCGCTGAAAAACCTGGTAGTAGGACTGCTAGAGCTACTATTATTATTGAATTAATAGACGGTAAGTAATCTATAAGTACAAAAATGTTTAAAATATGAAATTTATGAATTAATTGTACATTTGAGAGTATAAATTAATTTATTTAAAATTAATTAAAATTATTCTATTTCAGAAAACGACGACTTGACTATTCTTGCTTTTGAAAAACACAGTTACGTTGGTTCAATTGAAAATAATGTGGCTGATATTGAACCGATAATACTTTATGAAGGTTTCACAGATAGCGTCTCATTTTCATTGCATGGAGGTAAAAGTCTTTAGACGATTATAATTGTGTTTTAAAGGTTCTGCAAAAATATTAAAGTTATGTATGATGTTACTTTGCTTTTAGATCTAGAAAGCTACTTTACTGCATTGTCAGAAGGTTCAACAGTCACAATTACGTTAGTAGAGACTTTAACAGAAGACCTTATCCCCGAAAACCGAATAATTTTACTAGAGTTAAAAGCATCAGCACCAGAATCAATAGCAGCTATCGCAACTGTAGTATTTAAAGTAGTTGAAGAAGATACTTCATTAATTCAACTTGTATTTAGAGAGACTTACTATGTTGGAGAATATAATGAACAAGGAACCTTCGATTTTGAAGATAGAATAACATTAACCGAAGGGTATGACGAAAGTATTGAATTTGCACTCGAAGGAGGTATGTAAAGATTATTTTTACCATGTATATTACTTTAATGTTACCTTTGCTTATATATACTGTAAGTTTGACAAGTGATCGGTTTAGTCCATTTATTATACTTTTCCAGAAAACTCAGTATGGTTTGGCTTAGACGTATCTGAAAACTCAGTGGAATTAACACTGACCAGTCCTATTCCACCGTCTATATTGGAACATAATCAACAGCTAATTTTCGTGATCAATGCACAGAGACCTTCTGCAGTAACAGCGCGAGCAACAATTATTATAACACTCGTACATGGTAAAAAAACATAACTAATTATAAAACGTACTTAGTTACATACATACGCGTGTTTGGTGTAATAAATAAATATTTATCGTAACTTGAAATATTACAGAAACAACAATTCTTGAATTCAACCGAATTAGCTATCTCGGTACTATCGAAAACGAAGAGGTCAACGTAGAGCATGATATCATTTTGAGTGAAGGATACTCCGACAACGTTTCATTCGACTTGCATGGCGGTAAGAATCTATTAACAAATTTAAAGATAAATATATGAAAATCAAGAATCATATAAATAAAAATACTTCCATCGTAACCTATGTATATATGTTTGTATTTATAGATCTTATGAGCTACTTTGCTGTATCGTGGGAAGGTGCCACCGTCACAGTAGCACTACGAGAAGCTATCCCTGAAGAATTAATACCCTCAAGTAGAATAGTAGTAATAGAGATTCAAGCTTCGGCACCGGAAACTGTGTCAGCTTTCGCTACCATAGTGTTTGAAGTCGTACAAGATAATATCGCGGAGTTGATTTTCAGCGAGACTTATTACACCGGGTACTATACTGAAACGGAATTCATCTTCGAGAATTCTATATCCTTGACACAGGGATATGACAGTGATGTGGAGCTCTTTTTGGATGGAGGTATATAGAGATCGACAAATGTTAATGTAATTTATATGAATATTCTTCTATAATTAATTATGATGATGCGATTGCAGATGATTCCACTTGGTTTGTATTAACCGGATCTGAGAATTCATATTTCATAGATTTGGCCGGTCCTATTCCACCAGCCGTAGTAATTAACAATCAACAATTCATCTTCACTATCATCGCACAGAGACCTGGAACCACAACAACACGAGCGACCATCGTTATATCACTAATAAACGGTAAGAAATAACTGTAACATAATACATATGCATTGTTACGCTATACTTTCTATACTATACTACTACTACTATACTATAGTATTTTCTAGTCTTTACGTTTATTTGTATGTATATTTCTTTGTAATTTAAAAATTGTGTAATTGTATGAACGCAGTGGCGTAAATAAATGCTTATCTATCTATCTATCTATCTATACATTAAATGTATCATTTTATAATAATAAAAAAAAATCTTTATTGCAGGAACGGTTACCTATTGAAACGCATAACGTTTTTCACCATAAACTGACAATTCATAATATTACTCGCCATAATAGTCATTTGCAATAAACCGTTATAGCATAACTTCATTACACATAATATCATATGGCCGAAACCTGTAAGGCATAGGTAATCATAAAAAGGCATAATCATAAAAAGGCATAATTTTAATAAGCATAAGTAATGAAAGGCATAATTTTTGTTGACCATAATATTCAAAAGACATAATATTTAAAAAGCGTACATGTCAACCTAACACGAAGGGTATGGCGGGTGATCCGGGCTCGCTCTGCTCGCCCGGCTCGCTTCCGCCATACCCTTCGAACCTAACCTAACCATGTCGGGGTGCAGTTATGCTTCATAAAAGGATATCAGACAAAATTATGAATATGGTAATTTATACATAATTAACATCTGCGTTTAAAAGTATGCCTTATAAAAATATGGCAAATGAAAATATAGATTTATATGATTATGGCTTTTATTATTATGCCTTTCAACAAATCTGCGTTATTATGTTTATGCGTATAATAAATTTGCGAAACAATATTATGCTTCTTAATTTGTGTGACATGTGATGTATGCCAATTGAACTTATGACAATAAACATTATGCGTATCAAAGTGTCACCTGCAGGAACTTGTCCTATATCAATTTACATTAAAAATTACAATGTTACAACTGTTCTGCATGATATTACAAGTCCACATTACAGAAAGCTGTGTTTAAACTAGTTAATTATAATTAGTTATATTTGGTATGAGATTATTATATTGGTATTTATCAAAACCTGAACTTACTTTAGTTACTTATTAGTAATCTGTGCCTGAACTACCTATTTCAGAAATTACAGAAACAACAATTCTTGAATTCAACCGAATTAGCTATCTCGGTACTATCGAAAACGAAGAGGTCAACATAGAGCATGATATCATTTTGAGTGAGGGATACTCCGACAACGTTTCATTCGACTTGCATGGCGGTAAGAATCTATTAACAAATTTAAAGATAAAATTCAACGATACATATATGAAAATCAAGAATAATATAAATAAAAAGAGGAATTATAAAACAAGCGAATAAAAAAAAACTTTGCGACTGATGATGACATACTGTTTTAATAACTTGAGCGGTATGTATTTGAGTAAGCGAATAATTAACTTAACTAACAACGAATATTGATTAATAATAAAATCCAGAACGAGCTTACAAATAGTGGGTTGTGATTAATCCATTTCAGATATTAAAATTTTATTTCAGTGACTACATTACTAAGTGAGCGACTGGATATACAAAGAGGGCAACTAAAGCATAACTGCACCCCGACATGGTTAGGTTAGGTTCGAAGGGTATGGCGCAAGCGAGCCGGACGAGTGCGAGCGAAGCGAGCACGGGAGTTCTTGGCACCCCGACATGGATAGGTTAGGTTCGAAGGGTATGGCCCGCCATACCCTTCGTGTTAGGTTGACATGTAAGATTACATTTGCCAAATAGTGAAAAAAATACAGGACGTAACGTTGACACTCAAACCAATATTAGGTCGCTCCAATATTATGAAGCTTCTCATTTTGTTTTTTAAGTAACTCAAATTAATGTTTGTAAGTTGCTGTTCTGTTGATTTCTCGTCACTCGCAGTCAGTCGCTCACTTAGTAATACTATAACCTAAATTAATTAATTTTGAAACTTCTAAATGTAATTTACAGTCACTCGTTTTATTGCTACCCAAATAAAAATACTTCTATCGTAACCTATGTATATATGTTTGTATTTGTAGATCTTATGAGCTACTTCGCTGTATCGTGGGAAGGTGCCACCGTCACAGTAGCACTACGAGAAGCTATCCCTGAAGAATTAATACCCTCAAGTAGAATAGTAGTAATAGAGATTCAAGCTTCGGCACCGGAAACTGTGTCAGCTTTCGCTACCATAGTGTTTGAAGTCGTACAAGATAATATCGCGGAGTTGATTTTCAGCGAGACTTATTACACCGGGTACTATACTGAAACGGAATTCATCTTCGAGAATTCTATATCCTTGACACAGGGATATGACAGTGATGTGGAGCTCTCTTTGGATGGAGGTATATAGAGATCGACAAATGTTAATGTAATTTATATGAATATTCTTCTATAATTAATTATGATGATGCGATTGCAGATGATTCCACTTGGTTTGTATTAACCGGATCTGAGAATTCATATTTCATAGATTTGGCCGGTCCTATTCCACCAGCCGTAGTAATTAACAATCAACAATTCATCTTCACTATCATCGCACAGAGACCTGGAACCACAACAACACGAGCGACCATCGTTATATCACTAATAAACGGTAAGAAATAACTGTAATATAATAACTAACCGCCTCCGTGGGTCAATGTAAACAACATTGGGTTTACGATTCGGAGGTCGCGGATTCGATCCCCAGCGGGATACATGTTTAAGTACTCGGTTTGGTTGGTGGTAGGGCATTTTAAATGTCCGCCTGGCTAACTACCACCATCTTATCTAAATCTGCCGCCAAGCAGCAATGTTTTTATTTTATTTATTTTTTTTATTTTCAAGGTTTACCAACAATTGCTTACACCAATACATGTAAATACACATTAGTAAACTGATACCGTTAAGTGTAACAATCACTTATAGGTAAACACCACATGCACTAACAATAAATATTTATAACAACTAATTAATAATAAAGTCAACACTTCAGAAGTTCTCTAATTAATCTAAGACTTTAGTGTGTTAGAGAATCTAAAGCTGCTCTGTAGAACTTAGCGATGGAATGTTAATAGCATTGTTGTGTTCCGGTTGTCAGAGATAAGATAGCCAGTCCTCCAAAAGTGTTGGGGTTTCCGGGTCAGGACCTCATCTTTACTTAACATCAGGTGTGATTGAGGTCAAGTACCAACCCGTTGTGAATAAAAAAAATGACCATTGTTACGCTATAAATGAAATGTTCAATTTTATAATGTTACAACTGTTCTTCATTCAATTTGTATTACAGAAAACACAGCATCCACAATTCTTGGTTTTAATCGAATAAGCTATTTTGGTTCCGTTGAAAACGATGTGGTCGACATAGAACAAATAATTCTAATTGAAGGATATAGTGACTCAGTTACATTTAATTTACACGGAGGTAAGTATTAATGCCACAAATGAATCCAAAAATATATTCTATCATTCTATGTTGACCTTACAGAAACATGATATTTTTAGATTTGGCAAGTTACTTCACACTATCGAATGAAGGAGCCACTGTTACTTTAGCACTAGAAGGTGCTATTCCAGACGAATCTATACCACCGAATAGAATAGTAATCCTTGATATACAGGCATCGGCACCAGAGACTATGTCCGTTTTCGCCACCATAGTTTTTGAAGTCGTACAAGAAAATATTTCAGAGATGTTATTCAGTGAGACATATTATACCGGACAATACTCTGAAGCAGAAGGAGTAACCTTAATGAATTCTATAAGCTTAACACAAGGTTATGATGGCGATGTCGATTTAACTTTGGAAGGAGGTAAGCAGTTAAAATACAACTGTAGTCGTATATAACATATTTCAACAGGTAGCTCAATCAACCAATCCAGTACACTTTGTTGCACAAAATTTAAAATAACATTTGATAAATAACGTTTACGTCAAAATTGTACAACCAGGCAGTCTTAAGTCTATTGAGATACATGGGTGTGTGCATAAACTTACATATAATGGTATTATAAATTATTATATATCCATACAAAAGTAATACATGTAATACCAAACAAAATATATAACCAAAGATCAGAACTATGAATATGTCAACAGTCAAGACCGAAGAAAATGTTCCGTAACTCTAAATGTATACTATAATGATTCGACACGACGTATAGATTCGGGAAGAGCGTTCCATAGACGAATAGCCTGCAGAGAATTTACTATAATATTTTAACGTATTACAACGAACATAAGCCGAAAGTTATCGACCGAACGAAGGGGTAGATTGTGAGTGGAAGAAAGAAATAAAAACATTGTTCTAGATACGAATGAAATTAATGTTTTTTTATAGATCACTCACTGTGGTTCCGGTTAAACGGATCTGATAATTCATATACGTTGGAAATGGACAGTCCAATTCCACCAGCCGTAATAATAAGCAACCAACAACTCATCTTTACTATCAGCGCACAAAGACCTGGAGCTACTACAATAAGATCAACGATCATAATATTTTTAATAGACGGTAATAATGGGTCACTATTTATTATATTTTATTATTAAGAATTAATAAGAAATACCAGAAATTACACATTTCCTCGTGTACCACGCTGCAAATAGAACCCGCTACCTCTATTTTGTAAACCTTACGTTGTTGTTGATATTGAACAACGGAGTCGCCTAGAACGGCAATTAATAGATTATGATTATTAATTATTAATAGATTATGTGTACATATTTTGATGTACAGACTTAAAATGTCCCTTAAAGATTTTATTTCAAGGTAAGAAATTAAAAACACTTGGGTTTTACCTTGGCTTGAGCAATACCTTGGTATTGCCTCACATTAATGACTCAACCTGTAGATCAGAAATTCAAAGCCATTGCATTATTTTTTAGTTATTTACTTATGTTATAATTTATTTTAGATTTCAATGAATCGACAATACTCGGCTTTAACCGGATAAGCTACTTAGGATCTATTGAAAATGACTTGGCCAATATAGAGCAAATAATTCTGAGTGTAGGATTCACAGACGATGTTTCATTCACATTGCATGGTGGTAAGAAAACATAAAAGTTGACCAATAAATTGATATAAAATAATTACATACTCTGATTGACTGCGTGTCTATTATTTCTAACTTCATGGTAATTTTAGGTTTTGAGAATCACTTCACTGTAATAAGCGAAGGGCCCATCGTTACTGTAGTACTGCAAGATGCCATTCCGGAAGAATCAATACCCCAGAGTAGAATAGTGGTTCTAGAGATACAAGCTTCGGCACCCGAGACAATGTCTGCTTTTGCTACCATTGTATTTGAAGTCGTACAAGAAAACATTCCAGATCTGATATTTAGCGAAATATATTATGTCGGTCAGTATACTGAAGCAAGAGGGATTATCTTCGAGAATACAATTTCATTAGCACAAGGATACGACAGCGATGTTGATTTATATTTGTATGGAGGTATGTAGTTAATTCATCTGTGTAATGTAATCACTGCAAGAGAGAATAAATATTCATTAATTGATGTTTTTTATCCAGATCATGCAATATGGTTCCGTTTGGAAGGATCTGATAATTCATATACATTGGACGTACCTAGCCCCATTCCACCTGCCATAATAATAAACAATCAACAACTCATCTTCACCATCAGCGCACAAAGACCTGGAACTGCAACAACAAGATCAACAGTTGTTATATCTCTAACAGACGGTATGATCATGTTATGATTAACTCATTATTGTGTATAATGACAAATAAATTCACTATTCTACTACTAAATTACATTATTATATTTCAGAAATCACAGATTTCACCATTCTTGGTTTTAATCGAATAAATTACTTTGGCTCCATTGAAACCGACGTTGCTAACATAGAGCAAATTATTCTGAGCGAAGGATACACAGATTCTGTCTCATTTAATTTACACGGAGGTAAGCATGAATAGGTTACAGAGAATATAAAATATTTCCAATTATCTTTTTCAGTTCTAACGTAATGATATTTTTAGATTTATCAAGTCACTTCGCTCTATCACGGGAGGAAGCCACTGTTACTTTGAGATTGCAAGGTCCTCTACCCGAAGAATTAATACCGCCGAGTAGAATAATAATCTTAGAGATTCAAGCATCAGCGCCGGATATTTTGTCTGCTTTCGCCACAATAGTATTTGAAGTCATACAAGAAGCTATTGCAGAAATGATATTTAATGAAACATATTTCCTCGGCCATTACACTGATTCTGAAAGGCTTATCTTCGAGAATACCATTTCTTTAACACAAGGTTACGACAGCAATGTCGAACTTTCTCTAGAAGGAGGTATGTGATGAACTCCTTACTGCATATTATTTATACACGTACTAATATGTATATCGTGTGGAGTACACATGCATACAACTTGTATTTCCGTCCAATAATTACTATTAAATATACTTTTTAACGTTGTTTATACAGATCACGCCATGTGGTTCCGATTGAACGGATCTGACAATTCATATACATTGGATTTAGTCAGCTCCATTCCACCAGCAGTGATAATAAGCAATCAACAACTCATTTTCGCTATCAGCGCACAGAGACCTGGAACTACAACAATAAGAGCGACAATTGTTATAGCATTTGGAGACGGTAATGCACCAATAATGATATGTTCCTCAAATGTTTAAATTGGTACATAGTTTCACAGACTGTTCTACATTTTTTTATCATATTACAGAAATCACAGAATCTACAATTCTTGGTTTTAACCGAATTAACTATTTTGGTTCCATTGAAAGCAACGAGGCCAATATAGAACAAATAATTCTTATTGAAGGATACACTGATGCAGTCTCATTTAATTTGCATGGAGGTAAACATGTATAGCAAAAGTATAGCAAAAAATTAAACCATTTTATCATTCAGGCATTAGTATAATGGTATTTTTATTTTAGATTTGGAGAGTTACTTCACATTATCGAATGTAGGACCCACTGTTACTTTGACACTTCAAGATGCCATTCCAGAGGAATCTATACCACCGAGTAGAATAATAGTTCTAGATATACAGGCATCAGCACCAGATACCTTATCTGCTTTTGCCACCATAGTAATTGAAGTCGTACAAGAAATCCTTGAAGAGTTAATATTCAGCGAGCCATACTACACCGGACATCTCACTGAAACAGGACTGTTGATGTTTGACGATTCTATATCCTTAACACGAGGGTATGACAGCGATGTCCAGATCTCTTTGGAAGGAGGTACAATTAACATAACTATATTAAGTTCAATCTAAGAAATAATTACTTTATTATGGATACCACCTAACCACTTGTAAATGTAAGCTTTTCAAAGCGGTCATATTTGTTTATCTCTGCTAAGTTAACTATTCTAAAGAACCTTTATAAATAATCAAATTATCACTATCCGTTTCCAAAGTTTTGAAATAGGCGATGCAGCCAGCTAATCTGTTTTGAGGTATGTTACTTACACTTAGAATAAAAACGAAGCCGTAATGGTTCTGTAAATACTTAAATGAAATAAATCCCATTTACAAACACAAAAAAAAACAAATGATATAATCGATGTTTTGTTTGCAGCTCACTCGATATGGTTCCGAATAATTGGTTCAGAAAATTCATATACACTGGATTTAGCTAGCCCTGTTCCACCAGCTGTCATAATAAACAACCAAAAACTCATATTCATCGTCAGCGCACAGCGGCCAGGATCCACAGCAGCAGCGGTACGATCTACGATAATTTTATCGCTAACGGATGGTAATAATGCGTTACTATTAATTTTCAAGCACTTTCGTTATAATATTAATTAAGTAATCTATTATTCTGTATACCCACATTACTCCTATTTCAGAAGTAAGAGATTCTACAATTCTTGGTTTTAACCGAATAAACTACTTTGGCTCTATTGAAAATGAATTCGTGAATATAGAGCAAATAATTTTGAGTGAAGGATATACCGGCGCTGTCTTATTTTCTTTACATGGTGGTAAGTATTGACGACATTAATTGATATAAAATAACCAGAATTGGGCTTCATCAAATGCAAATAAACACAAAATAAAATACCAGTACAAAATAAATTTAAATTATTTAAGATTTCAGCTCTAACATCATTTAACGTTTTTAGATTTGGCCAGTCACTTCATGCTATTACAAGAAGATGCCGCTGTTACGTTAGCACTGCAAAGCACCATTCCAGAAGAATCAATACCCCCTAGTAGAATAATAGTCCTAGAGATACAAGCATCGGCACCTGAAACTATATCCGCTTTCGCCACCATAGTTTTTGAAGTCGTAGGGGATAACCGTGTAGTGATTGTATTCAGTGAGACGTATTACACGGGACTCTACTCTCAAGCAGAAGGGTTTAACATGGATGATACTATAACTTTAACACAAGGTTTTACTAGCGACGTTGAATTCTCTTTGCTAGGAGGTAAGTATTTTACAAACTAATACATTTACCCTTTTTAATATTCGCGATAACTTTCATACTCGTAGTTAGGTAATTTAGATTAAACTACGGTAAAAGTTTTATTTCGTTTTTGCCAAATGGATCATGATTGATTGCTTTTGAATTTTTGAATCACATATTGTCCGCCTATGTACAGTCTGAAACAGGTAAACCTTTACAGCCCGACATAACACACATTAAGATTTCCCGGTAAATCTTCTAGTTTCCGACAGTCATTTTAATATATTGTTGAATTCATTATTTTCACTACCTTATCACCGCAACTTGGCACGAAACCGATCAACCAATCAAAGTAAGGAATTAGCTGTAAAGTTAGGTTAAATAAGTTTTTGTTTTACTGTTAGTTTATTTTTTGCATGATGTGGTCACCTATAAAAGGTTCTACATTTAAATTCAATACCATATACCTCAATTGTTTGATGGACTATGTATTGATGTAACAATTGTTGGTGATTCTAAATAAATAATATAAAATAAAAAAAAAACTCAGTAATTACTGTAACTAAAGAAATATCCAAAAAATTTCATGATTTCCTAAGAAAAATTAATTTATTTTTCTGTTTCCGACTGTACAATCAAAATTTGGAAAGTATCTCGATTGCCTTATAAATGGCCATGCTTCATTCTATATTTTGTTTGAAAATTAATATGATTTTTTATCCACCAATCCGCACTGTGCCGCCGACGGGATTATGTATGGCCCATACCCTCTGAGAGGAGTGAGAAATTGAATGTGGTTTTAATTAGTTCATTAGTAAAATAACAAATCTGATAACATTTTATTTTTTCAGAAAACTCTGAACTTTTCTATTTAACTGTGTCAGATAATACAATCTTGCTATCATTGTATGAACCCAATATTCCACAAGATGTGCTAGAAAACAACCGGAAACTCATCTTTGTTCTTATGGCACAACAACAAGGAACAACACCAGCTCGTGCTGTCATCATTATATCTTTAACCTACGGTTAGTTACATTAAATTATTTTTGGTATAAAACAAAGCTAATCTTAAAATACAAAATTATACTATAAAAATCATTGCAGGAACAATAACAATACTTATAGATATTTTTATTCCATTGTCTAATCTTCGCTTATTTTCTTTAACGATAAAGTTGTCACTAGACATAAGTAGTAAAGATTGATTTAATCCTTTCCGTTATAATACACCCATACGTTATAATCCGTTACATACTCCTACTATTATTATATCAGATAAAAGATATGAAATATTTCCCTTCTAACATAATGTGATAAATAACATTGATATTTATTAGTATCATTCTGTTTCAACTACTGTATTCTATACAGTCGCCTTACCTTTATTTTACCTTCTCTATCTGCCTTTCTTTTAAAGAGATTATTTTTATTTTCTCTGTTCATTACTTTTTTATTACCTACATTATAATTGTGGCTTTCGTTAATTATTAAAAAATTATACTTTCTTACTTAGGATTAACTAGACTTTAAGGTGCATAGATATTTTTAACATACTTCTAAAATTAATAATGTATTTCCACAGATGGGCAGTCATGCTCCGAAGTGTCTTTCGGCAAAGTCCTCTATGAAGGAATTATTCAAGCCGGTGGTGTTCTACATGAATCTATTAGCGTTTCCGGATATCATGGGACCGATGTTGAAGTTTTGGGAGGTAAATATACCACAGTATACATACCTATTTGTATACCACACATTATAATCCTCACTCAATTTTTTCGTTTTACTGTGGCAGTTCGGGTGAGTTTTTGCTGTTATAGATATTAAATAATGTGTTGGTAATGTGAGAGCACTAAATAAGCACCAATCGTTGAAGTAAATTTCATTGAGGAAAAAACAACCATTCACGTGATATTACGGCGAGCATGCCAGCATGATGCTGCCTCCACATTCCACGAGGTACTACATAAGCCTGGTTTCCGTGAAGCACTAATATTGAGATTCGGTGTATGAGCACGAAATGAGCACTAAATATTGCAATGAAAACCATATTTGTAACCTAAACAGTTTCCGTGTACGAGAGTTAGCATCCTGGGCGAGCATTAGTTCCTCCAGAATGTCAACAATGTTATCGAATACTAAAAGTACTATGGCACTAATTATTTCTTTCGGGCACCAAATAGTCCTAAACATCGGCATAATAAATCCATGGTGTGTATTACTTACTAGATATATCTAGTTACGAGTATACCACAGATTAACTAGGTTATATACAGGACGTACCAGGCGAAAGTACCTTGAATATTGTAGATTGAACATTTTACTGAAAGAATACATTATTATAATTTAAACTTTACGTCTGAGTTCTACTTGTAGGTCGTGGACACTTTCATACTGTTTCTGGTAAACTATTTTTTTTTGCATAACCCCATAAAAAAATTTTACGGAGTTAGATCTGGGGATCTCGGCGGCCATCTTATTTGTCCATTTGTCCCGATCCAGGAAAGAAAGTGTGCATTGAGATAGTCCCTTGTTCTGTGACTGTTATGAGCCGGAGCCCCATCTTGCTGAAAAGTAAGGTTTCGTCGTTCTGCAAACGTCTCAAATTTATCAGATTATCCACCAACCATTTCATAATAAATAGAGATGGTGTATTTTTATCAGGATATCTTTCCCAGTGCCATTGTAAGGCTAATGTTATGTTTTAGTGGTTCAAAAAGTATGTACCATTAAATCAACGTTATTTTGATACGCCATGGTTCTGCAACAAATTCACAATACAGTGCAAAAATCCTAAAATGAAAATCACAGAAACAAAAGAATAAAAGTTTGAAAATGCAACACATTTTTGAATTATTTCTTTATAATCAGCCAGCCGCATTGTGATGGACAAAATCATTTACGCGTCTTTCGGCAGATTCAGGATACGGCAGAAACTTTATTGGATAGAAACTCGATATGTTGCATACATCCAGGTACCTACTATTATTATTATTAAGTTCTTTATTGCACACCAAAATAAAATACAAAGAACAATTAACATAGATGATGAAGTGTACAAAGGCGGTCTTATCGTTGTTAGCGATTTCTTCCACACAACCTCAGTTAAAGAAGCTTTTTAATAAGTATTATTACTAATTACGTATCTCTTTATCATTTTATCATGCACTTAAGTTATAATAGGGAAATGGGTACTAATTCATTAGTAATAGGTACTTTAAAATGATAATGTCAGTTGTATGCCCTAACGGCAATAACACCTTTTCATTTATCAGAACGAAATTTCACATCAAATATAAATACTACGTTATTTAGCAAAAAAGAATCCTTGTGATGAAGCCTTTAGCGGGTAGGTAGAGACCACCGACTTCCACCTGCTACGATCCTGACACACCTCTTTTGCTTCATTCACTGTTAGATATAGTACAATTTAGGTTAGATAATACCTGTTATGTAACAATAGAGAGTTTTTAGTTACATAATAAAAGGAAATGGATTCACCTGATTACGATTAATAACGGATTAATGATTACAATTTGAAAGTGATTTCTACATAAAGCAAGTAACATTGTAACTATCTGATATTATTTATTTAGCCGTACTTACCATTTTTTACTTTATGACCCGCTGTTAACTACACTCATTGATTATATGCTTCAGATATGGACGCAAAAACAAATCTTTCGCGATTCTCTTAGTAGTTTAACAAGTAATACATTCCGTTTGTTATTACTTCAACATACTCCATGCTTCTTTCTGTGACTTTCTTGTCATAATTGGTGCAGTCTATCACCGAAAAATTCGACATTTGATGCTATCATAGTTTGTGAACGAAATGGCGTGTGACTGCGTTGATATTCCCAATTCATTGGTACCAGATTTAGCACCAATATGTTGGTGCCATTTTGATGTCAATACGCAGTTATATGTATATAAGTCTAATGTCTACCCTACATTTTATTTTACTCCCATCTTCTATCATAAACTTATTAACATTTTGTATTCGGTCACTTCCAAACCCTGACTGCTATACCAAAAAGTCGCGGGTTCGAATCCTGCTAGGGCATATGTTTGTATGATGAATACGGATATGTGTACCCGATATATATATTCATTTTCCAAAAAAATGTATTGGGTAAGATATCAACCATCTGGTGTTCATAATACAAGCCTAGTACTGTATGTATGTCCAAGAATATTTATTTATTATTGAGCGCCATTCGATACGGTAGAGCTTGTCGAAGCCCAAACACAAAATAGACAATAAATAACGACACATTTTACTTTCCGTTTTTAAAGTAATTTTCTTAAATTACCTTAATGTGTTCTTACACATTAATAGTTTCATGCCTTAAAGTTCCACACGTATTATTTCATCTTGTAATTTTATTTTGCAGAGTTCGCAGAGTTATTCGTGGCGACCGCCACCGACGGTACGGTTAGAGTGCAAGAGGTCGCGTCCGTGACGTTAGCCGATGACGTATCCTATGTGGCTTTGGAACTTCGTGTATCTGACGCTGGTACAGTGCTGCTATTGGATGTTATGCCCTCCGGTAAGCAATTAACTATTATTTTTAGGCTCAATGATATTCTCAACTTCAATATACCCGTTACTTGCTTCAAAAGTCGAGTGAACTACAGAATCGTGAACACTGGTTACTGAATGTTTGTTCTTAGGTTCAATCAAAACCATAATAGAAAGAAGATAATAAAATAATTAATTTATTCTATATCTTATCGATATTTTTAAAGTTATGCTGTTGACACGTAACGAAAAATTTAGACATATGGAAAGAATGAATGAGGAGTGGTAAGCATAAGAATATCCGTATAGCAAATGTGAGTGGAAATGTCTGTCACCTTAAGAGACCGTATTATAGAGAACGTGTTTTGGAAAAAGTCAATATACACACAGGCCTAGTACATATACTACTGACTAATCCGTGAGAATAGTTTCCCCATTTTTCTTCACAAGAGATCTGGCTAAATTGAAAAAATATGAAAGTTGTTGCTCTTCATATGGTCAAATATAAAAAAAGGAAGAAAAGTCTCGAATAATAGTTATTAGAAATGAATCGCAAGCACAACACTTTCTACAAGTAGCATGCTAGTCTATCAACTTAAAATTCCTCTGCATGTTTATTTCGTGAAGGTCACGTAATGCTTTTATATCTGTTTTTAACCCCCGACAAAAACGCCGGGTGTTATGTGTTTGACGGCGTTGGGTGTGCGGAACTAAACCAAAATGGAGGAAACCAGATGAAGTGGTAGCCTATATCAAAGACAAGCACCAAACCAGACTATAACGTAGAAGAAGTTAACTTGACCCAAGCAACATGTCTTCAGATATCCAGATCCACCAATCATCATCATCATAATCATCATCTCAGCCCGTAAACATCCCACTGCAGGGATATAGGCCTTCGCTCGTATAATGAGGGAGTATGGGTCATAGTCCACCACGCTGGTCCAATTGGGCACTTCACATGCCTTAGAATTTTTATTTCTCTGACATGCAGGTTTCCTCACCATGTTTTGCTTCACCGTTAAAGAGCAATCGGATAAATCCACATAAGTACTTAATTAAATAAAATTTTAACAACTCATTGGTAGGTACATGGCTGCGTGGGAATCGAACCAGGACCTCCCAAATTGAGAGACCGCGTCTTAACCGCTGAGCCACCGATGCTTTACCGGTGATCCACCAATAACTATACTGTTCTAGCAATTTATCGACATTAGTGATATTAGTGCCGAAAGTTTTATTGATTCCATAGGTTAACTATTTCTGGAAACTGGAATAGAAATATAATGACATGAATGAAATAACAGGCGACCTCATTAACATAACATCATGATAACCGATCAGAAGAGGACATAAGCGTAACTCACTGGCCATACACTACCGAGTAGAGAGGCAATTTGCCTGAATCACTTTATATTGAAATTAGATAAATGTAAATACTTTGCATTATAGGGGTGTTGACATTGTATATGCAGTTCGACAAATGCAACTAATATTATAAATGCGAAAATTCGGATGTTCATTTGTTGGTTTATTTGTTTGTTGCTCAATCACGGCGAAACGGATGAACGGATTTGGATTAAATTTGGTATATAGCTAGAATATATCCCGCATTAAAACATAGCATATCGTTTATCCCGATAAATTAAGTAGTTCCCGCGGGATAAAGCAATTTCCGCGATAAAGTTATTCCACGCAGGCGAAGCCGCGGGCGGAAAGCTAGTCTGTAATAATTAAATTAAAAAGCTAAACAGAGAATATAATAGAAAGCAATTGGAATGATCTACCAAAAACCCTAAAATATATTGAGTATAATTAACGACTTCGCTCATTTAAAACCTCCATAAATCTCAAACACCAATATCATCAATAACTCACCATATCGCTTGGTCTTGTTAACAATGTAAATCGCTTGTTTATTTGTAGAAAAAATAAATCAAGATAAAAAAAAGCCACACGGTCTTAAACCTTAAAAAAGCCTTAAAAATATTCATATTAGAGGTAAGGCACTAGATTTCTTCAAAAGTTATATCTTATATCCTTACGCATGTTTTGCTAACATTTTTTATACAGATTGCACCCACATACTATAGACTAAATAATAATATAAAGTAAGACATATTGAATATTATATTAGGTTTTCGACTGACACAAAAGCAATAAACAAAATTAATTTATCATGACGTCAAGAGCTTTGATGTCATCAAAATGGAAGCATATTGATATTTCCAGGAAAAATCACGCGCCTCACCCAAATGTACTGCTCCATTAGAGCCATATAATGTTACTCTGTTATATTATATACAAATATCTACGTATCCATATAGTCGGTGAGCTCTTAGATTGCAATACTAATTCAATGAAATTTTTTTTTGCTGTGTGTACAAATTAATTATATTACCTACAGTAATAGTATTAAGGGGAAATGAGATTTATATTATATTGCTGACTTCAAAATGCTCTCTATAGTTAATTTGTACACACAGCAACAAAGCTATTATACCTTGAAAGGGTTATAGTAAACTTATAGCAAAATATTTTGAAAAAGCAGCAGAATGGTATATGCTTGTGGTTATGTTTGATGTATCAATTTCAATTAAGTTAGATATAATTTTTACTTTGTAAGTTTTGTTTTGTTTTTTTTTTGTGTTTATGTTAACATTTGAAGTGACTGTATGACTGCACCTTTGATCGCGTACTGAATCTACATGTTCATAAAGTAAAGTATAAAGTATTCTTAATGTTTCCTGATATTATGAGTTTACCCAATTAGAGTTCCACGACAGGTTGGTTTAGTAGATAGTGACGCTGTCTACGTAACCAACGGTTGCAGGTTCGAATCCCGCTACCAGTAAATGTTTGTGTGATGAATGATGATACGAACATTTATTCCCGAGTCATAGATGTTTGTATAAATATTTATGTATCGTTATTCGTTATCTAGTATTCCTAGTACAAGTTTTGCTTATTTCGGGTACTAACTGACTGGTGCGAGTATTCGAAATATTAATTTTATTTATTTAGTGTATGCAACGTATTTATGTTGCTATGTGCACAAATGCTTACTAAAAAATTATCTATTCTATTGTCAGAAAACCCGGCCCTACCATCGGTGACGTTCAGCTCCCCATCATACAGCATGCGCGTGGATGTCAGCCAAACGGGACTGGTAGGACGAGTGCTGGCCACAGCTGACAACGGAGAGTCAGTTTCCTACTCATTGATCGTCGATGATGGTGTGTATCATTTAATTTTAGAAGCTAACTACTTAATTTAGTTCCATGCCTGTAAAAATATATTTCTTTTTTAAAAAACGCGACATGGAAACGAATAGTGTTGTTACTCAGGAGTTCCTCTTAACTAAACAGACCGAAACAGTTTTCTTCCAATATCTACGAATGATGCAATTCCTGCACTAAAATCTGCTACTAAAATGTTTGAGACAACTAATTTGAGTATAAAAAATTCCAACGATAAGGGCCTCTGACATATTCGCCGTATTACCAACCGTTGGCATATAACGGCATTTTTATTATCAACGCAAACACAAATTCCAAGGGAATACAAAATTCACAGCAGCTGGGAGGGATGGACGGCAAATTTCCTTTGCGTAATATCCGTCATCTATCACCATCAAATAGAGTAGCACCTACCTATCTGGTCTGTATTTGACACACTAGTTGGTTTTCATGGTATAACGTCTAAAAATGGCGGACAATGACGAGTGATTGGTGTAAAACTTCGAAACTTTCGCTTGCAGGTTTGAATCTCGCTAAGGGTAAATTATGTGATGAATTCGACTATTTATTTATTGCCGAGTCATGGATGTTTATATAAATATATAATCTCTTATCTAGTATCATTTCTCTCAGTTTAGAGAAATTAGAGAACTGCGGATGAGGACAATAAATAAAGGGTCATTTTCACTGGGGTTGGTATAGCCTGATTAGGCACCATAGAACAGCTTTGTATGAATAACTATGACGCCGACTGTACTCACACAAGATAAGACATGCGTATGAAAACTAAGCGAGTTTCCAAATTCGGCTCTTCGTACAATATCCTATACATTGTGTAGAAATTGAAAGATCACACATTATGCGTGCCGTCATTACGCGTCACGCAGGGTGCTTGCTTTTTTTACTATATTTTATTGGTCCTGATTTACGTAACTATGTGTGAAGCGGTCATAAGTTATTTTAGTTTCTTTTTCATTGTTATTATTTTTAATCTATGGAAACTTTAGAAAAATAGGACGCTACATTTCATTCGTATAGCGATTAATGATGTGCAATCGTAATAATTAACTAGATGCGTTAATTAATTTATTCACATGTTTTGATGTAGTACTTTGGGTTCCAGTAGATTTATTTGAGTATATATTTAGTTAATATTTTGTTTTGATTTTAATATTATAGTATCTTACAAGTATATTTAGGATTGTATACATAATATATTTGTTGAGTAAATAATCTACTAAAATTCCGGTGAAAATTTTAACCATTCATTTCAAAATTAGTAATATTTTGTGCTTAACACCTTAGATAAAATCTGAC